>JAVFKF010000009.1:4535000-5160000 GCA_036926295.1 Pachydiplax longipennis | reverse complement strand
TTCTGAAGATTTTACATATATCTTGCTTAATAAGCCGAATTTCGCGGAAATTTTGGATTTATTTGGAAGATTTTACAAATCTCGTGCTGAATAAGCTGTTTTTCGCGGAAATTTTGGCTATATTTGGAAGATTTTACAAGTATCTTGATGAATATGCCGTTTTTGGCGTCAATATTCCCTTACTTTGTAAGATTTTACAAATATCTTGCTAAATAAGCCGTTTTCCGCGGAAATTTTGCATTTTTTTGGAAGATTTTACAAATACCTTGCTGAATAAGCCGTTTTCGGCGGAAATTTTTTCTTTATTTGGAAGATTTTACATTTATCTTGCTGAATAAGCCGTTCTTTGCTGAAATTTTGGCTTTATTTGGAAGATTTTACAAATATCTTGATGAATATGCCGTTTTTGGCGTAAATTTTCCCTTAATTTGGAAGATTTTACAAATATCTTGCTAAATAAGCCGTTTTTAGCGGAAATTTTGGCTCTACTTGGAAGATTTAACAAATATCTTGAGGAAATAACCCCTTTTCTCTGAAATTTTGACATTATGTGGAAGATTTTACAAATATCTTGCTGAATAAGCCGTTCTGGGCGGAAATTTTGGCTTAATTTGGAAGATTTTACAGTTATCTTTCTGAATAAGCCGTTTTTCGTGGAAATTATATCATTTGTTTGAAAGATTTTACAAATATCTTGGGGAATAAGCCGTTTTTCTCGGAAATGTTTTCTTTATTTGGAAGAAATCACATTTATCTTGCTGAATATGCCGTTTTTCGCGGAAATGTTGCCTTTTTTTGGAAGATATTACAAATATCTTGCTGAATAAGCCATTTTTCTCGTAAATTTTCCCTTAATTTGGAAGATTTTACAAATATCTTGCTAAATAAGCCGTTCTTAGCGGAAATTTTGGCTTAAATTGGAAGATTTTACAAATATCATGAAGAAATAACCTCTTTTCCCCTTAATTTTGGCTTTATTTGGAAGATTTCACAATTATCTTGCTGAATAAGCAGTTTTAGCGGAAACTTGTGTCTTAATTCGGAAGATTTCACAATTATCTGTCTAAATAAGCCGTTTTTCGTGGAAATTATGGCATTTGTTTGGAAGATTTTACAAATATCTAGCTAAATAAGCCGTTTTTCGCGGAAATTTTGGCTTTATTTGGAAGATTATACAAATCTCCTGCTGAATAAGCCGTTTTTTGCGGAAATTTTGGCTTTGTTGGGAAGATTTTAAAAATATCTTACTGAATAGGCAATTTTTCACGGAAATTTTGGTTTTATTTGAAACATTTTACGAATATCTTGCTGAATAAGCCGTTTTTCGCGGGAATTTACCCTTTATTTGGAAGTTTTAATAATATCTTGCTATATAAGCCGTTTTTCGCGGAAATTTTGGCTTTATTTGGAAGATTTTACAAATATCTTGCTGAATGAGGCTTTTATCTCTGTAGTTTTGGTTTTATTTGGATGATTTTACAAATATCTTGCTGAATAAATCGTTTTTCGCGCAATATTTGGCATTATTTGGAAGATTTTACAAATATCGTCCAGAAGGAGCCGTTTATCTCGGAAATTTTGGCTTAATTCTGAAGATTTTACAAATATCTTGCTAAATTAGCCGATTTTCGCGGAAATTTTGGATTTATATGGAAGATTATTCAAATCTGTGCTGAATAAGGCGTTTTTTGCGGAAATTTTGGCTTTGTTTGGAAGCTTTTACAAATATCTTGCTGAAGTAGCAGTTTTTCTGCGGAAATTTTGGTTTTATTTGGAAGATTTTACAAATATCTCGCTGAATGAGGCTTTTTTCTCTGAAATTTTGGCCTAATTCTGAAGATTTTACATATATCTTGCTTAATAAGCCGATTTTCGCGGAAATTTTGGATTTATTTGGAAGATTTTACAAATCTCGTTCTGAATAAGCTGTTTTTCGCGGAAATTTTTGCTATATTTGGAAGATTTTACAAATATCTTGCTGAAAAAGCCGTTCTTCGCGTAATTTTTCCCTTATTTTGTAAGATTTTACAAATATCTTGCTAAATAAGCAGTTTATCGCGGAAATTTTGGCTTTATTTGAAAGGTTTTACAAATATCATGTTGAATAAGCCATTTTTCGAGGAAATTTTGTCTTAATTTGGAAGATTTCACAATTACCTTTCTGAATAAGCCGTTTTTCGCGGAAATTTTGCATTTTTTTGGAAGATTTTACAAATATCTTGCTGAATAAGCCGTTTTCCGCGGAAATGTTTTCTTTATTTCGAAGGTTTTACATTTATCTTGCTGAATAAGCCGTTCTTCGCAGAAATTTTGGCTTTATTTGGAAGATTTTACAAATATCTTGCTGAATAAGCCGTTATTCGCAGAAATTTTGGCTTTCTTTGGAAGATTTTACAAGTATCTTGATGAATATGCCGTTTTTGGCGTAAATATTCCCTTAATTTGGAAGATTTTACAAATATCTTGCTAAATAAGCCGTTTTTAGCAGAAATTTTGGCTTTACTTGGAAGATTTAACAAATATCTTGAAGAAATAACCCCTTTTCCGAGAAATTTTGGCATTATTTTGAAGATTTTACAAACATCTTGCTGAATAAGCCGTTCTGGGCGGAAATTTTGGCTTAATTTGGAAGATTTCACAGTTATCTTTCTGAATAAGCTGTTTTTCGTGGAAATTATGGGATTTGTTTGGAAGATTTTACAAATATCTTGCTGAATAAGCCGTTTTTCGCGGAAATTTTGGCTTTTTTTGGAAGATTTTACAAATATCTTGCTAAATAAGCTCTTCTTAGCGGAAATTTTGGCTTTAATTGGATGATTTTACAAATGTCATGAAGAAATAACCTCTTTTCCCTGAAATTTTGGCTTTATTTGGAAGATTTCACAATTATCTTGCTGAATAATCCGTTTTTCGTGGAAATGATGGCATTTGTTTGGAAGATTTTACAAATATCTAGCTGAATAAGCCGTTTTCGCGCTATATTTGGCTTTGTTTGGAAGATTTTAGAAATATCTTGCTGAATAATCCGTTTTTCGCGGAAATTTTGGCTTTATTTGGAAGATTTTACAAATATCTTGCTGAATAAGCCGTATTTCGCGGAAATTTTGGCTTTGTTTGGATGATTTTAAAGTTATCTTGCTGAATAGGCCGTTTTTACGGAAATTTTGCCTTAATATGGAAGATTTCACAATTATCTTGCTGAATATGCCGTTAGGCGCGGAAATTTTGGCCTTGTTTGGAATATTTTACATATATCTTCTGAAATCAGCCGTTTTTCGCTGAAATTTTGGCTTTCTTTGGAAGATTTTACAAATATCTTGCTAAATAAGCCGATTTTCGCGGAAATTTTGGCTTCATTTGGAAGATTTTACAAATCTCGTGCTGAACAAGCCGTTTTCGCGGATATTTTGCATTTTTTTGGAAGATTTTACAAATATCTTGCTGAATAAGCCGTTTTCCGCGGAAACTTTTTCTTTATTTGGAAGATTTCACATTTATCTTGCTGAATAAGCCGTTCTTCGCGGAAATTTTGGCTTTATTTGGAAGATTTTACAAATATCTTGCTAAATAAGCCGTTTTTAGCAGAAATTTTGGCTTTATTTGGAAGATTAAACAAATATCTTGAAGAAATAACCCCTTTTCCCTGAAATTTTGGCATTATTTGGAAGATTTTACAAATATCTTGCTGAATAAGCCGTTCTGGGCGGAAATGTTAGCTTAATTTGGAAGATTTCACAGTTATCTTGCTGAATAAGCCGCTTTTCGCGGAAATTTTGGCTTTTTTTGGAAGATTTTACAAATATCTTGCTGAATAAGCCATTTTTCTCGTAAATTTTCCCTTAATTTGGAAGATTTTACAAATATCTAGCTGAATAAGCCGTTTTTCGCGGAAATTCTGGCTTTATTTGGAAGATTATACAAATCTCGTGCTAAATAAGGCGTTTTTCGCTGAAATTTTGGCTTTGTTGGTAAGATTTTAAAAATATCTTACTGAATAGGCAATTTTTCACGGAAATTTTGGTTTTATTTGAAAGATTTTACGAATAACTTGCTGAATAAGCCGTTTTTCGCGGGAATTTTCCCTTTATTTGGAAATTTTACAAATATCTTGCTATTTAAACCGTTTTTCGCAGAAATATTGGCTTTATTTGGAAGATTTTACAAATATCTTGCTGAAAAAGCCTACTTTCGCGGAAATTTTGGCTTTATTTGGAAGATTTTACAAATATCTTGCCGACTACGCCGTTATCGCGGAATTTTTGGCTACGTTTGGAAGATTTTACAAATATCTTGCTTGATAAGCCTTTTTTTGAGGAAATTTTGAATTTCATAGGAAGATTTTACAAATATCTTGCTGAAAAAGCCGTTTTTCGCGGAAATTTTGGCTTTATTTGGAAGATTTTAAAAAAATCTTACTAAGGAAGCAGTTTTTTTGCGGAAATTTTGGTTTTATTTGGAAGATTTTAGAAATATCTTGCTAAATAAGACGTTTTTCGCGCAATATTTGGCTTTATTTGGAAGATTTTACAAATATCTTGCTGAATAAGCCGTTTTTAGCAGAAATTTTGTCTTTACTTGGAAGATTTTAAAAAAATCTTGCTGAATAAGACGTTTTCGGCGGAAAATTTGGCTTAATGTGGAAGATTTTACAAATTTCTTTCTGAATAAGCCGTATTTCGCGGAAATTTTGGCTTTGTTTGGATGATTTTAAAGTTATCTTGCTGAATAGGCCGTTTCTACGGAAATTTTGTTTTAATATGGAAGATTTCACAATTATCTTGCTGAATATGACGTTAGGCGCGGAAATTTTGGCCTTGTTTGGAAGATTTTACATATATCTTCTTAAATGAGCCGTTTTTTGCTGAAATTTTGGCTTTATTTTGAAGATTTTACAAATATCTTGCTGAATAAGCCGTCTTTCGCGCAATATTTGGCTTAATTTGCAAGATTTTACAAATATCTTCCCGAATAAGCCGTTTTTCGCGGAAATTTTGGCTTTATTTGGAAGATTTCACAATTATCTTGCTTAATATGCCGTTAGGCGCGGAAATTTTGGCCTTGTTTGGAAGATGTTCGTATATCTTCTTAAATGAGCCGTTTTTCGCTGAAATTTTGGCTTTCTTTTGAAGTTTTTACAAATATCTTGCTTAATGAGCCTTTTTTCGCTGAAATTTTGGCTTTATTTCGAAGATTTTACAAATATCTTGCTGAATAAGCCGTCTTTCGCGCAATATTTGGCTTAATTTGGAGGATTTTACAAATATCTTCCCGAATAAGCCGTTTTTCGTGGAAATTTTGGCTTCATTTGGAAGATTTTACAAATCACGGGCTGAACAAGCCGTTTTTCGCGGATATTTTGCATTTTTTTGGAAGATTTTACAAATATCTTGCTGAATAAGCCGTTTTCCGCGGAAATGTTTTCTTTATTTGGAAGATTTTACATTTATCTTGCTGAATAATCCGTTCTTCGCGGAAATTTTGGCTTTATTTGGAAGATTTTACAAATATCTTGCTGAATAAGCCGTTTTTCGCGGAAATTTTGGCTTTATTTGGAAGATTTTACAAATATCTTGATGAATATGCCGTTTTTTGGCGTAAATTTTCCCTTAATTAGGAAGATTTTACAAATATCTTGCTAAATAAGCCGTTTTTAGCGGAAATTTTGGCTTTATTTGGAAGATTTAACAAATATCTTGAAGAAATAACCCCTTTTCCCTGAAATTTTGGCATTATTTGGAAGATTATACAAATATCTAGCTGAATAAGCCGTTTTTCGCGGAAATTTTTGCTTTATTTGGAAGATTATACAAATCTCGTGCTGAATAAGGCGTTTTTTGCGGAAATTTTGGCTTTATTTGGAGGAATTTGCAAATATCTTGAAGAATAAGCCGTTTTTCGCTGAAATTTTGGTTTTGTTGGGAAGATTATAAAAATATCTTACTTAATAAGCCGTTTTTCGCAGGAATTTTCCCTATGTTTGGAAAATTTTACTAATCTCGTGCTAAATAAGCCGTTTTTCGCGCAATATTTTACTTTATTTGGAAGATTTTACAAATATTATGTTGAATAAGCCGTATTTTGCGGAGATTTTGGCTTTATTTGGAAGATTTTACAAATATCTTGCTGAATAAGCCGACTTTCGCGGAAATTTTCGCTTTGTTGGGAAGATTTTAAAAATATCTTGCCGAATACGCCGTTATCGCGGAATTTTTGGCTATGTTTGGAAGATTTTACAAATATCTTACTGAAAAAGCCGTTTTTCGCGGAAATTTTGTCTTTATTTTGAAGATTTTACAAATATCTTGCTGAATAAGCCGTTTTCCGCGGAAATTTTTTCTTTATTTGGAAGATTTTACATTTATCTTGCTGAATAATCCGTTCTTCGCGAAAATTTTGGCTTTATTTGGAAGATATTACAAATATCTTGCTGAATAAGCCGTTATTCGCGGAAATGTTGGCTTTATTTGGAAGATTCTACAAATATCTTTTACAAATAAGCCGTTTTTAGCGGAAATTTTGGCTTTATTTGGAAGATTTAACAAATATCTTGAAGAAATAACCCCTTTTCCCTGAAATTTTGGCACTATTTGGAAGATTTCAGAAATATCTAGCTGAATAAGCCGTTTTTCGCGGAAATTTCGGCTTTATTTGGAGGAATTTGCAAATATCTTGAAGAATAAGCCGTTTTTCGCTGAAATTTTGGCTTCGTTGGGAAGATTTTAAAAATATCTTACAGAATAGGCAATTTTTTACGGAAATTGTGGTTTTATTTGAAAGATTTTACAAATATCTTGCTGAATAAGCCGTTTTTCGCGGAAATTTTGGTTTTATTTGGAAGATTTTACAATTATCTTGCTTAATAAGCCGTTTTTCGCAGGAATTTTCCCTTTATTTAGAAACTTTTACAAATATCTTGTTGAATAAGCCGACTTTCGCGGAAATTTTGGGTTTGCTGGGAAGATTTTAGAAATACCTTGCTGAATAAGCCGATTTTCTCGGAAATTTTGGCTTTATTTGGAAGATTTTACAAATATCTTGCCGAATACGCCGTTATCGCGAAATTTTTGGCTATGTTTGGACGATTTTACAAATATCTTGCTTAATAAGCCTTTTTTCGAGGAAATTTTGAATTTCATAGGAAGATTTTACAAATATCTTGGTGAAAAAGCCGTTTTTCGCGGAAATTTTGGCTTTATTTGCAAAATTTTACAAATCTCGTGCTAAATAAGCCGTTCTTTGCGGAAATTTTGGCTTTATTTGGAAGATTTTACAAATATCTTGCTGAAAAAGCCTACTTTCGCGGAAATTTTGGCTTTGTTGGGAAGATTTTTCAAATATCTTGCCGAATACGCCGTTATCGCGGAATTTTTGGCTATGTTTGGAAGATTTTACAAATATCTTGCGTAATAAGCCTTTTTTCGAGGAAATTTTGAAATGCATAGGAAGATTTTACATTTATCTTGATGAATAATCCGTTCTTCGCGGAAATTTTTGCTTTATTTGGAAGATTTTACAAATATCTTGCTAAGGAAGCAGTTTTTTTTTAGGAAATTTTGGTTTTATTTGGAACATTTTAGAAATATCATGCTAAATAAGCCGATTTTCAAGCAATATTTGGCATTATTTGGAAGATTTTAGAAATATCTTGCTGAATAAGCCGTTTTTCGCGGAAATTTTGGCTTTATTTGGAAGATTTAACAAATATCTTGCTGAATAAGCCGTTTTTCGCAGAAATTTTGTCTTCACTTGGAAGATTTTAAAAATATCTTGCTGAATAAGACGTTTTCGGTGGAAAATTTGGCTTAATGTGGAGATTTTACAAATATCTTTCTGAATAAGCCGTATTTCGCGGAAATTTTGGCTTTGTTTGGATGATTTTAAAGTTATCTTGCTGAATAGGCCGTTTTTACGGAAATTTTGTCTTAATATGGAAGATTTCACAATTATCTTGCTGAATATGCCGTTAGGCGCGGAAATTTTGGCCTTGTTTGGAAGATTTTACATATATCTTCTTAAATGAGCCCTTTTTCGCTGAAATTTTGGCTTTCTTTGGAAGATTTTACAAATATCTTGCTAAATGAGCCTTTTTTCGCTGAAATTTTGGATTTATTTCGAAGATTTTACAAATATATTGCTGAATAAGCCGTCTTTCGCGCAATATTTGGCATAATTTGGGAGATTTTACAAATATCTTCCCGAATAAGCCGTTTTTCGCGGAAATTTTGGCTTAATTCTGAAGATTTTACAAATATCTTGCTAAATAAGCCGATTTTCGCGGAAATTGTGGCTTCATTTTGAAGATTTTACAAATCACGTGGTGAACAAGCCGTTTTTCGCGGATATTTTGCATTTTTTTGGAAGATTTTACAAATATCTTGCTAAATAAGCCGTTTTCCGCGGAAATGTTTTCTTTACTTGGAAGATTTTACATTTATCTTGCTGAATAATCCGTTCTTCGCGGAAATTTTGGCTTTATTTGGAAGATTTTACAAATATCTTGCTAAATAAGCCGTTTTCCGCGGAAATGTTTTCTTTATTTGGAAGATTTTACATTTATCTTGCTGAATAATCCGTTCTTCGCGGAAATTTTGGCTTTATTTGGAAGATTTTACAAATATCTTGCTGAATAAGCCGTTTTTCGCGGAAATTTTGGCTTTATTTGGAAGATTTTACAAATATCTTGATGAATATGCCGTTTTTGGCGTAAATTTTCCCTTAATTTGGAAGATTTTACAAATATCTTGCTAAATAAGCCGTTTTTAGCGGAAATTTTGGCTTTATTTGGAAGATTTAACAAATATCTTGAAGAAATAACCCCTTTTCCCTGAAATTTTGGCATTATTTGGAAGATTATACAAATATCTAGCTGAATAAGCCGTTTTTCGCGGAAATTTTTGCTTTATTTGGAAGATTATACAAATCTCGTGCTGAATAAGGCGTTTTTTGCGGAAATTTTGGCTGTATTTGGAGGAATTTGCAAATATCTTGAAGAATAAGCCGTTTTTCGCTGAAATTTTGGTTTTGTTGGGAAGATTTTACAAATATCTTGCTGAATAAGCCGTTTTTCGCAGAAATTTTGGTTTTATTTGGAACATTTTACAATTATCTTGATTAACAAGCCGTTTTTCGCAGGAATTTTCCCTTTATTTGGAAAATTTACAAATCTCGTGCTAAATAAGCCGTTTCTCGCGCAATATTTTACTTTATTTGGAGGATTTTACAAATATCTTGCTAAATAAGCCGTTTTCCGCGGAAATGTTTTCTTTATTTGGAAGATTTTACATTTATCTTGCTGAATAATCCGTTCTTCGCGGAAATTTTGGCTTTATTTGGAAGATTTTACAAATATCTTGTTGAATAAGCCGTATTTTGCGGAAATTTTTGCTTTGTTGGGAAGATTTTACAAATACCTTGCTGAATAAGCCGATTTTCTCGGAAATTCTGGCTTTATTTGGAAGATTTTAGAAATATCTTGCCGAATACGCCGTTTTTCGCGCAATATTTGGCTTTATTTGGAAGATTTTAGAAATATCTTGCTGAATAAGCCGTTTTTTGCGGAAATTTTGGCTTTATTTGGAAGATTTTACAAATATCTGGCTGAATAAGCCGTTTTTCGCAGAAATTTTGTCTTTACTTGGAAGATTTCAAAAATATCTTGCTGAATAAGACGTTTTCGGCAGAAAATTTGGCTTAATGTGGAAGATTTTACAAATATCTTTTTGAATAATCCGTTTTTCGCGGAAATTTTGGCTTTGTTTGGATGATTTTAAAGTTATCTTGCTGAATAGGCCGTTAGGCGCGGAAATTTTGGCCTTGTTTGGAAGATTTTAGAAATATCTTGCTGAATAAGACGTTTTTCGCGCAATATTTGGCTTTATTTAGAAGACTTTACATATATCTTCCCGAATAAGCCGTTTTTCGCGGAAATTTTGGCTTAATTCTGAAGATTTTACAAATATGTTGCTAAATAAGCCGATTTTCGCGGAAATTTTGGCTTATTATGGAAGACTTTACAAATCTCGTGCTGAATAAGCCGTTTTTCGCGCAATATTTGGCTTTATTAGGAAGATTTTACAAAGATCTTGCTGAATAAGCCGTATTTCGCGGAAATTTTGGCATTCATTGGAAGATTTTTCAAATATCTTGCTGAATAAGCCGTACTTCGCGAAAATATTGGCATTCCTTGGAGGATTTTACAAATATCTTGATGAAGAAGCATTTTCTCGGATATTTTGGCTTTATCTGGAAGAATTTACAAATACCTTGCTGAAGAAGCAATTTTTCGCTGAAATTTTGCCTTTATTTGGAAGATTTTACAAATATCCTGCTGAATGAGCCGTTTTTGCTGAAATTTTGGCTTTATTTGGAAGATTTTATAAATATCTTGCTAAATGACGTGAATACTTCTTGATATCTATGATTATTCGTACATCCTTTGAATTGAGAACCCTTCGCAAAAAAATCGCACGTAATTTCGAAATGTAACGAAGAAATTGTGGTTTCGGCAGCTAGTTTTTCCTCAATTTATGATATATTTGGAAAAGAGGCCTTTTATGAGCGGATTATTGCTCAGCGTTTATGATATACCATAAATCTATTAAATTATGAAGGTTTTGCAACAAAAGCGGTTAATGATTTCGAAAAATTACGAAAAATATGTGATTTTTAGTTTAACTGTTTCCGAAAATTTTCAATTATCTCGAAAAATTTCACGTTTTTTGACGTGAAAACTTCCTGATATCCATGATTATTGGTGCGTCCTTTGAATTGAGAACGCTTCGCAAAAAAATCGCACGTAATTTCGAAATGTAACGAAGAAATTGTGGTTTCCGCAGCTAGCTTTTCCAAAATTTATGATATATTTGGAAAAAAAAGACGCTTTATGAGCAGATTTTTGCTCAGCATTTAAGATATACCATAAATCTATTAAACTATGAACGTTTTACAACAATAGCGCTTAATAATTTCAAAAATTACGAAAAATACGTGATTATTAGTGTAACCGTTTCCGAAAATTTTCAATTCTCTCGAAAAATTTCTCGTTTTTTGACTTTAAAACTTCTTGAATTCTATGATTATTCGTACCTCGTTTGAATCAGAACGCTCTGCAAAAATATCGCACGTAATTTCGAAATGTACCGAAAAAATTGTGGTTTTGGCAGCTAGCTTTTCCACAGTTTATGAAATATTTGGAAAAAAAAGATGTTTTTTGAGCGGATTTTTTCTCAGCATCTAAGATATACCATAAGTCTATTAAATTATGAACGTTTTGCAACAAATGCGGTTAATAATCTCGAAAAATTACGAAAAATATGTGATTTTTAGTGTAACCGTTTTCGAAAATTTTCAATTATCTCGAAAAATTTCACTTTTTTTGACGTGAAAACTTTTTGATATCTATGATTATTCGTATTTCCATTGAATTCAGAATGCTTTGCAAAAAAATCGCACCTAATTTCGAAGTATAACGAAGAAATTGTGGTTTCGTCAGCTAGTTTTACTAACATTTATGATCAATTTGGAAAAAAAGGACGTTTTTTGAGCGGATTTTTTCTCAGCATTTAAGATATACCATAAATCTTTTAATTTATGAACGTTTTGCAACAAAAGCGGTTAATAATCTCGAAAAATTACGAAAAATATGTGATTTTTTTGTAACCGTTTCCGAAAATTTTCAATTATCTCGAAAAATTTCACTTTAATTGACGTGAAAACTTTTTGATATCTATGATTATTCGTATTTCCATTGAATTCAGAATGCTTCGAAAAAAAATCGCACCTGATTTCGAAATATAACGAAGAAATTGTGGTTTCGGCAGCTAGCTTTTCTAAAATGTATGATATATTTGGGAAAAAAGGACGTTTTTTGAGCTGATTTTTTCTCCGCATTTAAGATATACCATAAATCTATTAAATTATGAACGTTTTGCAACAAAAGCGGTTAATAATTTCGAAAAATTACGAAAAATATGTGATTTTTAGTGTAACCGTTTCCGAAAATTTTCAATTATCTCGAAAAATTTCACTTTAATTGACGTGAAAACTTTTTGATATCTATGATTATTCGTATTTCCATTGCATTCAGAACGCTTCGCAAAAAAATCGCACGTAATTTCGAAATGTAACGAAGAAATTGTAGTTTCGGCAGCTAGCTTTTCCTCAATTTATGTTATATTTGGAAAAAAAGACGTTTTTTGAGCGGATTTTTTCTCAGCATTTAAGATATACCATAAATCTATTAAATTATGAACGTTTTGCAGCAAAAGCGGTTAATAATTTCGAAAAATTACGAAAAATATGTGATTTTTAGTGTAACCGTTTCCGAAAAGTTTCAATTATCTCGAAAAATTTCATTCTTTTTAACGTGAAAACTTTTTGATATCTATGATTATTCGTATTTCCATTGAATTGAGAACGCGTCGCAAAAAAATCGCACCTAATTTCGAAATGTAACGAAGAAATTGTGGTTTCGGCAGCTAGCTTTTCCACAATTTATGATATATTTGGAAAAAAAGACGTTTTTGAGCGGATTTTTTCTCGGCATTTAAGATATACCATAAATCTATTTAAGTATGAACGTTTTGCAACAAAAGCGGTTAATAATTTCGAAAAATTACGAAAAATATGTGATTTTTAGTGTAACCGTTTCCGAAAAGTTTCAATTATCTCGAAAAATTTCATTCTTTTTAACGTGAAAACTTTTTGATATCTATGATTATTCGTATTTCCATTGAATTCAGAATGCTTCGCAAAAAAATCGCACCTGATTTCGAAATATAACGAAGAAATTGTGGTTTCGGCAGCTAGCTTTTCTACAATGTATGATATATTTGGAAAAAAAGGACGTTTTTTGAGCTGATTTTTTCTCCGCATTTAGGATATACCATAAATCTATTAAATTATGAACGTTTTGCAACAAAAGCGGTTAATAATCTCGAAAAATTACGAAAAATATGTGATTTATAGTGTAACCGTTCCGAAAATTTTCAATTATCTCGAAAAATTTCACTTTTTTTGACGTGAAAACTTTTTGATATCTATGATTATTCGTATTTCCATTGAATTCAGAATGCTTCGCAAAAAAATCGCACGTAATTTCGAAATGTAACGAAGAAATTGTAGTTTCGGCAGCTAGCTTTTCCACAATTTATAATATATTTGGAAAAAAAAGACGTTCTTTGAGCGGATTTTTTCTCAGCATTTAAGATATACCATAAATCTATTTAATTATGAACGTTTTGCAACAAAAGCGGTTAATAATTTCGAAAAATTACGAAAAATATGTGATTCTTAGTGTAACCGTTTCCGTAGATTTTCAATAATCTCGAAAAATTTCACTTTTTTTGACGTGAAAACTTTTTGATATCTATGATTATTCGTATTTCCATTGAATTCAGAATGCTGCGCAAAAAAATCGCACCTAATTTCGAAATATAACGAAGAAATTGTGGTTTCGGCAGCTAGCTTTTCTACAATTTATGATATATTTGGAAAAAAAAGGACGTTTCTTGAGCGCATTTTTTCTCAGCATTTAAGATATACCTTAAATCTATTAAATTATGAACGTTTTGCAGCAAAAGCGGTTAATAATTTCGAAAAATTACGAAAAATATGTGATTTTTAGTGTAACCGTTTCCGAAAAGTTTCAATTATCTCGAAAAATTTCACTCTTTTTGACGTGAAAACTTTTTGATATCTATGATTATTCGTATTTCCATTGAATTCAGAACGCTTCGCAAAAAAATCGCACGTAATTTTGAAATGTAACGAAGAAATTGTAGTTTCGGCAGCTAGCTTCTCCACAATTTATGATATATTTGGAAAAAAAGACGTTTTTTCAGCGGATTTTTTCTCGGCATTTAAGATATACCATAAATCTATTAAATTATGAACGTTTTGCTACAAAAGCGGTTAATAATCTCGAAAAATTACGAAAAATATGTGATTTTTAGTGTAACCGTTCCGAAAATTTTTAAGTATCTCGAAAAATTTCACTTTTTTTGACGTGAAAACTTTTTGATATCTATGATTATTCGTATTTCCATTGAATTCAGAATGCTTCGCAAAAAAATCGCACCTGATTTCGAGATATAACGAAGAAATTGTGGTTTCGGCAGCTAGCATTTCTACAATGTATGATATATTTGGAAAAAAAGGACGTTTTTTGAGCTGATTTTTTCTCCGCATTTAGGATATACCATAAATCTATTAAATTATGAACGTTTTGCAGCAAAAGCGGTTAATAATCTCGAAAAATTTCGAAAAATATGTGATTTATAGTGTAACCGTTCCGAAAATTTTCAATTATCTCGAAAAATTTCACTTTTTTTGACGTGAAAACTTTTTGATATCTATGATTATTCGTATTTCCATTGAATTCAGAACGCTTCGCAAAAAAATCGCACCTAATTTGAAATGTAACGAAGAAATTGTAGTTTCGGCAGCTAGCTTTTCCACAATTTATGATATATTTGGAAAAAAAAGACGTTTTTTGAGCGGATTTTTTCTCGGCATTTAAGATATACCATAAATCTATTTAATTATGAACGTTTTGCAACAAAAGCGGTTAATAATTTCGAAAAATTACGAAAAATATGTGATTTTTAGTGTAACCGTTTCCGAAAAGTTTCAATTATCTCGAAAAATTTCACTTTTTTTGACGTGAAAACTTCTTGATAGCTATGATTATTCGTATTTGCATTGAATTGAGAACGCTTCGCAAAAAAATCGGACGTAATTTCGAAATGTAACGAAGAAATTGTGGTTTCGGCAGCTAGCTTTTCCACAATTTTTGAAATATTTGGAAAAAAAAGACGTTTTTTGAGCGGATTTTTTATCAGCATTTAAGATATACCATAAATCTATTTAATTATGAACGTTTTGCAAGAAAAGCGGTTAATAATTTCGAAAAATTACGAAAAATATGTGATTTTTTAGTGTAACCGTTTCTGAAAAGTTTCAATTATCTCGAAAAATTTCACTTTTTTTGACGTGAAAACTTCTTGATAGCTATGATTATTCGTATTTGCATTGAATTGAGAACGCTTCGCAAAAAAATCGGACGTAATTTCGGAATGTAACGAAGAAATTGTAGTTTCGGCAGCTAGCTTTTCCACAATTTTTGAAATATTTGGAAAAAAAAGACGTTTTTTGAGCGGATTTTTTCTCAGCATTTAAGATATACCATAAATCTATTTAATTATGAACGTTTTGCAACAAAAGCGGTTAATAATTTCGAAAAATTACGAAAAATATGTGATTTTTAGTGTAACCGTTTCCAAAAAGTTTCAATTATCTCGAAAAATTTCACTTTAATTGACGTGAAAACTTCTTGATAGCTATGATTATTCGTATTTGCATTGAATTGAGAACGCTTCGCAAAAAAATCGGACGTAATTTCGAAATGTAACGAAAAAATTGTGGTTTCGGCAGCTAGCTTTTCCACAATTTTTGAAATATTTGGAAAAAAAAGACGTTTTTTGAGCAAATTTTTTCTCAGCATTTAAGATATACCATAAATCTATTAAATTATGAACGTTTTGCAACAAAAGCGGTTAATAATCTCGAAAAATTACGAAAAATATGTGATTTTTAGTGTAACCGTTTCCGAAAATTTTCAATTATCTCGAAAAATTTCACTTTTATTGACGTGAAAACTTTTCGATATCGATGATTATTCGTATTTCCATTGAATTCAGAATGCTTCGCAAAAAAATCGCACCTAATTTCTAAATATAACGAAGAAATTGTGGTTTCGGCAGCTAGCTTTTCTACAATTTATGATATATTTGGAAAAAAAGGACGTTTCTTGAGCGCATTTTTTCTCAGCATTTAAGATATACCATAAATCTATTTAATTATGAACGCTTTGCAACAAAAGCGGTTATTAATTTCGAAAAATTACGAAAAATATGTGATTTTTAGTGTAACCGTTTCCGAAAATTTTCAATTATCTCGAAAAATTTCACTTTAATTGACGTGAAAACTTTTTGATATCTATGATTATTCGTATTTCCATTGCATTCAGAACGCTTCGCAAAAAAATCGCACCTAATTTCGAAATGTAACGAAGAAATTGTGGTTTCGGCAGCTAGCTTTTCCACAATTTATGATATATTTGGAAAAAAAGACGTTTTTTGAGCGGATTTTTTCTCAGCATTTAAGATATACCATAAATCTATTTAATTATTAACGTTTTGCAACAAAAGCGGTTAATAATTTCGAAAAATTACGAAAAATATGTGATTTTTAGTGTAACCGTTTCCGAAAAGTTTCAATTATCTCGAAAAATTTCATTCTTTTTAACGTGAAAACTTTTTGATATCTATGATTATTCGTATTTCCATTGAATTCAGAATGCTTCGCAAAAAAATCGCACCTGATTTCGAAATATAACGAAGAAATTGTGGTTTCGGCAGCTAGCTTTTCTACAATGTATGATATATTTGGAAAAAAAGGACGTTTTTTGAGCTGATTTTTTCTCCGCATTTAGGATATACCATAAATCTATTAAATTATGAACGTTTTGCAATAAAAGCGGTTAATAATCTCGAAAAATTACGAAAAATATTTGATTTTTAGTGTAACCGTTTCCGAAAATTTTCAATTATCTCGAAAAATTTCACTTTAATTGACGTGAAAACTTTTTGATATCTATGATTATTCGTATTTGCATTGCATTCAGAACGCTTCGCAAAAAAATCGCACCTAATTTCGAAATGTAACGAAGAAATTGTGGTTTCGGCAGCTAGCTTTTCCACAATTTATGATATATTTGGAAAAAAAGACGTTTTTTGAGCGGATTTTTTCTCAGCATTTAAGATATACCATAAATCTATTTAATTATTAACGATTTGCAACAAGAGCGGTTAATAATTTCGAAAAATTACGAAATATATGTGATTTTTAGTGTAACCGTTTCCGAAAAGTTTCAATTATCTCGAAAAATTTCACTTTTTTTGACGTGAAAACTTCTTGATAGCTATGATTATTCGTATTTGCATTGAATTAAAAACGCTTTGCAAAAAAATCGGACGTAATTTCGAAATGTAACGAAGAAATTGTGGTTTCGGCAGCTAGCTTTTCCACAATTTTTGAAATATTTGGAAAAAAAAGACGTTTTTTGAGCGGTTTTTATCTCAGCATTTAAGATATACCATAAATCTATTAAATTATGAACGTTTTGCAACAAAAGCGGTTAATAATCTCGAAAAATTACGAAAAATATGTGATTTTTAGTGTAACCGTTTCCGAAAATTTTCAATTATCTCGAAAAATTTCACTTTTTTTGACGTGAAAACTTTTTGATATCTATGATTATTCGTATTTCCATTGAATTCAGAACGCTTCGCAAACAAATCGCACGTAATTTCGAAATGTAACGAAGAAATTGTAGTTTCGGCAGCTAGCTTTTCCACAATTTATGATATATTTGGAAAAAAAAGACGTTTTTTGAGCGGATTTTTTCTCAGCATTTAAGATATACCATAAATCTATTTAATTATGAACGTTTTGCAACAAAAGCGGTTAATAATTTCGAAAAATTACGAAAAATATGTGATTTTTAGTGTAACCGTTTCCGAAAATTTTCAATTATCTCGAAAAATTTCACTTTTTTTGACGTGAAAACTTTTTGATATCTATGATTATTCGTATTTCCATTGAATTCAGAATGCTTCGCAAAAAAATCGCACCTAATTTCTAAATATAACGAAGAAATTGTGGTTTCGGCAGCTAGCTTTTCTACAATTTATGATATATTTGGAAAAAAAGGACGTTTCTTGAGCGCATTTTTTCTCAGCATTTCAGATATACCATAAATCTATTTAATTATGAACGCTTTGCAACAAAAGCGGTTATTAATTTCGAAAAATTACGAAAAATATGTGATTTTTAGTGTAACCGTTTCCGAAAAGTTTCAATTATCTCGAAAAATTTCACTTTAATTGACGTGAAAACTTTTTGATATCTATGATTATTCGTATTTCCATTGAATTGAGAACGCTTCGCAAAAAAATCGCACCTAATTTCGAAATGTAACGAAGAAATTGTGGTTTCGGCAGCTAGCTTTTCCACAATTTATGATATATTTGGAAAAAAAGACGTTTTTTGAGCGGATTTTTTCTCAGCATTTAAGATATACCATAAATCTATTTAATTATTAACGTTTTGCAACAAAAGCGGTTAATAATTTCGAAAAATTACGAAAAATATGTGATTTTTAGTGTAACCGTTTCCGAAAAGTTTCAATTATCTCGAAAAATTTCACTTTTTTTGACGTGAAAACTTCTTGATAGCTATGATTATTCGTATTTGCATTGAATTAAAAACGCTTTGCAAAAAAATCGGACGTAATTTCGAAATGTAACGAAGAAATTGTGGTTTCGGCAGCTAGCTTTTCCACAATTTTTGAAATATTTGGAAAAAAAAGACGTTTTTTGAGCGGATTTTTTCTCAGCATCTAAGATATACCATAAATCTATTAAATTATGAACGTTTTGCAATAAAAGCGGTTAATAATCTCGAAAAATTACGAAAAATATTTGATTTTTAGTGTAACCGTTTCCGAAAATTTTCAATTATCTCGAAAAATTTCACTTTAATTGACGTGAAAACTTTTTGATATCTATGCTTATTCGTATTTGCATTGCATTCAGAACGCTTCGTAAAAAAATCGCACCTAATTTCGAAATGTAACGAAGAAATTGTGGTTTCGGCAGCTAGCTTTTCCACAATTTATGATATATTTGGAAAAAAAGACGTTTTTTGAGCGGATTTTTTCTCAGCATTTAAGATATACCATAAATCTATTTAATTATTAACGTTTTGCAACAAAAGCGGTTAATAATTTCGAAAAATTACGAAAAATATGTGATTTTTAGTGTAACCGTTTCCGAAAAGTTTCAATTATCTCGAAAAATTTCACTTTTTTTGACGTGAAAACTTCTTGATAGCTATGATTATTCGTATTTGCATTGAATTGAGAACGCTTCGCAAAAAAATCGGACGTAATTTCGAAATGTAACGAAGAAATTGTGGTTCCGGCAGCTAGCTTTTCCACAATTTTTGAAATATATGGAAAAAAAAGACGTTTTTTGAGCGGATTTTTTATCAGCATTTAAGATATACCATAAATCTATTTAATTATGAACGTTTTGCAAGAAAAGCGGTTAATAATTTCGAAAAATTACGAAAAATATGTGATTTTTTAGTGTAACCGTTTCTGAAAAGTTTCAATTATCTCGAAAAATTTCACTTTTTTTGACGTGAAAACTTCTTGATAGCTATGATTATTCGTATTTGCATTGAATTGAGAACGCTTCGCAAAAAAATCGGACGTAATTTCGAAATGTAACGAAGAAATTGTAGTTTCGGCAGCTAGCTTTTCCACAATTTTTGCAATATTTGGAAAAAAAAGACGTTTTTTGAGCGGATTTTTTCTCAGCATTTAAGATATACCATAAATCTATTTAATTATGAACGTTTTGCAACAAAAGCGGTTAATAATTTCGAAAAATTACGAAAAATATGTGATTTTTAGTGTAACCGTTTCCAAAAAGTTTCAATTATCTCGAAAAATTTCACTTTAATTGACGTGAAAACTTCTTGATAGCTATGATTATTCGTATTTGCATTGAATTGAGAACGCTTCGCAAAAAAATCGGACGTAATTTCGAAATGTAACGAAAAAATTGTGGTTTCGGCAGCTAGCTTTTCCACAATTTTTGAAATATTTGGAAAAAAAAGACGTTTTTTGAGCGGATTTTTTCTCAGCATTTAAGATATACCATAAATCTATTAAATTATGAACGTTTTGCAACAAAAGCGGTTAATAATCTCGAAAAATTACGAAAAATATGTGATTTTTAGTGTAACCGTTTCCGAAAATTTTCAATTATCTCGAAAAATTTCACTTTTATTGACGTGAAAACTTTTTGATATCTATGATTATTCGTATTTCCATTGAATTCAGAACGCTTCGCAAACAAATCGCACGTAATTTCGAAATGTAACGAAGAAATTGTAGTTTCGGCAGCTAGCTTTTCCACAATTTATGATATATTTGGAAAAAAAAGACGTTTTTTGAGCGGATTTTTTCTCAGCATTTAAGATATACCATAAATCTATTTAATTATGAACGTTTTGCAACAAAAGCGGTTAATAATTTCGAAAAATTACGAAAAATATGTGATTTTTAGTGTAACCGTTTCCGAAAATTTTCAATTATCTCGAAAAATTTCACTTTTTTTGACGTGAAAACTTTTTGATATCTATGATTATTCGTATTTCCATTGAATTCAGAATGCTTCGCAAAAAAATCGCACCTAATTTCTAAATATAACGAAGAAATTGTGGTTTCGGCAGCTAGCTTTTCTACAATTTATGATATATTTGGAAAAAAAGGACGTTTCTTGAGCGCATTTTTCCTCAGCATTTAAGATATACCATAAATCTATTTAATTATGAACGCTTTGCAACAAAAGCGGTTATTAATTTCGAAAAATTACGAAAAATATGTGATTTTTAGTGTAACCGTTTCCGAAAAGTTTCAATTATCTCGAAAAATTTCACTTTTTTTGACGTGAAAACTTCTTGATAGCTATGATTATTCGTATTTGCATTGAATTAAAAACGCTTTGCAAAAAAATCGGACGTAATTTCGAAATGTAACGAAGAAATTGTGGTTTCGGCAGCTAGCTTTTCCACAATTTATGATATATTTGGAAAAAAAGACGTTTTTTGAGCGGATTTTTTCTCAGCATTTAAGATATACCATAAATCTATTTAATTATTAACGTTTTGCAACAAAAGCGGTTAATAATTTCGAAAAATTACGAAAAATATGTGATTTTTAGTGTAACCGTTTCCGAAAAGTTTCAATTATCTCGAAAAATTTCACTTTTTTTGACGTGAAAACTTCTTGATAGCTATGATTATTCGTATTTGCATTGAATTAAAAACGCTTTGCAAAAAAATCGGACGTAATTTCGAAATGTAACGAAGAAATTGTGGTTTCGGCAGCTAGCTTTTCCACAATTTATGATATATTTGGAAAAAAAGACGTTTTTTGAGCGGATTTTTTCTCAGCATTTAAGATATACCATAAATCTATTTAATTATTAACGTTTTGCAACAAAAGCGGTTAATAATTTCGAAAAATTACGAAATATATGTGATTTTTAGTGTAACCGTTTCCGAAAAGTTTCAATTATCTCGAAAAATTTCACTTTAATTGACGTGAAAACTTTTTGATATCTATGATTATTCGTATATTCATTGCATTCAGAACGCTTCGCAAAAAAATCGCACCTAATTTCGAAATGTAACGAAGAAATTGTGGTTTCGGCAGCTAGCTTTTCCACAATTTATGATATATTTGGAAAAAAAGACGTTTTTTGAGCGGATTTTTTCTCAGCATTTAAGATATACCATAAATCTATTTAATTATTAACGTTTTGCAACAAAAGCGGTTAATAATTTCGAAAAATTACGAAATATATGTGATTTTTAGTGTAACCGTTTCCGAAAAGTTTCAATTATCTCGAAAAATTTCACTTTTTTTGACGTGAAAACTTCTTGATAGCTATGATTATTCGTATTTGCATTGAATTAAAAACGCTTTGCAAAAAAATCGGACGTAATTTCGAAATGTAACGAAGAAATTGTGGTTTCGGCAGCTAGCTTTTCCACAATTTTTGAAATATTTGGAAAAAAAAGACGTTTTTTGAGCGGTTTTTATCTCAGCATTTAAGATATACCATAAATCTATTAAATTATGAACGTTTTGCAACAAAAGCGGTTAATAATCTCGAAAAATTACGAAAAATATGTGATTTTTAGTGTAACCGTTTCCGAAAATTTTCAATTATCTCGAAAAATTTCACTTTTTTTCACGTGAAAACTTCTTGATAGCTATGATTATTCGTATTTGCATTGAATTGAGAACGCTTCGCAAAAAAATCGGACGTAATTTCGAAATGTAACGAAGAAATTGTGGTATCGGCAGCTAGCTTTTCCACAATTTTTGAAATATTTGGAAAAAAAAGACGTTTTTTGAGCGGATTTTTTCTCAGCATTTAAGATATACCATAAATCTATTTAATTATGAACGTTTTGCAACAAAAGCGGTTAATTATCTCGAAAAATTACGAAAAATATGTGATTTTTAGTGTAACCGTTTCCGAAAATTTTCAATTATCTCGAAAAATTTCACTTTTATTGACGTGAAAACTTTTCGATATCGATGATTATTCGTATTTCCATTGAATTCAGAATGCTTCGCAAAAAAATCGCACCTAATTTCGAAATATAACGAAGAAATTGTGGTTTCGGCAGCTAGGTTTTCTACAATTTATGATATATTTGGAAAAAAAGGACGTTTCTTGAGCGCATCTTTTCTCAGCATATAAGATATACCATAAATCTATTAAATTATGAACGTTTTGCAACAAAAGCGGTTAATAATTTCGAAAAATTACGAAAAATATGTGATTTTTAGTGTAACCGTTTCCGAAAAGTTTCAATTATCTCGAAAAATTTCACTTTTTTTGACGTGAAAACTTTTTGATATCTATGATTATTCGTATTTCCATTGAATTCAGAACGCTTCGCAAACAAATCGCACGTAATTTCGAAATGTAACGAAGAAATTGTAGTTTCGGCAGCTAGCTTTTCCACAATTTATGATATATTTGGAAAAAAAAGACGTTTTTTGAGCGGATTTTTTCTCAGCATTTAAGATATACCATAAATCTATTTAATTATGAACGTTTTGCAACAAAAGCGGTTAATAATTTCGAAAAATTACGAAAAATATGTGATTTTTAGTGTAACCGTTTCCGAAAATTTTCAATTATCTCGAAAAATTTCACTTTTTTTGACGTGAAAATTTTTTGATATCTATGATTATTCGTATTTCCATTGAATTCAGAATGCTTCGCAAAAAAATCGCACCTAATTTCTAAATATAACGAAGAAATTGTGGTTTCGGCAGCTAGCTTTTCTACAATTTATGATATATTTGGAAAAAAAGGACGTTTCTTGAGCGCATTTTTTCTCAGCATTTCAGATATACCATAAATCTATTTAATTATGAACGCTTTGCAACAAAAGCGGTTATTAATTTCGAAAAATTACGAAAAATATGTGATTTTTAGTGTAACCGTTTCCGAAAAGTTTCAATTATCTCGAAAAATTTCACTTTAATTGACGTGAAAACTTTTTGATATCTATGATTATTCGTATTTCCATTGCATTCAGAACGCTTCGCAAAAAAATCGCACCTAATTTCGAAATGTAACGAAGAAATTGTGGTTTCGGCAGCTAGCTTTTCCACAATTTATGATATATTTGGAAAAAAAGACGTTTTTTGAGCGGATTTTTTCTCAGCATTTAAGATATACCATAAATCTATTTAATTATTAACGTTTTGCAACAAAAGCGGTTAATAATTTCGAAAAATTACGAAAAATATGTGATTTTTAGTGTAACCGTTTCCGAAAAGTTTCAATTATCTCGAAAAATTTCACTTTTTTTGACGTGAAAACTTCTTGATAGCTATGATTATTCGTATTTGCATTGAATTAAAAACGCTTTGCAAAAAAAAATCGGACGTAATTTCAAAATGTAACGAAGAAATTGTGGTTTCGGCAGCTAGCTTTTCCACAATTTTTGAAATATTTGGAAAAAAAAGACGTTATTTGAGCGGATTTTTTCTCAGCATCTAAGATATACCATAAATCTATTAAATTATGAACGTTTTGCAATAAAAGCGGTTAATAATCTCGAAAAATTACGAAAAATATTTGATTTTTAGTGTAACCGTTTCCGAAAATTTTCAATTATCTCGAAAAATTTCACTTTAATTGACGTGAAAACTTTTTGATATCTATGCTTATTCGTATTTGCATTGCATTCAGAACGCTTCGTAAAAAAATCGCACCTAATTTCGAAATGTAACGAAGAAATTGTGGTTTCGGCAGCTAGCTTTTCCACAATTTATGATATATTTGGAAAAAAAGACGTTTTTTGAGCGGATTTTTTCTCAGCATTTAAGATATACCATAAATCTATTTAATTATTAACGTTTTGCAACAAAAGCGGTTAATAATTTCGAAAAATTACGAAAAATATGTGATTTTTAGTGTAACCGTTTCCGAAAAGTTTCAATTATCTCGAAAAATTTCACTTTTTTTGACGTGAAAACTTCTTGATAGCTATGATTATTCGTATTTGCATTGAATTAAAAACGCTTTGCAAAAAAAAATCGGACGTAATTTCAAAATGTAACGAAGAAATTGTGGTTTCGGCAGCTAGCTTTTCCACAATTTTTGAAATATTTGGAAAAAAAAGACGTTATTTGAGCGGATTTTTTCTCAGCATCTAAGATATACCATAAATCTATTAAATTATGAACGTTTTGCAATAAAAGCGGTTAATAATCTCGAAAAATTACGAAAAATATTTGATTTTTAGTGTAACCGTTTCCGAAAATTTTCAATTATCTCGAAAAATTTCACTTTAATTGACGTGAAAACTTTTTGATATCTATGCTTATTCGTATTTGCATTGCATTCAGAACGCTTCGTAAAAAAATCGCACCTAATTTCGAAATGTAACGAAGAAATTGTGGTTTCGGCAGCTAGCTTTTCCACAATTTATGATATATTTGGAAAAAAAGACGTTTTTTGAGCGGATTTTTTCTCAGCATTTAAGATATACCATAAATCTATTAAATTATGAACGTTTTGCAACAAAAGCGGTTAATAATCTCGAAAAATTACGAAAAATATGTGATTTTTAGTGTAACCGTTTCCGAAAATTTTCAATTATCTCGAAAAATTTCACTTTTTTTGACGTGAAAACTTCTTGATAGCTATGATTATTCGTATTTGCATTGAATTGAGAACGCTTCGCAAAAAAATCGGACGTAATTTCGAAATGTAACGAAGAAATTGTGGTATCGGCAGCTAGCTTTTCCACAATTTTTGAAATATTTGGAAAAAAAAGACGTTTTTTGAGCGGATTTTTTCTCAGCATTTAAGATATACCATAAATCTATTTAATTATTAACGTTTTGCAACAAAAGCGGTTAATAATTTCGAAAAATTACGAAAAATATGTGATTTTTAGTGTAACCGTTTCCGAAAATTTTCAATTATCTCGAAAAATTTCACTTTTTTTGACGTGAAAACTTTTTGATATCTATGATTATTCGTATTTGCATTGCATTCAGAACGCTTCGCAAAAAAATCGCACCTAATTTCGAAATGTAACGAAGAAATTGTGGTTTCGGCAGCTAGGTTTTCTACAATTTTTGAAATATTTGGAAAAAAAAGACGTTTTTTCAGCGGATTTTTTCTCAGCATTTAAGATATACCATAAATCTATTAAATTATGAACGTTTTGCAACAAAACCGGTTAATAATCTCGAAAAATTACGAAAAATATGTGATTTTTAGTGTAACCGTTTCCGAAAATTTTCAATTATCTCGAAAAATTTCACTTTTTTTGACGTGAAAACTTCATGATAGCTATGATTATTCGTATTTGCATTGAATTGAGAACGCTTCGCAAAAAATCGGACGTAATTTCGAAATGTAACGAAGAAATTGTGGTTTCGGCAGCTAGCTTTTCCACAATTTTTGAAATATTTGGAAAAAAAAGACGTTTTTTGAGCGGATTTTTTCTCAGCATTTAAGATATACCATAAATATATTTAATTATTAACGTTTTGCAACAAAAGCGGTTAATAATTTCGAAAAATTACGAAAAATATGTGATTTTTAGTGTAACCGTTTCCGAAAAGTTTCAATTATCTCGAAAAATTTCACTTTTTTTGACGTGAAAACTTCTTGATAGCTATGATTATTCGTATTTACATTGAATTGAGAACGCTTCGCAAAAAAATCGGACGTAATTTCGAAATGTAACGAAGAAATTGTGGTTTCGACAGCTAGCTTTTCCACAATTTTTGAAATATTTGGAAAAAAAAGACGTTTTTTGAGCGGATTTTTTCTCAGCATTTAAGATATACCATAAATCTATTAAATTATGAACGTTTTGCAACAAAAGCGGTTAATAATCTCGAAAAATTACGAAAAATATGTGATTTTTAGTGTAACCGTTTCCGAAAATTTTCAATTATCTCGAAAAATTTCACTTTTATTGACGTGAAAACTTTTCGATATCGATGATTATTCGTATTTCCATTGAATTCAGAATGCTTCGCAAAAAAATCGCACCTAATTTCGAAATATAACGAAGAAATTGTGGTTTCGGCAGCTAGCTTTTCTACAACTTATAATATATTTGGAAAAAAAGACGTTTTTTGAGCGGATTTTTTCTCAGCATCTAAGATATACCATAAATCTACTAAATTATGAACGTTTTGCAATAAAAGCGGTTAATAATCTCGAAAAATTACGAAAAATATTTGATTTTTAGTGTAACCGTTTCCGAAAATTTTCAATTATCTCGAAAAATTTCACTTTAATTGACGTGAAAACTTTTTGATATCTATGATTATTCGTATTTCCATTGCATTCAGAACGCTTCGCAAAAAAATCGCACCTAATTTCGAAATGTAACGAAGAAATTGTGGTTTCTGCAGCTAGCTTTTCCACAATTTATGATATATTTGGAAAAAAAGACGTTTTTTGAGCGGATTTTTTCTCAGCATTTAAGATATACCATAAATCTATTTAATTATTAACGTTTTGCAACAAAAGCGGTTAATAATCTCGAAAAATTACGAAAAATATTTGATTTTTAGTGTAACCGTTTCCGAAAATTTTCAATTATCTCGAAAAATTTCACTTTAATTGACGTGAAAACTTTTTGATATCTATGATTATTCGTATTTCCATTGCATTCAGAACGCTTCGCAAAAAAATCGCACCTAATTTCGAAATGTAACGAAGAAATTGTGGTTTCTGCAGCTAGCTTTTCCACAATTTATGATATATTTGGAAAAAAAGACGTTTTTTGAGCGGATTTTTTCTCAGCATTTAAGATATACCATAAATCTATTTAATTATTAACGTTTTGCAACAAAAGCGGTTAATAATTTCGAAAAATTACGAAAAATATGTGATTTTTAGTGTAACCGTTTCCGAAAAGTTTCAATTATCTCGAAAAATTTCACTTTTTTTGACGTGAAAACTTCTTGATAGCTATGATTATTCGTATTTGCATTGAATTAAAAACGCTTTGCAAAAAAATCGGACGTAATTTCGAAATGTAACGAAGAAATTGTGGTATCGGCAGCTAGCTTTTCCACAATTTTTGAAATATTTGGAAAAAAAGGACGTTTCTTGAGCGCATCTTTTCTCAGCATATAAGATATACCATAAATCTATTTAATTATGAACGTTTTGCAACAAAAGCGGTTAATAATTTCGAAAAATTACGAAAAATATGTGATTTTTAGTGTAACCGTTTCCGAAAAGTTTCAATTATCTCGAAAAATTTCACTTTTTTTGACGTGAAAACTTTTTGATATCTATGATTATTCGTATTTCCATTGAATTCAGAACGCTTCGCAAACAAATCGCACGTAATTTCGAAATGTAACGAAGAAATTGTAGTTTCGGCAGCTAGCTTTTCCACAATTTATGATATATTTGGAAAAAAAAGACGTTTTTTGAGCGGATTTTTTCTCAGCATTTAAGATATACCATAAATCTATTTAATTATGAACGTTTTGCAACAAAAGCGGTTAATAATTTCGAAAAATTACGAAAAATATGTGATTTTTAGTGTAACCGTTTTCGAAAATTTTCAATTATCTCGAAAAATTTCACTTTTTTTGACGTGAAAACTTTTTGATATCTATGATTATTCTTATTATCATTGAATTCAGAATGCTTCGCAAAAAAATCGGACGTAATTTCGAAATGTAACGAAGAAATTGTGGTTTCGGCAGCTAGCTTTTCTACAATTTACGATATATTTGGAAAAAAAGGACGTTTCTTGAGCGCATTTTTTCTCAGCATTTAAGATATACCATAAATCTATTTAATTATGAACGCTTTGCAACAAAAGCGGTTATTAATTTCGAAAAATTACGAAAAATATGTGATTTTTAGTGTAACCGTTTCCGAAAATTTTCAATTATCTCGAAAAATTTCACTTTTTTTGACGTGAAAACTCTTTGATATCTATGATTATTCGTATTTCCATTGCATTCAGAACGCTTTGCAAAAAAATCGGACGTAATTTCGAAATGTAACGAAGAAATTGTGGTATCGGCAGCTAGCTTTTCCACAATTTTTGAAATATTTGGAAAAAAAGACGTTTTTTGAGCGGATTTTTTCTCCCCATTTAAGATATACCATAAATCTATTTATTTATGAACGTTTTGCAACAAAAGCGATTAATAATTTCGGAAAATTACGAAAAATATGTGATTTTTAGTGTAACCGTTTCCGAAAAGTTTCAATTATCTCTAAAAATTTCACTTTTTTTGACGTGAAAACTTCTTGATAGCTATGATTATTCGTATTTCCATTGAATTGAGAACGCTTCGCAAAAAAAGCGGACGTAAATTCGAAATGTAACAAAGAAATTGTGGTTTCGGCAGCTAGCTTTTCCACAATTTTTGAAATATTTGGAAAAAAAGACGTTTTTTTAGGGGATTTTTTCTCTGCATTTAAGATATACCATAAATCTATTAAATTATGAACGTTTTGCAACAAAAGCGGTTAATAATTTCGAAAAATTACGAAAAATATGTGATTTTTAGTGTAACCGTTTCCGAAAAGTTTCAATTATCTCGAAAAATTTCACTTTTTTTGACGTGAAAACTTCTTGATAGCTATGATTATTCGTATTTGCATTGAATTGAGAACGCTTCGCAAAAAAATCGGACGTAATTTCGAAATGTAACGAAGAAATTGTGGTTTCGGCAGCTAGCTTTTCCACAATTTTTGAAATATTTGGAAAAAAAAGACGTTTTTTGAGCGGATTTTTTCTCAGCATTTAAGATATACCATAAATCTATTAAATTATGAACGTTTTGCAACAAAAGCGGTTAATAATCTCGAAAAATTACGAAAAATATGTGATTTTTAGTGTAACCGTTTCCGAAAATTTTCAATTATCTCGAAAAATTTCACTTTTATTGACGTGAAAACTTTTCGATATCGATGATTATTCGTATTTCCATTGAATTCAGAATGCTTCGCAAAAAAATCGCACCTAATTTCGAAATATAACGAAGAAATTGTGGTTTCGGCAGCTAGGTTTTCTACAATTTATGATATATTTGAAAAAAAAGGACGTTTCTTGATCGCATCTTTTCTCAGCATATAAGATATACCATAAATCTATTAAATTATGAACGTTTTGCAACAAAAGCGGTTAATAATTTCGAAAAATTACGAAAAATATGTGATTTTTAGTGTAACCGTTTCCGAAAAGTTTCAATTATCTCGAAAAATTTACTTTTTTTGACGTGAAAACTTCTTGATAGCTATGATTATTCGTATTTGCATTGAATTAAAAACGCTTTGCAAAAAAATCGGACGTAATTTCGAAATGTAACGAAGAAATTGTGGTATCGGCAGCTAGCTTTTCCACAATTTTTGAAATATTTGGAAAAAAAGGACGTTTCTTGAGCGCATCTTTTCTCAGCATATAAGATATACCATAAATCTATTTAATTATGAACGTTTTGCAACAAAAGCGGTTAATAATTTCGAAAAATTACGAAAAATATGTGATTTTTAGTGTAACCGTTTCCGAAAAGTTTCAATTATCTCGAAAAATTTCACTTTTTTTGACGTGAAAACTTTTTGATATCTATGATTATTCGTATTTCCATTGAATTCAGAACGCTTCGCAAACAAATCGCACGTAATTTCGAAATGTAACGAAGAAATTGTAGTTTCGGCAGCTAGCTTTTCCACAATTTATGATATATTTGGAAAAAAAAGACGTTTTTCGAGCGGATTTTTTCTCAGCATTTAAGATATACCATAAATCTATTAATTTATGAACGTTTTGCAACAAAAGCGGTTAATAATTTCGAAAAATTACGAAAAATATGTGATTTTTAGTGTAACCGTTTCCGAAAATTTTCAATTATCTCGAAAAATTTCACTTTTTTTGACGTGAAAACTTTTTGATATCTATGATTATTCTTATTATCATTGAATTCAGAATGCTTTGCAAAAAAATCGCACCTAATTTCTAAACTTAACGAAGAAATTGTGGTTTCGGCAGCTAGCTTTTCTACAATTTACGATATATTTGGAAAAAAAGGACGTTTCTTGAGCGCATTTTTTCTCAGCATTTAAGATATACCATAAATCTATTTAATTATGAACGCTTTGCAACAAAAGCGGTTATTAATTTCGAAAAATTACGAAAAATATGTGATTTTTAGTGTAACCGTTTCCGAAAATTTTCAATTATCTCGAAAAATTTCACTTTTTTTGACGTGAAAACTCTTTGATATCTATGATTATTCGTATTTCCATTGAATTCAGAATGCTTCGCAAAAAAATCGCACCAAATTTAGAAATATAACGAAGAAATTGTGGTTTCGGCAGCTAGCTTTTCTACAACTTATAATATATTTGGAAAAAAAAGACGTTTTTTGAGCGGATTTTTTCTCAGCATCTAAGATATACCATAAATCTACTAAATTATGAACGTTTTGCAATAAAAGCGGTTAATAATCTCGAAAAATTACGAAAAATATTTGATTTTTAGTGTAACCGTTTCCGAAAATTTTCAATTATCTCGAAAAATTTCACTTTAATTGACGTGAAAACTTTTTGATATCTATGATTATTCGTATTTCCATTGCATTCAGAACGCTTCGCAAAAAAATCGCACCTAATTTCGAAATGTAACGAAGAAATTGTGGTTTCTGCAGCTAGCTTTTCCACAATTTATGATATATTTGGAAAAAAAGACGTTTTTTGAGCGGATTTTTTCTCAGCATTTAAGATATACCATAAATCTATTTAATTATTAACGTTTTGCAACACAAGCGGTTAATAATTTCGAAAAATTACGAAAAATATGTGATTTTTAGTGTAACCGTTTCCGAAAAGTTTCAATTATCTCGAAAAATTTCACTTTTTTTGACGTGAAAACTTCTTGATAGCTATGATTATTCGTATTTGCATTGAATTAAAAACGCTTTGCAAAAAAATCGGACGTAATTTCGAAATGTAACGAAGAGATTGTGGTATCGGCAGCTAGCTTTTCCACAATTTTTGAAATATTTGGAAAAAAAGACGTTTTTTGAGCGGATTTTTTCTCCCCATTTAAGATATACCATAAATCTATTTATTTATGAACGTTTTGCAACAAAACCCGTTAATAATTTCGAAAAATTACGAAAAATATGTGATTTTTAGTGTAACCGTTTCCGAAAAGTTTCAATTATCTCGAAAAATTTCACTTTTTTTGACGTGAAAACTTCTTGATAGCTATGATTATTCGTATTTGCATTGAATTGAGAACGCTTCGCAAAAAAAATCGGACGTAATTTCGAAATGTAACGAAGAAATTGTGGTTTCGGCAGCTAGCTTTTCCACAATTTTTGAAATATTTGGAAAAAAAGACGTTTTTTTAGGGGATTTTTTCTCTGCATTTAAGATATACCATAAGTCTATTTAATTATGAACGTTTTGCAACAAAAGCGGTTAATAATTTCGAAAAATTACGAAAAATATGTGATTTTTAGTGTAACCGTTTCCGAAAAGTTTCAATTATCTCGAAAAATTTCACTTTTTTTGACGTGAAAACTTCTTGATAGCTATGATTATTCGTATTTGCATTGAATTGAGAACGCTTCGCAAAAAAATCGGACGTAATTTCGAAATGTAACGAAGAAATTGTGGTTTCGGCAGCTAGCTTTTCCACAATTTTTGAAATATTTGGAAAAAAAAGACGTTTTTTGAGCGGATTTTTTCTCAGCATTTAAGATATACCATAAATCTATTTAATTATTAACGTTTTGCAACAAAAGCGGTTAATAATTTCGAAAAATTACGAAAAATATGTGATTTTTAGTGTAACCGTTTCCGAAAAGTTTCAATTATCTCGAAAAATTTCACTTTTTTTGACGTGAAAACTTCTTGATAGCTATGATTATTCGTATTTGCATTGAATTGAGAACGCTTCGCAAAAAAATCGGACGTAATTTCGAAATGTAACGAAGAAATTGTGGTTTCGACAGCTAGCTTTTCCACAATTTTTGAAATATTTGGAAAAAAAGACGTTTTTTGAGCGGATTTTTTCTCAGCATTTAAGATATACCATAAATCTATTAAATTATGAACGTTTTGCAACAAAAGCGGTTAATAATCTCGAAAAATTACGAAAAATATGTGATTTTTAGTGTAACCGTTTCCGAAAATTTTCAATTATCTCGAAAAATTTCACTTTTATTGACGTGAAAACTTTTCGATATCGATGATTATTCGTATTTCCATTGAATTCAGAATGCTTCGCAAAAAAATCGCACCTAATTTCGAAATATAACGAAGAAATTGTGGTTTCGGCAGCTAGGTTTTCTACAATTTATGATATATTTGAAAAAAAAGGACGTTTCTTGAGCGCATCTTTTCTCAGCATATAAGATATACCATAAATCTATTAAATTATGAACGTTTTGCAACAAAAGCGGTTAATAATTTCGAAAAATTACGAAAAATATGTGATTTTTAGTGTAACCGTTTCCGAAAAGTTTCAATTATCTCGAAAAATTTCACTTTTTTTGACGTGAAAACTTCTTGATAGCTATGATTATTCGTATTTGCATTGAATTAAAAACGCTTTGCAAAAAAATCGGACGTAATTTCGAAATGTAACGAAGAAATTGTGGTTTCGGCAGCTAGCTTTTCCACAATTTTTGAAATATTTGGAAAAAAAGACGTTTTTTTAGGGGATTTTTTCTCTGCATTTAAGATATACCATAAGTCTATTTAATTATGAACGTTTTGCAACAAAAGCGGGTAATAATTTCGAAAAATTACGAAAAATATGTGATTTTTAGTGTAACCGTTTCCGAAAAGTTTCAATTATCTCGAAAAATTTCACTTTTTTTGACGTGAAAACTTCTTGATAGCTATGATTATTCGTATTTGCATTGAATTGAGAACGCTACGCAAAAAAATCGGACGTAATTTCGAAATGTAACGAAGAAATTGTGGTTTCGGCAGCTAGCTTTTCCACAATTTTTGAAATATTTGGAAAAAAAAGACGTTTTTTGAGCGGATTTTTTCTCAGCATTTAAGATATACCATAAATCTATTTAATTATGAACGTTTTGCAACAAAAGCGGTTAATAATTTCGAAAAATTACGAAAAATATGTGATTTTTAGTGTAACCGTTTCCGAAAAGTTTCAATTATCTCGAAAAATTTCACTTTTTTTGACGTGAAAACTTCTTGATAGCTATGATTATTCGTATTTGCATTGAATTGAGAACGCTTCGCAAAAAAATCGGACGTAATTTCGAAATGTAACGAAGAAATTGTGGTTTCGACAGCTAGCTTTTCCACAATTTTTGAAATATTTGGAAAAAAAAGACGTTTTTTGAGCGGATTTTTTCTCAGCATTTAAGATATACCATAAATCTATTAAATTATGAACGTTTTGCAACAAAAGCGGTTAATAATCTCGAAAAATTACGAAAAATATGTGATTTTTAGTGTAACCGTTTCCGAAAATTTTCAATTATCTCGAAAAATTTCACTTTTATTGACGTGAAAACTTTTCGATATCGATGATTATTCGTATTTCCATTGAATTCAGAATGCTTCGCAAAAAAATCGCACCTAATTTCGAAATATAACGAAGAAATTGTGGTTTCCGCAGCTAGGTTTTCTACAATTTATGATATATTTGAAAAAAAAGGACGTTTCTTGAGCGCATCTTTTCTCAGCATATAAGATATACCATAAATCTATTAAATTATGAACGTTTTGCAACAAAAGCGGTTAATAATTTCGAAAAATTACGAAAAATATGTGATTTTTAGTGTAACCGTTTCCGAAAAGTTTCAATTATCTCGAAAAATTTCACTTTTTTTTACGTGAAAACTTCTTGATAGCTATGATTATTCGTATTTGCATTGAATTGAGAACGCTTCGCAAAAAAAATCGGACGTAATTTCGAAATGTAACGAAGAAATTGTGGTTTCGGCAGCTAGCTTTTCCACAATTTTTGAAATATTTGGAAAAAAAGACGTTTTTTTAGGGGATTTTTTCTCTGCATTTAAGATATACCATAAGTCTATTTAATTATGAACGTTTTGCAATAAAAGCGGGTAATAATTTCGAAAAATTACGAAAAATATGTGATTTTTAGTGTAACCGTTTCCGAAAAGTTTCAATTATCTCGAAAAATTTCACTTTTTTTGACGTGAAAACTTCTTGATAGCTATGATTATTCGTATTTGCATTGAATTGAGAACGCTTCGCAAAAAAATCGGACGTAATTTCGAAATGTAACGAAGAAATTGTGGTTTCGGCAGCTAGCTTTTCCACAATTTTGGAAATATTTGGAAAAAAAGACGTTTTTTAGGGGATTTTTTCTCTGCATTTAATATATACCATAAGTATATTTAATTATGAACGTTTTGCAACAAAAGCGGTTAATAATTTCGAAAAATTACGAAAAATATGTGATTTTTAGTGTAACCGTTTCCGAAAAGTTTCAATTATCTCGAAAAATTTCACTTTTTTTGACGTGAAAACATCTTGATAGCTATGATTATTCGTATTTGCATTGAATTGAGAACGCTTCGCAAAAAAATCGGACGTAATTTCGAAATGTAACGAAGAAATTGTGGTTTCGGCAGCTAGCTTTTCCACAATTTTTGAAATATTTGGAAAAAAAAGACGTTTTTTGAGCGGATTTTTTCTCTGCATGTAAGATATACCATAAGTCTATTTAATTATGAACGTTTTGCAACAAAAGCGGTTAATAATTTCGTAAAATTACGAAAAATATGTGATTTTTAGTGTAACCGTTTCCGAAAAGTTTCAATTATCTCGAAAAATTTCACTTTTTTTGACGTGAAAACTTCTTGATAGCAATGATTATTCGTATTTGCATTGAATTGAGAACGCTTCGCAAAAAAATCGGACGTAATTTCGAAATGTAACGAAAAAATTGTGGTTTCGGCAGCTAGCTTTTCCACAATTTTTGAAATATTTGGAAAAAAAAGACGTGTTTTGAGCGGATTTTTTCTCAGCATTTAGGATATACCATAAATCTATTAAATTATGAACGTTTTGCAACAAAAGCGGTTAATAATCTCGAAAAATTACGAAAAATATGTGATTTTTAGTGTAACCGTTTCCGAAAATTTTCAATTATCTCGAAAAATTTCACTTTTATTGACGTGAAAACTTTTCGATATCGATGATTATTCGTATTTTCATTGAATTCAGAATGCTTCGCAAAAAAATCGCACCTAATTTCGAAATATAACGAAGAAATTGTGGTTTCGGCAGCTAGGTTTTCTACAATTTATGATATATTTGGAAAAAAAGGACGTTTTTTGAGCTGATTTCTTCTCTGCATTTAAGATATACCATAAATCTATTAAATTATGAACGTTTTGCAACAAAAGCGGTTAATAATTTCGAAAAATTACGAAAAATATGTGATTTTTAGTGTAACCGTTTTCGAAAATTTTCAATTATCTCGAAAAATTTCACTCTTTTTGACGTGAAAACTTTTTGATATCTATGATTATTCGTATTTCCATTGAATTCAGAACGCTTCGCAAAAAAATCGCACGTAATTTCGAAATGTAACGAAGAAATTGTAGTTTCGGCAGCTAGCTTTTCCACAATTTATGATATATTTGGAAAAAAAAGACATTTTTTGAGCGGATTTTTTCTCGGCATATAAGATATACCATAAATCTATTTAATTATAGTCGTTTTGCAACAAAAGCGGTTAATAATTTCGAAAATTACGAAAAATATGTGATTTTTAGTGTAACCGTTTCCGAAAAATTTCAATTATCTCGAAAAATTTCACTTTTTTTGACGTGAAAACTTCTTGATATCTATGATTATTCGTATTTCCATTGAATTGAGAACGCTTCGCAAAAAAATCGCACCTAATTTCGAAATATAACGAAGAAATTGTGGTTTCGGCAATTAGTTTTTCTAACATTTATGATCAATTTGAAAAAAAAGGACGTTTTTTGAGCGGATTTTTTCTCAGCATTTAAGATATACCATAAATCTATTTAATTATGAAAGTTTTACAACAAAAGCGGTTAATAATTTCGAAAAATTACGAAAAATATGTGATTTTTAGTGTAACCGTTTCCGAAAAGTTTCAATTATCTCGAAAAATTTCACTTTTTATGACGTGAAAACTCTTTGATATCTATGATTATTCGTATTTCCATTGAATTAAGAATGCTTCGCAAAAAAATCGCACCAAATTTCGAAATATAACGAAGAAATTGTGGTTTCGGCAGCTAGCTTTTCTACAACTTATGATATATTTGGAAAAAAAAGACGTTTTTTGAGCGGATTTTTTCTCAGCATCTAAGATATACCATAAATCTATTAAATTATGAACGTTTTGCAACAGAAGCGGTTAATAATCTCGAAAAATTACGAAAAAAATGTGATTTTTAGTGTAACCGCGTCCGAAAATTTTCAATTATCTCGAAAAATTTCACTTTAATTGACGTGAAAACTTTTTAATATCTATGATTATTCGTATTTCCATTGCATTCAGAACGCTTCGCAAAACAATCGCACCTAATTTCGAAATGTAACGAAAAAATTGTGGTTTCGGCAGCTAGCTTTCCCACAATTTATGATATATTTGGAAAAAAAAGACGTTTTTTGAGCGGATTTTTTCTCTGCATTTAAGATATAGCATAAATCTATTAAATTATGAACGTTTTGCAACAAAAGCGGTTAATAATTTCGAAAAATTACGAAAAATATGTGATTTTTAGTGTAACCGTTTTCGAAAATTTTCAATTATCTCGAAAAATTTCACTCTTTTTGACGTGAAAACTTTTTGATATCTATGATTATTCGTATTTCCATTGAATTCAGAACGCTTCGCAAAAAAATCGCACGTAATTTCGAAATGTAACGAAGAAATTGTAGTTTCGGCAGCTAGCTTTTCCACAATTTATGATATATTTGGAAAAAAAAGACATTTTTTGAGCGGATTTTTTCTCGGCATATAAGATATACCATAAATCTATTTAATTATAGTCGTTTTGCAACAAAAGCGGTTAATAATTTCGAAAATTACGAAAAATATGTGATTTTTAGTGTAACCGTTTCCGAAAAATTTCAATTATCTCGAAAAATTTCACTTTTTTTGACGTGAAAACTTCTTGATATCTATGATTATTCGTATTTCCATTGAATTGAGAACGCTTCGCAAAAAAATCGCACCTAATTTCGAAATATAACGAAGAAATTGTGGTTTCGGCAATTAGTTTTTCTAACATTTATGATCAATTTGAAAAAAAAGGACGTTTTTTGAGCGGATTTTTTCTCAGCATTTAAGATATACCATAAATCTATTTAATTATGAAAGTTTTACAACAAAAGCGGTTAATAATTTCGAAAAATTACGAAAAATATGTGATTTTTAGTGTAACCGTTTCCGAAAAGTTTCAATTATCTCGAAAAATTTCACTTTTTATGACGTGAAAACTCTTTGATATCTATGATTATTCGTATTTCCATTGAATTAAGAATGCTTCGCAAAAAAATCGCACCAAATTTCGAAATATAACGAAGAAATTGTGGTTTCGGCAGCTAGCTTTTCTACAACTTATGATATATTTGGAAAAAAAAGACGTTTTTTGAGCGGGTTTTTTCTCAGCATCTAAGATATACCATAAATCTATTAAATTATGAACGTTTTGCAACAGAAGCGGTTAATAATCTCGAAAAATTACGAAAAAAATGTGATTTTTAGTGTAACCGCGTCCGAAAATTTTCAATTATCTCGAAAAATTTCACTTTAATTGACGTGAAAACTTTTTAATATCTATGATTATTCGTATTTCCATTGCATTCAGAACGCTTCGCAAAACAATCGCACCTAATTTCGAAATGTAACGAAAAAATTGTGGTTTCGGCAGCTAGCTTTCCCACAATTTATGATATATTTGGAAAAAAAAGACGTTTTTTGAGCGGATTTTTTCTCGGCATTTAAGATATACCATAAATCTTTATTAATTATGAACGTTTTGCAACAAAAGCGGTTAATAATTTCGAAAAATTACGAAAAATATGTGATTTTTAGTGTAACCGTTTCCGAAAAGTTTCAATTATCTCGAAAAATTTCACTTTTTTTGACGTGAAAACTTCTTGATAGCTATGATTATTCGTATTTGCATTGAATTGAGAACGCTTCGCAAAAAAATCGGACGTAATTTCGAAATGTAACGAAGAAATTGTGGTTTCGGCAGCTAGCTTTTCCACAATTTTTGAAATATTTGGAAAAAAAGACGTTTTTTGAGGGGATTTTTTCTCTGCATTTAAGATATACCATAAGTCTATTTAATTATGAACGTTTTTCAACAAAAGCGGTTAATAATTTCGAAAAATTACGAAAAATATGTGATTTTTAGTGTAACCGTTTCCGAAAAGTTTCAATTATCTCGAAAAATTTCACTTTTTTTGACGTGAAAACTTCTTGATAGCTATGATTATTCGTATTTGCATTCAATTGAGAACGCTTCGCAAAAAAATCGGACGTAATTTCGAAATGTAACGAAGAAATTGTGGTTTCGGCAGCTAGCTTTTCCACAATTTTTGAAATATTTGGAAAAAAAAGACGTTTTTTGAGGGGATTTTTTCTCTGCATTTAAGATATACCATAAGTCTATTAAATTATGAACGTTTTGCAACAAAAGCGGTTAATAATTTCGAAAAATTACGAAAAATATGTGATTTTTAGTGTAACCGTTTCCGAAAAGTTTCAATTATCTCGAAAAATTTCACTTTTTTTGACGTGAAAACTTTTTGATAGCTATGATTATTCGTATTTGCATTGAATTGAGAACGCTTCGCAAAAAAATCGGACGTAATTTCGAAATGTAACGAAGAAATTGTGGTTTCGACAGCTAGCTTTTCCACAATTTTTGAAATATTTGGAAAAAAATGACGTTTTATGAGCGGATTTTTTCTCAGCATTTAAGATATACCATAAATCTATTAATTTATGAACGTTTTGCAACAAAAGCGGTTAATAATCTCGAAAAATTACGAAAAATATGTGATTTTTAGTGTAACCGTTTCCGAAAATTTTCAATTATCTCGAAAAATTTCACTTTTATTGACGTGAAAACTTTTCGATATCGATGATTATTCGTATTTCCATTGAATTCAGAATGCTTTGCAAAAAAATCGAACCTAATTTCGAAATATAACGAAGAAATTGTGGTTTCGGCAGCTAGGTTTTCTACAATTTATGATATATTTGGAAAAAAAGGACGTATCTTGAGCGCATCATTTCTCAGCATATAAGATATACCATAAATCTATTAAATTATGAACGTTTTGCAACAAAACCCGTTAATAATTTCGAAAAATTACGAAAAATATGTGATTTTTAGTGTAACCGTTTCCGAAAATTTTCAATTATCTCGAAAAATTTCACTCTTTTTGACGTGAAAACTTTTTGATATCTATGATTATTCGTATTTCCATTGAATTCAGAATGCTTCGAAAAAAATCGCACGTAATTTTGAGATGTAACAAAGAAATTGTGGTTTCGGCAGCTAGCTTTTCTACAACTTATGATATATTTGGAAAAAAAAGACGTTTTTTGAGCGGATTTTTTCTCAACATCTAAGATATACCATAAATCTATTAAATTATGAACGTTTTGCAACAAAAGCGGTTAATAATCTCGAAAAATTACGAAAAATATGTGATTTTTAGTGCAACCGCGTCCGAAAATTTTCAATTATCTCGAAAAATTTCACATTAATTGACGTGAAAACTTTTTGATATCTATGATTATTCGTATTTCCATTGCATTCAGAACGCTTCGCAAAAAAATCGCACCTAATTTCGAAATGTAACGAAGAAATTGTGGTTTCGGCAGCTAGCTTTTCCACAATTTTTGAAATATTTGGAAAAAAAGACGTTTTTTGAGCGGATTTTTTCTCGCCATTTAAGATATACCATAAATCTATTTAATTATGAACGTTTTGCAACAAAAGCGGTTAATAATTTCGAAAAATTACGAAAAATATGTGATTTTTAGTGTAACCGTTTTCGAAAATTTTCAATTATCTCGAAAAATTTCACTTTTTTTGACGTGAAAACTTTTTGATATCTATGATTTATCGTATTTCCATTGAATTCAGAATGCTTCGCAAAAAAATCGCACGTAATTTCGAAATGTAACGAAGAAATTGTAGTTTCGGCAGCTAGCTTTTCTACAATTTATGATATATTTGGAAAAAAAGGACGTTTTTTGAGCTGATTTTTTCTCAGCATCTAAGATATACCATAAATCTATTAAATTATGAACGTTTTGCAACAAGAGCGGTTAATAATCTCGAAAAATTACGAAAAATATGTGATTTTTAGTGTAACTTCGTCCGAAAATTTTCAATTATCTCGAAAAATTTCACTTTAATTGACGTGAAAACTTTTTGATATCTATGATTATTCGTATTTCCATTGCATTCCGAACGCTTCGCAAAAAAATCGCACCTAATTTCGAAATGTAACGAAGAAATTGTGGTTTCGGCAGCTAGCTATTCCACAATTTATGATATATTTGGAAAAAAAACGTTTTTTGAGCGGATTTTTTCTCAGCATTTAAGATATACCATAAATCTATTTAATTATGAACGTTTTGCAACAAAAGCGGTTAATAATTTCGAAAAATTACGAAAAATGTGATTTTTAGTGTAACCGTTTCCGAAAAGTTTCAATTATCTCGAAAAATTTCACTTTTTTTGACGTGAAAACTTCTTGATAGCTATGATTATTCGTATTTGCATTGAATTGAGAACGCTTCGCAAAAAAATCGGACGTAATTTCGAAATGTAACGAAGAAATTGTGGTTTCGGCAGCTAGCTTTTCCACAATTTATGATATATTTGGAAAAAAAAGACGTTTTTTGAGCGGATTTTTTCTCAGCATTTAAGATATACCATAAATCTATTAAATTATGAACGTTTTGCAACAAAAGCGGTTAATAATCTCGAAAAATTACGAAAAATATGTGATTTTTAGTGTAACCGTTTCCGAAAATTTTCAATTATCTCGAAAAATTTCACTTTTTTTGACGTGAAAACTTTTCGATATCTATGATTATTCGTATTTCCATTGAATTCAGAATGCTTCGCAAAAAAATCGCACCTAATTTCGAAATATAACGAAGAAATTGTGGTTTCGGCAGCTAGGTTTTCTACAATTTATGATATATTTGGAAAAAAAGGACGTTTCTTTAGCGCATTTTTTCTCAGCATATAAGATATACCATAAATCTATTAAATTATGAACGTTTTGCAACAACAGCGGTTAATAATTTCGAAAAATTACGAAAAATATGTGATTTTTAGTGTAACCGTTTCCGAAAATTTTCAATTATCTCGAAAAATTTCACTTGTTTTGACGTGAAAACTTTTTGATATCTATGATTATTCGTATTTCCATTGAATTCAGAACGCTTCGCAAAAAAATCGCACGTTATTTAGAATGTAACGAAGAAATTGTAGTTTCGGCAGCTAGCTTTTCCACAATTTATGATATATTTGGAAAAAAAAGACGTTTTTCGAGCGGATTTTTTCTCGGCATTTAAGATATACCATAAATATATTTAATTATGAACGTTTTGCAACAAAAGCGGTTAATAATTTCGAAAAATTACGAAAAATATGTGATTTTTAGTGTAACCGTTTCCGAAAAGTTTCAATTATCTCGAAAAATTTCACTTTTTTTGACGTGAAAACTTCTTGATAGCTATGATTATTCGTATTTGCATTGAATTGAGAACGCTTCGCAAAAAAATCGGACGTAATTTCGAAATGTAACGAAGAAATTGTGGTTTCGGCAGCTAGCTTTTCCACAATTTTTGAAATATTTGGAAAAAAAGACGTTTTTTGAGGGGATTTTTTCTCTGCATTTAAGATATACCATAAGTCTATTTAATTATGAACGTTTTGCAACAAAAGCGGTTAATAATTTCGAAAAATTACGAAAAATATGTGATTTTTAGTGTAACCGTTTCCGAAAAGTTTCAATTATATCGAAAAATTTCACTTTTTTTGACGTGAAAACTTCTTGATAGCTATGATTATTCGTATTTGCATTGAATTGAGAACGCTTCGCAAAAAAATCGGACGTAATTTCGAAATGTAACGAAGAAATTGTGGTTTCGGCAGCTAGCTTTACCACAATTTTTGAAATATTTGGAAAAAAAAGGACGTTTTTTGAGCGGATTTTTTCTCAGCATTTAAGATATACCATAAATCTATTAAATTATGAACGTTTTGCAACAGAAGCTGTAAATTATCTCGAAAAATTACGAAAAATATGTGATTTTTAGTGTAACCGTTCCGAAAAGTTTCAATTATCTCGAAAAATTTCACTTTTTTTGACGTAAAAACTTCTTGATAGCTATGATTATTCGTATTTGCATTGAATTGAGAACGCTTCGCAAAAAAATCGGACGTAATTTCGAAATGTAACGAAGAAATTGTGGTTTCGGCAGCTAGGTTTTCTACAATTTATGATATATTTGGAAAAAAAAGACGTTTTTTGAGCGGATTTTTTCTCGGCATTTAAGATAAACCATAAATGTATTTAATTATGAACGTTTTGCAACAAAAGCGGTTAATAATTTCGAAAAATTACGAAAAATATGTTATTTTTAGTGTAACCGTTTCCGAAAATTTTCAATTATCTCGAAAAATTTCACTTTTTTTGACGTGAAAACTTCTTGATATCTATGATTATTCGTATTTCCATTGAATTGAGAACGCTTCGCAAAAAAATCGCACCTAATTTCGAAATATAACGAAGAAATTGTGGTTTCGGCAATTAGTTTTTCTAACATTTATGATCAATTTGAAAAAAAAGGACGTTTTTTGAGCGGATTTTTTCTCAGCATTTAAGATATACCATAAATCTATTTAATTATGAAAGTTTTACAACAAAAGCGGTTAATAATTTCGAAAAATTACGAAAAATATGTGATTTTTAGTGTAACCGTTTCCGAAAAGTTTTAATTATCTCGAAAAATTTCACTTTTTATGACGTGAAAACTCTTTGATATCTATGATTATTCGTATTTCCATTGAATTCAGAATGCTTCGCAAAAAAATCGCACCAAATTTCGAAATATAACGAAGAAATTGTGGTTTCGGCAGCTAGCTTTTCTACAACTTATGATATATTTGGAAAAAAAAGACGTTTTTTGAGCAGATTTTTTCTCAGCATCTAAGATATACCATAAATCTATTTAATTATGAACGTTTTCCAACAAAAGCGGTTAATAATTTCGAAAAATTACGAAAAATATGTGAATTTTAGCGTAACCGTTTCCGAAAAGTTTCAATTATCTCGAAAAATTTCACTTTTTTTGAAGTGAAAACTTCTTGATAGCTATGATTATTCGTATTTGCATTGAATTGAGAACGCTTCGCAAAAAAATCGGACGTAATTTCGATATGTAACGAAGAAATTGTGGTTTCGGCAGCTAGTTTTTTCCACAATTTTTGAAATATTTGGAACAAAAGACGTTTTTTGAGCGGATTTCTTCTCTGCATTTAAGATATACCATAAGTCTATTTAATTATGAACGTTTTGCAACAAAAGCGGTTAATAATCTCGAAAAATTACGAAAAATATGTGATTTTTAGTGTAACCGTTTCCGAAAAGTTTCAATTATCTCGAAAAATTTCACTTTTTTTGACGTGAAAACTTCTTGATAGCTATGATTATTCGTATTTGCATTGAATTGAGAACGCTTCGCAAAAAAATCGGACGTAATTTCGAAATGTAACGAAGAAATAGTGGTTTCGGCAGCTAGCTTTTCCACAATTTTTGAAATATTTGGAAAAAAAAGACGTTTTTTGAGCGGATTTTTTCTCAGCATTTAAGATATACCATAAATCTATTTAATTATGAACGTTTGGCAACAAAAGCGGTAAATAATTTCGAAAAATTACGAAAAATATGTGATTTTTAGTGTAACCGTTTCCGAAAATTTTCAATTATCTGGAAAAATTTCACTTTTATTGACGTGAAAACTTTTCGATATCGATGATTATTCGTATTTCCATTGAATTCAGAATGCTTCGCAAAAAAATCGCACCTAATTTCGAAATATAACGAAGAAATTTTGGTTTCGGCAGCTAGGTTTTCTACAATTTATGATATATTTGGAAAAAAAGGACGTTTCTTGAGCGCATCTTTTCTCAGCATATAAGATATACCATAAATCTATTAAATTATGAAAGTTTTGCAACAAAACCCGTTAATAATTTCGATAAATTACGAAAAATATGTGATTTTTAGTTTAACCGTTTCCGAAAATTTTCAATTATCTCGAAAAATTTCACTCTTTTTGACGTGAAAACTTTTTGATATCTATGATTATTCGTATTTCCATTGAATTCAGAACGCTTCGCAAAAAAATCGCACGTAATTTCGAAATGTAACGAAGAAATTGTAGTTTCGGCAGCTAGCTTTTCCACAACTTATGATATATTTGGAAAAAAAAGACGTTTTTTGAGCGGATTTTTTCTCGGCATTAAAGATATACCATAAATGTATTTAATTATGAACGTTTTGCAACAAAAGCGGTTAATTATCTCGAAAAATTACGAAAAATATGTGATTTTTAGTGTAACCTTTCCGAAAATTTTCAATTATCTCGAAAAATTTCACTTTTTTTGGCGTGAAAACTTTTTGATATCTATGATTATTCGTATTTCCATTGAATTCAGAATGCTTCGCAAAAAAATCGCACCTAATTTCTAAATATAACGAAGAAATTGTGGTTTCGGCAGCTAGCTTTTCTACAATTTATGATATATTTGGAAAAAAAGGACGTTTCTTGAGGGCATTTTTTCTCAGCATTTAAGATATACCATAAATCTATTAATTTATGAACACTTTGCAACAAAAGCGGTTATTAATTTCGAAAAATTACGAAAAATATGTGATTTTTAGTGTAACCGTTTCCGAAAATTTTCAATTATCTCGAAAAATTTCACTTTTTTTGACGTAAAAACTCTTTCAAATCTATGATTATTCGTATTTCCATTGAATTCAGAACGCTTCGCAAAAAAATCGCACGTAATTTCGAAATGTAACGAAGAAATTGTAGTTTCGGCAGCTAGCTTTTCCACAATTTATGATATATTTGGAAAAAAAAGACGTTTTTTGAGCGGATTTTTTCTCGGCATTTAAGATATACCATAAATCTATTTAATTATAAACGTTTTGCAACAAAAGCGGTTAATAATTTCGAAAAATTACGAAAAATATGTGATTTTTAGTGTAACTGTTTCCGAAAAGTTTCAATTATCTCGAAAAATTTCACTTTTTTTGACGTGAAAACATCTTGATAGCTATGATTATTCGTATTTGCATTGAATTGAGAACGCTTCGCAAAAAAATCGGACGTAATTTCGAAATGTAACGAAGAAATTGTGGTTTCGGCAGCTAGCTTTTCCACAATTTTTGAAATATTTGGAAAAAAAAGACGTTTTTTGAGCGGATTTTTTCTCTGCATTTAAGATATACCATAAGTCTATTTAATTATGAACGTTTTGCAACAAAAGCGGTTAATAATTTCGTAAAATTACGAAAAATATGTGATTTTTAGTGTAACCGTTTCCGAAAAGTTTCAATTATCTCGAAAAATTTTACTTTTTTTGACGTGAAAACTTCTTGATAGCTATGATTATTCGTATTTGCATTGAATTGAGAACGCATCGCAAAAAAATCGGACGTAATTTCGAAATGTAACGAGGAAATAGTGGTTTCGGCAGCTAGCTTTTCCACAATTTTTGAAATATTTGGAAAAAAAAGACGTTTTTTGAGAGGATTTTTTCTCAGCATTTAAGATATACCATAAATCTATTAAATTATGAACGTTTTGCAACAAAAGCGGTTAATAATCTCGAAAAATTACGAAAAATATGTGATTTTTAGTGTAACCGTTTCCGAAAATTTTCAATTATCTCGAAAAATTTCACTTTTTTTTGACGTGAAAACTTTTCGATATCTATGATTATTCGTATTTCCATTGAATTCAGAATGCTTCGCAAAAAAATCGCACCTAATTTCGAAATATAACGAAGAAATTGTGGTTTCGGCAGCTAGGTTTTCTAAAATTTATGATATATTTGGAAAAAAAGGACGTTTCTTGAGCGGATTTTTTCTCTGCATTTAAGATATAGCATAAATCTATTAAATTATGAACGTTTTGCAACAAAACCCGTTAATAATTTCGAAAAATTACTAAAAATATGTGATTTTTAGTGTAACCGTTTCCGAAAATTTTCAATTATCTCGAAAAATTTCACTCTTTTTGACGTGAAAACTTTTTGATATCTATGATTATTCGTATTTCTATTGAATTCAGAACGCTTCGCAAAAAAATCGCACGTAATTTCGAAATGTAACGAAGAAATTGTAGTTTCGGCAGCTAGCTTTTCCACAATTTATGATATATTTGGAAAAAAAAGACGTTTTTTGAGCGGATTTTTTCTCGGCATTTAAGATATACCATAAATCTATTTAATTATGAACGTTTCGCAACAAAAGCGGTTAATAATTTCGAAAAATTACGAAAAATATGTGATTTTCAGTGTAACCGTTTCCGAAAAGTTTCAATTATCTCGAAAATATTCACTTTTTTTGACGTGAAAACTTCTTGATAGCTATGATTATTCGATTTGCATTGAATTGAGAACGCTTCGCAAAAAAATCGGACGTAATTTCGAAATGTAACGAAGAAATTGTGGTTTCGGCAGCTAGCTTTTCCACAATTTTTGAAATATTTGGAAAAAAAAGACGTTTTTTGAGCGGATTTTTTCTCAGCATTTAAGATATACCAAACATCTATTAAATTATGAAAGTTTTGCAACAAAAGCGGTTAATAATCTCGAAAAATTACGAAAAATATGTGATTTTTAGTGTAAGCGTTTCCGAAAATTTTCAATTATCTCGAAAAATTTCACTTTTTTTGACGTGAAAACTTTTCGATATCTATGATTATTCGTATTTTCATGGAATTCAGAATGCTTCGCAAAAATATCGCACCTAATTTCGAAATATAACGAAGAAATTGTGGTTTCGGCAGCTAGGTTTTCTACAATTTATGATATATTTGGAAAAAAAAGGACGTTTCTTGAGCGCATTTTTTCTCAGCATATATGATATACCATAAATCTATTAAATTATGAACGTTTTGCAACAAAAGCGGTTAATAATTTCGAAAAATTACGAAAAATATGTGATTTTTGTGGAATCGTTTCCGAAAAGTTTCAATCATCACGAAAAATTTCACTTTTTTTGACGTGAAAACTTTTTGATATCTATGATTATTCGTATTTCCATTGAATTCAGAATGCTTCGCAAAACAATCGCACCTTATTTCTAAATATAACGAAGAAATTGTGGTTTCAGCAGCTAGTTTTTCTACAATTTATGATATATTTGGAAAAAAAGGACGTTTCTTGAACGGATTTTTTCTCTGCATTTAAGATATAGCATAAATCTATTAAATTATGAACGTTTTGCAACAAAAGCGGTTAATAATTCGAAAAATTACGAAAAATATGTGATTTTTAGTGTAACCGTTTCCGAAAATTTTCAATTATCTCGAAAAATTTCACTCTTTTTGACGTAAAAACTTTTTGATATCTATGATTATTCGTATTTCTATTGAATTCAGAACGCCTCGCAAAAAAATCGCACGTAATTTCGAAATGTAACGAAGAAATTGTGGTTTCTTCAGCTAGCTTTTCCACAATTTATGATATATTTGGAAAAAAAGACGTTTTTTGAGCGGATTTTTTCTCGGCATTTAAGATATACCATAAATCTATTTAATTATGAACGTTTTGCAACAAAAGCGGTTAATAATTTCGAAAAATTACGTAAAATATGTGATTTTCAGTGTAACCGTTTCCGAAAAGTTTCAATTATCTCGAAAAATTTCACTTTTTTTGACGTGAAAACTTCTTGATAGCTATGATTATTCGTATTTGCATTGAATTGAGAACGCTTCGCAAAAAAATCGGACGTAATTTCGAAATGTAACGAAGAAATTGTGGTTTCTTCAGCTAGCTTTTCCACAATTTTTGAAATATTTGGAAAAAAAGACGTTTTTTGAGCGGATTTTTTCTCTGCATTTAAGATATACCATACGTCTATTTAATTTGCAACAAAAGCGGTTAATAATTTCGAAAAATTACGAAAAATATGTGATTTTTAGTGTAACCGTTTCCAAAAAGTTTCAATTATCTCGAAAAATTTCACTTTTTTTGACGTGAAAACTTCTTGATAGCTATGATTGTTCGTATTTGCATTGAATTGAGAACGCTTCGCAAAAAAATCGGACGTAATTTCGAAATGTAACGAGGAAATAGTGGTTTCGGCAGCTAGCTTTTCCACAGTTTTTGAAATATTTGGAAAAAAAAGACGTTTTTTGAGCGGATTTTTTCTCAGCATTTAAGATATACCATACATCTATTAAATTATGAACGTTTTGCAACAAAAGCGGTTAATAATCTCCAAAAATTACGAAAAATATGTGATTTTTAGTGTAACCGTTTCCGAAAATTTTCAATTATCTCGAAAAATTTCACTTTTTTTGACGTGAAAACTTTTCGATATCTATGATTATTCGTATTTGCATTGAATTGAGAACGCTTCGCAAAAAAATCGGACGTAATTTCGAAATGTAACGAAGAAATTGTGGTTTCTTCAGCTAGCTTTTCCACAATTTTTGAAATATTTGGAAAAAAAGACGTTTTTTGAGCGGATTTTTTCTCTGCATTTAAGATATACCTTACGTCTATTTAATTATGAACGTTTTGCAACCAAAGCGGTTAATAATTTCGAAAAATTACGAAAAATATGTGATTTTTAGTGTAACCGTTTCCGAAAAGTTTCAATTATCTCGAAAAATTTCACTTTTTTTGACGTGAAAACTTCTTGATAGCTATGATTATTCGTATTTGCATTGAATTGAGAACGCTTCGCAAAAAAATCGGACGTAATTTCGAAATGTAACGAGGAAATAGTGGTTTCGGCAGCTAGCTTTTCCACAGTTTTTGAAATATTTGGAAAAAAAAGACGTTTTTTGAGCGGATTTTTTCTCAGCATTTAAGATATACCATACATCTATTAAATTATGAACGTTTTGCAACAAAAGCGGTTAATAATCTCGAAAAATTACGAAAAATATGTGATTTTTAGTGTAACCGTTTCCGAAAATTTTCAATTATCTCGAAAAATTTCACTTTTTTTGACGTGAAAACTTTTCGATATCTATGATTATTCGTATTTCCATTGAATTCAGAATGCTTCGCAAAAAAATCGCACCTAATTTCGAAATATAACGAAGAAATTGTGGTTTTAGCAGCTAGCTTTTCTACAATTTATGATATATTTGGAAAAAAAGGACGTTTCTTGAGCGGATTTTTTCTCTGCATTTCAGATATAGCATAAATCTATTAAATTATGAACGTTTTGCAACACAACCCGTTAATAATTTCGAAAAATTACTAAAAATATGTGATTTTTAGTGTAACCGTTTCCGAAAATTTTCAATTATCTCGAAAAATTTCACTCTTTTTGACGTGAAAACTTTTTGATATCTATGATTATTCGTATTTCTATTGAATTCAGAACGCTTCGCAAAAAAATCGCACGTAATTTCGAAATGTAACGAAGAAATTGTAGTTTCGGCAGCTAGCTTTTCCACAATTTATGATATATTTGGAAAAAAAAGACGTTTTTTGAGCGGATTTTTTCTCGGCATTTAAGATATACCATAAATCTATTTAATTATGAACGTTTCGCAACAAAAGCGGTTAATAATTTCGAAAAATTACGAAAAATATGTGATTTTTAGTGTAACCGTTTCCGAAAATTTTCAATTATCTCGAAAAATTTCACTTTTTTTGACGTGAAAACTTTTCGATATCTATGATTATTCGTATTTCCATTGAATTCAGAATGCTTCGCAAAAAAATCGCACCTAATTTCGAAATATAACGAAGAAATTGTGGTTTCGGCAGCTAGGTTTTCTACAATTTATGATATATTTGGAAAAAAAAGGACGTTTCTTGAGCGCATTTTTTCTCAGCATATAAGATATACCATAAATCTATTAAATTATGAACGTTTTGCAACAAAAGCGGTTAATAATTTCGAAAAATTACGAAAAATATGTGATTTTTGTGTAACCGTTTCCGAAAAGTTTCAATCATCACGAAAAATTTCACTTTTTTTGACGTGAAAACTTTTTGATATCTATGATTATTTGTATTTCCATTGAATTCAGAATGCTTCGCAAAAAAATCGCACCTTATTTCTAAATATAACGAAGTAATTGTGGTTTCAGCAGCTAGCTTTTCTACAATTTATGATATATTTGGAAAAAAAGGACGTTTCTTGAACGGATTTTTTCTCGGCATTTAAGATATACCATAAATCTATTTAATTATGAACGTTTTGCAACAAAAGCGGTTAATAATTTCGAAAAATTACGAAAAATATGTGATTTTTAGTGTAACCGTTTCCAAAAAGTTTCAATTATCTCGAAAAATTTCACTTTTTTTGACGTGAAAACTTCTTGATAGCTATGATTATTCGTATTTGCATTGAATTGAGAACGCTTCGCAAAAAAATCGGACGTAATTTCGAAATGTAACGAGGAAATAGTGGTTTCGGCAGCTAGCTTTTCCACAGTTTTTGAAATATTTGGAAAAAAAAGACGTTTTTTGAGCGGATTTTTTCTCAGCATTTAAGATATACCATACATCTATTAAATTATGAACGTTTTGCAACAAAAGCGGTTAATAATCTCGAAAAATTACGAAAAATATGTGATTTTTAGTGTAACCGTTTCCGAAAATTTTCAATTATCTCGAAAAATTTCACTTTTTTTGACGTGAAAACTTTTCGATATCTATGATTATTCGTATTTGCATTGAATTGAGAACGCTTCGCAAAAAAATCGGACGTAATTTCGAAATGTAACGAAGAAATTGTGGTTTCTTCAGCTAGCTTTTCCACAATTTTTGAAATATTTGGAAAAAAAAACCTTTTTTGAGCGGATTTTTTCTCTGCATTTAAGATATACCATACGTCTATTTAATTATGAACGTTTTGCAACAAAAGCGGTTAATAATTTCGAAAAATTACGAAAAATATGTGATTTTTAGTGTAACCGTTTCCAAAAAGTTTCAATTATCTCGAAAAATTTCACTTTTTTTGACGTGAAAACTTCTTGATAGCTATGATTATTCGTATTTGCATTGAATTGAGAACGCTTCGCAAAAAAATCGGACGTAATTTCGAAATGTAACGAGGAAATAGTGGTTTCGGCAGCTAGCTTTTCCACAGTTTTTGAAATATTTGGAAAAAAAAGACGTTTTTTGAGCGGAATTTTTTCTCAGCATTTAAGATATACCATACATCTATTAAATTATGAACGTTTTGCAACAAAAGCGGTTAATAATCTCGAAAAATTACGAAAAATATGTGATTTTTAGTGTAACCGTTTCCGAAAATTTTCAATTATCTCGAAAAATTTCACTTTTTTTGACGTGAAAACTTTTCGATATCTATGATTATTCGTATTTCCATTGAATTCAGAATGGTTCGCAAAAAAATCGCACCTAATTTCGAAATATAACGAAGAAATTGTGGTTTCGGCAGCTAGGTTTTCTACAATTTATGATATATTTGGAAAAAAAAGGACGTTTCTTGAACGGATTTTTTCTCTGCATTTAAGATATAGCATAAATCTATTAAATTATGAACGTTTTGCAACAAAAGCGGTTAATAATCTCGAAAAATTACGAAAAATATGTGATTTTTAGTGTAACCGTTTACGAAAATTTTCAATTATCTCGAAAAATTTCACTCTTTTTGACGTGAAAACTTTTTGATATCTATGATTATTCGTATTTCTATTGAATTCAGAATGCTTCGCAAAAAAATCGCACGTATTTTCGAAATGTAACGAAGAAATTGTAGTTTCGGCAGCTAGCTTTTCCACAATTTATGATATATTTGGAAAAAAAAGACGTTTTTTGAGCGGATTTTTTCTCGGTATTTAAGATATACCATAAATCTATTTAATTATGAACGTTTTGCAACAAAAGCGGTTAATAATTTCGAAAAATTACGTAAAATATGTGATTTTCAGTGTAACCGTTTCCGAAAAGTTTCAATTATTTCGAAAAATTTCACTTTTTTTGACGTGAAAACTTCTTGATTTCTATGATCATTCGTATTTGCATTGAATTGAGAACGCTTCGCAAAAAAATCGGACGTAATTTCGAAATGTAACGAAGAAATTGTGGTTTCTTCAGCTAGCTTTTCCACAATTTTTGAAATATTTGGAAAAAAAGACGTTTTTTGAGCGGATTTTTCTCTGCATTTAAGATATACCATAAGTCTATTTAATTATGAACGTTTGGCAACAAAAGCGGTTAATAATTTCGAAAAATTACGAAAAATATGTGATTTTTAGTGTAACCATTTCCGAAAAGTTTCAATTATCTCGAAAAATTTCACTTTTTTTGACGTGAAAACTTTTCGATATCTATGAATATTCGTATTTCCATTGAATTCAGAATGCTTCGCAAAAAAATCGCACCTAATTTCGAAATATAACGAAGAAATTGTGGTTTCGGCAGCTAGCTTTTCTACAACTTATGATATATTTGGAAAAAAAAGACGTTTTTTGAGCGGAATTTTTATCAGCATCTAAGATATACCATAAATCTATTAAATTATGAACGTTTTGCAACAAAAGCGGTTAATAATTTCGAAAAATTACGAAAAATATGTGATTTTTAGTGTAACCGTTTCCGAAAATTTTCAATTATCTCGAAAAATTTCACTTTAATTGACGTGAAAACTTTTTGATATCTATGATTATTCGTATTTCCATTGCATTCAGAACGCTTCGCAAAAAAATCGCAAGTAATTTCGAAATATAACGAAGAAATTGTGGTTTCGGCAGCTAGCTTTTCCACAATTTATGATATATTTGGAAAAAAAAGACGTTTTTTGAGCGGATTTTTTCTCGGCATTTAAGATATACTATAAATCTATTATTTATGAACGTTTTGCAACAAAAGCGGTTAATAATCTCGAAAAATTACGAAAAATATGTGATTTTTAGTGTAACCGTTTCCGAAAAGTTTCAATTATCTCGAAAAATTTCACTTTTTTTGACGTGAAAACTTTTTGATATCTATGATTATTCGTATTTCCATTAAATTCAGAACGTTTCGCAAAAAAATCGCACGTAATTTCGAAATGTTACGAAGAAATTGTGGTTTCGGCAGCTAGCTTTTCCACAATTTATGATATATTTGGAAAAAAAAGACGTTTTTTGAGCGGATTTTTTCTCAGCATTTAAGATATACCATAAATCTATTAAATTATGAACGTTTTGCAACAAAAGCGGTTAATAATTTCGAAAAATTACGAAAAATATGTGATTTTTAGTGTAACCGTTTCCGAAAATTTTCAATTATCTCGAAAAATTTCACTTTTTTTGACGTGAAAACTTTTTGATATTTATGATTTTTCGTATTTCCATTGAATTCAGAATGCTTCGCAAAAAAATCGCACCTAATTTCGAAATATAACGAAGAAATTGTGGTTTCGGCAGCTAGCTTTTCTACACTTTATGATATATTTGGAAAAAAAGGACGTTTCTTGAGCGGATTTTTTCTCAGCATTTAAGATATACCATAAATCTATTTAATTATGAACGTTTTGCAACAAAAGCGATTAATAATTTCGAAAAATTACGAAAAATATGTGATTTTTAGTGTAACCGTTTCCGAAAATTTTCAATTATCTCGAAAAATTTCACTTTTTTTGACGTAAAAACTCTTTCAAATCTATGATTATTCGTATTTGCATTGAATTCAGAATGCTTCGCAAAAAATTCGGACGTAATTTCGAAATGTAACGAAGAAATTGTGGTTTCGGCAGCTAGCTTTTCCAACATTTATGATATATTTGGAAAAAAAAGACGTTTTTTGAGCGGATTTTTTCTCAGCATTTAAGATATACCACAAATCTATTAAATTATGAACGTTTTGCAGCCATAGCGGTTAATAATTTCGAAAAATGACGAAAAATATGTGATTTTTAGTGTAACCGTTTCCGAAAATTTTCAATTATCTCGAAAAATTTCACTTTTCCTTGACGTGAAAACTTTTCGATATCTATGATAATTCGTATTTCCATTGAATTGAGAACGCTTCGCAAAAAAATCGGACGTAATTTCGAAATGTAACGAAGAAATTGTGGTTTCGGCAGCTAGCTTTCCCACAATTTATGATATATTTGGAAAAAAAAGACGTTTTTTGAGCGGATTTTTTCTCAGAATTTAAGATATACCATAAATCTATTAATTTATGAACGCTTTGCAACAAAAGCGGTTATTAATTTCGAAAAATTACGAAAAATATGTGATTTTTAGTGTAACCGTTTCCGAAAATTTTCAATTATCTCGAAAAATTTCACTTTTTTTGACGTAAAAACTCTTTCAAATCTATGATTATTCGTATTTCCATTGAATTCAGAACGCTTCGCAAAAAAATCGCACGTAATTTCGAAATGTAACGAAGAAATTGTAGTTACGGCAGCTAGCTTTTCCACAATTTATGATATATTTGGGAAAAAAAGACGTTTTTTGAGCGGATTTTTTCTCGGCATTTAAGATATACCATAAATCTATTTAATTATGAACGTTTTGCAACAAAAGCGGTTAATAATTTCGAAAAATTACGAAAAATATGTGATTTTTAGTGTAACTGTTTCCGAAAAGTTTCAATTATCTCGAAAAATTTCACTTTTTTTGACGTGAAAACATCTTGATAGCTATGATTATTCGTATTTGCATTGAATTGAGAACGCTTCGCAAAAAAATCGGACGTAATTTCGAAATGTAACGAAGAAATTGTGGTTTCGGCAGCTAGCTTTTCCACAATTTTTGAAATATTTGGAAAAAAAAGACGTTTTTTGAGCGGATTTTTTCTCTGCATTTAAAATATACCATAAGTCTATTTAATTATGAACGTTTTGCAACAAAAGCGGTTAATAATTTCGTAAAATTACGAAAAATATGTGATTTTTAGTGTAACCGTTTCCGAAAAGTTTCAATTATCTCGAAAAATTTTACTTTTTTTGACGTGAAAACTTCTTGATAGCTATGATTATTCGTATTTGCATTGAATTGAGAACGCTTCGCAAAAAAATCGGACGTAATTTCGAAATGTAACGAGGAAATAGTGGTTTCGGCAGCTAGCTTTTCCACAATTTTTGAAATATTTGGAAAAAAAAGACGTTTTTTGAGAGGATTTTTTCTCAGCATTTAAGATATACCATAAATCTATTAAATTATGAACGTTTTGCAACAAAAGCGGTTAATAATCTCGAAAAATTACGAAAAATATGTGATTTTTAGTGTAACCGTTTCCGAAAATTTTCAATTATCTCGAAAAATTTCACTTTTTTTGACGTGAAAACTTTTCGATATCTATGATTATTCGTATTTCCATTGAATTCAGAATGCTTCGCAAAAAAATCGCACCTAATTTCGAAATATAACGAAGAAATTGTGGTTTCGGCAGCTAGGTTTTCTACAATTTATGATATATTTGGAAAAAAAAGGACGTTTCTTGAGCGCATTTTTTCTCAGCATATAAGATATACCATAAATCTATTAAATTATGAACGTTTTGCAACAAAACCCGTTAATAATTTCGAAAAAATAACAAAAAATATGTGATTTTTAGTGTAACCGTTTCCGAAAATTTTCAATTATCTCGAAAAATTTCACTCTTTTTGACGTGAAAACTTTTTGATATCTATGATTATTCGTATTTCTATTGAATTCAGAACGCTTCGCAAAAAAATCGCACGTAATTTCGAAATGTAACGAAGAAATTGTAGTTTCGGCAGCTAGCTTTTCCACAATTTATGATATATTTGGAAAAAAAAGACGTTTCTTGAGCGGATTTTTTCTCGGCATTTAAGATATACCATAAATCTATTTAATTATGAACGTTTTGCAACAAAAGCGGTTAATAATTTCGAAAAATTACGAAAAATATGTGATTTTCAGTGTAACCGTTTCCGAAAAGTTTCAATTATCTCGAAAATTTTCACTTTTTTTGACGTGAAAACTTTTCGATATCTATGATTATTCGTATTTCCATTGAATTCAGAATGCTTCGCAAAAAAATCGCACCTAATTTCGAAATATAACGAAGAAATTGTGGTTTCGGCAGCTAGGTTTTCTACAAATTATGATATATTTGGAAAAAAAAGGACGTTTCTTGAGCGCATTTTTTCTCAGCATATATGATATACCATAAATCTATTAAATTATGAACGTTTTGCAACAAAAGCGGTTAATAATTTCGAAAAATTACGAAAAATATGTGATTTTTGTGGAACCGTTTCCGAAAAGTTTCAATCATCACGAAAAATTTCACTTTTTTTGACGTGAAAACTTTTTGATATCTATGATTATTTGTATTTCCATTGAATTCAGAATGCTTCGCAAAAAAATCGCACCTTATTTCTAAATATAACGAAGAAATTGTGGTTTCAGCAGCTAGCTTTTCTACAATTTATGATATATTTGGAAAAAAAGGACGTTTCTTGAACGGATTTTTTCTCTGCATTTAAGATATAGCATAAATCTATTAAATTATGAACGTTTTGCAACAAAAGCGGTTAATAATATCGAAAAATTACGAAAAATATGTGATTTTTAGTGTAACCGTTTACGAAAATTTTCAATTATCTCGAAAAATTTCACTCTTTTTGACGTGAAAACTTTTTGATATCTATGATTATTCGTATTTCTATTGAATTCAGAACGCCTCGCAAAAAAATCGCACGTAATTTCGAAATGTAACGAAAAAATTGTAGTTTCGGCAGCTAGCTTTTCCACAATTTATGATATATTTGGAAAAAAAAGACGTTTTTTGAGCGGATTTTTTCTCTGCATTTAAGATATACCATAAATCTATTTAATTATGAGCGTTTTGCAACAAAAGCGATTAATAATTTCGAAAAATTACGTAAAATATGTGATTTTCAGTGTAACCGTTTCCGAAAAGTTTCAATTATCTCGAAAAATTTCACTTTTTTTGACGTGAAAACTTCTTGATAGCTATGATTATTCGTATTTGCATTGAATTGAGAACGCTTCGCAAAAAAATCGGACGTAATTTCGAAATGTAACGAAGAAATTGTGGTTTCTTCAGCTAGCTTTTCCACAATTTATGATATATTTGGAAAAAAAAGACGTTTTTTGAGCGGATTTTTTCTCGGCATTTACGATATACCATAAATCTATTTAATTATGAACGTTTTGCAACAAAAGCGGTTAATAATTTCGAAAAATTACGTAAAATATGTGATTTTCAGTGTAACCGTTTCCGAAAAGTTTCAATTATCTCGAAAAATTTCACTTTTCTTGACGTGAAAACCTCTTGATAGCTATGATTATTCGTATTTGCATTGAATTGAGAACGCTTCGCAAAAAAATCGGACGTAATTTCGAAATGTAACGAAGAAATTGTGGTTTCTTCAGCTAGCTTTTCCACAATCTTTGAAATATTTGGAAAAAAAGACGTTTTTTGAGCGGATTTTTTCTCTGCATTTAAGATATACCATAAATCTATTAAATTATGAACGTTTTGCAACAAAAGCGGTTAATAATTTCGAAAAATTACGAAAAATATGTGATTTTTGTGTAACCGTTTCCGAAAAGTTTCAATCATCACGAAAAATTTCACTTTTTTTGACGTGAAAACTTTTTGATATCTATGATTATTTGTATTTCCATTGAATTCAGAATGCTTCGCAAAAAAATCGCACCTTATTTCTAAATATAACGAAGAAATTGTGGTTTCAGCAGCTAGCTTTTCTACAATTTATGATATATTTGGAAAAAAAAGACGTTTCTTGAACGGATTTTTTCTCTGCATTTAAGATATGGCATAAATCTATTAAATTATGAACGTTTTGCAACAAAAGCGGTTAATAATCTCGAAAAATTACGAAAAATATGTGATTTTTAGTGTAACCGTTTACGAAAATTTTCAATTATCTCGAAAAATTTCACTCTTTTTGACGTGAAAACTTTTTGATATCTATGATTATTCGTATTTCTATTGAATTCAGAATGCTTCGCAAAAAAATCGCACGTAATTTCGAAATGTAACGAAGAAATTGTAGTTTCGGCAGCTAGCTTTTCCACAATTTATGATATATTTGGAAAAAAAAGACGTTTTTTGAGCGGATTTTTTCTCGGTATTTAAGATATACCATAAATCTATTTAATTATGAACGTTTTGCAACAAAAGCGGTTAATAATCTCGAAAAATTACGAAAAATATGTGATTTTTAGTGTAACCGTTTACGAAAATTTTCAATTATCTCGAAAAATTTCACTCTTTTTGACGTGAAAACTTTTTGATATCTATGATTATTCGTATTTCTATTGAATTCAGAATGCTTCGCAAAAAAATCGCACGTATTTTCGAAATGTAACGAAGAAATTGTAGTTTCGGCAGCTAGCTTTTCTACAACTTATGATATATTTGGAAAAAAAAGACGTTTTTTGAGCGGATTTTTTCTCGGTATTTAAGATATACCATAAATCTATTTAATTATGAACGTTTTGCAACAAAAGCGGTTAATAATTTCGAAAAATTACGTAAAATATGTGATTTTCAGTGTAACCGTTTCCGAAAAGTTTCAATTATTTCGAAAAATTTCACTTTTTTTGACGTGAAAACTTCTTGATAGCTATGATCATTCGTATTTGCATTGAATTGAGAACGCTTCGCAAAAAAATCGGACGTAATTTCGAAATGTAACGAAGAAATTGTGGTTTCTTCAGCTAGCTTTTCCACAATTTTTGAAATATTTGGAAAAAAAGACGTTTTTTGAGCGGATTTTTTCTCTGCATTTAAGATATACCATAAGTCTATTTAATTATGAACGTTTGGCAACAAAAGCGGTTAATAATTTCGAAAAATTACGAAAAATATGTGATTTTTAGTGTAACCATTTCCGAAAAGTTTCAATTATCTCGAAAAATTTCACTTTTTTTGACGTGAAAACTTCTTGATAGCTATGATTATTCGTATTTGCATTGAATTGAGAACGCTTCGCAAAAAAATCGGACGTAATTTCGAAATGTAACGAAGAAATTGTGGTTTCGGCAGCTAGCTTTTCCACAATTTTTGAAATATTTGGAAAAAAAAGACGTTTTTTGAGCGGATTTTTTCTCAGCATTTAAATATACCATAAATCTATTAAATTATGAACGTTTTGCAACAAAAGCGGTTAATAATCTCGAAAAATTACGAAAAATATGTGATTTTTAGTGTAAGCGTTTCCGAAAATTTTCAATTATCTCGAAAAATTTCACTTTTTTTGACGTGAAAACTTTTCGATATCTATGAATATTCGTATTTCCATTGAATTCAGAATGCTTCGCAAAAAAATCGCACCTAATTTCGAAATATAACGAAGAAATTGTGGTTTCGGTAGCTAGCTTTTCTACAACTTATGATATATTTGGAAAAAAAAGACGTTTTTTGAGCGGAATTTTTATCAGCATCTAAGATATACCATAAATCTATTAAATTATGAACGTTTTGCAACAAAAGCGGTTAATAATTTCGAAAAATTACGAAAAATATGTGATTTTTAGTGTAACCGTTTCCGAAAATTTTCAATTATCTCGAAAAATTTCACTTTAATTGAAGTGAAAACTTTTTGATATCTATGATTATTCGTATTTCCATTGCATTCAGAACGCTTCGCAAAAAAATCGCAAGTAATTTCGAAATGTAACGAAGAAATTGTGGTTTCGGCAGCTAGGTTTTCCACAATTTATGATATATTTGGAAAAAAAAGACGTTTTTTGAGCGGATTTTTTCTCGGCATTTAAGATATACTATAAATCTATTATTTATGAACGTTTTGCAACAAAAGCGGTTAATAATCTCGAAAAATTACGAAAAATATGTGATTTTTAGTGTAACCGTTTCCGAAAAGTTTCAATTATCTCGAAAAATTTCACTTTTTTTGACGTGAAAACTTTTTGATATCTATGATTATTCGTATTTCCATTAAATTCAGAACGTTTCGCAAAAAAATCGCACGTAATTTCGAAATGTTACGAAGAAATTGTGGTTTCGGCAGCTAGCTTTTCCACAATTTATGATATATTTGGAAAAAAAAGACGTTTTTTGAGCGGATTTTTTCTCAGCATTTAAGATATACCATAAATCTATTAAATTATGAACGTTTTGCAACAAAAGCGGTTAATAATTTCGAAAAATTACGAAAAATATGTGATTTTTAGTGTAACCGTTTCCGAAAATTTTCAATTATCTCGAAAAATTTCACTTTTTTTGACGTGAAAACTTTTTGATATTTATGATTTTTCGTTTTTCCATTGAATTCAGAATGCTTCGCAAAAAAATCGCACCTAATTTCGAAATATAACGAAGAAATTGTGGTTTCGGCAGCTAGCTTTTCTACACTTTATGATATATTTGGAAAAAAAGGACGTTTCTTGAGCGGATTTTTTCTCAGCATTTAAGATATACCATAAATCTATTTAATTATGAACGTTTTGCAACAAAAGCGATTAATAATTTCGAAAAATTACGAAAAATATGTGATTTTTAGTGTAACCGTTTCCGAAAATTTTCAATTATCTCGAAAAATTTCACTTTTTTTGACGTAAAAACTCTTTCAAATCTATGATTATTCGTATTTGCATTGAATTCAGAATGCTTCGCAAAAAATTCGGACGTAATTTCGAAATGTAACGAAGAAATTGTGGTTTCGGCAGCTAGCTTTTCCAACATTTATGATATATTTGGAAAAAAAAGACGTTTTTTGAGCGGATTTTTTCTCAGCATTTAAGATATACCATAAATCTATTAAATTATGAACGTTTTGCAGCCATAGCGGTTAATAATTTCGAAAAATGACGAAAAATATGTGATTTTTAGTGTAACAGTTTCCGAAAATTTTCAATTATCTCGAAAAATTTCACTTTTCCTTGACGTGAAAACTTTTCGATATCTATGATAATTCGTATTTCCATTGAATTGAGAACGCTTCGCAAAAAAATCGGACGTAATTTCGAAATGTAACGAAGAAATTGTGGTTTCGGCAGCTAGCTTTCCCACAATTTATGATATATTTGGAAAAAAAAGACGTTTTTTGAGCGGATTTTTTCTCAGCATTTAAGATATACCATAAATCTATTAATTTATGAACGCTTTGCAACAAAAGCGGTTATTAATTTCGAAAAATTACGAAAAATATGTGATTTTTAGTGTAACCGTTTCCGAAAATTTTCAATTATCTCGAAAAATTTCACTTTTTTTGACGTAAAAACTCTTTCAAATCTATGATTATTCGTATTTCCATTGAATTCAGAACGCTTCGCAAAAAAATCGCACGTAATTTCGAAATGTAACGAAGAAATTGTAGTTTCGGCAGCTAGCTTTTCCACAATTTATGATATATTTGGGAAAAAAAGACGTTTTTTGAGCGGATTTTTTCTCGGCATTTAAGATATACCATAAATCTATTTAATTATGAACGTTTTCCAACAAATGCGGTTAATAATTTCGAAAAATTACGAAAAATATGTGATTTTTAGTGTAACTGTTTCCGAAAAGTTTCAATTATCTCGAAAAATTTCACTTTTTTTGACGTGAAAACATCTTGATAGCTATGATTATTCGTATTTGCATTGAATTGAGAACGCTTCGCAAAAAAATCGGACGTAATTTCGAAATGTAACGAAGAAATTGTGGTTTCGGCAGCTAGCTTTTCCACAATTTTTGAAATATTTGGAAAAAAAAGACGTTTTTTGAGCGGATTTTTTCTCTGCATGTAAGATATACCATAAGTCTATTTAATTATGAACGTTTTGCAACAAAAGCGGTTAATAATTTCGTAAAATTACGAAAAATATGTGATTTTTAGTGTAACCGTTTCCGAAAAGTTTCAATTATCTCGAAAAATTTTACTTTTTTTGACGTGAAAACTTCTTGATAGCTATGATTATTCGTATTTGCATTGAATTGAGAACGCTTCGCAAAAAAATCGGACGTAATTTCGAAATGTAACGAGGAAATAGTGGTTTCGGCAGCTAGCTTTTCCACAATTTTTGAAATATTTGGAAAAAAAAGACGTTTTTTGAGAGGATTTTTTCTCAGCATTTAAGATATACCATAAATCTATTAAATTATGAACGTTTTGCAACAAAAGCGGTTAATAATCTCGAAAAATTACGAAAAATATGTGATTTTTAGTGTAACCGTTTCCGAAAATTTTCAATTATCTCGAAAAATTTCACTTTTTTTTGACGTGAAAACTTTTCGATATCTATGATTATTCGTATTTCCATTGAATTCAGAATGCTTCGCAAAAAAATCGCACCTAATTTCGAAATATAACGAAGAAATTGTGGTTTCGGCAGCTAGGTTTTCTACAATTTATGATATATTTGGAAAAAAAAGGACGTTTCTTGAGCGCATTTTTTCTCAGCATATAAGATATACCATAAATCTATTAAATTATGAACGTTTTGCAACAAAAGCGGTTAATAATTTCGAAAAATTACGAAAAATATGTGATTTTTAGTGTAACCGTTTCCGAAAAGTTTCAATTATCTCGAAAAATTTCACTTTTGTTGACGTGAAAACTTTTTGATATCTATGATTATTCGTATTTCCATTGAATTCAGAATGCTTCGCGAAAAAATCGCACCTTATTTCTAAATATAACGAAGAAATTGTGGTTTTAGCAGCTAGCTTTTCTACAATTTATGATATATTTGGAAAAAAAGGACGTTTCTTGAGCGGATTTTTTCTCTGCATTTAAGATATAGCATAAATCTATTAAATTATGAACGTTTTGCAACAAAACCCGTTAATAATTTCGAAAAATTACTAAAAATATGTGATTTTTAGTGTAACCGTTTCCGAAAAGTTTCAATTATCTCGAAAAATTTCACTTTTGTTGACGTGAAAACTTTTTGATATCTATGATTATTCGTATTTCCATTGAATTCAGAATGCTTCGCGAAAAAATCGCACCTTATTTCTAAATATAACGAAGAAATTGTGGTTTTAGCAGCTAGCTTTTCTACAATTTATGATATATTTGGAAAAAAAGGACGTTTCTTGAGCGGATTTTTTCTCTGCATTTAAGATATAGCATAAATCTATTAAATTATGAACGTTTTGCAACAAAACCCGTTAATAATTTCGAAAAATTACTAAAAATATGTGATTTTTAGTGTAACCGTTTCCGAAAATTTTCAATTATCTCGAAAAATTTCACTCTTTTTGACGTGAAAACTTTTTGATATCTATGATTATTCGTATTTCTATTGAATTCAGAACGCTTCGCAAAAAAATCGCACGTAATTTCGAAATGTAACGAAGAAATTGTAGTTTCGGCAGCTAGCTTTTCCACAATTTATGATATATTTGGAAAAATAAGACGTTTTTTGAGCGGATTTTTTCTCGGCATTTAAGATATACCATAAATCTATTTAATTATGTACGTTTTGCAACAAAAGCGGTTAATAATTTCGAAAAATTACGAAAAATATGTGATTTTCAGTGTAACCGTTTCCGAAAAGTTTCAATTATCTCGAAAATTTTCACTTTTTTTGACGTGAAAACTTCTTGATAGCTATGATTATTCGATTTGCATTGAATTGAGAACGCTTCGCAAAAAAATCGGACGTAATTTCGAAATGTAACGAAGAAATTGTGGTTTCTTCAGCTAGCTTTTCCACAATTTTTGAAATATTTGGAAAAAAAAGACGTTTTTTGAGCGGATTTTTTCTCAGCATTTAAGATATACCAAACATCTATTAAATTATGAAAGTTTTGCAACAAAAGCGGTTAATAATCTCGAAAAATTACGAAAAATATGTGATTTTTAGTGTAAGCGTTTCCGAAAACTTTCAATTATCTCGAAAAATTTCACTTTTTTTGACGTGAAAACTTTTCGATATCTATGATTATTCGTATTTCCATTGAATTCAGAATGCTTCGCAAAAAAATCGCACCTTATTTCTAAATATAACGAAGAAATTGTGGTTTCAGCAGCTAGCTTTTCTACAATTTATGATATATTTGGAAAAAAAGGACGTTTCATGAACGGATTTTTTCTCTGCATTTAAGATATAGCATAAATCTATTAAATTATGAACGTTTTGCAACAAAAGCGGTTAATAATCTCGAAAAATTACGAAAAATATGTGATTTTTAGTGTACCGTTTACGAAAATTTTCAATTATCTCGAAAAATTTCACTCTTTTTGACGTGAAAACTTTTTGATATCTATGATTATTCGTATTTCTATTGAATTCAGAACGCCTCGCAAAAAAATCGGACGTAATTTCGAAATGTAACGAAGAAATTGTGGTTTCTTCAGCTAGCTTTTCCACAATTTATGATATATTTGGAAAAAAAAGACGTTTTTTGAGCGGATTTTTTCTCGGCATTTACGATATACCATAAATCTATTTAATTATGAACGTTTTGCAACAAAAGCGGTTAATAATTTCGAAAAATTACGTAAAATATGTGATTTTCAGTGTAACCGTTTCCGAAAAGTTTCAATTATCTCGAAAAATTTCACTTTTTTTGACGTGAAAACTTCTTGATAGCTATGATTATTCGTATTTGCGTTGAATTGAGAACGCTTCGCAAAAAAATCGGACGTAATTTCGAAATGTAACGAAGAAATTGTGGTTTCTTCAGCTAGCTTTTCCACAATCTTTGAAATATTTGGAAAAAAAGACGTTTTTTGAGCGGATTTTTTCTCTGCATTTAAGATATACCATACGTCTATTTAATTATGAACGTTTTGCAACAAAAGCGGTTAATAATCTCGAAAAATTACGAAAAATATGTGATTTTTAGTGTAACCGTTTCCGAAAATTTTCAATTATCTCGAAAAATTTCACTTTTTTTGACGTGAAAACTTTTCGATATCTATGATTATTCGTATTTCCATTGAATTAAGAATGCTTCGCAAAAAAATCGCACCTAATTTCGAAATATAACGAAGAAATTGTGGTTTCGGCAGCTAGGTTTTCTACAATTTATGATATATTTGGAAAAAAAAGGACGTTTCTTGAGCGCATTTTTTCTCAGCATATAAGATATACCATAAATCTATTAAATTATGAACGTTTTGCAACAAAAGCGGTTAATAATTTCGAAAAATTACGAAAAATATGTGATTTTTGTGTAACCGTTTCCGAAAAGTTTCAATCATCACGAAAAATTTCACTTTTTTTGACGTGAAAACTTTTTGATATCTATGATTATTTGTATTTCCATTGAATTCAGAATGCTTCGCAAAAAAATCGCACCTTATTTCTAAATATAACGAAGAAATTGTGGTTTCAGCAGCTAGCTTTTCTACAATTTATGATATATTTGGAAAAAAAGGACGTTTCTTGAACGGATTTTTTCTCTGCATTTAAGATATAGCATAAATCTATTAAATTATGACGTTTTGCAACAAAAGCGGTTAATAATCTCGAAAAATTACGAAAAATATGTGATTTTTAGTGTAACCGTTTACGAAAATTTTCAATTATCTCGAAAAATTTCACTCTTTTTGACGTGAAAACTTTTTGATATCTATGATTATTCGTATTTCTATTGAATTCAGAATGCTTCGCAAAAAAATCGCACGTAATTTCGAAATGTAACGAAGAAATTGTAGTTTCGGCAGCTAGCTTTTCCACAATTTATGATATATTTGGAAAAAAAGACGTTTTTTGAGCGGATTTTTTCTCGGTATTTAAGATATACCATAAATCTATTTAATTATGAACGTTTTGCAACAAAAGCGGTTAATAATTTCGAAAAATTACGTAAAATATGTGATTTTCAGTGTAACAGTTTCCGAGAAGTTTCAATTATTTCGAAAAATTTCACTTTTTTTGACGTGAAAACTTCTTGATAGCTATGATTATTCGTATTTGCATTGAATTGAGAACGCTTCGCAAAAAAATCGGACGTAATTTCGAAATGTAACGAAGAAATTGTGGTTTCGGCAGCTAGCTTTTCTACAATTTATGATATATTTGGAAAAAAAGGACGTTTCTTGAGCGCATTTTTTCTCAGCATTTAAGATATACCATAAATCTATTTAATTATGAACGCTTTGCAACAAAAGCGGTTATTAATTTCGAAAAATTACGAAAAATATGTGATTTTTAGTGTAACCGTTTCCGAAAAGTTTCAATTATCTCGAAAAATTTCACTTTTTTTGACGTGAAAACTTCTTGATAGCTATGATTATTCGTATTTGCATTGAATTGAGAACGCTTCGCAAAAAAATCGGACGTAATTTCGAAATGTAACGAAGAAATTGTGGATTCGGCAGCTAGCTTTTCCACAATTTTTGAAATATTTGGAAAAAAAAACGTTTTTTGAGCGGATTTTTTCTCAGCATTTAAGATATACCATAAATCTATTAAATTATGAACGTTTTGCAACAAAAGCGGTTAATAATCTCGAAAAATTACGAAAAATATGTGATTTTTAGTGTAACCGTTTCCGAAAATTTTCAATTATCTCGAAAAATTTCACTTTTTTTAACGTGAAAACTTTTCGATATCTATGACTATTCGTATTTCCATTGCATTCAGAACGCTTCGCAAAAAAATCGCACCTAATTTCGAAATGTAACGAAGAAATTGTGGTTTCGGCAGCTAGCTTTTCCACAATTTATGATATATTTGAAAAAAAAAGACGTTTTTTGAGCGGATTTTTTCTCAGCATTTAAGATATACCATAAATCTATTTAATTATTAACGTTTTGCAACAAAAGCGGTTAATAATTTCGAAAAATTACGAAAAATATGTGATTTTTAGTGTAACCGTTTCCGAAAAGTTTCAATTATCTCGAAAAATTTCACTTTTTTTGACGTGAAAACTTCTTGATAGCTATGATTATTCGTATTTGCATTGAATTAAAAACGCTTTGCAAAAAAATCGGACGTAATTTCGAAATGTAACGAAGAAATTGTGGTTTCGGCAGCTAGCTTTTCCACAATTTTTGAAATATTTGGAAAAAAAAGACGTTTTTTGAGCGGATTTTTTCTCCCCATTTAAAATATGCCATAAATCTATTAAATTATGAACGTTTTGCAACAAAAGCGGTTAATAATTTCGAAAAATTACGAAAAATATGTGATTTTTAGTGTAACCGTTTCCGAAAAGTTTCAATTATCTCGAAAAATTTCACTTTTTTTGACGTGAAAACTTTTTGATATCTATGATTATTCGTATTTCCATTGAATTCAGAATGCTTCGCAAAAAAATCGCACCTAATTTCTAAATATAACGAAGAAATTGTGGTTTCGGCAGCTAGCTTTTCTACAATTTATGATATATTTGGAAAAAAAGGACGTTTCTTGAGCGGATTTTTGCTCTGCATTTAAGATATACCATAAATCTATTAAATTATGATCGTTTTGCAACAAAACCCGTTAATAATTTCGAAAAATTACGAAAAATATGTGATTTTTAGTGTAACCGTTTCCGAAAAGTTTCAATTATCTCGAAAAATTTCACTTTTTTTGACGTGAAAACTTCTTGATAGCTATGATTATTCGTATTTGCATTGAATTGAGAACGCTTCGCAAAAAAATCGGACGTAATTTCGAAATGTAACGAAGAAATTGTGGTTTCGGCAGCTAGCTTTTCCACAATTTTTGAAATATTTGGAAAAAAAGACGTTTTTTTAGGGGATTTTTTCTCTGCATTTAAGATATACCATAAGTCTATTTAATTATGAACGTTTTGCATCAAAAGCGGTTAATAATTTCGAAAAATTACGAAAAATATGTGATTTTTAGTTTAACCGTTTCCGAAAAGTTTCAATTATCTCGAAAAATTTCACTTTTTTTGACGTGAAAACTTCTTGATAGCTATGATTATTCGTATTTGCATTGAATTGAGAACGCTTCGCAAAAAAATCGGACGTAATTTCGAAATGTAACGAAGAAATTGTGGTTTCGGCAGCTAGCTTTTCCACAATTTTTGAAATATTTGGAAAAAAAGACGTTTTTTTAGGGGATTTTTTCTCTGCATTTAAGATATACCATAAGTCTATTTAATTATGAACGTTTTGCAACAAAAGCGGTTAATAATTTCGAAAAATTACGAAAAATATGTGATTTTTAGTTTAACCGTTTCCGAAAAGTTTCAATTATCTCGAAAAATTTCACTTTTTTTGACGTGAAAACTTCTTGATAGCTATGATTAACGTATTTGCATTGAATTGAGATCGCTTCGCAAAAAAATCGGACGTAATTTCGAAATGTAACGAAGAAATTGTGGTTTCGGCAGCTAGCTTTTCCACAATTTTTGAAATATTTGGAAAAAAAAGACGTTTTTTGAGCGGATTTTTTCTCAGCATTTAAGATATACCATAAATCTATTTAATTATGAACGTTTTGCAACAAAAGCGGTTAATAATTTCGAAAAATTACGAAAAATATGTGATTTTTAGTGTAACCGTTTCCGAAAAGTTTCAATTATCTCGAAAAATTTCACTTTTTTTGACGTGAAAACTTCTTGATAGCTATGATTATTCGTATTTGCATTGAATTGAGAACGCTTCGCAAAAAAATCGGACGTAATTTCGAAATGTAACGAAGAAATTGTGGTTTCGGCAGCTAGCTTTTCCACAATTTTTGAAATATTTGGAAAAAAAAGACGTTTTTTGAGCGGATTTTTTCTCAGCATTTAGGATATACCATAAATCTATTAAATTATGAACGTTTTGCAACAAAAGCGGTTAATAATCTCGAAAAATTACGAAAAATATGTGATTTTTAGTGTAACCGTTTCCGAAAATTTTCAATTATCTCGAAAAATTTCACTTTTATTGACGTGAAAACTTTTCGATATCGATGATTATTCGTATTTCCATTGAATTCAGAATGCTTCGCAAAAAAATCGCACCTAATTTCGAAATATAACGAAGAAATTGTAGTTTCGGCAGCTAGGTTTTCTACAATTTATGATATATTTGGAAAAAAAGGACGTTTTTTGAGCTGATTTCTTCTCTGCATTTAAGATATACCATAAATCTATTAAATTATGAACGTTTTGCAACAAAAGCGGTTAATAATTTCGAAAAATTACGAAAAATATGTGATTTTTAGTGTAACCGTTCTCGAAAATTTTCAATTATCTCGAAAAATTTCACTCTTTTTGACGTGAAAACTTTTTGATATCTATGATTATTCGTATTTCCATTGAATTCAGAACGCTTCGCAAAAAAATCGCACGTAATTTCGAAATGTAACGAAGAAATTGTGGTTTCGGCAGCTAGCTTTTCCACAATTTTTGAAATATTTGGAAAAAAAAGACATTTTTTGAGCGGATTTTTTCTCGGCATTTAAGATATACCATAAATCTATTTAATTATAGTCGTTTTGCAACAAAAGCGGTTAATAATTTCGAAAATTACGAAAAATATGTGATTTTTAGTGTAACCGTTTCCGAAAAGTTTCAATTATCTCGAAAAATTTCACTTTATATGACGTGAAAACTCTTTGATATCTATGATTATTCGTATTTCCATTGAATTCAGAATGCTTCGCAAAAAAATCGCACCAAATTTCGAAATATAACGAAGAAATTGTGGTTTCGGCAGCTAGCTTTTCTACAACTTATGATATATTTGGAAAAAAAAGACGTTTTTTGAGCGGATTTTTTCTCAGCATCTAAGATATACCATAAATCTATTAAATTATGAACGTTTTGCAACAGAAGCGGTTAATAATCTCGAAAAATTACGAAAAAAATGTGATTTTTAGTGTAACCGCGTCCGAAAATTTTCAATTATCTCGAAAAATTTCACTTTAATTGACGTGAAAACTTTTTGATATCTATGATTATTCGTATTTCCATTGCATTCAGAACGCTTCGCAAAACAATCGCACCTAATTTCGAAATGTAACGAAAAAATTGTGGTTTCGGCAGCTAGCTTTCCCACAATTTATGATATATTTGGAAAAAAAAGACGTTTTTTGAGCGGATTTTTTCTCGGCATTTAAGATATACCATAAATCTTTATTAATTATGAACGTTTTGCAACAAAAGCGGTTAATAATTTCGAAAAATTACGAAAAATATGTGATTTTTAGTGTAACCGTTTCCGAAAAGTTTCAATTATCTCGAAAAATTTCACTTTTTTTGACGTGAAAACTTCTTGATAGCTATGATTATTCGTATTTGCATTGAATTGAGAACGCTTCGCAAAAAAATCGGACGTAATTTCGAAATGTTACGAAGAAATTGTGGTTTCGGCAGCTAGCTTTTCCACAATTTTTGAAATATTTGGAAAAAAAGACGTTTTTTGAGGGGATTTTTTCTCTGCATTTAAGATATACCATAAGTCTATTTAATTATGAACGTTTTGCAACAAAAGCGGTTAATAATTTCGAAAAATTACGAAAAATATGTGATTTTTAGTGTAACCGTTTCCGAAAAGTTTCAATTATCTCGAAAAATTTCACTTTTTTTGACGTGAAAACTTCTTGATAGCTATGATTATTCGTATTTGCATTGAATTGAGAACGCTTCGCAAAAAAATCGGACGTAATTTCGAAATGTAACGAAGAAATTGTGGTTTCGGCAGCTAGCTTTTCCACAATTTTTGAAATATTTGGAAAAAAAAGACGTTTTTTGAGCGGATTTTTTCTCAGCTTTTAAGATATACCATAAATCTAATTAATTATGAACGTTTTGCAACAAAAGCTGTAAATAATTTCGAAAAATTACGAAAAATATGTGATTTTTAGTGTAACCGTTTCCGAAAAGTTTCAATTATCTCGAAAAATTTCACTTTTTTTGACTTGAAAACTTCTTGATAGCTATGATTATTCGTATTTGCATTGAATTGAGAACGCTTCGCAAAAAAATCGGACGTAATTTCGAAATGTAACGAAGAAATTGTGGTTTCGACAGCTAGCTTTTCCACAATTTTTGAAATATTTGGAAAAAAATGACGTTTTATGAGCGGATTTTTTCTCAGCATTTAAGATATACCATAAATCTATTAATTTATGAACGTTTTGCAACAAAAGCGGTTAATAATCTCGAAAAATTACGAAAAATATGTGATTTTTAGTGTAACCGTTTCCGAAAATTTTCAATTATCTCGAAAAATTTCACTTTTATTGACGTGAAAACTTTTCGATATCGATGATTATTCGTATTTCCATTGAATTCAGAATGCTTTGCAAAAAAATCGAACCTAATTTCGAAATATAACGAAGAAATTGTGGTTTCGGCAGCTAGGTTTTCTACAATTTATGATATATTTGGAAAAAAAGGACGTTTCTTGAGCGCATCATTTCTCAGCATATAAGATATACCATAAATCTATTAAATTATGAACGTTTTGCAACAAAACCCGTTAATAATTTCGAAAAATTACGAAAAATATGTGATTTTTAGTGTAACCGTTTCCGAAAATTTTCAATTATCTCGAAAAATTTCACTCTTTTTGACGTGAAAACTTTTTGATATCTATGATTATTCGTATTTCCATTGAATTCAGAATGCTTCGCAAAAAAATCGCACGTAATTTTGAGATGTAACGAAGAAATTGTGGTTTCGGCAGCTAGCTTTTCTACAACTTATGATATATTTGGAAAAAAAAGACGTTTTGTGAGCGGATTTTTTCTCAACATCTAAGATATACCATAAATCTATTAAATTATGAACGTTTTGCAACAAAAGCGGTTAATAATCTCGAAAAATTACGAAAAATATGTGATTTTTAGTGCAACCGCGTCCGAAAATTTTCAATTATCTCGAAAAATTTCACATTAATTGACGTGAAAACTTTTTGATATCTATGATTATTCGTATTTCCATTGCATTCAGAACGCTTCGCAAAAAAATCGCACCTAATTTCGAAATGTAACGAAGAAATTGTGGTTTCGGCAGCTAGCTTTTCCACAATTTTTGAAATATTTGGAAAAAAAGACGTTTTTTGAGCGGATTTTTTCTCGCCATTTAAGATATACCATAAATCTATTTAATTATGAACGTTTTGCAACAAAAGCGGTTAATAATTTCGAAAAATTACGAAAAATATGTGATTTTTAGTGTAACCGTTTTCGAAAATTTTCAATTATCTCGAAAAATTTCACTTTTTTTGACGTGAAAACTTTTTGATATCTATGATTATTCGTATTTCCATTGCATTCCGAACGCTTCGCAAAAAAATCGCACCTAATTTCGAAATGTAACGAAGAAATTGTGGTTTCGGCAGCTAGCTATTCCACAATTTATGATATATTTGGAAAAAAAACGTTTTTTGAGCGGATTTTTTCTCAGCATTTAAGATATACCATATATCTATTTAATTATGAACGTTTTGCAACAAAAGCGGTTAATAATTTCGAAAAATTACGAAAAATGTGATTTTTAGTGTAACCGTTTCCGAAAAGTTTCAATTATCTCGAAAAATTTCACTTTTTTTGACGTGAAAACTTCTTGATAGCTATGATTATTCGTATTTGCATTGAATTGAGAACGCTTCGCAAAAAAATCGGACGTAATTTCGAAATGTAACGAAGAAATTGTGGTTTCGGCAGCTAGCTTTTCCACAATTTTTGAAATATTTGGAAAAAAAGACGTTTTTTGAGCGGATTTTTTCTCGCCATTTAAGATATACCATAGATCTATTAAATTATGAACGTTTTGTAACAAAAGCGGTTAATTATCTCGAAAAATTACGAAAAATATGTGATTTATTGTGTAACCGTTGCCGAAAATTTTCAATTATCTCGAAAAATTTCACTCTTTTTGACGTGAAAACTTTTTGATATCTATGATTATTCGTATTTGCATTGAATTGAGAACGCTTCGCAAAAAAATCGCACGTAATATCGAAATGTAACGAAGAAATTGTAGTTTTGGCAGCTAGCTTTTCCACAATTTATGATATATTTGGAAAAAAAAGACGTTTTTTGAGCGGATTTTTTCTCAGCATTTAAGATATACCATAAATCTATTAAATTATGAACGTTTTGCAACAAAAGCGGTTAATAATCTCGAAAAATTACGAAAAATATGTGATTTTTAGAGTAACCGTTTCCGAAAATTTTCAATTATCTCGAAAAATTTCACTTTTTTTGACGTGAAAACTTTTCGATATCTATGATTATTCGTATTTCCATTGAATTCAGAATGCTTCGCAAAAAAATCGCACCTAATTTCGAAATATAACGAAGAAATTGTGGTTTCGGCAGCTAGGTTTTCTACAATTTATGATATATTTGGAAAAAAAGGACGTTTCTTTAGCGCATTTTTTCTCAGCATATAAGATATACCATAAATCTATTAAATTATGAACGTTTTGCAACAAAAGCGGTTAATAATTTCGAAAAATTACGAAAAATATGTGATTTTTAGTGTAACCGTTTCCGAAAATTTTCAATTATCTCGAAAAATTTCACTTGTTTTGACGTGAAAACTTTTTGATATCTATGATTATTCGTATTTGCATTGAATTGAGAACGCTTCGCAAAAAAATCGCACGTAATATCGAAATGTAACGAAGAAATTGTAGTTTTGGCAGCTAGCTTTTCCACAATTTATGATATATTTGGAAAAAAAAGACGTTTTTTGAGCGGATTTTTTCTCAGCATTTAAGATATACCATAAATCTATTAAATTATGAACGTTTTGCAACAAAAGCGGTTAATAATCTCGAAAAATTACGAAAAATATGTGATTTTTAGAGTAACCGTTTCCGAAAATTTTCAATTATCTCGAAAAATTTCACTTTTTTTGACGTGAAAACTTTTCGATATCTATGATTATTCGTATTTCCATTGAATTCAGAATGCTTCGCAAAAAAATCGCACCTAATTTCGAAATATAACGAAGAAATTGTGGTTTCGGCAGCTAGGTTTTCTACAATTTATGATATATTTGGAAAAAAAGACGTTTTTTGAGCGGATTTCTTCTCTGCATTTAAGATATACCATAAGTCTATTTAATTATGAACGTTTTGCAACAAAAGCGGTTAATAATCTCGAAAAATTACGAAAAATATGTGATTTTTAGTGTAACCGTTTCCGAAAAGTTTCAATTATCTCGAAAAATTTCACTTTTTTTGACGTAAAAACTTCTTGATAGCTATGATTATTCGTATTTGCATTGAATCGAGAACGCTTCGCAAAAAAATCGGACGTAATTTCGAAATGTAACGAAGAAATAGTGGTTTCGGCAGCTAGCTTTTCCACAATTTTTGAAATATTTGGAAAAAAAAGACGTTTTTTGAGCTGATTTTTTCTCAGCATTTAAGATATACCATAAATCTATTTAATTATGAACGTTTTGCAACAAAAGCGGTAAATAATTTCGAAAAATTACGAAAAATATGTGATTTTCAGTGTAACCGTTTCCGAAAATTTTCAATTATCTAGAAAAATTTCACTTTTATTGACGTGAAAACTTTTCGATATCGATGATTATTCGTATTTCCATTGAATTCAGAATGCTTCGCAAAAAAATCGCACCTAATTTCGAAATATAACGAAGAAATTTTGGTTTCGGCAGCTAGGTTTTCTACAATTTATGATATATTTGGAAAAAAAGGACGTTTCTTGAGCGCATCTTTTCTCAGCATATAAGATATACCATAAATCTATTAAATTATGAACGTTTTGCAACAAAACCCGTTAATAATTTCGAAAAATTATGAAAAATATGTGATTTTTAGTGTAACCGTTTCCGAAAATTTTCAATTATCTCGAAAAATTTCACTCTTTTTGACGTGAAAACTTTTTGATATCTATGATTATTCGTATTTCCATTGAATTCAGAATGCTTCGCAAAAAAATCGCACGTAATTTCGAAATGTAACGAAGGAATTGTAGTTTCGGCAGCTAGCTTTTCCACAATTTATGATATATTTGGAAAAAAAAGACGTTTTTTGAGCGGATTTTTTCTCTGCATTTAAGATAAACCATAAATGTATTTAATTATGAACGTTTTGCAACAAAAGCGGTTAATAATTTCGAAAAAGTACGAAAAATATGTGATTTTTAGTGTAACCGTTTCCGAAAATTTTCAATTATCTCGAAAAATTTCACTTTTTTTGACATGAAAACTTTTTGATATCTATGATTATTCGTATTTCCATTGAATTCAGAATGCTTCGCAAAAAAATCGCGCCTAATTTCTAAATATAACGAAGAAATTGTGGTTTCGGCAGCTAGCTTTTCTTTAATTTATGATATATTTGGAAAAAAAGGACGTTTCTTGAGGTCATTTTTTCTCAGCATTTAAGATATACCATAAATCTATTTAATTATGAACGCTTTGCAACAAAAGCGGTTATTAATTTCGAAAAATTACGAAAAATATGTGATTTTTAGTGTAACCGTTTCCGAAAAGTTTCAATTATCTCGAAAAATTTCACTTTTTTTGACGTGAAAACTTCTTGTTAGCTATAATTATTCGTATTTGCATTGAATTGAGAACGCTTCGCAAAAAAATCGGACGTAATTTCGAAATGTAACGAAGAAATAGTGGTTTCGGCAGCTAGCTTTTCCACAATTTTTGAAATATTTGGAAAAAAAAGACGTTTTTTGAGCGGATTTTTTCTCAGCATTTAAGATATACCATAAATCTATTTAATTATGAACGTTTTGCAACAAAAGCGGTAAATAATTTCGAAAAATTACGAAAAATATGTGATTTTTAGTGTAACCATTTCCGAAAATTTTCAATTATCTAGAAAAATTTCACTTTTATTGACGTGAAAACTTTTCGATATCGATGATTATTCGTATTTCCATTGAATTCAGAATGCTTCGCAAAAAAATCGCACCTAATTTCGAAATATAACGAAGAAATTTTGGTTTCGGCAGCTAGGTTTTCTACAATTTATGATATATTTGGAAAAAAAGGACGTTTCTTGAGCGCATCTTTTCTCAGCATATAAGATATACCATAAATCTATTAAATTATGAACGTTTTGCAACAAAACCCGTTAATAATTTCGAAAAATTACGAAAAATATGTGATTTTTAGTTTAACCGTTTCCGAAAATTTTCAATTATCTCGAAAAATTACACTCTTTTTGACGTGAAAACTTTTTGATATCTATGATTATTCGTATTTCCATTGAATTCAGAACGCTTCGCAAAAAAATCGCACGTAATTTCGAAATGTAACGAAGAAATTGTAGTTTCGGCAGCTAGCTTTTCCACAACTTATGATATATTTGGAAAAAAAAGACGTTTTTTGAGCGGATTTTTTCTCGGCATTTAAGATATACCATAAATGTATTTAATTATGAACGTTTTGCAACAAAAGCGGTTAATTATCTCGAAAAATTACGAAAAATATGTGATTTTTAGTGTAACCTTTCCGAAAATTTTCAATTATCTCGAAAAATTTCACTTTTTTTGACGTGAAAACTTTTTGATATCTATGATTATTCGTATTTCCATTGAATTCAGAATGCTTCGCAAAAAAATCGCACCTAATTTCTAAATATAACGAAGAAATTGTGGTTTCGGCAGCTAGCTTTTCTACAATTTATGATATATTTGGAAAAAAAGGACGTTTCTTGAGGGCATTTTTTCTCAGCATTTAAGATATACCATAAATCTATTAATTTATGAACACTTTGCAACAAAAGCGGTTATTAATTTCGAAAAATTACGAAAAATATGTGATTTTTAGTGTAACCGTTTCCGAAAATTTTCAATTATCTCGAAAAATTTCACTTTTTTTGACGTAAAAACTCTTTCAAATCTATGATTATTCGTATTTCCATTGAATTCAGAACGCTTCGCAAAAAAATCGCACGTAATTTCGAAATGTAACGAAGAAATTGTAGTTTCGGCAGCTAGCTTTTCCACAATTTATGATATATTTGGAAAAAAAAGACGTTTTTTGAGCGGATTTTTTCTCAGCATTTAAGATATACCATAAATCTATTTAATTATGAACGTTTTGCAACAAAAGCGGTAAATAATTTCGAAAAATTACGAAAAATATGTGATTTTTAGTGTAACCATTTCCGAAAATTTTCAATTATCTAGAAAAATTTCACTTTTATTGACGTGAAAACTTTTCGATATCGATGATTATTCGTATTTCCATTGAATTCAGAATGCTTCGCAAAAAAATCGCACCTAATTTCGAAATATAACGAAGAAATTTTGGTTTCGGCAGCTAGGTTTTCTACAATTTATGATATATTTGGAAAAAAAGGACGTTTCTTGAGCGCATCTTTTCTCAGCATATAAGATATACCATAAATCTATTAAATTATGAACGTTTTGCAACAAAACCCGTTAATAATTTCGAAAAATTACGAAAAATATGTGATTTTTAGTTTAACCGTTTCCGAAAATTTTCAATTATCTCGAAAAATTTCACTCTTTTTGACGTGAAAACTTTTTGATATCTATGATTATTCGTATTTCCATTGAATTCAGAACGCTTCGCAAAAAAATCGCACGTAATTTCGAAATGTAACGAAGAAATTGTAGTTTCGGCAGCTAGCTTTTCCACAACTTATGATATATTTGGAAAAAAAAGACGTTTTTTGAGCGGATTTTTTCTCGGCATTTAAGATATACCATAAATGTATTTAATTATGAACGTTTTGCAACAAAAGCGGTTAATTATCTCGAAAAATTACGAAAAATATGTGATTTTTAGTGTAACCTTTCCGAAAATTTTCAATTATCTCGAAAAATTTCACTTTTTTTGACGTGAAAACTTTTTGATATCTATGATTATTCGTATTTCCATTGAATTCAGAATGCTTCGCAAAAAAATCGCACCTAATTTCTAAATATAACGAAGAAATTGTGGTTTCGGCAGCTAGCTTTTCTACAATTTATGATATATTTGGAAAAAAAGGACGTTTCTTGAGGGCATTTTTTCTCAGCATTTAAGATATACCATAAATCTATTAATTTATGAACACTTTGCAACAAAAGCGGTTATTAATTTCGAAAAATTACGAAAAATATGTGATTTTTAGTGTAACCGTTTCCGAAAATTTTCAATTATCTCGAAAAATTTCACTTTTTTTGACGTAAAAACTCTTTCAAATCTATGATTATTCGTATTTCCATTGAATTCAGAACGCTTCGCAAAAAAATCGCACGTAATTTCGAAATGTAACGAAGAAATTGTAGTTTCGGCAGCTAGCTTTTCCACAATTTATGATATATTTGGAAAAAAAAGACGTTTTTTGAGCGGATTTTTTCTCAGCATTTAAGATATACCATAAATCTATTTAATTATGAACGTTTTGCAACAAAAGCGGTAAATAATTTCGAAAAATTACGAAAAATATGTGATTTTTAGTGTAACCATTTCCGAAAATTTTCAATTATCTAGAAAAATTTCACTTTTATTGACGTGAAAACTTTTCGATATCGATGATTATTCGTATTTCCATTGAATTCAGAATGCTTCGCAAAAAAATCGCACCTAATTTCGAAATATAACGAAGAAATTTTGGTTTCGGCAGCTAGGTTTTCTACAATTTATGATATATTTGGAAAAAAAGGACGTTTCTTGAGCGCATCTTTTCTCAGCATATAAGATATACCATAAATCTATTAAATTATGAACGTTTTGCAACAAAACCCGTTAATAATTTCGAAAAATTACGAAAAATATGTGATTTTTAGTTTAACCGTTTCCGAAAATTTTCAATTATCTCGAAAAATTTCACTCTTTTTGACGTGAAAACTTTTTGATATCTATGATTATTCGTATTTCCATTGAATTCAGAACGCTTCGCAAAAAAATCGCACGTAATTTCGAAATGTAACGAAGAAATTGTAGTTTCGGCAGCTAGCTTTTCCACAACTTATGATATATTTGGAAAAAAAAGACGTTTTTTGAGCGGATTTTTTCTCGGCATTTAAGATATACCATAAATGTATTTAATTATGAACGTTTTGCAACAAAAGCGGTTAATTATCTCGAAAAATTACGAAAAATATGTGATTTTTAGTGTAACCTTTCCGAAAATTTTCAATTATCTCGAAAAATTTCACTTTTTTTGACGTGAAAACTTTTTGATATCTATGATTATTCGTATTTCCATTGAATTCAGAATGCTTCGCAAAAAAATCGCACCTAATTTCTAAATATAACGAAGAAATTGTGGTTTCGGCAGCTAGCTTTTCTACAATTTATGATATATTTGGAAAAAAAGGACGTTTCTTGAGGGCATTTTTTCTCAGCATTTAAGATATACCATAAATCTATTAATTTATGAACACTTTGCAACAAAAGCGGTTATTAATTTCGAAAAATTACGAAAAATATGTGATTTTTAGTGTAACCGTTTCCGAAAATTTTCAATTATCTCGAGAAATTTCACTTTTTTTGACGTAAAAACTCTTTCAAATCTATGATTATTCGTATTTCCATTGAATTCAGAACGCTTCGCAAAAAAATCGCACGTAATTTCGAAATGTAACGAAGAAATTGTAGTTTCGGCAGCTAGCTTTTCCACAATTTATGATATATTTGGAAAAAAAAGACGTTTTTTGAGCGGATTTTTTCTCGGCATTTAAGATATACCATAAATCTATTTAATTATGAACGTTTTGCAACAAAAGCGGTTAATAATTTCGAAAAATTACGAAAAATATGTGATTTTCAGTGTAACCGTTTCCGAAAAGTTTCAATTATCTCGAAAATTTTCACTTTTTTTGACGTGAAAACTTCTTGATAGCTATGATTATTCGTATTTCCATTGAATTCAGAATGCTTCGCAAAAAAATCGCACCTAATTTCGAAATATAACGAAGAAATTGTGGTTTCGGCAGCTAGGTTTTCTACAATTTATGATATATTTGGAAAAAAAGGACGTTTCTTTAGCGCATTTTTTCTCAGCATATAAGATATACCATAAATCTATTAAATTATGAACGTTTTGCAACAAAAGCGGTTAATAATTTCGAAAAATTACGAAAAATATGTGATTTTTAGTGTAACCGTTTCCGAAAATTTTCAATTATCTCGAAAAATTTCACTTGTTTTGACGTGAAAACTTTTTGATATCTATGATTATTCGTATTTCCATTGAATTCAGAATGCTTCGCAAAAAAATCGCACTTAATTTCTAAATATAACGAAGAAATTGTGGTTTCGGCAGCTAGCTTTTCTAAAATTTATGATATATTTGGAAAAAAAGGACGTTTCTTGAGCGGATTTTTTCTCTGCATTTAAGATATACCATAAATCTATTAAATTATGAACGTTTTGCAACAAAACCCGTTAATAATTTCGAAAAATTACGAAAAATGTGTGATTTTTAGCGTAACCGTTTCCGAAAATTTTCAATTATCTCGAAAAATTTCACTCTTTTTGACGTGAAATCTTTTTGATATCTATGATTATTCGTATTTCCATTGAATTCAGAACGCTTCGCAAAAAAATCGCACGTAATTTAGAATGTAACGAAGAAATTGTAGTTTCGGCAGCTAGCTTTTCCACAATTTATGATATATTTGGAAAAAAAAGACGTTTTTCGAGCGGATTTTTTCTCGGCATTTAAGATATACCATAAATATATTTAATTATGAACGTTTTGCAACAAAACCCGTTAATAATTTCGAAAAATTACGAAAAATATGTGAATTTTAGTGTAACCGTTTCCGAAAAGTTTCAATTATCTCGAAAAATTTCACTTTTTTTGAAGTGAAAACTTCTTGATAGCTATGATTATTCGTATTTGCATTGAATTGAGAACGCTTCGCAAAAAAATCGGACGTAATTTCGAAATGTAACGAAGAAATTGTGGTTTCGGCAGCTAGCTTTTCCACAATTTTTGAAATATTTGGAAAAAAAGACGTTTTTTGAGCGGATTTTTTCTCTGCATTTAAGATATACCATAAGTCTATTTAATTATGAACGTTTTGCAACAAAAGCGGTTAATAATTTCGAAAAATTACGAAAAATATGTGATTTTTAGTGTAACCGTTTCCGAAAAGTTTCAATTATATCGAAAAATTTCACTTTTTTTGACGTGAAAACTTCTTGATAGCTATGATTATTCGTATTTGCATTGAATTGAGAACGCTTCGCAAAAAAATCGGACGTAATTTCGAAATGTAACGAAGAAATTGTGGTTTCGGTAGCTAGCTTTTCCACAATTTTTGAAATATTTGGAAAAAAAAGGACGTTTTTTGAGCGGATTTTTTCTCAGCATTTAAGATATACCATAAATCTATTAAATTATGAACGTTTTGCAACAAAAGCTGTAAATAATCTCGAAAAATTACGAAAAATATGTGATTTTTAGTGTAACCGTTCCGAAAAGTTTCAATTATCTCGAAAAATTTCACTTTTTTGACGTAAAAACTTCTTGATAGCTATGATTATTCGTATTTGCATTGAATTGAGAACGCTTCGCAAAAAAATCGGACGTAATTTCGAAATGTAACGAAGAAATTGTGGTTTCGGCAGCTAGGTTTTCTACAATTTATGATATATTTGGAAAAAAAAGACGTTTTTTGAGCGGATGTTTTCTCGGCATTTAAGATAAACCATAAATGTATTTAATTATGAACGTTTTGCAACAAAAGCGGTTAATAATTTCGAAAAATTACGAAAAATATGTTATTTTTAGTGTAACCGTTTCCGAAAATTTTCAATTATCTCGAAAAATTTCACTTTTTTTGACGTGAAAACTTCTTGATATCTATGATTATTCGTATTTCCATTGAATTGAGAACGCTTCGCAAAAAAATCGCACCTAATTTCGAAATATAACGAAGAAATTGTGGTTTCGGCAATTAGTTTTTCTAACATTTATGATCAATTTGAAAAAAAGGACGTTTTTTGAGCGGATTTTTTCTCAGCATTTAAGATATACCATAAATCTATTTAATTATGAAAGTTTTACAACAAAAGCGGTTAATAATTTCGAAAAATTACGAAAAATATGTGATTTTTAGTGTAACCGTTTCCGAAAAGTTTCAATTATCTCGAAAAATTTCACTTTTTATGACGTGAAAACTCTTTGATATCTATGATTATTCGTATTTCCATTGAATTCAGAATGCTTCGCAAAAAAATCGCACCAAATTTCGAAATATAACGAAGAAATTGTGGTTTCGGCAGCTAGCTTTTCTACAACGTATGATATATTTGGAAAAAAAAGACGTTTTTTGAGCGGATTTTTTCTCAGCATCTAAGATATACCATAAATCTATTTAATTATGAACGTTTTCCAACAAAAGCGGTTAATAATTTCGAAAAATTACGAAAAATATGTGAATTTTAGTGTAACCGTTTCCGAAAAGTTTCAATTATCTCGAAAAATTTCACTTTTTTTGAAGTGAAAACTTCTTGATAGCTATGATTATTCGTATTTGCATTGAATTGAGAACGCTTCGCAAAAAAATCGGACGTAATTTCGAAATGTAACGAAGAAATTGTGGTTTCGGCAGCTAGTTTTTTCCACAATTTTTGAAATATTTGGAAAAAAAGACGTTTTTTGAGCGGATTTCTTCTCTGCATTTAAGATATACCATAAGTCTATTTAATTATGAACGTTTTGCAACAAAAGCGGTTAATAATTTCGAAAAAGTACGAAAAATATGTGATTTTTAGTGTAACCGTTTCCGAAAATTTTCAATTATCTCGAAAAATTTCACTTTTTTTGACGTGAAAACTTTTTGATATCTATGATTATTCGTATTTCCATTGAATTCAGAATGCTTCGCAAAAAAATCGCGCCTAATTTCTAAATATAACGAAGAAATTGTGGTTTCGGCAGCTAGCTTTTCTTTAATTTATGATATATTTGGAAAAAAAGGACGTTTCTTGAGGGCATTTTTTCTCAGCATTTAAGATATACCATAAATCTATTTAATTATGAACGCTTTGCAACAAAAGCGGTTATTAATTTCGAAAAATTACGAAAAATATGTGACTTTTAGTGTAACCGTTTCCGAAAAGTTTCAATTATCTCGAAAAATTTCACTTTTTTTGACGTGAAAACTTCTTGTTAGCTATGATTATTCGTATTTGCATTGAATTGAGAACGCTTCGCAAAAAAATCGGACGTAATTTCGAAATGTAACGAAGAAATAGTGGTTTCGGCAGCTAGCTTTTCCACAATTTTTGAAATATTTGGAAAAAAAAGACGTTTTTTGAGCGGATTTTTTCTCAGCATTTAAGATATACCATAAATCTATTTAATTATGAACGTTTTGCAACAAAAGCGGAAAATAATTTTGAAAAATTACGAAAAATATGTGATTTTTAGTGTAACCATTTCCGAAAATTTTCAATTATCTAGAAAAATTTCACTTTTATTGACGTGAAAACTTTTCGATATCGATGATTATTCGTATTTCCATTGAATTCAGAATGCTTCGCAAAAAAATCGCACCTAATTTCGAAATATAACGAAGAAATTTTGGTTTCGGCAGCTAGGTTTTCTACAATTTATGATATATTTGGAAAAAAAGGACGTTTCTTGAGCGCATCTTTTCTCAGCATATAAGATATACCATAAATCTATTAAATTATGAACGTTTTGCAACAAAACCCGTTAATAATTTCGAAAAATTACGAAAAATATGTGATTTTTAGTTTAACCGTTTCCGAAAATTTTCAATTATCTCGAAAAATTTCACTCTTTTTGACGTGAAAACTTTTTGATATCTATGATTATTCGTATTTCCATTGAATTCAGAACGCTTCGCAAAAAAATCGCACGTAATTTCGAAATGTAACGAAGAAATTGTAGTTTCGGCAGCTAGCTTTTCCACAACTTATGATATATTTGGAAAAAAAAGACGTTTTTTGAGCGGATTTTTTCTCGGCATTTAAGATATACCATAAATGTATTTAATTATGAACGTTTTGCAACAAAAGCGGTTAATTATCTCGAAAAATTACGAAAAATATGTGATTTTTAGTGTAACCTTTCCGAAAATTTTCAATTATCTCGAAAAATTTCACTTTTTTTGACGTGAAAACTTTTTGATATCTATGATTATTCGTATTTCCATTGAATTCAGAATGCTTCGCAAAAAAATCGGACGTAATTTCGAAATGTAACGAAGAAATTGTGGTTTCTTCAGCTAGCTTTTCCACAATTTATGATATATTTGGAAAAAAAAGACGTTTTTTGAGCGGATTTTTTCTCGGCATTTAAGATATACCATGAATCTATTTAATTATGAACGTTTTGCAACAAAAGCGGTTAATAATTTCGAAAAATTACGTAAAATATGTGATTTTCAGTGTAACCGTTTCCGAAAAGTTTCAATTATCTCGAAAAATTTCACTTTTTTTGACGTGAAAACTTCTTGATAGCTATGATTATTCGTATTTGCATTGAATTGAGAACGCTTCGCAAAAAAATCGGACGTAATTTCGAAATGTAACGAAGAAATTGTGGTTTCTTCAGCTAGCTTTTCCACAATTTTTGAAATATTTGGAAAAAAAGACGTTTTTTGTGCGGATTTTTTTCTCTGCATTTAAGATATACCATACGTCTATTTAATTATGAACGTTTTGCAACAAAAGCGGTTAATAATTTCGAAAAATTACGAAAAATATGTGATTTTTAGTGTAACCGTTTCCAAAAAGTTTCAATTATCTCGAAAAATTTCACTTTTTTTGACGTGAAAACTTCTTGATAGCTATGATTATTCGTATTTGCATTGAATTGAGAACGCTTCGCAAAAAAATCGGACGTAATTTCGAAATGTAACGAGGAAATAGTGGTTTCGGCAGCTAGCTTTTCCACAATTTTTGAAATATTTGGAAAAAAAAGACGTTTTTTGAGCGGATTTTTTCTCAGCATTTAAGATATACCATACATCTATTAAATTATGAACGTTTTGCAACAAAAGCGGTTAATAATCTCGAAAAATTACGAAAAATATGTGATTTTTAGTGTAACCGTTTCCGAAAATTTTCAATTATCTCGAAAAATTTCACTTTTTTTGACGTGAAAACTTTTCGATATCTATGATTATTCGTATTTGCATTGAATTGAGAACGCTTCGCAAAAAAATCGGACGTAATTTCGAAATGTAACGAAGAAATTGTGGTTTCTTCAGCTAGCTTTTCCACAATTTTTGAAATATTTGGAAAAAAAGACGTTTTTTGAGCGGATTTTTTCTCTGCATTTAAGATATACCATACGTCTATTTAATTATGAACGTTTTGCAACAAAAGCGGTTAATAATTTCGAAAAATTACGAAAAATATGTGATTTTTAGTGTAACCGTTTCCGAAAAGTTTCAATTATCTCGAAAAATTTCACTTTTTTTGACGTGAAAACTTCTTGATAGCTATGCTTATTCGTATTTGCATTGAATTGAGAACGCTCCGCAAAAAAAATCGGACGTAATTTCGAAATGTAACGAGGAAATTGTGGTTTCGGCAGCTAGCTTTTCCACAGTTTTTGAAATATTTGGAAAAAAAGACGTTTTTTGAGCGGATTTTTTCTCAGCATTTAAGATATACCATACATCTATTAAATTATGAACGTTTTGCAACAAAAGCGGTTAATAATCTCGAAAAATTACGAAAAATATGTGATTTTTAGTGTAACCGTTTCCGAAAATTTTCAATTATCTCGAAAAATTTCACTTTTTTTGACGTGAAAACTTTTCGATATCTATGATTATTCGTATTTCCATTGAATTCAGAATGCTTCGCAAAAAAATCGCACCTAATTTCGAAATATAACGAAGAAATTGTGGTTTCGGCAGCTAGGTTTTCTACAATTTATGATATATTTGGAAAAAAAAGGACGTTTCTTGAGCGCATTTTTTCTCAGCATATAAGATATACCATAAATCTATTAAATTATGAACGTTTTGCAACAAAAGCGGTTAATAATTTCGAAAAATTACGAAAAATATGTGATTTTTGTGTAACCGTTTCCGAAAAGTTTCAATCATCACGAAAAATTTCACTTTTTTTGACGTGAAAACTTTTTGATATCTATGATTATTTGTATTTCCATTGAATTCAGAATGCTTCGCAAAAAAATCGCACCTTATTTCTAAATATAACGAAGAATTTGTGGTTTCAGCAGCTAGCTTTTCTACAATTTATGATATATTTGGAAAAAAAGGACGTTTCTTGAACGGATTTTTTCTCTGCATTTAAGATATAGCATAAATCTATTAAATTATGAACGTTTTGCAACAAAAGCGGTTAATAATCTCGAAAAATTACGAAAAATATGTGATTTTTAGTGTAACCGTTTACGAAAATTTTCAATTATCTCGAAAAATTTCACTCTTTTTGACGTGAAAACTTTTTGATATCTATGATTATTCGTATTTCTATTGAATTCAGAATGCTTCGCAAAAAAATCGCACGTATTTTCGAAATGTAACGAAGAAATTGTAGTTTCGGCAGCTAGCTTTTCCACAATTTATGATATATTTGGAAAAAAAAGACGTTTTTTGAGCGGATTGTTTCTCGGTATTTAAGATATACCATAAATCTATTTAATTATGAACGTTTTGCAACAAAAGCGGTTAATAATTTCGCAAATTACGTAAAATATGTGATTTTCAGTGTAACCGTTTCCGAAAAGTTTCAATTATTTCGAAAAATTTCACTTTTTTTGACGTGAAAACTTCTTGATAGCTATGATCATTCGTATTTGCATTGAATTGAGAACGCTTCGCAAAAAAATCGGACGTAATTTCGAAATGTAACGAAGAAATTGTGGTTTCTTCAGCTAGCTTTTCCACAATTTTTGAAATATTTGGAAAAAAAGACGTTTTTTGAGCGGATTTTTTCTCTGCATTTAAGATATACTATAAGTCTATTTAATTATGAACGTTTGGCAACAAAAGCGGTTAATAATTTCGAAAAATTACGAAAAATATGTGATTTTTAGTGTAACCATTTCCGAAAAGTTTCAATTATCTCGAAAAATTTCACTTTTTTTGACGTAAAAACTTCTTGATAGCTATGATTATTCGTATTTGCATTGAATTGAGAACGCTTCGCAAAAAAATCGGACGTAATTTCGAAATGTAACGAAGAAATTGTGGTTTCGGCAGCTAGCTTTTCCACAATTTTTGAAATATTTGGAAAAAAAAGACGTTTTTTGAGCGGATTTTTTCTCAGCATTTAAATATACCATAAATCTATTAAATTATGAACGTTTTGCAACAAAAGCGGTTAATAATCTCGAAAAATTACGAAAAATATGTGATTTTTAGTGTAAGCGTTTCCGAAAATTTTCAATTATCTCGAAAAATTTCACTTTTTTTGACGTGAAAACTTTTCGATATCTATGAATATTCGTATTGCCATTGAATTCAGAATGCTTCGCAAAAAAATCGCACCTAATTTCGAAATATAACGAAGAAATTGTGGTTTCGGCAGCTAGCTTTTCTACAACTTATGATATATTTGGAAAAAAAAGACGTTTTTTGAGCGGAATTTTTATCAGCATCTAAGATATACCATAAATCTATTAAATTATGAACGTTTTGCAACAAAAGCGGTTAATAATTTCGAAAAATTACGAAAAATATGTGATTTTTAGTGTAACCGTTTCCGAAAATTTTCAATTATCTCGAAAAATTTCACTTTAATTGACGTGAAAACTTTTTGATATCTATGATTATTCGTATTTCCATTGCATTCAGAACGCTTCGCAAAAAAATCACAAGTAATTTCGAAATGTAACGAAGAAATTGTGGTTTCGGCAGCTAGCTTTTCCACAATTTATGATATATTTGGAAAAAAAAGACGTTTTTTGAGCGGATTTTTTCTCGGCATTTAAGATATACTATAAATCTATTATTTATGAACGTTTTGCAACAAAAGCGGTTAATAATCTCGAAAAATTACGAAAAATATGTGATTTTTAGTGTAACCGTTTCCGAAAAGTTTCAATTATCTCGAAAAATTTCACTTTTTTTGACGTAAAAACTTTTTGATATCTATGATTATTCGTATTTCCATTAAATTCAGAACGCTTCGCAAAAAAATCGCACGTAATTTCGAAATGTTACGAAGAAATTGTGGTTTCGGCAGCTAGCTTTTCCACAATTTATGATATATTTGGAAAAAAAAGACGTTTTTTGAGCGGATTTTTTCTCAGCATTTAAGATATACCATAAATCTATTAAATTATGAACGTTTTGCAACAAAAGCGGTTAATAATTTCGAAAAATTACGAAAAATATGTGATTTTTAGTGTAACCGTTTCCGAAAATTTTCAATTATCTCGAAAAATTTCACTTTTTTTGACGTGAAAACTTTTTGATATTTATGATTTTTCGTATTTTCATTGAATTCAGAATGCTTCGCAAAAAAATCGCACCTAATTTCGAAATATAACGAAGAAATTGTGGTTTCGGCAGCTAGCTTTTCTACACTTTATGATATATTTGGAAAAAAAGGACGTTTCTTGAGCGGATTTTTTCTCAGCATTTAAGATATACCATAAATCTATTTAATTATGAACGTTTTGCAACAAAAGCGATTAATAATTTCGAAAAATTACGAAAAATATGTGATTTTTAGTGTAACCGTTTCCGAAAATTTTCAATTATCTCGAAAAATTTCACTTTTTTTGACGTAAAAACTCTTTCAAATCTATGATTATTCGTATTTGCATTGAATTCAGAATGCTTCGCAAAAAAATCGCACCTAATTTCGAAATATAACGAAGAAATTGTGGTTTCGGCAGCTAGCTTTTCCAACATTTATGATATATTTGGAAAAAAAAGACGTTTTTTGAGCGGATTTTTTCTCAGCATTTAAGATATACCATAAATCTATTAAATTATGAACGTTTTGCAGCCATAGCGGTTAATAATTTCGAAAAATGACGAAAAATATGTGATTTTTAGTGTAACCGTTTCCGAAAATTTTCAATTATCTCGAAAAATTTCACTTTTCCTTGACGTGAAAACTTTTCGATATCTATGATAATTCGTATTTCCATTGAATTGAGAACGCTTCGCAAAAAAATCGGACGTAATTTCGAAATGTAACGAAGAAATTGTGGTTTCGGCAGCTAGCTTTCCCACAATTTATGATATATTTGGAAAAAAAAGACGTTTTTTGAGCGGATTTTTTCTCAGCATTTAAGATATACCATAAATCTATTAATTTATGAACGCTTTGCAACAAAAGCGGTTATTAATTTCGAAAAATTACGAAAGATATGTGATTTTTAGTGTAACCGTTTCCGAAAATTTTCAATTATCTCGAAAAATTTCACTTTTTTTGACGTAAAAACTCTTCCAAATCTATGATTATTCGTATTTCCATTGAATTCAGAACGCTTCGCAAAAAAATCGCACGTAATTTCGAAATGTAACGAAGAAATTGTAGTTTCGGCAGCTAGCTTTTCCACAATTTATGATATATTTGGGAAAAAAAGACGTTTTTTGAGCGGATTTTTTCTCGGCATTTAAGATATACCATAAATCTATTTAATTATGAACGTTTTGCAACAAAAGCGGTTAATAATTTCGAAAAATTACGAAAAATATGTGATTTTTAGTGTAACTGTTTCCGAAAAGTTTCAATTATCTCGAAAAATTTCACTTTTTTTGACGTGAAAACATCTTGATAGCTATGATTATTCGTATTTGCATTGAATTGAGAACGCTTCGCAAAAAAATCGGACGTAATTTCGAAATGTAACGAAGAAATTGTGGTTTCGGCAGCTAGGTTTTCTACAATTTATGATATATTTGGAAAAAAAAGGACGTTTCTTGAGCGCATTTTTTCTCAGCATATAAGATATACCATAAATCTATTTAATTATGAACGTTTTGCAACAAAAGCGGTTAATAATTTCGTAAAATTACGAAAAATATGTGATTTTTAGTGTAACCGTTTCCGAAAAGTTTCAATTATCTCGAAAAATTTTACTTTTTTTGACGTGAAAACTTCTTGATAGCTATGATTATTCGTATTTGCATTGAATTGAGAACGCTTCGCAAAAAAATCGGACGTAATTTCGAAATGTAACGAGGAAATAGTGGTTTCGGCAGCTAGCTTTTCCACAATTTTTGAAATATTTGGAAAAAAAAGACGTTTTTTGAGAGGATTTTTTCTCAGCATTTAAGATATACCATAAATCTATTAAATTATGAACGTTTTGCAACAAAAGCGGTTAATAATCTCGAAAAATTACGAAGAATATGTGATTTTTAGTGTAACCGTTTCCGAAAATTTTCAATTATCTCGAAAAATTTCACTTTTTTTTGACGTGAAAACTTTTCGATATCTATGATTATTCGTATTTCCATTGAATTCAGAATGCTTCGCAAAAAAATCGCACCTAATTTCGAAATATAACGAAGAAATTGTGGTTTCGGCAGCTAGCTTTTCCAACATTTATGATATATTTGGAAAAAAAAGACGTTTTTTGAGCGGATTTTTTCTCAGCATTTAAGATATACCATAAATCTATTAAATTATGAACGTTTTGCAGCCATAGCGGTTAATAATTTCGAAAAATGACGAAAAATATGTGATTTTTAGTGTAACCGTTTCCGAAAATTTTCAATTATCTCGAAAAATTTCACTTTTCCTTGACGTGAAAACTTTTCGATATCTATGATAATTCGTATTTCCATTGAATTGAGAACGCTTCGCAAAAAAATCGGACGTAATTTCGAAATGTAACGAAGAAATTGTGGTTTCGGCAGCTAGCTTTCCCACAATTTATGATATATTTGGAAAAAAAAGACGTTTTTTGAGCGGATTTTTTCTCAGCATTTAAGATATACCATAAATCTATTAATTTATGAACGCTTTGCAACAAAAGCGGTTATTAATTTCGAAAAATTACGAAAGATATGTGATTTTTAGTGTAACCGTTTCCGAAAATTTTCAATTATCTCGAAAAATTTCACTTTTTTTGACGTAAAAACTCTTCCAAATCTATGATTATTCGTATTTCCATTGAATTCAGAACGCTTCGCAAAAAAATCGGACGTAATTTCGAAATGTAACGAAGAAATTGTGGTTTCGGCAGCTAGCTTTTCCACAATTTTTGAAATATTTGGAAAAAAAAGTCGTTTTTTGAGCGGATTTTTTCTCAGCATTTAAGATATACCAAACATCTATTAAATTATGAAAGTTTTGCAACAAAAGCGGTTAATAATCTCGAAAAATTACGAAAAATATGTGATTTTTAGTGTAAGCGTTTCCGAAAATTTTCAATTATCTCGAAAAATTTCACTTTTTTTGACGTGAAAACTTTTCGATATCTATGATTATTCGTATTTCCATTGAATTCAGAATGCTTCGCAAAAAAATCGCACCTAATTTCGAAATATAACGAAGAAATTGTGGTTTCGGCAGCTAGGTTTTCTACAAATTATGATATATTTGGAAAAAAAGGACGTTTCTTGAGCGCATTTTTTCTCAGCATATATGATATACCATAAATCTATTAAATTATGAACGTTTTGCAACAAAAGCGGTTAATAATTTCGAAAAATTACGAAAAATATGTGATTTTTGTGGAACCGTTTCCGAAAAGTTTCAATCATCACGAAAAATTTCACTTTTTTTGGCGTCAAAACTTTTTGATATCTATGATTATTTGTATTTCCATTGAATTCAGAATGCTTCGCAAAAAAATCGCACCTTATTTCTAAATATAACGAAGAAATTGTGGTTTCAGCAGCTATTTTTTCTACAATTTATGATATATTTGGAAAAAAAGGACGTTTCTTGAACGGATTTTTTCTCTGCATTTAAGATATAGCATAAATCTATTAAATTATGAACGTTTTGCAACAAAAGCGGTTAATAATCTCGAAAAATTACGAAAAATATGTGATTTTTAGTGTAACCGTTTACGAAAATTTTCAATTATCTCGAAAAATTTCACTCTTTTTGACGTGAAAACTTTTTGATATCTATGACTATTCGTATTTCTATTGAATTCAGAACGCCTCGCAAAAAAATCGCACGTAATTTCGAAATGAAACGAAAAAATTGTAGTTTCGGCAGCTAGCTTTTCCACAATTTATGATATATTTGGAAAAAAAAGACGTTTTTTGAGCGGATTTTTTCTCTGCATTTAAGATATACCATAAATCTATTTAATTATGAACGTTTTGCAACAAAAGCGGTTAATAATTTCGAAAAATTACGTAAAATATGTGATTTTCAGTGTAACCGTTTCCGAAAAGTTTCAATTATCTCGAAAAATTTCACTTTTTTTGACGTGAAAACTTCTTGATAGCTATGATTATTCGTATTTCTATTGAATTGAGAACGCTTCGCAAAAAAATCGCACGTAATTTCGAAATGTAACGAAGAAATTGTAGTTTCGGCAGCTAGCTTTTCCACAATTTATGATATATTTGGAAAAAAAGACGTTTTTTGAGCGGATTTTTTCTCGGTATTTAAGATATACCATAAATCTATTTAATTATGAACGTTTTGCAACAAAAGCGGTTAATAATTTCGAAAAATTACGTAAAATATGTGATTTTCAGTGTAACCGTTTCCGAAAAGTTTCAATTATTTCGAAAAATTTCACTTTTTTTGACGTGAAAACTTCTTGATAGCTATGATTATTCGTATTTGCATTGAATTGAGAACGCTTCGCAAAAAAATCGGACGTAATTTCGAAATGTAACGAAGAAATTGTGGTTTCTTCAGCTAGCTTTTCCACAATTTTTGAAATATTTGGAAAAAAAGACGTTTTTTGAGCGGATTTTTTCTCTGCATTTAAGATATACCATAAGTCTATTTAATTATGAACGTTTTGCAACAAAAGCGGTTAATAATTTCGAAAAATTACGAAAAATATGTGATTTTTAGTGTAACCATTTCCGAAAAGTTTCAATTATCTCGAAAAATTTCACTTTTTTTGACGTGAAAACTTCTTGATAGCTATGATTATTCGTATTTGCATTGAATTGAGAACGCTTCGCAAAAAAATCGGACGTAATTTCGAAATGTAACGAAGAAATTGTGGTTTCGGCAGCTAGCTTTTCCACAATTTTTGAAATATTTGGAAAAAAAAGACGTTTTTTGAGCGGATTTTTTCTCAGCATTTAAATATACCATAAATCTATTAAATTATGAACGTTTTGCAACAAAAGCGGTTAATAATCTCGAAAAATTACGAAAAATATGTGATTTTTAGTGTAAGCGTTTCCGAAAATTTTCAATTATCTCGAAAAATTTCACTTTTTTTGACGTGAAAATTTTTCGATATCTATGATTATTCGTATTTCCATTGAATTCAGAATGCTTCGCAAAAAAATCGCACCTAATTTCGAAATATAACGAAGAAATTGTGGTTTCGGCAGCTAGCTTTTCTACAACTTATGATATATTTGGAAAAAAAAGACGTTTTTTGAGCGGAATTTTTATCAGCATCTAAGATATACCATAAATCTATTAAATTATGAACGTTTTGCAACAAAAGCGGTTAATAATTTCGAAAAATTACGAAAAATATGTGATTTTTAGTGTAACCGTTTCCGAAAATTTTCAATTATCTCGAAAAATTTCACTTTTTTTGACGTGAAAACTTCTTGATATCTATGATTATTCGTATTTCCATTGAATTCAGAATGCTTCGCAAAAAAATCGCACCTGATTTCGAAATATAACGAAGAAATTTTGGTTTCCGCAGCTAGCTTTTCTACAATTTATGATATATTTGGAAAAGAAGGACGTTTTTTGAGCTGATTTCTTCTCTGCATTTAAGATATACCATAAATCTATTAAATTATGAACGTTTTGCAACAAAAGCGGTTAATAATTTCGAAAAATTACGAAAAATATGTGATTTTTAGTGTAACCGTTTCCGAAAATTTTCAATTATCTCGAAAAATTTCACTTTTTTTGACGTGAAAACTTTTCGATATCTATGATTATTCGTATTTCCATTGAATTCAGAATGCTTCGCAAAAAAATCGCACCTAATTTCGAAATATAACGAAGAAATTGTGGTTTCGGCAGCTAGGTTTTCTACAATTTATGATATATTTGGAAAAAAAAGGACGTTTCTTGAGCGCATTTTTTCTCAGCATATAAGATATACCATAAATCTATTAAATTATGAACGTTTTGCAACAAAAGCGGTTAATAATTTCGAAAAATTACGAAAAATATGTGATTTTTGTGTAACCGTTTCCGAAAAGTTTCAATCATCACGAAAAATTTCACTTTTTTTGACGTGAAAACTTTTTGATATCTATGATTATTTGTATTTCCATTGAATTCAGAATGCTTCGCAAAAAAATCGCACCTTATTTCTAAATATAACGAAGAAATTGTGGTTCCAGCAGCTAGCTTTTCTACAATTTATGATATATTTGGAAAAAAAGGACGTTTCTTGAACGGATTTTTTCTCTGCATTTAAGATATAGCATAAATCTATTAAATTATGAACGTTTTGCAACAAAAGCGGTTAATAATCTCGAAAAATTACGAAAAATATGTGATTTTTAGTGTAACCATTTCCGAAAAGTTTCAATTATCTCGAAAAATTTCACTTTTTTTGACGTGAAAACTTCTTGATAGCTATGATTATTCGTATTTGCATTGAATTGAGAACGCTTCGCAAAAAAATCGGACGTAATTTCGAAATGTAACGAAGAAATTGTAGTTTCGGCAGCTAGCTTTTCCACAATTTATGATATATTTGGAAAAAAAAGACGTTTTTTGAGCGGATTTTTTCTCGGTATTTAAGATATACCATAAATCTATTTAATTATGAACGTTTTGCAACAAAAGCGGTTAATAATTTCGAAAAATTACGTAAAATATGTGATTTTCAGTGTAACCGTTTCCGAAAAGTTTCAATTATTTCGAAAAATTTCACTTTTTTTGACGTGAAAACTTCTTGATAGCTATGATTATTCGTATTTGCATTGAATTGAGAACGCTTCGCAAAAAAATCGGACGTAATTTCGAAATGTAACGAAGAAATTGTGGTTTCTTCAGCTAGCTTTTCCACAATTTTTGAAATATTTGGAAAAAAAGACGTTTTTTGAGCGGATTTTTTCTCTGCATTTAAGATATACCATAAAACTATTTAATTATGAACGTTTTGCAACAAAAGCGGTTAATAATTTCGAAAAATTACGAAAAATATGTGATTTTTAGTGTAACCATTTCCGAAAAGTTTCAATTATCTCGAAAAATTTCACTTTTTTTGACGTGAAAACTTCTTGATAGCTATGATTATTCGTATTTGCATTGAATTGAGAACGCTTCGCAAAAAAATCGGACGTAATTTCGAAATGTAACGAAGAAATTGTGGTTTCGGCAGCTAGCTTTTCCACAATTTTTGAAATATTTGGAAAAAAAAGACGTTTTTTGAGCGGATTTTTTCTCAGCATTTAAATATACCATAAATCTATTAAATTATGAACGTTTTGCAACAAAAGCGGTTAATAATCTCGAAAAATTACGAAAAATATGTGTTTTTAGTGTAAGCGTTTCCGAAAATTTTCAATTATCTCGAAAAATTTCACTTTTTTTGACGTGAAAATTTTTCGATATCTATGATTATTCGTATTTCCATTGAATTCAGAATGCTTCGCAAAAAAATCGCACCTAATTTCGAAATATAACGAAGAAATTGTGGTTTCGGCAGCTAGCTTTTCTACAACTTATGATATATTTGGAAAAAAAAGACGTTTTTTGAGCGGAATTTTTATCAGCATCTAAGATATACCATAAATCTATTAAATTATGAACGTTTTGCAACAAAAGCGGTTAATAATTTCGAAAAATTACGAAAAATATGTGATTTTTAGTGTAACCGTTTCCGAAAATTTTCAATTATCTCGAAAAATTTCACTTTAATTGACGTGAAAACTTTTTCATATCTATGATTATTCGTATTTCCATTGCATTCAGAACGCTTCGCAAAAAAATCGCAAGTAATTTCGAAATGTAACGAAGAAATTGTGGTTTCGGCAGCTAGCTTTTCCACAATTTATGATATATTTGGAAAAAAAAGACGTTTTTTGAGCGGATTTTTTCTCGGCATTTAAGATATACTATAAATCTATTATTTATGAACGTTTTGCAACAAAAGCGGTTAATAATTTCGAAAAATTACGAAAAATATGTGATTTTTAGTGTAACAGTTTCGGAAAATTTTCAATTATCTCGAAAAATTTCACTTTTTTTACGTGAAAACCTCTTGATATCTATGATTATTCGTATTTGCATTGAATTGAGAACGCTTCGCAAAAAAATCGGACGTAATTTCGAAATGTAACGAAGAAATTGTGGTTTCAGCAGCTAGCTTTTCTACAATTTATGATATATTTGGAAAAAAAGGACGTTTCTTGAACGGATTTTTTCTCTGCATTTAAGATATAGCATAAATCTATTAAATTATGAACGTTTTGCAACAAAAGCGGTTAATAATCTCGAAAAATTACAAAAAATATGTGATTTTTAGTGTAACCGTTTACGAAAATTTTCAATTATCTCGAAAAATTTCACTCTTTTTGACGTGAAAACTTTTTGATATCTATGATTATTCGTATTTCTATTGAATTCAGAATGCTTCGCAAAAAAATCGCACGTAATTTCGAAATGTAACGAAGAAATTGTAGTTTCGGCAGCTAGCTTTTCCACAATTTATGATATATTTGGAAAAAAAAACGTTTTTTGAGCGGATTTTTTCTCAGCATTTAAGATATACCATAAATCTATTTAATTATGAACGTTTTGCAACAAAAGCGGTTAATAATCTCGAAAAATTACGAAAAATATGTGATTTTTAGTGTAACCGTTTTCGAAAATTTTCAATTATCTCGAAAAATTTCACTTTTTTTGACGTGAAAGCTTTTTGATATCTATGATTATTCGTATTTCCATTGAATTCAGAATGCTTCACAAAAAAATCGCACCTGATTTCGAAATATAACGAAGAAATTTTGGTTTCCGCAGCTAGCTTTTCTACAATTTATGATATATTTGGAAAAGAAGGACGTTTTTTGAGCTGATTTCTTCTCTGCATTTAAGATATACCATAAATCTATTAAATTATGAACGTTTTGCAACAAAAGCGGTTAATAATTTCGAAAAATTACGAAAAATATGTGATTTTTAGTGTAACCGTTTCCGAAAATTTTCAATTATCTCGAAAAATTTCACTCTTTTTGACGTGAAACCTTTTTGATATCTATGATTATTCGTATTTCCATTGAATTCAGAACGCTTCGCAAAAAAATCGCACGTAATTTCGAAATGTAACGAAGAAATTGTGGTTTCGGCAGCTAGCTTTTCCACAATTTATGATATATTTGGAAAAAAAAGACGTTTTTTGAGCGGATTTTTTCTCGGCATTTAAGATATACTATAAATCTATTATTTATGAACGTTTTGCAACAAAAGCGGTTAATAATTTCGAAAAATTACGAAAAATATGTGATTTTTAGTGTAACAGTTTCGGAAAATTTTCAATTATCTCGAAAAATTTCACTTTTTTTACGTGAAAACCTCTTGATATCTATGATTATTCGTATTTGCATTGAATTGAGAACGCTTCGCAAAAAAATCGGACGTAATTTCGAAATGTAACGAAGAAATTGTGGTTTCAGCAGCTAGCTTTTCTACAATTTATGATATATTTGGAAAAAAAGGACGTTTCTTGAACGGATTTTTTCTCTGCATTTAAGATATAGCATAAATCTATTAAATTATGAACGTTTTGCAACAAAAGCGGTTAATAATCTCGAAAAATTACGAAAAATATGTGATTTTTAGTGTAACCGTTTACGAAAATTTTCAATTATCTCGAAAAATTTCACTCTTTTTGACGTGAAAACTTTTTGATATCTATGATTATTCGTATTTCTATTGAATTCAGAATGCTTCGCAAAAAAATCGCACGTAATTTCGAAATGTAACGAAGAAATTGTAGTTTCGGCAGCTAGCTTTTCCACAATTTATGATATATTTGGAAAAAAAAGACGTTTTTTGAGCGGATTTTTTCTCAGCATTTAAGATATACCATAAATCTATTTAATTATGAACGTTTTGCAACAAAAGCGGTTAATAATTCCGAAAAATTACGAAAAATATGTGATTTTTAGTGTAACCGTTTCCGAAAATTTTCAATTATCTCGAAAAATTTCACTCTTTTTGACGTGAAACCTTTTTGATATCTATGATTATTCGTATTTCCATTGAATTCAGAATGCTTCGCAAAAAAATCGCACCTGATTTCGAAATGTAAAGAAGAAATTGTGGTTTCGGCAGCTAGCTTTTCTAACATTTATGATCAAATTGGAAAAAAAAGACATTTTTTGAGCGGATTTTTTCTCGGCATTTAAGATATACCATAAATCTATTAAATTATGAACGTTTTGCAACAAAAGCGGTTAATAATTTCGAAAAATTACGAAAAATATGTGATTTTTAGTGTAACCGTTTCCGAAAATTTTCAATTATCTCGAAAAATTTCACTCTTTTTGACGTGAAAACTTCTTGATATCTATGATTATTCGTATTTGCATTGAATTGAGAACGCTTCGTAAAAAAATCGCACGTAATTTCGAAATGTAACGAAGAAATTGTGGTTTCGGCAGCTAGTTTTTCTAACATTTATGATCAATTTGGAAAAAAAAGAAATTTTTGGAGCGGATTTTTTCTCGGCATTTAAGATATACCATAAATCTATTAAATTATGAACGTTTTGCAACAAAAGCGGTTAATAATTTCGAAACATTACGAAAAATATGTGATTTTTAGTGTAACCGTTTCCGAAAATTTTCAATTATCTCGAAAAATTTCACTTTTTTTGACGTGAAAACTTCTTGATATCTATGATTATTCGTATTTCCATTGAATTCAGAATGCTTCGCAAAAAAATCGCACCTAATTTCGAAATATAACAAAGAAATTGTGGTTTCGGCAATTAGTTTTTCTAACATTTATGATCAATTTGGAAAAAAGGACGTTTTTTGAGCGGATTTTTTCTCAGCATTTAAGATATACCATAAATCTATTTAATTATGAAAGTTTTACAACAAAAGCGGTTAATAATTTCGAAAAATTACGAAAAATATGTGATTTATAGTGTAACCGTTTCCGAAAATTTTCAATTATCTCGAAAAATTTCACTTTTTTTACGTGAAAACCTCTTGATATCTATGATTATTCGTATTTGCATTGAATTGAGAACACTTCGCAAAAAAATCGTACCTAATTTCGAAAAGTAACGAAGAAGTTGTGGTTTCGGCAGCTAGCTTTTCCACAATTTTTGATATATTTGGAAAAAAAAGACGTTTTTTGAGCGGATTTTTTCTCAGCATTTAAGATATACCATAAATCTATTAAGATATGAACGTTTTGCAACAAAAGCGGTTAATAATCTCGAAAAATTACGAAAAATATGTGGTTTTTAGTGTAACCGTTTCCGAAAATTTTCAATTATCTCGAAAAATTTCACTTTTTTTACGTGAAAACCTCTTGATATCTATGATTATTCGTATTTGCATTGAATTGAGAACGCTTCGCAAAAAAATCGCACGTAATTTCGAAATGTAAAGAAGAAATTGTGGTTTCGGCAGCTAGCTTTTCCAAAATTTTTGATAGATTTGGAAAAAAAAGACGTTTTTTGAGCGGATTTTTTCTCAGCATTTAAGATATACCAAAAATCTATTGAATTATGAACGTTTTGCAACAAAAGCGGTTAATAATCTCGAAAAATTACGAAAAATATGTGATTTTTATTGTAACCGTTTCCGAAAATTTTCAATTATCTCGAAAAATTTCACTTTTTTGACGTGAAAACTTCTTGATATCTATGATTATTCGTATTTGCATTGAATTGAGAACGCTTCGCAAAAAAATCGCACGTAATTTCGAAATGTAACGAAGAAATTGTGGTTTCGGCAGCTAGTTTTTCTAACATTTATGATCAATTTGGAAAAAAAAGACATTTTTTGAGCGGATTTTTTCTCGGCATTTAAGATATACCATAAATCAATTAAATTATGAACGTTTTGCAACAAAAGCGGTTAATAATTACGAAACATTACGAAAAATATGTGATTTTTAGTGTAACCGTTTCCGAAAATTTTCAATTATCTCGAAAAATTTCACTTTTTTTGACGTGAAAACTTCTTGTTATCTATGATTATTCGTATTTCCATTGAATTCAGAATGCTTCGCAAAAAAATCGCACCTAATTTCGAAATATAACGAAGAAATTGTGGTTTCGGCAATTAGTTTTTCTAACATTTATGATCAATTTGGAAAAAAAGGACGTTTTTTGAGCGGATTTTTTCTCAGCATTTAAGATATACCATAAATCTATTTAATTATGAAAGTTTTACAACAAAAGCGGTTAATAATTTCGAAAAATTACGAAAAATATGTGATTTATAGTGTAACCGTTTCCGAAAATTTTCAATTATCTCGAAAAATTTCACTTTTTTTACGTGAAAACCTCTTGATATCTATGATTATTCGTATTTGCATTGAATTGAGAACGCTTCGCAAAAAAATCGTACCTAATTTCGAAATGTAAAGAAGAAATTGTGGTTTCGGCAGCTAGCTTTTCCACAATTTTTGATATATTTGGAAAAAAAAGACGTTTTTTGAGCGGATTTTTTCTCAGCATTTAAGATATACCATAAATCTATTAAGATATGAACATTTTGCAACAAAAGCGGTTAACAATCTCGAAAAATTACGAAAAATATGTGGTTTTTAGTGTAACTGTTTCCGAAAATTTTCAATTATCTCGAAAAATTTCACTTTTTTTACGTGAAAACCTCTTGATATCTATGATTATTCGTATTTGCATTGAATTAAGAACGCTTCGCAAAAAAATCGTACCTAATTTCGAAATGTAACGAAGAAATTGTGGTTTCGGCAGCTAGCTTTTCCACAATTTTTGATATATTTGGAAAAAAAAGACGTTTTTTGAGCGGATTTTTTCTCAGCATTTAAGATATACCATAAATCTATTAAGATATGAACGTTTTGCAACAAAAGCGGTTAATAATCTCGAAAAATTACGAAAAATATGTGATTTTTAGTGTAACCGTTTTCGAAAAATTTCAATTATCTCGAAAAATTTCACTTTTTTTGACGTGAAACCTTTTTGATATCTATGATTATTCGTATTTCCATTGAATTCAGAACGCTTCGCAAAAAAATCGCACGTAATTTCGAAATGTAACGAAGAAATTGTAGTTTCGGCAGCTAGCTTTTGCACAATTTATGATATATTTGGAAAAAAAAGACGTTTTTTGAGCGGATTTTTTCTCGGCATTTAAGATATACCATAAATCTATTTAATTATGAACGTTTTGCAACAAAAGCGGTTAATAATTTCGAAAAATTACGAAAAATATGTGATTTTTAGTGTAACCGTTTCCGAAAAGTTTCAATTATCTCGAAAAATTTCACTTTTTTTGACGAGAAAACTTCTTGATATCAATGATTTTTCGTATTTGCATTGAATTGAGAACGCTTCGCAAAAAAATCGCACGTAATTTCGAAATGTAACGAAGAAATTGTAGTTTCGGCAGCTAGCTTTTGCACAATTTATGATATATTTGGAAAAAAAAGACGTATTTTGAGCGGATTTTTCTCGGCATTTAAGATATACCATAAATCTATTAAATTATGAACGTTTTGCAACAAAAGCGGTTAATAATCTCGAAAAATTACGAAAAATATGTGATTTTTATTGTAACCGTTTCCGAAAATTTTCAATTATCTCGAAAAATTTCACTTTTTTGACGTGAAACCTTTTTGATATCTATGATTATTCGTATTTCCATTGAATTCAGAATGCTTCGCAAAAAAATCGCACCTGATTTCGAAATGTAAAGAAGAAATTGTGGTTTCGGCAGCTAGCTTTTCTAACATTTATGATCAAATTGGAAAAAAAAGACATTTTTTGAGCGGATTTTTTCTCGGCATTTAAGATATACCATAAATCTATTAAATTATGAACGTTTTGCAACAAAAGCGGTTAATAATTTCGAAAAATTACGAAAAATATGTGATTTTTAGTGTAACCGTTTCCGAAAATTTTCAATTATCTCGAAAAATTTCACTCTTTTTGACGTGAAAACTTCTTGATATCTATGATTATTCGTATTTGCATTGAATTGAGAACGCTTCGTAAAAAAATCGCACGTAATTTCGAAATGTAACGAAGAAATTGTGGTTTCGGCAGCTAGTTTTTCTAACATTTATGATCAATTTGGAAAAAAAAGAAATTTTTGGAGCGGATTTTTTCTCGGCATTTAAGATATACCATAAATCTATTAAATTATGAACGTTTTGCAACAAAAGCGGTTAATAATTTCGAAACATTACGAAAAATATGTGATTTTTAGTGTAACCGTTTCCGAAAATTTTCAATTATCTCGAAAAATTTCACTTTTTTTGACGTGAAAACTTCTTGATATCTATGATTATTCGTATTTCCATTGAATTCAGAATGCTTCGCAAAAAAATCGCACCTAATTTCGAAATATAACAAAGAAATTGTGGTTTCGGCAATTAGTTTTTCTAACATTTATGATCAATTTGGAAAAAAGGACGTTTTTTGAGCGGATTTTTTCTCAGCATTTAAGATATACCATAAATCTATTTAATTATGAAAGTTTTACAACAAAAGCGGTTAATAATTTCGAAAAATTACGAAAAATATGTGATTTATAGTGTAACCGTTTCCGAAAATTTTCAATTATCTCGAAAAATTTCACTTTTTTTACGTGAAAACCTCTTGATATCTATGATTATTCGTATTTGCATTGAATTGAGAACACTTCGCAAAAAAATCGTACCTAATTTCGAAAAGTAACGAAGAAGTTGTGGTTTCGGCAGCTAGCTTTTCCACAATTTTTGATATATTTGGAAAAAAAAGACGTTTTTTGAGCGGATTTTTTCTCAGCATTTAAGATATACCATAAATCTATTAAGATATGAACGTTTTGCAACAAAAGCGGTTAATAATCTCGAAAAATTACGAAAAATATGTGGTTTTTAGTGTAACCGTTTCCGAAAATTTTCAATTATCTCGAAAAATTTCACTTTTTTTACGTGAAAACCTCTTGATATCTATGATTATTCGTATTTGCATTGAATTGAGAACGCTTCGCAAAAAAATCGCACGTAATTTCGAAATGTAAAGAAGAAATTGTGGTTTCGGCAGCTAGCTTTTCCAAAATTTTTGATAGATTTGGAAAAAAAAGACGTTTTTTGAGCGGATTTTTTCTCAGCATTTAAGATATACCAAAAATCTATTGAATTATGAACGTTTTGCAACAAAAGCGGTTAATAATCTCGAAAAATTACGAAAAATATGTGATTTTTATTGTAACCGTTTCCGAAAATTTTCAATTATCTCGAAAAATTTCACTTTTTTGACGTGAAAACTTCTTGATATCTATGATTATTCGTATTTGCATTGAATTGAGAACGCTTCGCAAAAAAATCGCACGTAATTTCGAAATGTAACGAAGAAATTGTGGTTTCGGCAGCTAGTTTTTCTAACATTTATGATCAATTTGGAAAAAAAAGACATTTTTTGAGCGGATTTTTTCTCGGCATTTAAGATATACCATAAATCAATTAAATTATGAACGTTTTGCAACAAAAGCGGTTAATAATTACGAAACATTACGAAAAATATGTGATTTTTAGTGTAACCGTTTCCGAAAATTTTCAATTATCTCGAAAAATTTCACTTTTTTTGACGTGAAAACTTCTTGTTATCTATGATTATTCGTATTTCCATTGAATTCAGAATGCTTCGCAAAAAAATCGCACCTAATTTCGAAATATAACGAAGAAATTGTGGTTTCGGCAATTAGTTTTTCTAACATTTATGATCAATTTGGAAAAAAAGGACGTTTTTTGAGCGGATTTTTTCTCAGCATTTAAGATATACCATAAATCTATTTAATTATGAAAGTTTTACAACAAAAGCGGTTAATAATTTCGAAAAATTACGAAAAATATGTGATTTATAGTGTAACCGTTTCCGAAAATTTTCAATTATCTCGAAAAATTTCACTTTTTTTACGTGAAAACCTCTTGATATCTATGATTATTCGTATTTGCATTGAATTGAGAACGCTTCGCAAAAAAATCGTACCTAATTTCGAAATGTAAAGAAGAAATTGTGGTTTCGGCAGCTAGCTTTTCCACAATTTTTGATATATTTGGAAAAAAAAGACGTTTTTTGAGCGGATTTTTTCTCAGCATTTAAGATATACCATAAATCTATTAAGATATGAACATTTTGCAACAAAAGCGGTTAACAATCTCGAAAAATTACGAAAAATATGTGGTTTTTAGTGTAACTGTTTCCGAAAATTTTCAATTATCTCGAAAAATTTCACTTTTTTTACGTGAAAACCTCTTGATATCTATGATTATTCGTATTTGCATTGAATTAAGAACGCTTCGCAAAAAAATCGTACCTAATTTCGAAATGTAACGAAGAAATTGTGGTTTCGGCAGCTAGCTTTTCCACAATTTTTGATATATTTGGAAAAAAAAGACGTTTTTTGAGCGGATTTTTTCTCAGCATTTAAGATATACCATAAATCTATTAAGATATGAACGTTTTGCAACAAAAGCGGTTAATAATCTCGAAAAATTACGAAAAATATGTGATTTTTAGTGTAACCGTTTTCGAAAAATTTCAATTATCTCGAAAAATTTCACTTTTTTTGACGTGAAACCTTTTTGATATCTATGATTATTCGTATTTCCATTGAATTCAGAACGCTTCGCAAAAAAATCGCACGTAATTTCGAAATGTAACGAAGAAATTGTAGTTTCGGCAGCTAGCTTTTGCACAATTTATGATATATTTGGAAAAAAAAGACGTTTTTTGAGCGGATTTTTTCTCGGCATTTAAGATATACCATAAATCTATTTAATTATGAACGTTTTGCAACAAAAGCGGTTAATAATTTCGAAAAATTACGAAAAATATGTGATTTTTAGTGTAACCGTTTCCGAAAAGTTTCAATTATCTCGAAAAATTTCACTTTTTTTGACGAGAAAACTTCTTGATATCAATGATTTTTCGTATTTGCATTGAATTGAGAACGCTTCGCAAAAAAATCGCACGTAATTTCGAAATGTAACGAAGAAATTGTAGTTTCGGCAGCTAGCTTTTGCACAATTTATGATATATTTGGAAAAAAAAGACGTATTTTGAGCGGATTTTTCTCGGCATTTAAGATATACCATAAATCTATTAAATTATGAACGTTTTGCAACAAAAGCGGTTAATAATCTCGAAAAATTACGAAAAATATGTGATTTTTATTGTAACCGTTTCCGAAAATTTTCAATTATCTCGAAAAATTTCACTTTTTTGACGTGAAAACTTCTTGATATCTATGATTATTCGTATTTGCATTGAATTGAGAACGCTTCGCAAAAAAATCGCACGTAATTTCGAAATGTAACGAAGAAATTGTGGTTTCGGCAGCTAGTTTTTCTAACATTTATGATCAATTTGGAAAAAAAAGACATTGTTTGAGCGGATTTTTTCTCGGCATTTAAGATATACCATAAATCTATTTAATTATGAAAGTTTTACAACAAACGCGGTTAATAATTTCGAAAAATTACGAAAAATATGTGATTTTTAGTGTAACCGTTTCCGAAAATTTTCAATTATCTCGAAAAATTTCACTTTTTTTACGTGAAAACCTCTTGATATCTATGATTATTCGTATTTGCATTCAATTGAGAACGCTTCGCAAAAAAATCGCACCTAATTTCGAAATGTAACGAAGAAATTGTGGTTTCGGCAGCTAGCTTTTCCACAATTTTTGATATATTGGGAAAAAAAAGACGTTTTTTGAGCTGATTTTTTCTCAGCATTTAAGATATACCATAAATCTATTAAATTATGAACGTTTTGCAACAAAAGCGGTTAATAATTTCGAAACATTACGAAAAATATGTGATTTTTAGTGTAACCGTTTCCGAAAATTTTCAATTATCTCGAAAAATTTCACTTTTTTTGACGTGAAAACTTCTTGATATCTATGATTATTCGTATTTCCATTGAATTCAGAATGCTTCGCAAAAAAATCGCACCTAATTTCGAAATATAACGAAGAAATTGTGGTTTCGGCAATTAGTTTTTCTAACATTTATGATCAATTTGGAAGAAAAGGACGTTTTTTGAGCGGATTTCTTCTCAGCATTTAAGATATACCATAAATCTATTTAATTATGAAAGTTTTACAACAAAAGCGGTTAATAATTTCGAAAAATTACGAAAAATATGTGATTTTTAGTGTAACCGTTTCCGAAAATTTTCAATTATCTCGAAAAATTTCACTTTTTTTACGTGAAAACCTCTTGATATCTATGATTATTCGTATTTGCATTGAATTGAGAACGCTTCGCAAAAAAATCGTACCTAATTTCGAAATGTAACGAAGAAATTGTGGTTTCGGCAGCTAGCTTTTCCACAATTTTTGATATATTTGGATAAAAAAGACGTTTTTTGAGCGGATTTTTTCTCAGCATTTAAGATATACCATAAATCTATTAAGATATGAACGTTTTGCAACAAAAGCGGTTAACAATCTCGAAAAATTACGAAAAATATGCGGTTTTTAGTGTAACCGTTTCCGAAAATTTTCAATTATCTCGAAAAATTTCACTTTTTTTACGTGAAAACCTCTTGATATCTATGATTATTCGTATTTGCATTGAATTAAGAACGCTTCGCAAAAAAATCGTACCTAATTTCGAAATGTAACGAAGAAATTGTGGTTTCGGCAGCTAGCTTTTCCACAATTTTTGATATATTTGGAAAAAAAAGACGTTTTTTGAGCGGATTTTTTCTCAGCATTTAAGATATACCATAAATCTATTAAGATATGAACGTTTTGCAACAAAAGCGGTTAATAATCTCGAAAAATTACGAAAAATATGTGGTTTTTAGTGTAACCGTTTTCGAAAATTTTCAATTATCTCGAAAAATTTCACTTTTTTTGACGTGAAAACTTTTTGATATCTATGATTATTCGTATTTCCATTGAATTCAGAACGCTTCTCAAAAAAATCGGACGTAATTTCGAAATGTAACGAAGAAATTGTGGTTTTGGCAGCTAGCTTTTCCACAATTTTTGAAATATTTGGATAAAAAAGACGTTTTTTGAGCGGATTTTTTCTCAGCATTTAAGATATTCCATAAATCTATTAAATTATGAACGTTTTGCAACAAAAGCGGTTAATAATCTCGAAAAATTACGAAAAATATGTGATTTTTAGTGTAACCGTTTCCGAAAATTTTCAATTATCTCGAAAAATTTCACTTTTTTTGACGTGAAAACTTCTTGATATCTATGATTATTCGTATTTCCATTGAATTCAGAATGCTTCGCAAAAAAATCGCACCTAATTTCGAAATATAACGAAGAAATTGTGGTTTCGGCAATTAGTTTTTCTAACATTTATGATCAATTTGGAAAAAAAGGACGTTTTTTGAGCGGATTTTTTCTCAGCATTTAAGATATACCATAAATCTATTAAAATATGAACGTTTTGCAACAAAAGCGGTTAATAATCTCGAAAAATTACGAAAAATATGTGATTTTTAGTGTAACCGTTTCCAAAAATTTTCAATTATCTCGAAAAATTTCACTTTTTTTTACGTGAAAACTTCTTGATATCGATGATTATTCGTATTTGCATTGAATTGAGAACGCTTCGCAAAAAAATCGCACCTAATTTCGAAATGTAATGAAGAAATTGTGGTTTCGGCAGCTAGCTTTTCCACAATTTTTGAAATATTTGGAAAAAAAAGACGTTTTTTGAGCGGATTTTTTCTCAGCATTTAAGATATACCATAAATCTATTAAATTATGAACGTTTTGCAACAAAAGCGGTTAATAATCTCGAAAAATTACGAAAAATATGTGATTTTTAGTGTAACCGTTTCCGAAAATTTTCAATTATCTCGAAAAATTTCACTCTTTTTGACGTGAAACCTTTTGGATATCTATGATTATTCGTATTTCCATTGAATTCAGAACGCTTCGCAAAAAAATCGCACGTAATTTCGAAATGTAACGAAGAAATTGTAGTTTCGGCAGCTAGCTTTTCCACAATTTATGATATATTTGGAAAAAAAAGACGTTTTTTGAGCGGATTTTTTCTCGGCATTTAAGATATACCATAAATCTATTTAATTATGAACGTTTTGCAACAAAAGCGGTTAATTATTTCGAAAAATTACGAAAAATATGTGATTTTTAGTGTAACCGTTTCCGAAAAGTTTCAATTATCTCGAAAAATTTCACTTTTTTTGACGTGAAAACTTCTTGATATCTATGATTATTCGTATTTGCATTGAATTGAGAACGCTTCGCAAAAAATCCGCACCTAATTTCGAAATGTAACGAAGAAATTGTGGTTTCGGCAGCTAGCTTTTCCACAATTTTTGATAGATTTGGAAAAAAAAGACGTTTTTTGAGCGGATTTTTTCTCAGCATTTAAGATAACCATAAATCTATTAAATTATGAACGTTTTGCAACAAAAGCGGTTAATAATCTCGAAAAATTACGAAAAATATGTGATTTTTATTGTAACCGTTTCCGAAAATTTTCAATTATCTCGAAAAATTTCACTTTTTTGACGTGAAAACTTCTTGATATCTATGATTATTCGTATTTGCATTGAATTGAGAACGCTTCGCAAAAATATCGCACGTAATTTCGAAATGTAACGAAGAAATTGTGGTTTCGGCAGCTAGTTTTTCTAACATTTATGATCAATTTGGAAAAAAAAGACATTTTTTGAGCGGATTTTTTCTCGGCATTTAAGATATACCATAAATCTATTTAATTATGAAAGTTTTACAACAAACGCGGTTAATAATTTCGAAAAATTACGAAAAATATGTGATTTTTAGTGTAACCGTTTCCGAAAATTTTCAATTATCTCGAAAAATTTCACTTTTTTTACGTGAAAACCTCTTGATATCTATGATTATTCGTATTTGCATTGAATTGAGAACGCTTCGCAAAAAAATCGTACCTAATTTCGAAATGTAACGAAGAAATTGTGGTTTCGGCAGCTAGCTTTTCCACAATTTTTGATATATTTGGAAAAAAAAGACGTTTTTTGAGCTGATTTTTTCTCAGCATTTAAGATATACCATAAATCTATTAAATTATGAACGTTTTGCAACAAAAGCGGTTAATAATTTCGAAACATTACGAAAAATATGTGATTTTTAGTGTAACCGATTCCGAAAATTTTCAATTATCTCGAAAAATTTCACTTTTTTTGACGTGAAAACTTCTTGATATCTATGATTATTCGTATTTCCATTGAATTCAGAATGCTTCGCAAAAAAATCGCACCTAATTTCGAAATATAACGAAGAAATTGTGGTTTCGGCAATTAGTTTTTCTAACATTTATGATCAATTTGGAAAAAAAGGACGTTTTTTGAGCGGATTTTTTCTCAGCATTTAAGATATACCATAAATCTGTTTAATTATGAAAGTTTTACAACAAAAGCGGTTAATAATTTCGAAAAATTACGAAAAATATGTGATTTATAGTGTAACCGTTTACGAAAATTTTCAATTATCTCGAAAAATTTCACTTTTTTTACGTGAAAACCTCTTGATATCTATGATTATTCGTATTTGCATTGAATTGAGAACGCTTCGCAAAAAAATCGTACCTGATTTCGAAATGTAACGAAGAAATTGTGGTTTCGGCAGCTAGCTTTTCCACAATTTTTGATATATTTGGAAAAAAAAGACGTTTTTTGAGCGGATTTTTTCTCAGCATTTAAATATACCATAAATCTATTAAGATATGATCGTTTTGCAACAAAAGCGGTTAATAATCTCGAAAAATTACGAAAAATATGTGATTTTTAGTGTAACCGTTTCCGAAAATTTTCAATTATCTCGAAAAATTTCACTTTTTTTGACGTGAAAACTTCTTGATATCGATCATTATTCGTATTTGCATTGAATTGAGAACGCTTCGCCAAAATATCGCACCTAATTTCGAAATGTAACGAAGAAATTGTGGTTTCGGCAGCTAGCTTTTCCACAATTTATGATATATTTGGAAAAAAAAGACATTTTTTGAGCGGATTTTTTCTCAGCATTTAGGTTATACCATAAATCTATTTAATTATGAACGTTTTGCAACAAAAGCGGTTAATAATTTCGAAAAATTACGAAAACTATGTGATTTTTAGTGTAACCGTTTCCGAAAATTTTCAATTATCTCGAAAAATTTCACTTTTTTTGACGTGAAAACTTCTTGATATCTATGATTATTCGTATTTCCATTGAATTCAGAATGCTTGGCAAAAAAATCGCACCTAATTTCGAAATATAACGAAGAAATTGTGGTTTCGGCAATTAGTTTTTCTAACATTTATGATCAATTTGGAAAAAAAGGACGTTTTTTGAGCGGATTTTTTCTCAGCATTTAAGATATACCATATATCTATTTAATTATGAAAGTTTTACAACAAAAGCGGTTAATAATTTCGAAAAATTACGAAAAATATGTGATTTTTAGTGTAACCGTTTCCGAAAATTTTCAATTATCTCGAAAAATTTCACTTTTTTTACGTGAAAACCTCTTGATATCTATGATTATTCGTATTTGCATTGAATTGAGAACGCTTCGCAAAAAAATCGTACCTAATTTCGAAATCTAACGAAGAAATTGTGGTTTCGGCAGCTAGCTTTTCCACAATTTTTGATATATTTGGAAAAAAAAGACGTTTTTTGAGCGGATTTTTTCTCAGCATTTAAGATATACCATAAATCTATTAAGATATGAACGTTTTGCAACATAAGCGGTTAATAATCTCGAAAAATTACGAAAAATATGTGGTTTTTAGTGTAACCGTTCCGAAAATTTTCAATTATCTCGAAAAATTTCACTCTTTTTGACGTGAAAACTTTTTGATATCTATGATTATTCGTATTTCGATTGAATTCAGAATGCTTCGCAAAAAAATCGCACCTAATTTCGAAATGTAGCGAAGAAATTGTGGTTTCGGCAGCTAGTTTTTCTAAGATTTATGATCAATTTGGAAAAAAAGGACGTTTTTTGAGCGGATTTTCTCTCAGCATTTAAGATATACCATAAATCTATTTAATTATGAACGTTTTGCAACAAAAGCGGTTAATAATTTCGAAAAATTACGAAAAATATGTGATTTTTAGTGTAACCGTTTTCGAAAATTTTCAATTATCTCGAAAAATTTCACTTTTTTTGACGTGAAAACTTTTTGATATCTATGATGATTCGTATTTCCATTGAATTCAGAATGCTTCGCAAAAAAATCGCACCTGATTTCGAAATATAACGAAGAAATTTTGGTTTCGGCAGCTAGCTTTTCTACAATTTATGATATATTTGGAAAAGAAGGACGTATTTGAGCTGATTTCTTCTCTGCATTTAAGATATACCATAAATCTATTAAATTATGAACGTTTTGCATCAAAAGCGGTTAATAATTTCGAAAAATTACGAAAACTATGTGATTTTTAGTGTAACCGTTTCCGAAAATTTTCAATTATCTCGAAAAATTTCACTTTTTTTGACGTGAAAACTTCTTGATATCGATGATTATTCGTATTTGCATTGAATTGAGAACGCTTCGCAAAAAAATCGTACCTAATTTCGAAATGTAACGAAGAAATTGTGGTTTTGGCAGCTAGCTTTTCCACAATTTTTGAAATATTTGGAAAAAAAAGACGTTTTTTGTGCGGATTTTTTCTCAGCATTTAAATATACCATAAATCTATTAAGATATGATCGTTTTGCAACAAAAGCGGTTAATAATCTCGAAAAATTACGAAAAATATGTGATTTTTAGTGTAACCGTTTCCGAAAATTTTCAATTATCTCGAAAATTTTCACTTTTTTTGACGTGAAAACTTCTTGATATCGATCATTATTCGTATTTGCATTGAATTGAGAACGCTTCGCCAAAATATCGCACCTAATTTCGAAATGTAACGAAGAAATTGTGGTTTCGGCAGCTAGCTTTTCCACAATTTTTGAAATATTTGGAAAAAAAAGACGTTTTTTGAGCGGATTTTTTCTCAGCATTTAGGTTATACCATAAATCTATTTAATTATGAACGTTTTGCAACAAAAGCGGTTAATAATTTCGAAAAATTACGAAAACTATGTGATTTTTAGTGTAACCGTTTCCGAAAATTTTCAATTATCTCGAAAAATTTCACTTTTTTTACGTAAAAACCTCTTGATATCTATGATTATTCGTATTTCCATTGAATTGAGAACGCTTCGCAAAAAAATCGTACCTAATTTCGAAATGTAACGAAGAAATTGTGGTTTCGGCAGCTAGCTTTTCCACAATTTTTGATATATTTGGAAAAAAAAGACGTTTTTTGAGCGGATTTTTTCTCAGCATTTAAGATATACCATAAATCTATTAAGATATGAACGTTTTGCAACAAAAGCGGTTAATAATCTCGAAAAATTACGAAAAATATGTGGTTTTTAGTGTAACCGTTCCGAAAATTTTCAATTATCTCGAAACATTTCACTTTTTTTGACGTGAAAACTTCTTGATATCGATGATTATTCGTATTTGCATTGAATTGAGAACGCTTCGCAAAAAAATCGCACCTAATTTCGAAATGTAACGAAGAAATTGTGGTTTCGGCAGCTAGCTTTTCCACAATTTTTGAAATATTTGGAAAAAAAAGACGTTTTTTGAGCGGATTTTTTCTCAGCATTTAAGATATACCATAAATGTATTAAATTATGAACGTTTTGCAACAAAAGCGGTTAATAATCTCGAAAAATTACGAACAATATGTGATTTTTAGTGTAACCGTTTCCGAAAAGTTTCAATTATCTCGAAAAATTTCACTCTTTTTGACGTGAAAACTTTTTGATATCTATGATTATTCGTATTTCCATTGAATTCAGAATGCTTCGCAAAAAAATCGCACCAAATTTCGAAATGTAGCGAAGAAATTGTGGTTTCGGCAGCTAGTTTTTCTAAGATTTATGATCAATTTGGAAAAAAAGGACGTTTTTTGAGCGGATTTTCTCTCAGCATTTAAGATATACCATAAATCTATTTAATTATGAACGTTTTGCAACAAAAGCGGTTAATAATTTCGAAAAATTACGAAAAATATGTGATTTTTAGTGTAACCGTTTTCGAAAATTTTCAATTATCTCGAAAAATTTCACTTTTTTTGACGTGAAAACTTTTTGATATCTATGATTATTCGTATTTCCATTGAATTCAGAATGCTTCGCAAAAAAATCGCACCTGATTTCGAAATATAACGAAGAAATTTTGGTTTCGGCAGCTAGCTTTTCTACAATTTATGATATATTTGGAAAAGAAGGACGTATTTGAGCTGATTTCTTCTCTGCATTTAAGATATACCATAAATCTATTAAATTATGAACGTTTTGCAACAAAAGCGGTTAATAATTTCGAAAAATTACGAAAAATATGTGATTTTTAGTGTAACCGTTTCCGAAAATTTTCAATTATCTCGAAAAATTTCACTCTTTTTGACGTGAAAACTTCTTGATATCTATGATTATTCGTATTTCCATTGAATTCAGAATGCTTCGCAAAAAAATCGCACCTGATTTCGAAATATAACGAAGAAATTGTGGTTTGGGCAGCTAGCTTTTCTACAATTAATGATATATTTGGAAAAAAAGGACGTTTTTTGAGCTGATTTTTTCTCTGCATTTAAGATATACCATAAATCTATTAAATTATGAACGTTTTGCAACAAAAGCGGTTAATAATTTCGAAAAATTACGAAAAAAATGTGATTTTTAGTGTAACCGTTTCCGAAAAGTTTCAATTATCTCGAAAAATTTCACTTTTTTGGACGTGAAAACTTCTTGATAACTATGATTATTCGTATTTCCATTGAATTGAGAATGCTTCGCAAAAAAATCGCACCTAATTTCGAAATATAACGAAGAAATTGTGGTTTCGGCAATTAGTTTTTCTAACATTTATGATCAATTTGGAAAAAAAGGACGTTTTTGAGCGGATTTTTTCTCAGCATTTAAGATATACCATAAATCTATTTAATTATGAAAGTTTTACAACAAAAGCGGTTAATAATTTCGAAAAATTACGAAAAATATGTGATTTTTAGTGTAACCGTTTCCGAAAATTTTCAATTATCTCGAAAAATTTCACTTTTTTACGTGAAAACCTCTTGATATCTATGATTATTCGTATTTGCATTGAATTGAGAACGCTTCGCAAAAAAATCGTACCTAATTTCGAAATGTAACGAAGAAATTGAGGTTTCGGCAGCTAGCTTTTCCACAATTTTTGAAATATTTGGATAAAAAAGACGTTTTTTGAGCGGATTTTTTCTCAGCATTTAAGATATACCATAAATCTATTAAGATATGAACGTTTTGCAACAAAAGCGGTTAATAATCTCGAAAAATTACGAAAAATATGTGATTTTTAGTGTAACCGTTTCCGAAAATTTTCAATTATCTCGAAAAATTTCACTTTTTTTGACGTGAAAACTTCTTGATATCGATGATTATTCGTATTTGCATTGAATTGAGAACGCTTCGCAAAAAAATCGCACCTAATTTCGAAATGTAACGTAGAAATTGTGGTTTCGGCAGCTAGCTTTTCCACAATTTTTGAAATATTTGGAAAAAAAAGACGTTTTTTGAGCGGATTTTTTCTCAGCATTTAAGATATACCATAAATCTATTTAATTATGAACGTTTTGCAACAAAAGCGGTTAATAATTTCGAAAAATTACGAAAAATATGTGATTTTTAGTGTAACCGTTTTCGAAAATTTTCAATTATCTCGAAAAATTTCACTTTTTTTGACGTGAAAACTTTTTGATATCAATGATTATTCGTATTTCCATTGAATTCAGAACGCTTCGCAAAAAAATCGGACGTAATTTCGAAATGTAACGAAGAAATTGTGGTTTCGGCAGCTAGCTTTTCCACAATTTTTGAAATATTTGGAAAAAAAAGACGTTTTTTGAGCGGATTTTTTCTCAGCATTTAAGATATACCATAAATCTATTAAATTATGAACGTTTTGCAACAAAAGCGGTTAATAATCTCGAAAAATTACGAAAAATATGTGATTTTTAGTGTAACCGTTTCCGAAAATTTTCAATTATCTCGAAAAATTTCACTTTTTTTGACGTGAAAACTTTTTGATATCTATGATTATTCGTATTTCCATGGAATTCAGAACGCTTCGCAAAAAAATCGCACGTAATTTCGAAATGTAACGAAGAAATTGTGGTTTCGGCAGCTAGCTTTTCCACAATTTTTGATATAATTGGAAAAAAAAGACGTTTTTTGAGCTGATTTTTTCTCAGCATTTAAGATATACCATAAATCTATTAAATTATGAACGTTTTGCAACAAAAGCGGTTAATAATTTCGAAAAATTACGAAAAATATGTGATTTTTAGTGTAACCGTTTCCGAAAAGTTTCAATTATCTCGAAAAATTTCACTTTTTTTGACGTGAAAACTTCTTGATAACTATGATTATTCGTATTTCCATTGAATTGAGAACGCTTCGCAAAAAAATCGCACCTAATTTCGAAATATAACGAAGAAATTGTGGTTTCGGCAATTAGTTTTTCTAACATTTATGATCAATTTGGAAGAAAAGGACGTTTTTGAGCGGATTTTTTCTCAGCATTTAAGATATACCATAAATCTATTTAATTATGAAAGTTTTACAACAAAAGCGGTTAATAATTTCGAAAAATTACGAAAAATATGTGATTTTTAGTGTAACCGTTTCCGAAAATTTTCAATTATCTCGAAAAATTTCACTTTTTTACGTGAAAACCTCTTGATATCTATGATTATTCGTATTTGCATTGAATTGAGAACGCTTCGCAAAAAAATCGTACCTAATTTCGAAATGTAACGAAGAAATTGAGGTTTCGGCAGCTAGCTTTTCCACAATTTTTGAAATATTTGGATAAAAAAGACGTTTTTTGAGCGGATTTTTTCTCAGCATTTAAGATATACCATAAATCTCTTAAGATATGAACGTTTTGCAACAAAAGCGGTTAATAATCTCGAAAAATTACGAAAAATATGTGATTTTTAGTGTAACCGTTTCCGAAAATCTTCAATTATCTCGAAAAATTTCACTTTTTTTGACGTGAAAACTTCTTGATATCGATGATTATTCGTATTTGCATTGAATTGAGAACGCTTCGCAAAAAAATCGCACCTAATTTCGAAATGTAACGTAGAAATTGTGGTTTCGGCAGCTATCTTTTCCACAATTTTTGAAATATTTGGAAAAAAAAGACGTTTTTTGAGCGGATTTTTTCTCAGCATTTAAGATATACCATAAATCTATTTAATTATGAACGTTTCGCAACAAAAGCGGTTAATAATTTCGAAAAATTACGAAAAATATGTGATTTTTAGTGTAACCGTTTTCGAAAATTTTCAATTATCTCGAAAAATTTCACTTTTTTTGAGGTGAAAACTTTTTGATATCAATGATTATTCGTATTTCCATTGAATTCAGAACGCTTCGCAAAAAAATCGGACGTAATTTCGAAATGTAACGAAGAAATTGTGGTTTCGGCAGCTAGCTTTTCCACAATTTTTGATATATTTGGAAAAAAAAGACGTTTTTTGAGCTGATTTTTTCTCAGCATTTAAGATATACCATAAATCTATTAAATTATGAACGTTTTGCAACAAAAGCGGTTAATAATTTCGAAAGATTACGAAAAATATGTGACTTTTAGTGTAACCGATTCCGAAAATTTTCAATTATCTCGAAAAATTTCACTTTTTTTGACGTGAAAACTTCTTGATATCTATGATTATTCGTATTTCCATGGAATTCAGAACGCTTCGCAAAAAAATCGCACGTAATTTCGAAATGTAACGAAGAAATTGTGGTTTCGGCAGCTAGCTTTTCCACAATTTTTGATATAATTGGAAAAAAAAGACGTTTTTTGAGCTGATTTTTTCTCAGCATTTAAGATATACCATAAATCTATTTAATTATGAAAGTTTTACAACAAAAGCGGTTAATAATTTCGAAAAATTACGAAAAATACGTGATTTATAGTGTAACCGTTTCCGAAAATTTTCAATTATCTCGAAAAATTTCACTTTTTTTGACGTGAAAACTTCTTGATAACTATGATTATTCGTATTTCCATTGAATTGAGAACGCTTCGCAAAAAAATCGCACCTAATTTCGAAATATAACGAAGAAATTGTGGTTTCGGCAATTAGTTTTTCTAACATTTATGATCAATTTGGAAGAAAAGGACGTTTTTGAGCGGATTTTTTCTCAGCATTTAAGATATACCATAAATCTATTTAATTATGAAAGTTTTACAACAAAAGCGGTTAATAATTTCGAAAAATTACGAAAAATATGTGATTTTTAGTGTAACCGTTTCCGAAAATTTTCAATTATCTCGAAAAATTTCACTTTTTTACGTGAAAACCTCTTGATATCTATGATTATTCGTATTTGCATTGAATTGAGAACGCTTCGCAAAAAAATCGTACCTAATTTCGAAATGTAACGAAGAAATTGAGGTTTCGGCAGCTAGCTTTTCCACAATTTTTGAAATATTTGGATAAAAAAGACGTTTTTTGAGCGGATTTTTTCTCAGCATTTAAGATATACCATAAATCTCTTAAGATATGAACGTTTTGCAACAAAAGCGGTTAATAATCTCGAAAAATTACGAAAAATATGTGATTTTTAGTGTAACCGTTTCCGAAAATTTTCAATTATCTCGAAAAATTTCACTTTTTTTGACGTGAAAACTTCTTGATATCGATGATTATTCGTATTTGCATTGAATTGAGAACGCTTCGCAAAAAAATCGCACCTAATTTCGAAATGTAACGTAGAAATTGTGGTTTCGGCAGCTATCTTTTCCACAATTTTTGAAATATTTGGAAAAAAAAGACGTTTTTTGAGCGGATTTTTTCTCAGCATTTAAGATATACCATAAATCTATTAAATTATGAACGTTTTGCAACAAAAGCGGTTAATAATTTCGAAAGATTACGAAAAATATGTGACTTTTAGTGTAACCGATTCCGAAAATTTTCAATTATCTCGAAAAATTTCACTTTTTTTGACGTGAAAACTTCTTGATATCTATGATTATTCGTATTTCCTTGAATTCAGAATGCTTCGCAAAAAAATCGCACCTAATTTCGAAATATAACGAAGAAATTGTGGTTTCGGCAATTAGTTTTTCTAACATTTATGATCAATTTGGAAAAAAAGGACGTTTTTTGAGCGGATTTTTTCTCAGCATTTAAGATATACCATAAATCTATTTAATTATGAAAGTTTTACAACAAAAGCGGTTAATAATTTCGAAAAATTACGAAAAATACGTGATTTATAGTGTAACCGTTTCCGAAAATTTTCAATTATCTCGAAAAATTTCACTTTTTTTGACGTGAAAACTTCTTGATATCGATCATTATTCGTATTTGCATTGAATTGAGAACGCTTCGCCAAAATATCGCACCTAATTTCGAAATCTAACGAAGAAATTGTGGTTTCGGCAGCTAGCTTTTCCACAATTTTTGAAATATTTGGAATAAAAAGACGTTTTTTGAGCGGATTTTTTCTCAGCATTTAGGTTATACCATAAATCTATTTAATTATGAACGTTTTGCAACAAAAGCGGTTAATAATTTCGAAAAATTACGAAAACTATGTGATTTTTAGTGTAACCGTTTCCGAAAATTTTCAATTATCTCGAAAAATTTCACTTTTTTTACGTGAAAACCTCTTGATATCTATGATTATTCGTATTTCCATTGAATTGAGAACGCTTCGCAAAAAAATCGTACCTAATTTCGAAATGTAACGAAGAAATTGTGGTTTCGGCAGCTAGCTTTTCCACAATTTTTGATATATTTGGAAAAAAAAGACGTTTTTTTAGCGGATTTTTTCTCAGCATTTAAGATATACCATACGTCTATTTAATTATGAACGTTTTGCAACAAAAGCGGTTAATAATCTCGAAAAATTACGAAAAATATGTTGTTTTTAGTGTAACCGTTTCCGAAAATTTTCAATTATCTCGAAAAATTTCACTTTTTTTGACGTGAAAACTTCTTGATATCGATGATTATTCGTATTTGCATTGAATTGAGAACGCTTCGCAAAAAAATCGCACCTAATTTCGAAATGTAACGAAGAAATTGTGGTTTCGGCAGCTAGCTTTTCCACAATTTTTGAAATATTTGGAAAAAAAAGACGTTTTTTGAGCGGATTTTTTCTCAGCATTTAAGATATACCATAAATCTATTAAATTATGAACGTTTTGCAACAAAAGCGGTTAATAATTCCGAAAAATTACGAAAAATATGTGATTTTTAGTGTAACCGTTTCCGAAAATTTTAAATTATCTCGAAAAATTTCACTCTTTTTGACGTTAAAACTTCTTGATATCTATGATTATTCGTATTTCCATTGAATTCAGAATGCTTCGCAAAAAAATCGCACCTGATTTCGAAATATAACGAAGAAATTGTGGTTTCGGCAGCTAGCTATTCTACAATTTATGATATATTTGGAAAAAAAGGACGTTTATGAGCTGATTTTTTCTCTGCATTTAAGATATACCATAAATCTATTAAATTATGAACGTTTTGCAACAAAAGCGGTTAATAATTTCGAAAAATTACGAAAAATATGTGATTTTTAGTGTAACCGTTTCCGAAAATTTTCAATTATCTCGAAAAATTTCACTCTTTTTGACGTGAAAACTTTTTGATATCTATGATTATTCGTATTTCCTTTGAATTCAGAACGCTTCGCAAAAAAATCGCACGTAATTTCGAAATGTAACGAAGAAATTGTAGTTTCGGCAGCTAGCTTTTCCACAATTTATGATATATTTGGAAAAAAAGACGTTTTTTGAGCGGATTTTTTCTCGGCATTTAAGATATACCATAAATCTATTTAATTATAAACGTTTTGCAACAAAAGCGTTTAATAATTTCGAAAAATTACGAAAAATATGTGATTTTTAGTGTAACCGTTTCCGAAAAGTTTCAATTATCTCGAAAAATTTCACTTTTTTTACGTGAAAACCTGTGGATATCTATGATTATTCGTATTTGCATTGAATTGAGAACGCTTCGCAAAAAAATCGCACCTAATTTCGAAATATAACGAAGAAATTGTGGTTTCGGCAATTAGTTTTTCTAACATTTATGATCAATTTGGAAGAAAAGGACGTTTTTGAGCGGATTTTTTCTCAGCATTTAAGATATACCATAAATCTATTTAATTATGAAAGTTTTACAACAAAAGCGGTTAATAATTTCGAAAAATTACGAAAAATATGTGATTTTTAGTGTAACCGTTTCCGAAAAGTTTCAATTATCTCGAAAAATTTCACTTTTTTTACGTGAAAACCTGTGGATATCTATGATTATTCGTATTTGCATTGAATTGAGAACGCTTCGCAAAAAAATCGCACCTAATTTCGAAATATAACGAAGAAATTGTGGTTTCGGCAATTAGTTTTTCTAACATTTATGATCAATTTGGAAGAAAAGGACGTTTTTGAGCGGATTTTTTCTCAGCATTTAAGATATACCATAAATCTATTTAATTATGAAAGTTTTACAACAAAACCCGTTAATAATTTCGAAAAATTACGAAAAATATGTGATTTTTAGTGTAACCGTTTCCGAAAATTTTCAATTATCTCGAAAAATTTCACTTTTTTTGACCTGAAAACTTCTTGATATCGATGATTATTCGTATTTGCATTGAATTGAGAACGCTTCGCAAAAAAATCGCACCTAATTTCGAAATGTAACGAAGAAATTGTGGTTTCGGCAGCTAGCTTTTCCACAATTTTTGATAGATTTGGAAAAAAAAGACGTTTTTTGAGCGGATTTTTTCTCAGCATTTAAGATATACCATAAATCTATTTAATTATGAACGTTTTGCAACAAAAGCGGTTAATAATTTCGAAAAATTACGAAAAATATGTGATTTTTAGTGTAACCGTTTTCGAAAATTTTCAATTATCTCGAAAAATTTCACTTTTTTTGACGTGAAAACTTTTTGATATCAATGATTATTCGTATTTCCATTGAATTCAGAACGCTTCGCTAAAAAATCGGACGTAATTTCGAAATGTAACGAAGAAATTGTGAACGATTTGGTTCTTTCCCGGTGAATATGTTGAAGGAAGACTTCTCGGGTTTCCAGCCGGGTGCAGTGTTGGATTGAGTCCGACGTTTCGGCTACTAACAGCATAGCCATCTTCAGGGAAGTGCCGTTGTGAAAAATTGTCCCGGTATATATAGGGGGCTGAGCGTCCCTTTCACCTCTCTGATTGGTCGAGAGGGTGCATGGCTCTGATTGGTTGTCGATTCTCAGCTAGTTTACGGAGGATCGGCTTCCACGTCTTGTGGAGGGAGTACCCTCCATCCTTATTGACTTCAATTGATTCAATAAGGATGGAGGGTACTCCCTCCACAAGACGTGGAAGCCGATCCTCCGTAAACTAGCTGAGAATCGACAACCAATCAGAGCCATGCACCCTCTCGACCAATCAGAGAGGTGAAAGGGACGCTCAGCCCCCTATATATACCGGGACAATTTTTCACAACGGCACTTCCCTGAAGATGGCTATGCTGTTAGTAGCCGAAACGTCGGACTCAATCCAACACTGCACCCGGCTGGAAACCCGAGAAGTCTTCCTTGAAGAAATTGTGGTTTCGGCAGCTAGCTTTTTCACAATTTTTGAAATATTTGGATAAAAAAGACGTTTTTTGAGCGGATTTTTTCTCAGCATTTAAGATATACCATAAATCTATTAAATTATGAACGTTTTGCAACAAAAGCGGTTAATAATCTCGAAAAATTACGAAAAATATGTGATTTTTAGTGTAACCGTTTCCGAAAATTTTCAATTATCTCGAAAAATTTCACTTTTTTTGACGTGAAAACTTTTTGATATCTATGATTATTCGTATTTCCATTGAATTCAGAACGCTTCGCAAAAAAATCGCACGTAATTTCGAAATGTAACGAAGTAATTGTAGTTTCGGCAGCTAGCTTTTCCACAATTTATGATATATTTGGAAAAAAAAGACATTTTTTGAGCGGATTTTTTCTCGGCATTTAAGATATACCATAAATCTATTTAGTTATGAACGTTTTGCAACAAAAGCGGTTAATAATTTCGAAACGTTACGAAAAATTTGTGATTTTTAGTGTAACCGTTTCCGAAAATTTTCAATTATCTCGAAAAATTTCACTTTTTTTGACGTGAAAACTTCTTGATATCTATGATTATTCGTATTTCCATTGAATTCAGAATGCTTCGCAAAAAAATCGCACCTAATTTCGAAATATAACGAAGAAATTGTGGTTTCGGCAATTAGTTTTTCTAACATTTATGATCAATTTGGAAAAAAAGGACGTTTTTTGAGCGGATTTTTTCTCAGCATTTAAGATATACCATAAATCTATTTAATTATGAACGTTTTCCAACAAAAGCGGTTAATAATTTCGAAAAATTACGAAAAATATGTGATTTTTAGTGTAACCGTTTTCGAAAATTTTCAATTATCTCGAAAAATTTCACTTTTTTTGACGTGAAAACTTATTGATATCTATGATTATTCGTATTTCCATTGAATTCAGAATGCTTCGCAAAAAAATCGCAACTGATTTCGAAATATAACGAAGAAATTTTGGTTTCGGCAGCTAGCTTTTCTACAATTTATGATATATTTGGAAAAGAAGGACGTTTTTTGAGCTGATTTATTCTCTGCATTTAACATATACCATAAATCTATTAAATTATGAACGTTTTGCAACAAAAGCGGTTAATAATTTCGAAAAATTACGAAAAATATGTGATTTTTAGTGTAACCGTTTCCGAAAATTTTAAATTATCTCGAAAAATTTCACTCTTTTTGACGTGAAAACTTTTTGATATCTATGATTATTCGTATTTCCTTTGAATTCAGAACGCTTCGCAAAAAAATCGCACGTAATTTCGAAATGTAACGAAGAAATTGTAGTTTCGGCAGCTAGCTTTTCAACAATTTATGATATATTTGGGAAAAAAGACGTTTTTTGAGCGGATTTTTTCTCGGCATTTAAGATATACCATAAATCTATTTAATTATGAACGTTTTGCAACAAAAGCGGTTAATAATTTCGAAAAATTACGAAAACTATGTGATTTTTAGTGTAACCGTTTCCGAAAATTTTCAATTATCTCGAAAAATTTCACTTTTTTTGTCGTGAAAGCTTCTTGATAACTATGATGATTCGTATTTCCATTGAATTGAGAACGCTTCGCAAAAAAATCGCACCTAATTTCGAAATATAACGAAGAAATTGTGGTTTCGGCAATTAGTTTTTCTAACATTTATGATCAATTTGGAAGAAAAGGACGTTTTTGAGCGGATTTCTTCTCAGCATTTAAGATATACCATAAATCTATTTAATTATGAAAGTTTTACAACAAAAGCGGTTAATAATTTCGAAAAATTACGAAAAATATGTGATTTTTAGTGTAACCGTTTCCGAAAATTTTCAATTATCTCGAAAAATTTCACTTTTTTTACGTGAAAACCTCTTGATATCTATGATTATTCGTATTTGCATTGAATTGAGAACGCTTCGCAAAAAAATCGTACCTAATTTCGAAATGTAACGAAGAAATTGTGGTTTCGGCAGCTAGCTTTTCCACAATTTTTGATATATTTGGATAAAAAGGCGTTTTTTGAGCGGATTTTTTCTCAGCATTTAAGATATACCATAAATCTATTAAGATATGAACGTTTTGCAACAAAAGCGGTTAATAATCTCGAAAAATTACGAAAAATATGTGATTTTTAGTGTAACCGTTTCCGAAAATTTTCAATTATCTCGAAAAATTTCACTTTTTTTGACGTGAAAACTTCTTGATATCGATGATTATTCGTATTTGCATTGAATTGAGAACGCTTCGCAAAAAAATCGCACCTAATTTCGAAATGTAACGAAGAAAATGTGGTTTCGGCAGCTAGCTTTTCCACAATTTTTGAAATATTTGGAAAAAAAAGACATTTTTTGAGCGGATTTTTTCTCAGCATTTAAGATATACCATAAATCTATTTAATTATGAACGTTTTGCAACAAAAGCGGTTAATAATTTCGAAAAATTACGATAAATATGTGATTTTTAGTGTAACCGTTTTCGAAAATTTTCAATTATCTCGAAAAACTTCACTTTTTTTGACGTGAAAACTTTTTGATATCAATGATTATTCGTATTTCCATTGAATTCAGAACGCTTCGCAAAAAAATCGGACGTAATTTCGAAATGTAACGAAGAAATTGTGGTTTCGGCAGCTAGCTTTTCCACAATTTTTGAAATATTTGGATAAAAAAGACGTTTTTTGAGCGGATTTTTTCTCAGCATTTAAGATATACCATAAATCTATTAAATTATGAACGTTTTGCAACAAAAGCGGTTAATAATCTCGAAAAATTACGAAAAATATGTGATTTTTAGTGTAACCGTTTCCGAAAATTTTCAATTATCTCGAAAAATTTCACTTTTTTTGACGTGAAAACTTCTTGATATCTATGATTATTCGTATTTCCATTGAATTCAGAATGCTTCGCAAAAAAATCGCACCTAATTTCGAAATATAACGAAGAAATTGTGGTTTCGGCAATTAGTTTTTCTAACATTTATGATCAATTTGGAAAAAAAGGACGTTTTTTGAGCGGATTTTTTCTCAGCATTTAAGATATACCATAAATCTATTAAAATATGAACGTTTTGCAACAAAAGCGGTTAATAATCTCGAAAAATTACGAAAAATATGTGATTTTTAGTGTAACCGTTTCCAAAAATTTTCAATTATCTCGAAAAATTTCACTTTTTTTTACGTGAAAACTTCTTGATATCGATGATTATTCGTATTTGCATTGAATTGAGAACGCTTCGCAAAAAAATCGCACCTAATTTCGAAATGTAATGAAGAAATTGTGGTTTCGGCAGCTAGCTTTTCCACAATTTTTGAAATATTTGGAAAAAAAAGACGTTTTTTGAGCGGATTTTTTCTCAGCATTTAAGATATACCATAAATCTATTAAATTATGAACGTTTTGCAACAAAAGCGGTTAATAATCTCGAAAAATTACGAAAAATATGTGATTTTTAGTGTAACCGTTTCCGAAAATTTTCAATTATCTCGAAAAATTTCACTCTTTTTGACGTGAAACCTTTTGGATATCTATGATTATTCGTATTTCCATTGAATTCAGAACGCTTCGCAAAAAAATCGCACGTAAGTTCGAAATGTAACGAAGAAATTGTAGTTTCGGCAGCTAGCTTTTCCACAATTTATGATATATTTGGAAAAAAAAGACGTTTTTTGAGCGGATTTTTTCTCGGCATTTAAGATATACCATAAATCTATTTAATTATGAACGTTTTGCAACAAAAGCGGTTAATTATTTCGAAAAATTACGAAAAATATGTGATTTTTAGTGTAACCGTTTCCGAAAAGTTTCAATTATCTCGAAAAATTTCACTTTTTTTGACGTGAAAACTTCTTGATATCTATGATTATTCGTATTTGCATTGAATTGAGAACGCTTCGCAAAAAATCCGCACCTAATTTCGAAATGTAACGAAAAAATTGTGGTTTCGGCAGCTAGCTTTTCCACAATTTTTGATAGATTTGGAAAAAAAAGACGTTTTTTGAGCGGATTTTTTCTCAGCATTTAAGATAACCATAAATCTATTAAATTATGAACGTTTTGCAACAAAAGCGGTTAATAATCTCGAAAAATTACGAAAAATATGTGATTTTTATTGTAACCGTTTCCGAAAATTTTCAATTATCTCGAAAAATTTCACTTTTTTGACGTGAAAACTTCTTGATATCTATGATTATTCGTATTTGCATTGAATTGAGAACGCTTCGCAAAAATATCGCACGTAATTTCGAAATATAACGAAGAAATTGTGGTTTCGGCAATTAGTTTTTCTAACATTTATGATCAATTTGGAAAAAAAGGACGTTTTTTGAGCGGATTTTTTCTCAGCATTTAAGATATACCATAAATCTGTTTAATTATGAAAGTTTTACAACAAAAGCGGTTAATAATTTCGAAAAATTACGAAAAATATGTGATTTATAGTGTAACCGTTTACGAAAATTTTCAATTATCTCGAAAAATTTCACTTTTTTTACGTGAAAACCTCTTGATATCTATGATTATTCGTATTTGCATTGAATTGAGAACGCTTCGCAAAAAAATCGTACCTGATTTCGAAATGTAACGAAGAAATTGTGGTTTCGGCAGCTAGCTTTTCCACAATTTTTGATATATTTGGAAAAAAAAGACGTTTTTTGAGCGGATTTTTTCTCAGCATTTAAGATATACCATAAATCTATTAAGATATGAACGTTTTGCAACATAAGCGGTTAATAATCTCGAAAAATTACGAAAAATATGTGGTTTTTAGTGTAACCGTTCCGAAAATTTTCAATTATCTCGAAAAATTTCACTTTTTTTGACGTGAAAACTTCTTGATATCGATGATTATTCGTATTTGCATTGAATTAAGAACGCTTCGCAAAAAAATCGCACCTAATTTCGAAATGTAACGAAGAAATTGTGGTTTCGGCAGCTAGCTTTTCCACAATTTTTGAAATATTTGGAAAAAAAAGACGTTTTTTGAGCGGATTTTTTCTCAGCATTTAAGATATACCATAAATCTATTAAGATATGAACGTTTTGCAACATAAGCGGTTAATAATCTCGAAAAATTACGAAAAATATGTGGTTTTTAGTGTAACCGTTCCGAAAATTTTCAATTATCTCGAAAAATTTCACTCTTTTTGACGTGAAAACTTTTTGATATCTATGATTATTCGTATTTCGATTGAATTCAGAATGCTTCGCAAAAAAATCGCACCTAATTTCGAAATGTAGCGAAGAAATTGTGGTTTCGGCAGCTAGTTTTTCTAAGATTTATGATCAATTTGGAAAAAAAGGACGTTTTTTGAGCGGATTTTCTCTCAGCATTTAAGATATACCATAAATCTATTTAATTATGAACGTTTTGCAACAAAGGCGGTTAATAATTTCGAAAAATTACGAAAAATATGTGATTTTTAATGTAACCGTTTTCGAAAATTTTCAATTATCTCGAAAAATTTCACTTTTTTTGACGTGAAAACTTTTTGATATCAATGATGATTCGTATTTCCATTGAATTCAGAATGCTTCGCAAAAAAATCGCACCTGATTTCGAAATATAACGAAGAAATTTTGGTTTCGGCAGCTAGCTTTTCTACAATTTATGATATATTTGGAAAAGAAGGACGTATTTGAGCTGATTTCTTCTCTGCATTTAAGATATACCATAAATCTATTAAATTATGAACGTTTTGCAACAAAAGCGGTTAATAATTTCGAAAAATTACGAAAACTATGTGATTTTTAGTGTAACCGTTTCCGAAAATTTTCAATTATCTCGAAAAATTTCACTTTTTTTGACGTGAAAACTTCTTGATATCGATGATTATTCGTATTTGCATTGAATTGAGAACGCTTCGCAAAAAAATCGTACCTAATTTCGAAATGTAACGAAGAAATTGTGGTTTCGGCAGCTAGCTTTTCCACAATTTTTGAAATATTTGGAAAAAAAAGACGTTTTTTGTGCGGATTTTTTCTCAGCATTTAAATATACCATAAATCTATTAAGATATGATCGTTTTGCAACAAAAGCGGTTAATAATCTCGAAAAATTACGAAAAATATGTGATTTTTAGTGTAACCGTTTCCGAAAATTTTCAATTATCTCGAAAATTTTCACTTTTTTTGACGTGAAAACTTCTTGATATCGATCATTATTCGTATTTGCATTGAATTGAGAACGCTTCGCCAAAATATCGCACCTAATTTCGAAATGTAACGAAGAAATTGTGGTTTCGGCAGCTAGCTTTTCCACAATTTTTGAAATATTTGGAAAAAAAAGACGTTTTTTGAGCGGATTTTTTCTCAGCATTTAGGTTATACCATAAATCTATTTAATTATGAACGTTTTGCAACAAAAGCGGTTAATAATTTCGAAAAATTACGAAAACTATGTGATTTTTAGTGTAACCGTTTCCGAAAATTTTCAATTATCTCGAAAAATTTCACTTTTTTTACGTAAAAACCTCTTGATATCTATGATTATTCGTATTTCCATTGAATTGAGAACGCTTCGCAAAAAAATCGTACCTAATTTCGAAATGTAACGAAGAAATTGTGGTTTCGGCAGCTAGCTTTTCCACAATTTTTGATATATTTGGAAAAAAAAGACGTTTTTTGAGCGGATTTTTTCTCAGCATTTAAGATATACCATAAATCTATTAAGATATGAACGTTTTGCAACAAAAGCGGTTAATAATCTCGAAAAATTACGAAAAATATGTGGTTTTTAGTGTAACCGTTCCGAAAATTTTCAATTATCTCGAAACATTTCACTTTTTTTGACGTGAAAACTTCTTGATATCGATGATTATTCGTATTTGCATTGAATTGAGAACGCTTCGCAAAAAAATCGCACCTAATTTCGAAATGTAACGAAGAAATTGTGGTTTCGGCAGCTAGCTTTTCCACAATTTTTGAAATATTTGGAAAAAAAAGACGTTTTTTGAGCGGATTTTTTCTCAGCATTTAAGATATACCATAAATGTATTAAATTATGAACGTTTTGCAACAAAAGCGGTTAATAATCTCGAAAAATTACGAACAATATGTGATTTTTAGTGTAACCGTTTCCGAAAAGTTTCAATTATCTCGAAAAATTTCACTCTTTTTGACGTGAAAACTTTTTGATATCTATGATTATTCGTATTTCCATTGAATTCAGAATGCTTCGCAAAAAAATCGCACCTAATTTCGAAATGTAGCGAAGAAATTGTGGTTTCGGCAGCTAGTTTTTCTAAGATTTATGATCAATTTGGAAAAAAAGGACGTTTTTTGAGCGGATTTTCTCTCAGCATTTAAGATATACCATAAATCTATTTAATTATGAACGTTTTGCAACAAAAGCGGTTAATAATTTCGAAAAATTACGAAAAATATGTGATTTTTAGTGTAACCGTTTTCGAAAATTTTCAATTATCTCGAAAAATTTCACTTTTTTTGACGTGAAAACTTTTTGATATCTATGATTATTCGTATTTCCATTGAATTCAGAATGCTTCGCAAAAAAATCGCACCTGATTTCGAAATATAACGAAGAAATTTTGGTTTCGGCAGCTAGCTTTTCTACAATTTATGATATATTTGGAAAAGAAGGACGTATTTGAGCTGATTTCTTCTCTGCATTTAAGATATACCATAAATCTATTAAATTATGAACGTTTTGCAACAAAAGCGGTTAATAATTTCGAAAAATTACGAAAAATATGTGATTTTTAGTGTAACCGTTTCCGAAAATTTTATATTATCTCGAAAAATTTCACTCTTTTTGACGTGAAAACTTCTTGATATCTATGATTATTCGTATTTCCATTGAATTCAGAATGCTTCGCAAAAAAATCGCACCTGATTTCGAAATATAACGAAGAAATTGTGGTTTCGGCAGCTAGCTTTTCTACAATTAATGATATATTTGGAAAAAAAGGACGTTTTTTGAGCTGATTTTTTCTCTGCATTTAAGATATACCATAAATCTATTAAATTATGAACGTTTTGCAACAAAAGCGGTTAATAATTTCGAAAAATTACGAAAAAAATGTGATTTTTAGTGTAACCGTTTCCGAAAAGTTTCATTTATCTCGAAAAATTTCACTTTTTTGGACGTGAAAACTTCTTGATAACTATGATTATTCGTATTTCCATTGAATTGAGAATGCTTCGCAAAAAAATCGCACCTAATTTCGAAATATAACGAAGAAATTGTGGTTTCGGCAATTAGTTTTTCTAACATTTATGATCAATTTGGAAAAAAAGGACGTTTTTGAGCGGATTTTTTCTCAGCATTTAAGATATACCATAAATCTATTTAATTATGAAAGTTTTACAACAAAAGCGGTTAATAATTTCGAAAAATTACGAAAAATATGTGATTTTTAGTGTAACCGTTTCCGAAAATTTTCAATTATCTCGAAAAATTTCACTTTTTTACGTGAAAACCTCTTGATATCTATGATTATTCGTATTTGCATTGAATTGAGAACGCTTCGCAAAAAAATCGTACCTAATTTCGAAATGTAACGAAGAAATTGAGGTTTCGGCAGCTAGCTTTTCCACAATTTTTGAAATATTTGGATAAAAAAGACGTTTTTTGAGCGGATTTTTTCTCAGCATTTAAGATATACCATAAATCTATTAAGATATGAACGCTTTGCAACAAAAGCGGTTAATAATCTCGAAAAATTACGAAAAATATGTGATTTTTAGTGTAACCGTTTCCGAAAATTTTCAATTATCTCGAAAAATTTCACTTTTTTTGACGTGAAAACTTCTTGATATCGATGATTATTCGTATTTGCATTGAATTGAGAACGCTTCGCAAAAAAATCGCACCTAATTTCGAAATGTAACGTAGAAATTGTGGTTTCGGCAGCTAGCTTTTCCACAATTTTTGAAATATTTGGAAAAAAAAGACGTTTTTTGAGCGGATTTTTTCTCAGCATTTAAGATATACCATAAATCTATTTAATTATGAACGTTTTGCAACAAAAGCGGTTAATAATTTCGAAAAATTACGAAAAATATGTGATTTTTAGTGTAACCGTTTTCGAAAATTTTCAATTATCTCGAAAAATTTCACTTTTTTTGACGTGAAAACTTTTTGATATCAATGATTATTCGTATTTCCATTGAATTCAGAACGCTTCGCAAAAAAATCGGACGTAATTTCGAAATGTAACGAAGAAATTGTGGTTTCGGCAGCTAGCTTTTCCACAATTTTTGAAATATTTGGAAAAAAAAGACGTTTTTTGAGCGGATTTTTTCTCAGCATTTAAGATATACCATAAATCTATTAAATTATGAACGTTTTGCAACAAAAGCGGTTAATAATCTCGAAAAATTACGAAAACTATGTGATTTTTAGTGTAACCGTTTCCGAAAATTTTCAATTATCTCGAAAAATTTCACTTTTTTTGACGTGAAAACTTTTTGATATCTATGATTATTCGTATTTCCATGGAATTCAGAACGCTTCGCAAAAAAATCGCACGTAATTTCGAAATGTAACGAAGAAATTGTGGTTTCGGCAGCTAGCTTTTCCACAATTTTTGATATAATTGGAAAAAAAAGACGTTTTTTGAGCTGATTTTTTCTCAGCATTTAAGATATACCATAAATCTATTAAATTATGAACGTTTTGCAACAAAAGCGGTTAATAATTTCGAAAAATTACGAAAAATATGTGATTTTTAGTGTAACCGTTTCCGAAAAGTTTCAATTATCTCGAAAAATTTCACTTTTTTTGACGTGAAAACTTCTTGATAACTATGATTATTCGTATTTCCATTGAATTGAGAACGCTTCGCAAAAAAATCGCACCTAATTTCGAAATATAACGAAGAAATTGTGGTTTCGGCAATTAGTTTTTCTAACATTTATGATCAATTTGGAAGAAAAGGACGTTTTTGAGCGGATTTTTTCTCAGCATTTAAGATATACCATAAATCTATTTAATTATGAAAGTTTTACAACAAAAGCGGTTAATAATTTCGAAAAATTACGAAAAATATGTGATTTTTAGTGTAACCGTTTCCGAAAATTTTCAATTATCTCGAAAAATTTCACTTTTTTACGTGAAAACCTCTTGATATCTATGATTATTCGTATTTGCATTGAATTGAGAACGCTTCGCAAAAAAATCGTACCTAATTTCGAAATGTAACGAAGAAATTGAGGTTTCGGCAGCTAGCTTTTCCACAATTTTTGAAATATTTGGATAAAAAAGACGTTTTTTGAGCGGATTTTTTCTCAGCATTTAAGATATACCATAAATCTCTTAAGATATGAACGTTTTGCAACAAAAGCGGTTAATAATCTCGAAAAATTACGAAAAATATGTGATTTTTAGTGTAACCGTTTCCGAAAATTTTCAATTATCTCGAAAAATTTCACTTTTTTTGACGTGAAAACTTCTTGATATCGATGATTATTCGTATTTGCATTGAATTGAGAACGCTTCGCAAAAAAATCGCACCTAATTTCGAAATGTAACGTAGAAATTGTGGTTTCGGCAGCTATCTTTTCCACAATTTTTGAAATATTTGGAAAAAAAAGACGTTTTTTGAGCGGATTTTTTCTCAGCATTTAAGATATACCATAAATCTATTTAATTATGAACGTTTCGCAACAAAAGCGGTTAATAATTTCGAAAAATTACGAAAAATATGTGATTTTTAGTGTAACCGTTTTCGAAAATTTTCAATTATCTCGAAAAATTTCACTTTTTTTGAGGTGAAAACTTTTTGATATCAATGATTATTCGTATTTCCATTGAATTCAGAACGCTTCGCAAAAAAATCGGACGTAATTTCGAAATGTAACGAAGAAATTGTGGTTTCGGCAGCTAGCTTTTCCACAATTTTTGATATATTTGGAAAAAAAAGACGTTTTTTGAGCTGATTTTTTCTCAGCATTTAAGATATACCATAAATCTATTAAATTATGAACGTTTTGCAACAAAAGCGGTTAATAATTTCGAAAGATTACGAAAAATATGTGACTTTTAGTGTAACCGATTCCGAAAATTTTCAATTATCTCGAAAAATTTCACTTTTTTTGACGTGAAAACTTCTTGATATCTATGATTATTCGTATTTCCTTGAATTCAGAATGCTTCGCAAAAAAATCGCACCTAATTTCGAAATATAACGAAGAAATTGTGGTTTCGGCAATTATTTTTTCTAACATTTATGATCAATTTGGAAAAAAAGGACGTTTTTTGAGCGGATTTTTTCTCAGCATTTAAGATATACCATAAATCTATTTAATTATGAAAGTTTTATAACAAAAGCGGTTAATAATTTCGAAAAATTACGAAAAATACGTGATTTATAGTGTAACCGTTTCTGAAAATTTTCAATTATCTCGAAAAATTTCACTTTTTTTGACGTGAAAACTTCTTGATATCGATCATTATTCGTATTTGCATTGAATTGAGAACGCTTCGCCAAAATATCGCACCTAATTTCGAAATCTAACGAAGAAATTGTGGTTTCGGCAGCTAGCTTTTCCACAATTTTTGAAATATTTGGAATAAAAAGACGTTTTTTGAGCGGATTTTTTCTCAGCATTTAGGTTATACCATAAATCTATTTAATTATGAACGTTTTGCAACAAAAGCGGTTAATAATTTCGAAAAATTACGAAAACTATGTGATTTTTAGTGTAACCGTTTCCGAAAATTTTCAATTATCTCGAAAAATTTCACTTTTTTTACGTGAAAACCTCTTGATATCTATGATTATTCGTATTTCCATTGAATTGAGAACGCTTCGCAAAAAAATCGTACCTAATTTCGAAATGTAACGAAGAAATTGTGGTTTCGGCAGCTAGCTTTTCCACAATTTTTGATATATTTGGAAAAAAAAGACGTTTTTTTAGCGGATTTTTTCTAAGCATTTAAGATATACCATACGTCTATTTAATTATGAACGTTTTGCAACAAAAGCGGTTAATAATCTCGAAAAATTACGAAAAATATGTTGTTTTTAGTGTAACCGTTTCCGAAAATTTTCAATTATCTCGAAAAATTTCACTTTTTTTGACGTGAAAACTTCTTGATATCGATGATTATTCGTATTTGCATTGAATTGAGAACGCTTCGCAAAAAAATCGCACCTAATTTCGAAATGTAACGAAGAAATTGTGGTTTCGGCAGCTAGCTTTTCAACAATTTTTGAAATATTTGGAAAAAAAAGACGTTTTTTGAGCGGATTTTTTCTCAGCATTTAAGATATACCATAAATCTATTAAATTATGAACGTTTTGCAACAAAAGCGGTTAATAATCTCGAAAAATTACGAACAATATGTGATTTTTAGTGTAACCGTTTCCGAAAAGTTTCAATTATCTCGAAAAATTTCACTCTTTTTGACGTGAAAACTTTTTGATATCTATGATTATTCGTATTTCCATTGAATTCAGAATGCTTCGCAAAAAAATCGCACCTAATTTCGAAATGTAGCGAAGAAATTGTGGTTTCGGCAGCTAGTTTTTCTAAGATTTATGATCAATTTGGAAAAAAAGGACGTTTTTTGAGCGGATTTTCTCTCAGCATTTAAGATATACCATAAATCTATTTAATTATGAACGTTTTGCAACAAAAGCGGTTAATAATTTCGAAAAATTACGAAAAATATGTGATTTTTAGTGTAACCGTTTTCGAAAATTTTCAATTATCTCGAAAAATTTCACTTTTTTTGACGTGAAAACTTTTTGATATCTATGATTATTCGTATTTCCATTGAATTCAGAATGCTTCGCAAAAAAATCGCACCTGATTTCGAAATATAACGAAGAAATTTTGGTTTCGGCAGCTAGCTTTTCTACAATTTATGATATATTTGGAAAAGAAGGACGTTTTTTGAGCTGATTTCTTCTCTGCATTTAAGATATACTATAAACTATTAAATTATGAACGTTTTGCAACAAAAGCGGTTAATAATTTCGAAAAATTACGAAAAATATGTGATTTTTAGTGTAACCGTTTCCGAAAATTTTCAATTATCTCGAAAAATTTCACTCTTTTTGACGTGAAAACTTCTTGATATCTATGATTATTCGTATTTCCATTGAATTCAGAATGCTTCGCAAAAAAATCGCACCTGATTTCGAAATATAACGAAGAAATTGTGGTTTCGGCAATTAGTTTTTCTAACATTTATGATCAATTTGGAAAAAAAGGACGTTTTTGAGCGGATTTTTTCTCAGCATTTAAGATATACCATAAATCTATATAATTATGAAAGTTTTACAACAAAAGCGGTTAATAATTTCGAAAAATTACGAAAAATATATGATTTTTAGTGTAACCGTTTCCGAAAATTTTCAATTATCTCGAAAAATTTCACTTTTTTTACGTGAAAACCTCTTGATATCTATGATTATTCGTATTTGCATTGAATTGAGAACGCTTCGCAAAAAAATCGTACCTAATTTCGAAATGTAACGAAGAAATTGAGGTTTCGGCAGCTAGCTTTTCCACAATTTTTGAAATGTTTGGATAAAAAAGACGTTTTTTGAGCGGATTTTTTCTCAGCATTTAAGATATACCATAAATCTATTAAGATATGAAGGTTTTGCAACAAAAGCGGTTAATAATCTCGAAAAATTACGAAAAATATGTGATTTTTAGTGTAACCGTTTCCGAAAATTTTCAATTATCTCGAAAAATTTCACTTTTTTTGACGTGAAAACTTCTTGATATCGATGATTATTCGTATTTGCATTGAATTGTGAACGCTTCGCAAAAAATCCGCACCTAATTTCGAAATGTAACGAAGAAATTGTGGTTTCGGCAGCTACCTTTTCCACAATTTTTGAAATATTTGGAAAAAAAAGACGTTTTTTGAGCGGATTTTTTCTCAGCATTTAAGATATACCATAAATCTATTTAATTATGAACGTTTTGCAACAAAAGCGGTTAATAATTTCGAAAAATTACGAAAAATATGTGATTTTTAGTGTAACCGTTTTCGAAAATTTTCAATTATCTCGAAAAATTTCACTTTTTTTGACGTGAAAACTTTTTGATATCAATGATTATTCGTATTTCCATTGAATTCAGAACGCTTCGCAAAAAAATCGGACGTAATTTCGAAATGTAACGAAGAAATTGTGGTTTCGGCAGCTAGCTTTTCCACAATTTTTGAAATATTTGGAAAAAAAAGACGTTTTTTGAGCGGATTTCTTCTCAGCATTTAAGATATACCATAAATCTATTAAATTATGAACGTTTTGCAACAAAAGCGGTTAATAATCTCGAAAAATTACGAAAAATATGTGATTTTTAGTGTAACCGTTTCCGAAAATTTTCAATTATCTCGAAAAATTTCACTTTTTTTGACGTGAAAACTTCTTGATATCTATGATTATTCGTATTTCCATGGAATTCAGAACGCTTCGCAAAAAAATCGCACGTAATTTCGAAATGTAACGAAGAAATTGTAGTTTCGGCAGCTAGCTTTTCCACAATTTATGATATATTTGGAAAAAAAAGACATTTTTTGAGCGGATTTTTTCTCGGCATTTAAGATATACCATAAATCTATTTAGTTATGAACGTTTTGCAACAAAAGCGGTTAATAATTTCGAAACGTTACGAAAAATTTGTGATTTTTAGTGTAACCGTTTCCGAAAATTTTCAATTATCTCGAAAAATTTCACTCTTTTTGACGTGAAAACTTTTTGATATCTATGATTATTCGTATTTCCATTGAATTCAGAATGCTTCGCAAAAAAATCGCACCTAATTTCGAAATGTAGCGAAGAAATTGTGGTTTCGGCAGCTAGTTTTTCTAAGATTTATGATCAATTTGGAAAAAAAGGACGTTTTTTGAGCGCATTTTCTCTCAGCATTTAAGATATACCATAAATCTATTTAATTATGAACGTTTTGCAACAAAAGCGGTTAATAATTTCGAAAAATTACGAAAAATATGTGATTTTTAGTGTAACCGTTTTCGAAAATTTTCAATTATCTCGAAAAATTTCACTTTTTTTGACGTGAAAACTTTTTGATATCTATGATGATTCGTATTTCCATTGAATTCAGAATGCTTCGCAAAAAATCGCACCTGGTTTCGAAATATAACGAAGAAATTTTGGTTTCGGCAGCTAGCTTTTCTACAATTTATGATATATTTGGAAAAGAAGGACGTATTTGAGCTGATTTCTTCTCTGCATTTAAGATATACCATAAATCTATTAAATTATGAACGTTTTGCAACAAAAGCGGTTAATAATTTCGAAAAATTACGAAAACTATGTGATTTTTAGTGTAACCGTTTCCGAAAATTTTCAATTATCTCGAAAAATTTCACTTTTTTTGACGTGAAAACTTCTTGATATCGATGATTATTCGTATTTGCATTGAATTGAGAACGCTTCGCAAAAAAATCGTACCTAATTTCGAAATGTAACGAAGAAATTGTGGTTTCGGCAGCTAGCTTTTCCACAATTTTTGAAATATTTGGAAAAAAAAGACGTTTTTTGAGCGGATTTCTTCTCAGCATTTAAGATATACCATAAATCTATTAAATTATGAACGTTTTGCAACAAAAGCGGTTAATAATCTCGAAAAATTACGAAAAATATGTGATTTTTAGTGTAACCGTTTCCGAAAATTTTCAATTATCTCGAAAAATTTCACTTTTTTTGACGTGAAAACTTCTTGATATCAATGATTATTCGTATTTCCATTGAATTCAGAACGCTTCGCAAAAAAATCGGACGTAATTTCGAAATGTAACGAAGAAATTGTGGTTTCGGCAGCTAGCTTTTCCACAATTTTTGAAATATTTGGAAAAAAAAGACGTTTTTTGAGCGGATTTCTTCTCAGCATTTAAGATATACCATAAATCTATTAAATTATGAACGTTTTGCAACAAAAGCGGTTAATAATCTCGAAAAATTACGAAAAATATGTGATTTTTAGTGTAACCGTTTCCGAAAATTTTCAATTATCTCGAAAAATTTCACTTTTTTTGACGTGAAAACTTCTTGATATCTATGATTATTCGTATTTCCATGGAATTCAGAACGCTTCGCAAAAAAATCGCACGTAATTTCGAAATGTAACGAAGAAATTGTAGTTTCGGCAGCTAGCTTTTCCACAATTTATGATATATTTGGAAAAAAAAGACATTTTTTGAGCGGATTTTTTCTCGGCATTTAAGATATACCATAAATCTATTTAGTTATGAACGTTTTGCAACAAAAGCGGTTAATAATTTCGAAACGATACGAAAAATTTGTGATTTTTAGTGTAACCGTTTCCGAAAATTTTCAATTATCTCGAAAAATTTCACTCTTTTTGACGTGAAAACTTTTTGATATCTATGATTATTCGTATTTCCATTGAATTCAGAATGCTTCGCAAAAAAATCGCACCTAATTTCGAAATGTAGCGAAGAAATTGTGGTTTCGGCAGCTAGTTTTTCTAAGATTTATGATCAATTTGGAAAAAAAGGACGTTTTTTGAGCGCATTTTCTCTCAGCATTTAAGATATACCATAAATCTATTTAATTATGAACGTTTTGCAACAAAAGCGGTTAATAATTTCGAAAAATTACGAAAAATATGTGATTTTTAGTGTAACCGTTTTCGAAAATTTTCAATTATCTCGAAAAATTTCACTTTTTTTGACGTGAAAACTTTTTGATATCTATGATGATTCGTATTTCCATTGAATTCAGAATGCTTCGCAAAAAATCGCACCTGGTTTCGAAATATAACGAAGAAATTTTGGTTTCGGCAGCTAGCTTTTCTACAATTTATGATATATTTGGAAAAGAAGGAGGTATTTGAGCTGATTTCTTCTCTGCGTTTAAGATATACCATAAATCTATTAAATTATGAACGTTTTGCAACAAAAGCGGTTAATAATTTCGAAAAATTACGAAAACTATGTGATTTTTAGTGTAACCGTTTCCGAAAAGTTTCAATTATCTCGAAAAATTTCACTCTTTTTGACGTGAAAACTTTTTGATATCTATGATTATTCGTATTTCCATTGAATTCAGAATGCTTCGCAAAAAAATCGCACCTAATTTCGAAATGTAGCGAAGAAATTGTGGTTTCGGCAGCTAGTTTTTCTAAGATTTATGATCAATTTGGAAAAAAAGGACGTTTTTTGAGCGGATTTTCTCTCAGCATTTAAGATATACCATAAATCTATTTAATTATGAACGTTTTGCAACAAAAGCGGTTAATAATTTCGAAAAATTACGAAAAATATGTGATTTTTAGTGTAACCGTTTTCGAAAATTTTCAATTATCTCGAAAAATTTCACTTTTTTTGACGTGAAAACTTTTTGATATCTATGATTATTCGTATTTCCATTGAATTCAGAATGCTTCGCAAAAAAATCGCACCTGATTTCGAAATATAACGAAGAAATTTTGGTTTCGGCAGCTAGCTTTTCTACAATTTATGATATATTTGGAAAAGAAGGACGTATTTGAGCTGATTTCTTCTCTGCATTTAGGATATACCATAAATCTATTAAATTATGAACGTTTTGCAACAAAAGCGGTTAATAATTTCGAAAAATTACGAAAAATATGTGATTTTTAGTGTAACCGTTTCCGAAAATTTTCAATTATCTCGAAAAATTTCACTCTTTTTGACGTGAAAACTTCTTGATATCTATGATTATTCGTATTTCCATTGAATTCAGAATGCTTCGCAAAAAAATCGCACCTGATTTCGAAATATAACGAAGAAATTGTGGTTTCGGCAGCTAGCTTTTCTACAATTAATGATATATTTGGAAAAAAAGGACGTTTTTTGAGCTGATTTTTTCTCTGCATTTAAGATATACCATAAATCTATTAAATTATGAACGTTTTGCAACAAAAGCGGTTAATAATTTCGAAAAATTACGAAAAAAATGTGATTTTTAGTGTAACCGTTTCCGAAAAGTTTCAATTATCTCGAAAAATTTCACTTTTTTGGACGTGAAAACTTCTTGATAACTATGATTATTCGTATTTCCATTGAATTGAGAACGCTTCGCAAAAAAATCGCACCTAATTTCGAAATATAACGAAGAAATTGTGGTTTCGGCAATTAGTTTTTCTAACATTTATGATCAATTTGGAAAAAAAGGACGTTTTTGAGCGGATTTTTTCTCAGCATTTAAGATATACCATAAATCTATTTAATTATGAAAGTTTTAGAACAAAAGCGGTTAATAATTTCGAAAAATTACGAAAAATATGTGATTTTTAGTGTAACCGTTTCCGAAAATTTTCAATTATCTCGAAAAATTTCACTTTTTTTGACGTGAAAACTTTTTGATATCAATGATTATTCGTATTTCCATTGAATTCAGAACGCTTCGCAAAAAAATCGGACGTAATTTCGAAATGTAACGAAGAAATTGTGGTTTCGGCAGCTAGCTTTTCCACAATTTTTGAAATATTTGGAAAAAAAAGACGTTTTTTGAGCGGATTTTTTCTCAGCATTTAAGATATACCATAAATCTATTAAATTATGAACGTTTTGCAACGAAAGCGGTTGAAAATCTCGAAAAATTACGAAAAATATGTGATTTTTAGTGTAACCGTTTCCGAAAATTTTCAATTATCTCGAAAAATTTCACTTTTTTTGACGTGAAAACTTTTTGATATCTATGATTATTCGTATTTCCATGGAATTCAGAACGCTTCGCAAAAAAATCGCACGTAATTTCGAAATGTAACGAAGAAATTGTGGTTTCGGCAGCTAGCTTTTCCACAATTTTTGATAAATTGGAAAAAAAAAAAGTTTTTTGAGCTGATTTTTTCTCAGCATTTAAGATATACCATAAATCTATTAAATTATGAACGTTTTGCAACAAAAGCGGTTAATAATTTCGAAAAATTACGAAAAATATGTGATTTTTAGTGTAACCGTTTCCGAAAATTTTCAATTATCTCGAAAAATTTCACTCTTTTTGACGTGAAAACGTCTTGATATCTATGATTATTCGTATTTCCATTGAATTTAGAATGCTTCGCAAAAAAATCGCACCTGATTTCGAAATATAACGAAGAAATTGTGGTTTCGGCAGCTAGCTTTTCTACAATTAATGATATATTTGGAAAAAAAGGACGTTTTTTGAGCTGATTTTTTCTCTGCATTTAAGATATACCATAAATCTATTAAATTATGAACGTTTTGCAGCAAAAGCGGTTAATAATTTCGAAAAATTACGAAAAAAATGTGATTTTTAGTGTAACCGTTTCCGAAAAGTTTCAATTATCTCGAAAAATTTCACTTTTTTTGACGTGAAAACTTCGTGATAGCAATGATTATTCGTATTTCCTTTGAATTGAGAACGCTTCGCAAAAAAATCGCACCTAATTTCGAAATATAACGAAGAAATTGTGGTTTCGGCAATTAGTTTTTCTAACATTTATGATCAATTTGGAAGAAAAGGACGTTTTTGAGCGGATTTTTTCTCAGCATTTAAGATATACCATAAATCTATTTAATTATGAAAGTTTTACAACAAAAGCGGTTAATAATTTCGAAAAATTACGAAAAATATGTGATTTTTAGTGTAACCGTTTCCGAAAATTTTCAATTATCTCGAAAAATTTCACTTTTTTACGTGAAAACCTCTTGATATCTATGATTATTCGTATTTGCATTGAATTGAGAACTCTTCGCAAAAAAATCGTACCTAATTTCGAAATGTAACGAAGAAATTGAGGTTTCGGCAGCTAGCTTTTCCACAATTTTTGAAATATTTGGATAAAAAAGACGTTTTTTGAGCGGATTTTTTCTCAGCATTTAAGATATACCATAAATCTCTTAAGATATGAACGTTTTGCAACAAAAGCGGTTAATAATCTCGAAAAATTACGAAAAATATATGATTTTTAGTGTAACCGTTTCCGAAAATTTTCAATTATCTCGAAAAATTTCACTTTTTTTGACGTGAAAACTTCTTGATATCGATGATTATTCGTATTTGCATTGAATTGAGCACGCTTCGCAAAAAAATCGCACCTAATTTCGAAATGTAACGTAGAAATTGTGGTTTCGGCAGCTATCTTTTCCACAATTTTTGAAATATTTGGAAAAAAAAGACGTTTTTTGAGCGGATTTTTTCTCAGCATTTAAGATATACCATAAATCTATTTAATTATGAACGTTTCGCAACAAAAGCGGTTAATAATTTCGAAAAATTACGAAAAATATGTGATTTTTAGTGTAACCGTTTTCGAAAATTTTCAATTATCTCGAAAAATTTCACTTTTTTTGAGGTGAAAACTTTTTGATATCAATGATTATTCGTATTTCCATTGAATTCAGAACGCTTCGCAAAAAAATCGGACGTAATTTCGAAATGTAACGAAGAAATTGTGGTTTCGGCAGCTAGCTTTTCCACAATTTTTGATATATTTGGAAAAAAAAGACGTTTTTTGAGCTGATTTTTTCTCAGCATTTAAGATATACCATAAATCTATTAAATTATGAACGTTTTGCAACAAAAGCGGTTAAAAATTTCGAAAGATTACGAAAAATATGTGATTTTTAGTGTAACCGATTCCGAAAATTTTCAATTATCTCGAAAAATTTCACTTTTTTTGACGTGAAAACTTCTTGATATCTATGATTATTCGTATTTCCTTGAATTCAGAATGCTTCGCAAAAAAATCGCACCTAATTTCGAAATATAACGAAGAAATTGTGGTTTCGGCAATTAGTTTTTCTAACATTTATGATCAATTTGGAAAAAAAGGACGTTTTTTGAGCGGATTTTTTCTCAGCATTTAAGATATACCATAAATCTATTTAATTATGAAAGTTTTACAACAAAAGCGGTTAATAATTTCGAAAAATTACGAAAAATACGTGATTTATAGTGTAACCGTTTCCGAAAATTTTCAATTATCTCGAAAAATTTCACTTTTTTTGACGTGAAAACTTCTTGATATCGATCATTATTCGTATTTGCATTGAATTGAGAACGCTTCGCCAAAATATCGCACCTAATTTCGAAATCTAACGAAGAAATTGTGGTTTCGGCAGCTAGCTTTTCCACAATTTTTGAAATATTTGGAAAAAAAAGACGTTTTTTGAGCGGATTTTTTCTCAGCATTTAGGTTATACCATAAATCTATTTAATTATGAACGTTTTGCAACAAAAGCGGTTAATAATTTCGAAAAATTACGAAAACTATGTGATTTTTAGTGTAACCGTTTCCGAAAATTTTCAATTATCTCGAAAAATTTCACTTTTTTTACGTGAAAACCTCTTGATATCTATGATTATTCGTATTTCCATTGAATTGAGAACGCTTCGCAAAAAAATCGTACCTAATTTCGAAATGTAACGAAGAAATTGTGGTTTCGGCAGCTAGCTTTTCCACAATTTTTGATATATTTGGAAGAAAAAGACGTTTTTTTAGCGGCTTTTTTCTCAGCATTTAAGATATACCATAAATCTATTAAGATATGAACGTTTTGCAACAAAAGCGGTTAATAATCTCGAAAAATTACGAAAAATATGTGGTTTTTAGTGTAACCGTTTCCGAAAATTTTCAATTATCTCGAAAAATTTCACTTTTTTTGACGTGAAAACTTCTTGATATCTATGATTATTCGTATTTCCATTGAATTGAGAACGCTTCGCAAAAAAATCGCACCTAATTTCGAAATGTAACGAAGAAATTGTGGTTTCGGCAGCTAGCTTTTCCACAATTTTTGAAATATTTGGAAAAAAAAGACGTTTTTTGAGCGGATTTTTTCTCAGCATTTAAGATATACCATAAATCTATTAAATTATGAACGTTTTGCAACAAAAGCAGTTAATAATCTCGAAAAATTACGAACAATATGTGATTTTTAGTGTAACCGTTTCCGAAAAGTTTCAATTATCTCGAAAAATTTCACTCTTTTTGACGTGAAAACTTTTTGATATCTATGATTATTCGTATTTCCATTGAATTCAGAATGCTTCGCAAAAAAATCGCACCTAATTTCGAAATGTAGCGAAGAAATTGTGGTTTCGGCAGCTAGTTTTTCTAAGATTTATGATCAATTTGGAAAAAAAGGACGTTTTTTGAGCGGATTTTCTCTCAGCATTTAAGATATACCATAAATCTATTTAATTATGAACGTTTTGCAACAAAAGCGGTTAATAATTTCGAAAAATTACGAAAAATATGTGATTTTTAGTGTAACCGTTTTCGAAAATTTTCAATTATCTCGAAAAATTTCACTTTTTTTGACGTGAAAACTTTTTGATATCTATGATTATTCGTATTTCCATTGAATTCAGAATGCTTCGCAAAAAAATCGCACCTGATTTCGAAATATAACGAAGAAATTTTGGTTTCGGCAGCTAGCTTTTCTACAATTTATGATATATTTGGAAAAGAAGGACGTTTTTTGAGCTGATTTCTTCTCTGCATTTAAGATATACTATAAATCTATTAAATTATGAACGTTTTGCAACAAAAGCGGTTAATAATTTCGAAAAATTACGAAAAATATGTGATTTTTAGTGTAACCGTTTCCGAAAATTTTCAATTATCTCGAAAAATTTCACTCTTTTTGACGTGAAAACTTCTTGATATCTATGATTATTCGTATTTCCATTGAATTCAGAATGCTTCGCAAAAAAATCGCACCTGATTTCGAAATATAACGAAGAAATTGTGGTTTCGGCAATTAGTTTTTCTAACATTTATGATCAATTTGGAAAAAAAGGACGTTTTTGAGCGGATTTTTTCTCAGCATTTAAGATATACCATAAATCTATATAATTATGAAAGTTTTACAACAAAAGCGGTTAATAATTTCGAAAAATTACGAAAAATATATGATTTTTAGTGTAACCGTTTCCGAAAATTTTCAATTATCTCGAAAAATTTCACTTTTTTTACGTGAAAACCTCTTGATATCTATGATTATTCGTATTTGCATTGAATTGAGAACGCTTCGCAAAAAAATCGTACCTAATTTCGAAATGTAACGAAGAAATTGAGGTTTCTGCAGCTAGCTTTTCCACAATTTTTGAAATGTTTGGATAAAAAAGACGTTTTTTGAGCGGATTTTTTCTCAGCATTTAAGATATACCATAAATCTATTAAGATATGAAGGTTTTGCAACAAAAGCGGTTAATAATCTCGAAAAATTACGAAAAATATGTGATTTTTAGTGTAACCGTTTCCGAAAATTTTCAATTATCTCGAAAAATTTCACTTTTTTTGACGTGAAAACTTCTTGATATCGATGATTATTCGTATTTGCATTGAATTGTGAACGCTTCGCAAAAAATCCGCACCTAATTTCGAAATGTAACGAAGAAATTGTGGTTTCGGCAGCTACCTTTTCCACAATTTTTGAAATATTTGGAAAAAAAAGACGTTTTTTGAGCGGATTTTTTCTCAGCATTTAAGATATACCATAAATCTATTTAATTATGAACGTTTTGCAACAAAAGCGGTTAATAATTTCGAAAAATTACGAAAAATATGTGATTTTTAGTGTAACCGTTTTCGAAAATTTTCAATTATCTCGAAAAATTTCACTTTTTTTGACGTGAAAACTTTTTGATATCAATGATTATTCGTATTTCCATTGAATTCAGAACGCTTCGCAAAAAAATCGGACGTAATTTCGAAATGTAACGAAGAAATTGTGGTTTCGGCAGCTAGCTTTTCCACAATTTTTGAAATATTTGGAAAAAAAAGACGTTTTTTGAGCGGATTTTTTCTCAGCATTTAAGATATACCATAAATCTATTAAATTATGAACGTTTTGCAACAAAAGCGGTTAATAATCTCGAAAAATTACGAAAAATATGTGATTTTTAGTGTAACCGTTTCCGAAAATTTTCAATTATCTCGAAAAATTTCACTTTTTTTGACGTGAAAACTTCTTGATATCTATGATTATTCGTATTTCCATGGAATTCAGAACGCTTCGCAAAAAAATCGCACGTAATTTCGAAATGTAACGAAGAAATTGTAGTTTCGGCAGCTAGCTTTTCCACAATTTATGATATATTTGGAAAAAAAAGACATTTTTTGAGCGGATTTTTTCTCGGCATTTAAGATATACCATAAATCTATTTAGTTATGAACGTTTTGCAACAAAAGCGGTTAATATTTTCGAAACGTTACGAAAAATTTGTGATTTTTAGTGTAACCGTTTCCGAAAATTTTCAATTATCTCGAAAAATTTCACTCTTTTTGACGTGAAAACTTCTTGATATCTATGATTATTCGTATTTCCATTGAATTCAGAATTCTTCGCAAAAAATTCGCACCTAATTTCGAAATATAACGAAGAAATTGTGGTTTCGGCAATTAGTTTTTCTAACATTTATGATCAATTTGGAAAAAAAGGACGTTTTTTGAGCGGATTTTTTCTCAGCATTTAAGATATACCATAAATCTATTAATTTATGAAAGTTTTACAACAAAAGCGGTTAATAATTTCGAAAAATTACGAAAAATATGTGATTTTTAGTGTAACCGTTTCCGAAAATTTTCAATTATCTCGAAAAATTTCACTTTTTTTACGTGAAAACCTCTTGATATCTATGATTATTCGTATTTGCATTGAATTGAGAACGCTTCGCAAAAAAATCGTACCTAATTTCGAAATCTAACGAAGAAATTGTGGTTTCGGCAGCTAGCTTTTCCACAATTTTTGATATATTTGGAAAAAAAAGACGTTTTCTGAGCGGATTTTTTCTCAGCATTTAAGATATACCATAAATCTATTAAAATATGAACGTTTTGCAACAAAAGCTGTTAATAATCTCGAAAAATTACGAAAAATATGTGATTTTTAGTGTAACCGTTTCCAAAAATTTTCAATTATCTCGAAAAATTTCACTTTTTTTGACGTGAAAACTTCTTGATATCGATGATTATTCGTATTTGCATTGAATTGAGAACGCTTCGCAAAAAAATCGTACCTAATTTCGAAATGTAACGAAGAAATTGTGGTTTCGGCAGCTAGCTTTTCCACAATTTTTGAAATATTTGGAAAAAAAAGACGTTTTTTGAGCGGATTTTTTCTCAGCATTTAAATATGCCATAAATCTATTAAGATATGATCGTTTTGCAACAAAAGCGGTTAATAATCTCGAAAAATTACGAAAAATATGTGATTTTTAGTGTAACCGTTTCCGAAAATTTTCAATTATCTCGAAAAATTTCACTTTTTTTGACGTGAAAACTTCTTGATATCGATGATTATTCGTATTTGCATTGAATTGAGAACGCTTCGCCAAAATATCGCACCTAATTTCGAAATGTAACGAAGAAATTGTGGTTTCGGCAGCTAGCTTTTCCACAATTTTTGAAATATTTGGAAAAAAAAGACGTTTTTTGAGCGGATTTTTTCTCAGCATTTAGGTTATACCATAAATCTATTTAATTATGAACGTTTTGCAACAAAAGCGGTTAATAATTTCGAAAAATTACGAAAACTATGTGATTTTTAGTGTAACCGTTTCCGAAAATTTTCAATTATCTCGAAAAATTTCACTTTTTTTACGTAAAAACCTCTTGATATCGATGATATTCGTATTTGCATTGAATTGAGAACGCTTCGCAAAAAAATCGCACCTAATTTCGAAATGTAATGTAGAAATTGTGGTTTCGGCAGCTAGCTTTTCCACAATTTTTGAAATATTTGGAAAAAAAAGACGTTTTTTGAGCGGATTTTTTCTCAGCATTTAAGATATACCATAAATCTATTTAATTATGAACGTTTTGCAACAAAAGCGGTTAATAATTTCGAAAAATTACGAAAATTATGTGATTTTTAGTGTAACCGTTTTCGAAAATTTTCAATTATCTCGAAAAATTTCACTTTTTTTGACGTGAAAACTTTTTGATATCAATGATTATTCGTATTTCCATTGAATTCAGAACGCTTCGCAAAAAAATCGGACGTAATTTCGAAATGTAACGAAGAAATTGTGGTTTCGGCAGCTAGCTTTTCCACAATTTTTGAAATATTTGGAAAAAAAAGACGTTTTTTGAGCGGATTTTTTCTCAACATTTAAGATATACCATAAATCTATTAAATTATGAACGTTTTGCAACAAAAGCGGTTAATAATCTCGAAAAATTACGAAAAATATGTGATTTTTAGTGTAACCGTTTCCGAAAATTTTCAATTATCTCGAAAAATTTCACTTTTTTTGACGTGAAAACTTTTTGATATCTATGATTATTCGTATTTCCATGGAATTCAGAACGCTTCGCAAAAAAATCGCACCTGATTTCGAAATATAACGAAGAAATTGTGGTTTCGGCAGCTAGCTTTTCTACAATTAGTGATATATTTGGAAAAAAAGGACGTTTTTTGAGCTGATTTTTTCTCTGCATTTAAGATATACCATAAATCTATTAAATTATGAACGTTTTGCAACAAAAGCGGTTAATAATTTCGAAAAATTACGAAAAAAATGTGATTTTTAGTGTAACCGTTTCCGAAAAGTTTCAATTATCTCGAAAAATTTCACTTTTTTTGACGTGAAAACTTCTTGATAACTATGATTATTCGTATTTCCATTGAATTGAGAACGCTTCGCAAAAAAATCGCACCTAATTTCGAAATATAACGAAGAAATTGTGGTTTCGGCAATTAGTTTTTCTAACATTTATGATCAATTTGGAAAAAAAGGACGTTTTTGAGCGGATTTTTTCTCAGCATTTAAGATATACCATAAATCTATTTAATTATGAAAGTTTTACAACAAAAGCGGTTAATAATTTCGAAAAATTACGAAAAATATGTGATTTTTAGTGTAACCGTTTCCGAAAATTTTCAATTATCTCAAAAAATTTCACTTTTTTTACGTGAAAACCTCTTGATATCTATGATTATTCGTATTTGCATTGAATTGAGAACGCTTCGCAAAAAAATCGTACCTAATTTCGAAATCTAACGAAGAAATTGTGGTTTCGGCAGCTAGCTTTTACACAATTTTTGATATATTTGGAAAAAAAAGAAGTTTTTTGAGCGGATTTTTTCTCAGCATTTAAGATATACCATAAATCTATTCAAATATGAACGTTTTGCAACAAAAGCGGTTAATAATCTCGAAAAATTACGAAAAATATGTGATTTTTAGTGTAACCGTTTCCGAAAATTTTCAATTATCTCGAAAAATTTTACTTTTTTTGACGTGAAAACTTCTTGATATCGATGATTATTCGTATTTCCATTGAATTCAGAATGCTTCGCAAAAAAATCGCACCTGATTTCGAAATATAACGAAGAAATTTTGGTTTCCGCAGCTAGCTTTTCTACAATTTATGATATATTTGGAAAAGAAGGACGTTTTTTGAGCTGATTTCTTCTCTGCATTTAAGATATACCATAAATCTATTAAATTATGAACGTTTTGCAACAAAAGCGGTTAATAATTTCGAAAAATTACGAAAAATATGTGATTTTTAGTGTAACCGTTTCCGAAAATTTTCAATTATCTCGAAAAATTTCACTCTATTTGACGTGAAACCTTTTTGATATCTATGATTATTCGTATTTCCATTGAATTCAGAACGCTTCGCAAAAAAATCGCACGTAATTTCGAAATGTAACGAAGAAATTGTAGTTTCGGCAGCTAGCTTTTCCACAATTTATGATATATTTGGAAAAAAAGACGTTTTTTGAGCGGATTTTTTCTCGGCATTTAAGATATACCATAAATCTATTTAATTATGAACGTTTTGCAACAAAAGCGGTTAATAATTTCGAAAAATTACGAAAAATATGTGATTTTTAGTGTAACCGTTTCCGAAAAGTTTCAATTATCCCGAAAAATTTCACTTTTTTTGACGTGAAAACTTCTTGATATCTATGATTATTCGTATTTGCATTGAATTGAGAACGCTTCGCAAAAAAATCGCACGTAATTTCGAAATGTAACGAAGAAATTGTGGTTTCGGCAGCTAGCTTTTCCACAATTTTTGATATATTTGGAAAAAAAGACGTTTTTTGAGCGGATTTTTTCTCAGCATTTAAGATATACCATAAATCTATTAAATTATGAACGTTTTGCAACAAAAGCGGTTAATAAGCTCGAAAAATTACGAAAAATATGTGATTTTTATTGTAACCGTTTCCGAAAATTTTCAATTATCTCGAAAAATTTCACTTTTTTTACGTGAAAACCTCTTGATATCTATGATTATTCGTATTTGCATTGAATTGAGAACGCTTCGCAAAAAAATCGTACCTAATTTCGAAATCTAACGAAGAAATTGTGGTTTCGGCAGCTAGCTTTTCCACAATTTTTGATAAATTTGGAAAAAAAGACGTTTTTTGAGCGGATTTTTTCTCAGCATTTAAGATATACCATAAATCTATTAAAATATGAACGTTTTGCAACAAAAGCGGTTAATAATCTCGAAAAATTACGAAAAATATGTGATTTTTAGTGTAACCGTTTCCAAAAATTTTCAATTATCTCGAAAAATTTTACTTTTTTTGACGTGAAAACTTCTTGATATCGATGATTATTCGTATTTGCATTGAATTGAGAACGCTTCGCAAAAAAATCGCACCTAATTTCGAAATGTAACGAAGAAATTGTGGTTTCGGCAGCTAGCTTTTCCACAATTTTTGAAATATTTGGAAAAAAAAGACGTTTTTTGAGCGGATTTTTTCTCAGCATTTAAGATATACCATAAATCTATTAAGATATGAACGTTTTGCAACAAAAGCGGTTAATAATCTCGAAAAATTACGAAAAATATGTGATTTTTAGTGTAACCGTTTTCGAAAATTTTCAATTATCTCGAAAAATTTCACCTTTTTTGACGTAAAAACTTTTTGATATCTAAGATTATTCGTATTTACATTGAATTCAGAATGCTTCGCAAAAAAATCGCACCTGATTTCGAAATATAACGAAGAAATTTTGGTTTCCGCAGCTAGCTTTTCTACAATTTATGATATATTTGGAAAAGAAGGACGTTTTTTCAGCTGATTTCTTCTCTGCATTTAAGATATACCATAAATCTATTAAATTATGAACGTTTTGCAACAAAAGCGGTTAATAATTTCGAAAAATTACGAAAAATATGTGATTTTTAGTGTAACCGTTTCCGAAAATTTTCAATTATCTCGAAAAATTTCACTCTTTTTGACGTGAAACCTTTTTGATATCTATGATTTTTCGTATTTCCATTGAATTCAGAACGCTTCGCAAAAAAATCGCACGTAATTTCGAAATGTAACGAAGAAATTTTGGTTTCTGCAGCTAGCTTTTCTACAATTTATGATATATTTGGAAAAGAAGGACGTTTTTTGAGCTGATTTCTTCTCTGCATTTAAGATATACCATAAATCTATTAAATTATGAACGTTTTGCAACAAAAGCGGTTAATAATTTCGAAAAATTACGAAAAATATGTGATTTTTAGTGTAACCGTTTCCGAAAATTTTCAATTATCTCGAAAAATTTCACTCTTTTTGACGTGAAACCTTTTTGATATCTATGATTTTTCGTATTTCCATTGAATTCAGAACGCTTCGCAAAAAAATCGCACGTAATTTCGAAATGTAACGAAGAAATTGTAGTTTCGGCAGCTAGCTTTTCCACTATTTATGAGATATTTGGAAAAAAAGACGTTTTTTGAGCGGATTTTTTCTCGGCATTTAAGATATACCATAAATCTATTTAATTCTGAACGTTTTGCAACAAAAGCGGTTAATAATTTCGAAAAATTACGAAAAATATGTGATTTTTAGTAGAACCGTTTCCGAAAAGTTTCAATTATCTCGAAAAATTTCACTTTTTTTGACGTGAAAACTTCTTGATATCTATGATTATTCGTATTTGCATTGAATTGAGAACGCTTCGCAAAAAAATCGCACGTAATTTCGAAATGTAACGAAGAAATTGTGGTTTCGGCAGCTAGCTTTTCCACAATTTTTGATATATTTGGAAAAAAAAGACGTTTTTTGAGCGGATTTTTTCTCAGCATTTAAGATATACCATAAATCTATTAAATTATGAACGTTTTGCAACAAAAGCGGTTAATAAGCTCGAAAAATTACGAAAAATATGTGATTTTTATTGTAACCGTTTCCGAAAATTTTCAATTATCTCGAAAAATTTCACTTTTTTTACGTGAAAACCTCTTGATATCTATGATTATTCGTATTTGCATTGAATTGAGAACGCTTCGCAAAAAAATCGTACCTAATTTCGAAATCTAACGAAGAAATTGTGGTTTCGGCAGCTAGCTTTTCCACAATTTTTGATAAATTTGGAAAAAAAAGACGTTTTTTGAGCGGATTTTTTCTCAGCATTTAAGATATACCATAAATCTATTAAAATATGAACGTTTTGCAACAAAAGCGGTTAATAATCTCGAAAAATTACGAAAAATATGTGATTTTTAGTGTAACCGTTTCCAAAAATTTTCAATTATCTCGAAAAATTTTACTTTTTTTGACGTGAAAACTTCTTGATATCGATGATTATTCGTATTTGCATTGAATTGAGAACGCTTCGCAAAAAAATCGCACCTAATTTCGAAATGTAACGAAGAAATTGTGGTTTCGGCAGCTAGCTTTTCCACAATTTTTGAAATATTTGGAAAAAAAAGACGTTTTTTGAGCGGATTTTTTCTCAGCATTTAAGATATACCATAAATCTATTAAGATATGAACGTTTTGCAACAAAAGCGGTTAATAATCTCGAAAAATTACGAAAAATATGTGATTTTTAGTGTAACCGTTTTCGAAAATTTTCAATTATCTCGAAAAATTTCACCTTTTTTGACGTAAAAACTTTTTGATATCTAAGATTATTCGTATTTCCATTGAATTCAGAACGCTTCGCAAAAAAATCGCACGTAATTTCGAAATGTAACGAAGAAATTGTAGTTTCGGCAGCTAGCTTTTCCACAATTTATGATATATTTGGAAAAAAAGACGTTTTTTGAGCGGATTTTTTCTCAGCATTTAAGATATACCATTAATCTATTAAATTATGAACGTTTTGCAACAAACGCGGTTAATAATTTCGAAAAATTACGAAAAATATGTGATTTTTAGTGTAACCGTTTCCGAAAATTTTCAATTATCTCGAAAAATTTCACTTTTTTTACGTGAAAACCTCTTGATATCTATGATTATTCGTATTTGCATTGAATTGAGAACGCTTCGCAAAAAAATCGTACCTAATTTCGAAATGTAACGAAGAATTTGTGGTTTCGGCAGCTAGCTTTTCCACAATTTTTGATATATTTGGAAAAAAAAAGGCGTTTTTTGAGCTGATTTTTTCTCAGCATTTAAGATATACCATAAATCTATTAAATTATGAACGTTTTGCAACAAAAGCGGTTAATAATTTCGAAACATTACGAAAAATATGTGATTTTTAGTGTAACCGTTTCCGAAAATTTTCAATTATCTCGAAAAATTTCACTTTTTTTGACGTGAAAACTTCTTGATATCGATCATTATTCGTATTTGCATTGAATTGAGAACGCTTCGCCAAAATATCGCACCTAATTTCGAAATGTAACGAAGAAATTGTGGTTTCGGCAGCTAGCTTTTCCACAATTTTTGAAATATTTGGAATAAAAAGACGTTTTTTGAGCGGATTTTTTCTCAGCATTTAAGATATACCATAAATCTATTAAATTATGAACGTTTTGCAACAAAAGCGGTTAATAATTTCGAAAAATTACGAAAAATATGTGATTTTTAGTGTAACCGTTTCCGAAAAGTTTCAATTATCTCGAAAAATTTCACTTTTTTTGACGTGAAAACTTCTTGATACCTATGATTATTCGTATTTCCATTGAATTGAGAACGCTTCGCAAAAAAATCGCACCTAATTTCGAAATATAACGAAGAAATTTTGGTTTCGGCAATTAGTTTATCTCACATTTATGATCAATTTGGAAAAAAAGGACGTTTTTTGAGCGGATTTTTTCTCAGCATTTAAGATATACCATAAATCTATTTAATTATGAAAGTTTTACAACAAAAGCGGTTAATAATTTCGAAAAATTACGAAAAATATGTGATATTTAGTGTAACCGTTTCCGAAAAGTTTCAATTATCTCGAAAAATTTCACTTTTTTTGACGTGAAAACTTTTTGATATATATGATTATTCGTATTTCCATTGAATTCAGAATGCATCGCAAAAAAATCGCACCTGATTTCGAAATGTAACGAAGAAATTGTGGTTTCGGCAGCTAGTTTTTCTAACATTTATGATCAATTTGGAAATAAAAGACGTTTTTTGAGCGGATTTCTTCTCTGCATTTAAGATATACCATAAATCTATTAAATTATGAACGTTTTGCAACAAAAGCGGTTAATAATCTCGAAAAATTACGAAAAATATGTGATTTTTAGTGTAACCGTTTCCGAAAATTTTCAATTATCACGAAAAATTTCACTTTTTTTGACGTGAAAACTTTTTGATATCTATGATTATTCGTATTTCCATTGAATTCAGAACGCTTCGCAAAAAAATCGTACCTAATTTCGAAATGTAACGAAGAAATTGTGGTTTCGGCAGCTAGTTTTTCTAACATTTATGATCAATTTGGAAAAAAAAGACATTTTTTGAGCGGATTTTTTCTCAACATTTAAGAAATACCATAAATCTATTTAATTATGAACGTTTTGCAACAAAAGCGGTTAATAATTTCGAAACATTACGAAAAATATGTGATTTTTAGTATAACCGTTTCCGAAAATTTTCAATTATCTCGAAAAATTCACTTTTTTGACGTGAAAACTTCTTGATATCTACGATTATTCGTATTTCCATTGAATTCAGAATGCTTCGCAAAAAAATCGCACCTAATTTCGAAATATAACGAAGAAATTGTGGTTTCGGCAATTAGTTTTTCTAACATTTATGATCAATTTGGAAAAAAAGGACGTTTTTTGAGCGGATTTTTTCTCAGCATTTAAGATATACCATAAATCTATTTAATTATGAAAGTTTTACAACAAAAGCGGTTAATAATTTCGAAAAATTACGAAAAATATGTGATTTATAGTGTAACCGTTTCCGAAAATTTTTAATTATCTCGAAAAATTTCACTTTTTTACGTGAAAACGTCTTGATATCTATGATTATTCGTATTTGCATTGAATTGAGAACGCTTCGCAAAAAAATCGTACCTAATTTCGAAATCTAACGAAGAAATTGTGGTTTCGGCAGCTAGCTTTTCCACAATTTTTGATATATTTGGAAAAAAAAGACGTTTTTCGAGCAGATTTTTTCTCAGCATTTAAGATATACCATAAATCTATTAAAATATGAACGTTTTGCAACAAAAGCGGTTAATAATCTCGAAAAATTACGAAAAATATGTGATTTTTAGTGTAACCGTTTCCGAAAATTTTCAATTATCACGAAAAATTTTACTTTTTTTGACGTGAAAACTTCTTGATATCGATGATTATTCGTATTTGCATTGAATTGAGAACGCTTCGCAAAAAAATCGCACCTAATTTCGAAATGTAACGAAGAAATTGTGGTTTCGGCAGCTAGCTCTTCCACAATTTTTGAAATATTTGGAAAAAAAAGACGTTTTTTGAGCGGATTTTTTCTCAGCATTTAAGATATACCATAAATCTATTAAGATATGAACGTTTTGCAACAAAAGCGGTTAATAATCTCGAAAAATTACGAAAAATATGTGATTTTTAGTGTAACCGTTTTCGAAAATTTTCAATTATCTCGAAAAATTTCACTTTTTTTGACGTGAAAACTTTTTGATATCTATGATTATTCGTATTTCCATTGAATTCAGAATGCTTCGCAAAAAAATCGTACCTGATTTCGAAATATAACGAAGAAATTTTGGTTTCCGCAGCTAGCTTTTCTACAATTTATGATATATTTCGAAAAGAAGGACGTTTTTTGAGCTGATTTCTTCTCTGCATTTAAGATATACCATAAATCTATTAAATTATGAACGTTTTGCAACAAAAGCGGTTAATAATTTCGAAAAATTACGAAAAATATGTGATTTTTAGTGTAACCGTTTCCGAAAATTTTCAATTATCTCGAAAAATTTCACTCTTTTTGACGTGAAACCTTTTTGATATCTATGATTATTCGTATTTCCATTGAATTCAGAACGCTTCGCAAAAAAATCGCACGTAATTTCGAAATGTAACGAAGAAATTGTAGTTTCGGCAGCTAGCTTTTCCACAATTTATGATATATTTGGAAAAAAAGACGTTTTTTGAGCGGATTTTTTCTCGGCATTTAAGATATACCATAAATCTATTTAATTATGAACGTTTTGCAACAAAAGCGGTTAATAATTTCGAAAAATTACGAAAAATATGTGATTTTTAGTGTAACCGTTTCCGAAAAGTTTCAATTATCTCGAAAAATTTCACTTTTTTTGACGTGAAAACTTCTTGATATCTATGATTATTCGTATTTGCATTGAATTGAGAACGCTTCGCAAAAAAAATCGCACGTAATTTCGAAATGTAACGAAGAAATTGTGGTTTCGGCAGCTAGCTTTTCCACAATTTTTGATATATTTGGAAAAAAAAGACGTTTTTTGAGCGGATTTTTTCTCAGCATTTAAGATATACCATAAATCTATTAAGATATGAACGTTTTGCAACAAAAGCGGTTAATAATCTCGAAAAATTACGAAAAATATGTGATTTTTATTGTAACCGTTTCCGAAAATTTTCAATTATCTCGAAAAATTTCACTTTTTTGACGTGAAAACTTCTTGATATCTATGATTATTCGTATTTGCATTGCATTGAGAACGCTTCGCAAAAAAATCGCACGTTATTTCGAAATGTAACGAAGAAATTAGGGTTTCGGCAGCTAGTTTTTCTAACATTTATGATCAATTTGGAAAAAAAAGACATTTTTTGAGCGGATTTTTTCTCGGCATTTAAGATATACCATAAATCTATTTAATTATGAAAGTTTTACAACAAAAGCGGTTAATAATTTCGAAAAATTACGAAAAATATGTGATTTTTAGTGTAACCGTTTCCGAAAATTTTCAATTATCTCGAAAAATTTCACCTTTTTTACGTGAAAACCTCTTGATATCTATGATTATTCGTATTTGCATTGAATTGAGAACGCTTCGAAAAAAAATCGTACCTAATTTCGAAATGTAACGAAGAAATTGTGGTTTCGGCAGCTAGCTTTTCCACAATTTTTGATATATTTGGAAAAAAAAGACGTTTTTTGAGCTGATTTTTTCTCAGCATTTAAGATATACCATAAATCTATTAAATTATGAACGTTTTGCAACAAAAGCGGTTAATAATTTCGAAAAATTACGAAAAATATGTGATTTTTAGTGTAACCGTTTCCGAAAAGTTTCAATTATCTCGAAAAATTTCACTTTTTTTGACGTGAAAACTTCTTGATATCTATGATTATTCGTATTTGCATTGAATTGAGAACGCTTCGCAAAAAAATCGCACGTAATTTCGAAATGTAACGAAGAAATTGTGGTTTCGGCAGCTAGCTTTTCCACAATTCTTGATATATTTGGAAAAAAAAGACGTTTTTTGAGCGGATTTTTTCTCAGCATTTAAGATATACCATAATTCTATTAAATTATGAACGTTTTGCAACAAAAGCGGTTAATAATTTCGAAAAATTACGAAAAATATGTGATTTTTATTGTAACCGTTTCCGAAAATTTTCAATTATCTCGAAAAATTTCACTTTTTTGACGTGAAAACTTCTTGATATCTATGACTATTCGTACTTGCATTGAATTGAGAACGCTTCGCAAAAAAATCGCACGTAATTTCGAAATGTAACGAAGAAATTGTGGTTTCGGCAGCTAGTTTTTCTAACATTTATGATCAATTTGGAAAAAAAGACATTTTTTGAGCGGATTTTTTCTCGGCATTGAAGATATACCATAAATCTATTTAATTATGAACGTTTTGCAACAAAAGCGGTAATCATTTCGAAACATTACGAAAAATATGTGATTTTTAGTGTAACCGTTTCCGAAAATTTTCAATTATCTCGAAAATTTCACTTTTTTTGACGTGAAAACTTTTTGATATCTATGATTGTTCGTATTTCCATTGAATTCAGAATGCTTCGCAAAAAAATCGCACCTAATTTCGAAATATAACGAAGAAATTGTGGTTTCGGCAGCTAGCTTTTCCACAATTTTTGATATATTTGGAAAAAAAAGACGTTTTTTGAGCGGATTTTTTCTCAGCATTTACAATATACCATAAATCTATTAAGATATGAACGTTTTGCAACAAAAGCGGTTAATAATCTCGAAAAATTACGAAAAATATGTGATTTTTAGTGTAACCGTTTCCGAAAATTTTTAATTATCTCGAAAAATTTCACTTTTTTTGACGTGAAAACTTCTTGATATCGATGATTATTCGTATTTGCATTGAATTGAGAACGCTTCGCAAAAAAATCGCACCTAATTTCGAAATGTAAAGAAGAAATCGTGGTTTCGGCAGCTAGCTTTTCCACAATTTTTGAAATATTTGGAAAGAAAAGACGTTCTTTGAGCGGATTTTTTCTCAGCATTTAAGATATACCATAAATCTATTTAATTATGAACGTTTTGCAACAAAAGCGGTTAATAATTTCGAAAAAGTACAAAAAATTTGTGATTTTTAGTGTAACCGTTTTCGAAAATTTTCAATTATCTCGAAAAATTTCACTTTTTTTGACGAGAAAACTTTTTGATATCTATGATTATTCGTATTTTCATTGAATTCAGAATGCTTCGCAAAAAAATCGCAACTGATTTCGAAATATAACGAAGAAATTGTGGTTTCGGCAGCTAGCTTTTCTACAATTTATGATATATTTGGAAAAGAAGGACGTTTTTTGAGCTGATTTCTTCTCTGCATTAAAGATATACCATAAATCTATTAAATTATGAACGTTTTGCAACAAAAGCGGTTAATTATTTCGAAAAATTACGAAAAATATGTGATTTTTAGTGTAACCGTTTCCGAAAAGTTTCAATTATCTCGAAAAATTTCACTTTTTTTGACGTGAAAACTTCTTGATATCTATGATTATTCGTATTTGCATTGAATTGAGAACGCTTCGCAAAAAAATCGCACGTAATTTCGAAATGTAACGAAGAAATTGTGGTTTCGGCAGCTAGCTTTTCCACAATTCTTGATATATTTGGAAAAAAAAGACGTTTTTTGAGCGGATTTTTTCTCAGCATTTAAGATATACCATAAATCTATTAAATTATGAATGTTTTGCAACAAAAGCGGTTAATAATCTCGAAAAATTACGAAAAATATGTGATTTTTATTGTAACCGTTTCCGAAAATTTTCAATTATCTCGAAAAATTTCACTTTTTTGACGTGAAAACTTCTTGATATCTATGACTATTCGTACTTGCATTGAATTGAGAATGCTTCGCAAAAAAATCGCACGTAATTTCGAAATGTAACGAAGAAATTGTGGTTTCGGCAGCTAGTTTTTCTAACATTTATGATCAATTTGGAAAAAAAAGACATTTTTTGAGCGGATTTTTTCTCGGCATTGAAGATATACCATAAATCTATTTAATTATGAACGTTTTGCAACAAAAGCGGTTAATCATTTCGAAACATTACGAAAAATATGTGATTTTTAGTGTAACCGTTTCCGAAAATTTTAAATTATCTCGAAAATTTCACTTTTTTTGACGTGAAAACTTTTTGATATCTATGATTGTTCGTATTTCCATTGAATTCAGAACGCTTCGCAAAAAAATCGCACCTAATTTCGAAATATAACGAAGAAATTGTGGTTTCGGCAGCTAGTTTTTCTAACATTTATGATCAATTTGGAAAAAAAGGACGTTTTTTGAGCGGATTTTTTCTCAGCATTTAAGATATACCATAAATCTATTTAATTATGAACGTTTTGCAACAAAAGCGGTCAATAATTTCGAAAAATTACGAAAAATATGTGATTTTTAGTGTAACCGTTTTCGAAAATTTTCAATTATCTCGAAAAATTTCACTTTCTTTGACGTGAAAACATTTTGATATCTATGATTATTCGTATTTCCATTGAATTCAGAATGCTTCGCAAAAAAATCGCACCTGATTTCGAAATATAACGAAGAAATTGTGGTTTCGGCAGCTATCTTTTCTACAATTTATGATATATTTGGAAAAAAAAGACATTTTTTGAGCGGATTTTTTCTCGGCATATAAGATATACCATAAATCTATTTAATTATGAACGTTTTGCAACAAAAGCGGTTAATAATCTCGAAAAATTACGAAAAATATGTGATTTTTAGTGTAACCGTTTCCGAAAATTTTCAATTATCTCGAAAAATTTCACTTTTTTGACGTGAAAACTTCTTGATATCTATGACTATTCGTACTTGCATTGAATTGAGAACGCTTCGCAAAAAAATCGCACGTAATTTCGAAATGTAACGAAGAAATTGTGGTTTCGGCAGCTAGTTTTTCTAACATTTATGATCAATTTGGAAAAAAAAGACATTTTTTGAGCGGATTTTTTCTCGGCATTGAAGATATACCATAAATCTATTTAATTATGAACGTTTTGCAACAAAAGCGGTTAATCATTTCGAAACATTACGAAAAATATGTGATTTTTAGTGTAACCGTTTCCGAAAATTTTAAATTATCTCGAAAATTTCACTTTTTTTGACGTGAAAACTTTTTGATATCTATGATTGTTCGTATTTCCATTGAATTCAGAATGCTTCGCAAAAAAATCGCACCTAATTTCGAAATATAACGAAGAAATTGTGGTTTCGGCAGCTAGTTTTTCTAACATTTATGATCAATTTGGAAAAAAAGGACGTTTTTTGAGCGGATTTTTTCTCAGCATTTAAGATATACCATAAATCTATTTAATTATGAACGTTTTGCAACAAAAGCGGTTAATAATTTCGAAAAATTACGAAAAATATGTGATTTTTAGTGTAACCGTTTTCGAAAATTTTAAATTATCTCGAAAAATTTTACTTTCTTTGACGTGAAAACATTTTGATATCTATGATTATTCGTATTTCCATTGAATTGAGAACGCTTTGCAAAAAAATCGCACGTAATTTCGAAATGTAACGAAGAAATTGTGGTTTCGGCAGCTAGTTTTTCTAACATTTATGATCAATTTGGAAAAAAAAGACATTTTTTGAGCGGATTTTTTCTCGGCATATAAGATATACCATAAATCTATTTAATTATGAACGTTTTGCAACAAAAGCGGTTAATAATTTCGAAAAATTACAAAAAATTTGTGATTTTTAGTGTAACCGTTTCCGAAAAGTTTCAATTATCTCGAAAAATTTCACTTTTTTTGACGTGAAAACTTCTTGATGTCTATGATTATTCGTATTTCCATTAAATTGAGAACGCTTCGCAAACAAATCGCACCTAATTTCGAAATATAACGAAGAAATTTTGGTATCCGCAGCTAGCTTTTCTACAATTTATGATATATTTCGAAAAGAAGGACGTTTTTTGAGCTGATTTCTTCTCTGCATTTAAGATATACCATAAATCTATTAAATTATGAACGTTTTGCAACAAAAGCGGTTAATAATTTCGAAAAATTACGAAAAATATGTGATTTTTAGTGTAACCGTTTCCGAAAATTTTCAATTATCTCGAAAAATTTCACTCTTTTTGACGTGAAACCTTTTTGATATCTATGATTATTCGTATTTCCATTGAATTCAGAACGCTTCGCAAAAAAATCGCACGTAATTTCGAAATGTAACGAAGAAATTGTGGTTTCGGCAGCTAGCTTTTCCACAATTTTTGATATATTTGGAAAAAAAAGACGTTTTTTGAGCGGATTTTTTCTCAGCATTTAAGATATACCATAAATCTATTAAGATATGAACGTTTTGCAACAAAAGCGGTTAATAATCTCGAAAAATTACGAAAAATATGTGATTTTTATTGTAACCGTTTCCGAAAATTTTCAATTATCTCGAAAAATTTCACTTTTTTGACGTGAAAACTTCTTGATATCTATGATTATTCGTATTTGCATTGCATTGAGAACGCTTCGCAAAAACATCGCACGTAATTTCGAAATGTAACGAAGAAATTGTGGTTTCGGCAGCTAGTTTTTCTAACATTTATGATCAATTTGGAAAAAAAAGACATTTTTTGAGCGGATTTTTTCTCGGCATTTAAGATATACCATAAATCTATTTAATTATGAAAGTTTTACAACAAAAGCGGTTAATAATTTCGAAAAATTACGAAAAATATGTGATTTTTAGTGTAACCGTTTCCGAAAATTTTCAATTATCTCGAAAAATTTCACCTTTTTTACGTGAAAACCTCTTGATATCTATGATTATTCGTATTTGCATTGAATTGAGAACGCTTCGAAAAAAAATCGTACCTAATTTCGAAATGTAACAAAGAAATTGTGGTTTCGGCAGCTAGCTTTTCCACAATTTTTGATATATTTGGAAAAAAAAGACGTTTTTTGAGCTGATTTTTTCTCAGCATTTAAGATATACCATAAATCTATTAAATTATGAACGTTTGCAACAAAAGCGGTTAATAATTTCGAAACATTACGAAAAATATGTGATTTTTAGTGTAACCGTTTCCGAAAATTTTCAATTATCTCGAAAAATTTCACTTTTTTTGACGTGAAAACTTCTTGATATCGATCATTATTCGTATTTGCATTGAATTGAGAACGCTTCGCCAAAATATCGCACCTAATTTCGAAATGTAACGAAGAAATTGTGGTTTCGGCAGCTAGCTTTTCCACAATTTTTGAAATATTTAGAAAAAAAAGACGTTTTTTGAGCGGATTTTTTCTCAGCATTTAAGATATACCATAAATCTATTAAATTATGAACGTTTTGCAACAAAAGCGGTTAATAATTTCGAAAAATTACGAAAAATATGTGATTTTTAGTGTAACTGTTTCCGAAAAGTTTCAATTATCTCGAAAAATTTCACTTTTTTTGACGTGAAAACTTCTTGATACCTATGATTATTCGTATTTCCATTGAATTGAGAACGCTTCGCAAAAAAATCGCACCTAATTTCGAAATATAACGAAGAAATTTTGGTTTCGGCAATTAGTTTTTCTCACATTTATGATCAATTTGGAAAAAAAGGACGTTTTTTGAGCGGATTTTTTCTCAGCATTTAAGATATACCATAAATCTATTTAATTATGAAAGTTTTACAACAAAAGCGGTTAATAATTTCGAAAAATTACGAAAAATATGTGATTTTTAGTGTAACTGTTACCGAAAATTTTCAATTATCTCGAAAAGTTCACTTTTTTTGACGTGAAAACTTTTTGATATATATATGATTATTCGTATTTCCATTGAATTCAGAATGCTTCGCAAAAAAATCGCACCTGATTTCGAAATGTAACGAAGAAATTGTGGTTTCGGCAGCTAGTTTTTCTAACATTTATGATCAATTTGGAAATAAAAGACGTTTTTTGAGCGGATTTCTTCTCTGCATTTAAGATATACCATAAATCTATTAAATTATGAACGTTTTGCAACAAAAGCGGTTAATAATTTCGAAAAATTACGAAAAATATGTGATTTTTAGTGTAACCGTTTCCGAAAAGTTTCAATTATCTCGAAAAATTTCACTTTTTTTGACGTGAAAACTTCTTGATATCTATGATTATTCGTATTTGCATTGAATTGAAAACGCTTCGCAAAAAAATCGCACGTAATTTCGAAATGTAACGAAGAAATTGTGGTTTCGGCAGCTAGCTTTTCCACAATTCTTGATATATTTGGAAAAAAAAGACGTTTTTTGAGCGGATTTTTTCTCAGCATTTAAGATATACCATAATTCTATTAAAATATGAACGTTTTGCAACAAAAGCGGTTAATAATTTCGAAAAATTACGAAAAATATGTGATTTTTATTGTAACCGTTTCCGAAAATTTTCAATTATCTCGAAAAATTTCACTTTTTTGACGTGAAAACTTCTTGATATCTATGACTATTCGTACTTGCATTGAATTGAGAACGCTTCGCAAAAAAATCGCACGTAATTTCGAAATGTAACGAAGAAATTGTGGTTTCGGCAGCTAGTTTTTCTAACATTTATGATCAATTTGGAAAAAAAGACATTTTTTGAGCGGATTTTTTCTCGGCATTGAAGATATACCATAAATCTATTTAATTATGAACGTTTTGCAACAAAAGCGGTAATCATTTCGAAACATTACGAAAAATATGTGATTTTTAGTGTAACCGTTTCCGAAAATTTTCAATTATCTCGAAAATTTCACTTTTTTTGACGTGAAAACTTTTTGATATCTATGATTGTTCGTATTTCCATTGAATTCAGAATGCTTCGCAAAAAAATCGCACCTAATTTCGAAATATAACGAAGAAATTGTGGTTTCGGCAGCTAGCTTTTCCACAATTTTTGATATATTTGGAAAAAAAAGACGTTTTTTGAGCGGATTTTTTCTCAGCATTTACGATATACCATAAATCTATTAAGATATGAACGTTTTGCAACAAAAGCGGTTAATAATCTCGAAAAATTACGAAAAATATGTGATTTTTAGTGTAACCGTTTCCGAAAATTTTCAATTATCTCGAAAAATTTCACTTTTTTTGACGTGAAAACTTCTTGATATCGATGATTATTCGTATTTGCATTGAATTGAGAACGCTTCGCAAAAAAATCGCACCTAATTTCGAAATGTAAAGAAGAAATCGTGGTTTCGGCAGCTAGCTTTTCCACAATTTTTGAAATATTTGGAAAAAAAAGACGTTTTTTGAGCGGATTTTTTCTCAGCATTTAAGATATACCATAAATCTATTTAATTATGAACGTTTTGCAACAAAAGCGGTTAATAATTTCGAAAAAGTACAAAAAATTTGTGATTTTTAGTGTAACCGTTTTCGAAAATTTTCAATTATCTCGAAAAATTTCACTTTTTTTGACGAGAAAACTTTTTGATATCTATGATTATTCGTATTTTCATTGAATTCAGAATGCTTCGCAAAAAAATCGCAACTGATTTCGAAATATAACGAAGAAATTGTGGTTTCGGCAGCTAGCTTTTCTACAATTTATGATATATTTGGAAAAGAAGGACGTTTTTTGAGCTGATTTCTTCTCTGAATTAAAGATATACCATAAATCTATTAAATTATGAACGTTTTGCAACAAAAGCGGTTAATAATTTCGAAAAATTACGAAAAATATGTGATTTTTAGTGTAACCGTTTCCGAAAAGTTTCAATTATCTCGAAAAATTTCACTTTTTTTGACGTGAAAACTCCTTGATATCTATGATTATTCGTATTTACATTGAATTGAGAACGCTTCGCAAAAAAATCGCACGTAATTTCGAAATGTAACGAAGAAATTGTGGTTTCGGCAGCTAGCTTTTCCACAATTCTTGATATATTTGGAAAAAAAAGACGTTTTTTGAGCGGATTTTTTCTCAGCATTTAAGATATACCATAAATCTATTAAATTATGAATGTTTTGCAACAAAAGCGGTTAATAATCTCGAAAAATTACGAAAAATATGTGATTTTTATTGTAACCGTTTCCGAAAATTTTCAATTATCTCGAAAAATTTCACTTTTTTCACGTGAAAACTTCTTGATATCTATGACTATTCGTACTTGCATTGAATTGAGAACGCTTCGCAAAAAAATCGCACGTAATTTCGAAATGTAACGAAGAAATTGTGGTTTCGGCAGCTAGTTTTTCTAACATTTATGATCAATTTGGAAAAAAAAGACATTTTTTGAGCGGATTTTTTCTCGGCATTGAAGATATACCATAAATCTATTTAATTATGAACGTTTTGCAACAAAAGCGGTTAATCATTTCGAAACATTACGAAAAATATGTGATTTTTAGTGTAACCGTTTCCGAAAATTTTAAATTATCTCGAAAATTTCACTTTTTTTGACGTGAAAACTTTTTGATATCTATGATTGTTCGTATTTCCATTGAATTCAGAATGCTTCGCAAAAAAATCGCACCTAATTTCGAAATATAACGAAGAAATTGTGGTTTCGGCAGCTAGTTTTTCTAACATTTATGATCAATTTGGAAAAAAAGGACGTTTTTTGAGCGGATTTTTTCTCAGCATTTAAGATATACCATAAATCTATTTAATTATGAACGTTTTGCAACAAAAGCGGTTAATAATTTCGAAAAATTACGAAAAATATGTGATTTTTAGTGTAACCGTTTCCGAAAAGTTTCAATTATCTCGAAAAATTTCACTTTTTTTGACGTGAAAACTTCTTGATGTCTATGATTATTCGTATTTCCATTGAATTGAGAACGCTTCGCAAAAAAATCGCACCTAATTTCGAAATATAACGAAGAAATTTTGGTTTCGGCAATTAGTTTTTCTCACATTTATGATCAATTTGGAAAAAAAGGACGTTTTTTGAGCGGATTTTTTCTCAGCATTTAAGATATACCATAAATCTATTTAATTATGAAAGTTTTACAACAAAAGCGGTTAATAATTTGGAAAAATTACGAAAAATATGTGATTTTTAGTGTAACTGTTTCCGAAAATTTTCAATTATCTCGAAAAATTTCACTTTTTTTGACGTGAAAACTTTTTGATATATATATGATTATTCGTATTTCCATTGAATTCAGAATGCTTCGCAAAAAAATCGCACCTGATTTCGAAATGTAACGAAGAAATTGTGGTTTCGGCAGATAGCTTTTCCACAATTTTTGAAATATTTGGAAAAAAAAGACGTTTTTTGAGCGGATTTTTTCTCAGCATTTAAGATGTACCATAAATCTATTAAATTATGAACGTTTTGCAACAAAAGCGGTTAATAATTTCGAAAAATTACAAAAAATTTGTGATTTTTAGTGTAACCGTTTCCGAAAATTTTCAATTATCTCGAAAAATTTCACTTTTTTTGACGTGAAAACTTCTTGATATCTATGATTATTCGTATTTCCATTGAATTGAGAACGCTTCGCAAAAAAATCGCACCTAATTTCGAAATGTAAAGAAGAAATTGTGGTTTCGGCAGCTAGCTTTTCCACAATTTTTGAAATATTTGGAAAAAAAAGACGTTTTTTGAGCGGATTTTTTCTCAGCATTTAAGATATACCATAAATCTATTAAATTATGAACGTTTTGCAACAAAAGCGGTTAATAATTTCGAAAAATTACGAAAAATATGTGATTTTTAGTGTAACTGTTTCCGAAAAGTTTCAATTATCTCGAAAAATTTCACTTTTTTTGACGTGAAAACTTCTTGATACCTATGATTATTCGTATTTCCATTGAATTGAGAACGCTTCGCAAAAAAATCGCACCTAATTTCGAAATATAACGAAGAAATTTTGGTTTCGGCAATTAGTTTTTCTCACATTTATGATCAATTTGGAAAAAAAGGACGTTTTTTGAGCGGATTTTTTCTCAGCATTTAAGATATACCATAAATCTATTTAATTATGAAAGTTTTACAACAAAAGCGGTTAATAATTTGGAAAAATTACGAAAAATATGTGATTTTTAGTGTAACTGTTTCCGAAAATTTTCAATTATCTCGAAAAATTTCACTTTTTTTGACGTGAAAACTTTTTGATATATATATGATTATTCGTATTTCCATTGAATTCAGAATGCTTCGCAAAAAAATCGCACCTGATTTCGAAATGTAACGAAGAAATTGTGGTTTTGGCAGCTAGTTTTTCTAACATTTATGATCAATTTGGAAATAAAAGACGTTTTTTGAGCGGATTTCTTCTCTGCATTTAAGATATACCATAAATCTATTAAATTATGAACGTTTTGCAACAAAAGCGGTTAATAATTTCGAAAAATTACGAAAAATATGTGATTTTTAGTGTAACCGTTTCCGAAAAGTTTCAATTATCTCGAAAAATTTCACTTTTTTTGACGTGAAAACTTCTTGATATCTATGATTATTCGTATTTGCATTGAATTGAAAACGCTTCGCAAAAAAATCGCACGTAATTTCGAAATGTAACGAAGAAATTGTGGTTTCGGCAGCTAGCTTTTCCAAAATTCTTGATATATTTGGAAAAAAAAGACGTTTTTTGAGCGGATTTTTTCTCAGCATTTAAGATATACCATAATTCTATTAAAATATGAACGTTTTGCAACAAAAGCGGTTAATAATTTCGAAAAATTACGAAAAATATGTGATTTTTATTGTAACCGTTTCCGAAAATTTTCAATTATCTCGAAAAATTTCACTTTTTTGACGTGAAAACTTCTTGATATCTATGACTATTCGTACTTGCATTGAATTGAGAACGCTTCGCAAAAAAATCGCACGTAATTTCGAAATGTAACGAAGAAATTGTGGTTTCGGCAGCTAGTTTTTCTAACATTTATGATCAATTTGGAAAAAAAGACATTTTTTGAGCGGATTTTTTCTCGGCATTGAAGATATACCATAAATCTATTTAATTATGAACGTTTTGCAACAAAAGCGGTAATCATTTCGAAACATTACGAAAAATATGTGATTTTTAGTGTAACCGTTTCCGAAAATTTTCAATTATCTCGAAAATTTCACTTTTTTTGACGTGAAAACTTTTTGATATCTATGATTGTTCGTATTTCCATTGAATTCAGAATGCTTCGCAAAAAAATCGCACCTAATTTCGAAATATAACGAAGAAATTGTGGTTTCGGCAGCTAGCTTTTCCACAATTTTTGATATATTTGGAAAAAAAAGACGTTTTTTGAGCGGATTTTTTCTCAGCATTTACGATATACCATAAATCTATTAAGATATGAACGTTTTGCAACAAAAGCGGTTAATAATCTCGAAAAATTACGAAAAATATGTGATTTTTAGTGTAACCGTTTCCGAAAATTTTCAATTATCTCGAAAAATTTCACTTTTTTTGACGTGAAAACTTCTTGATATCGATGATTATTCGTATTTGCATTGAATTGAGAACGCTTCGCAAAAAAATCGCACCTAATTTCGAAATGTAAAGAAGAAATCGTGGTTTCGGCAGCTAGCTTTTCCACAATTTTTGAAATATTTGGAAAAAAAAGACGTTTTTTGAGCGGATTTTTTCTCAGCATTTAAGATATACCATAAATCTATTTAATTATGAACGTTTTGCAACAAAAGCGGTTAATAATTTCGAAAAAGTACAAAAAATTTGTGATTTTTAGTGTAACCGTTTTCGAAAATTTTCAATTATCTCGAAAAATTTCACTTTTTTTGACGAGAAAACTTTTTGATATCTATGATTATTCGTATTTTCATTGAATTCAGAATGCTTCGCAAAAAAATCGCAACTGATTTCGAAATATAACGAAGAAATTGTGGTTTCGGCAGCTAGCTTTTCTACAATTTATGATATATTTGGAAAAGAAGGACGTTTTTTGAGCTGATTTCTTCTCTGCATTAAAGATATACCATAAATCTATTAAATTATGAACGTTTTGCAACAAAAGCGGTTAATAATTTCGAAAAATTACGAAAAATATGTGATTTTTAGTGTAACCGTTTCCGAAAAGTTTCAATTATCTCGAAAAATTTCACTTTTTTTGACGTGAAAACTCCTTGATATCTATGATTATTCGTATTTGCATTGAATTGAGAACGCTTCGCAAAAAAATCGCACGTAATTTCGAAATGTAACGAAGAAATTGTGGTTTCGGCAGCTAGCTTTTCCACAATTCTTGATATATTTGGAAAAAAAAGACGTTTTTTGAGCGGATTTTTTCTCAGCATTTAAGATATACCATAAATCTATTAAATTATGAATGTTTTGCAACAAAAGCGGTTAATAATCTCGAAAAATTACGAAAAATATGTGATTTTTATTGTAACCGTTTCCGAAAATTTTCAATTATCTCGAAAAATTTCACTTTTTTCACGTGAAAACTTCTTGATATCTATGACTATTCGTACTTGCATTGAATTGAGAACGCTTCGCAAAAAAATCGCACGTAATTTCGAAATGTAACGAAGAAATTGTGGTTTCGGCAGCTAGTATTTCTAACATTTATGATCAATTTGGAAAAAAAAGACATTTTTTGAGCGGATTTTTTCTCGGCATTGAAGATATACCATAAATCTATTTAATTATGAACGTTTTGCAACAAAAGCGGTTAATCATTTCGAAACATTACGAAAAATATGTGATTTTTAGTGTAACCGTTTCCGAAAATTTTAAATTATCTCGAAAATTTCACTTTTTTTGACGTGAAAACTTTTTGATATCTATGATTGTTCGTATTTCCATTGAATTCAGAATGCTTCGCAAAAAAATCGCACCTAATTTCGAAATATAACGAAGAAATTGTGGTTTCGGCAGCTAGTTTTTCTAACATTTATGATCAATTTGGAAAAAAAGGACGTTTTTTGAGCGGATTTTTTCTCAGCATTTAAGATATACCATAAATCTATTTAATTATGAACGTTTTGCAACAAAAGCGGTTAATAATTTCGAAAAATTACGAAAAATATGTGATTTTTAGTGTAACCGTTTTCGAAAATTTTCAATTATCTCGAAAAATTTCACTTTCTTTGACGTGAAAACATTTTGATATCTATGATTATTCGTATTTCCATTGAATTCAGAATGCTTCGCAAAAAAATCGCACCTGATTTCGAAATATAACGAAGAAATTGTGGTTTCGGCAGCTATCTTTTCTACAATTTATGATATATTTGGAAAAAAAAGACATTTTTTGAGCGGATTTTTTCTCGGCATATAAGACATACCATAAATCTATTTAATTATGAACGTTTTGCAACAAAAGCGGTTAATAATCTCGAAAAATTACGAAAAATATGTGATTTTTAGTGTAACAGTTTCCGAAAATTTTCAATTATCTCGAAAAATTTCACTTTTTTTGACGTGAAAACTTCTTGATATCGATGATTATTCGTATTTGCATTGAATTGAAAACGCTTCGCAAAAAAATCGCACCTAATTTCGAAATGTAACGAAGAAATTGTGGTTTCGGCAGATAGCTTTTCCACAATTTTTGAAATATTTGGAAAAAAAAGACGTTTTTTGAGCGGATTTTTTCTCAGCATTTAAGATGTACCATAAATCTATTAAATTATGAACGTTTTGCAACAAAAGCGGTTAATAATTTCGAAAAATTACGAAAAATATGTGATTTTTAGTGTAACCGTTTCCGAAAACTTTCAATTATCTCGAAAAATTTCACTTTTTTTACGTGAAAACCTCTTGATATCTATGATTATTCGTATTTGCATTGAATTGAGAACACTTCCCAAAAAAATCGTACCTAATTTCGAAATGTAACGAAGAAATTGTGGTTTCGGCAGCTAGCTTTTCCACAATTTTTGATATATTTGGAAAAAAAAGACGTTTTTTGAGCGGATTTTTTCTCAGCATTTAAGATATACCATAAATCTATTAAGATATGAACGTGTTGCAACAAAAGCGGTTAATAATCTCGAAAAATTACGAAAAATATGTGATTTCTAGTGTAACCGTTTCCGAAAATTTTCAATTATCTCGAAAAATTTCACTTTTTTTGACGTGAAAACTTCTTGATATCGATAATTATTCGTATTCGCATTGAATTGAGAACGCTTCGCAAAAAAATCGCACCTAATTTCGAAATGTAAAGAAGAAATTGTGGTTTCGGCAGCTAGCTTTTCCACAATTTTTGAAATATTTGGAAAAAAAAGACGTTTTTTGAGCGGATTTTTTCTCAGCATTTAAGATATACCATAAATCTATTAAATTATGAACGTTTTGCAACAAAAGCGGTTAATAATTTCGAAAAATTACGAACAATATGTGATTTTTAGTGTAACCGTTACCGAAAAGTTTCAATTATCTTGAAAAATTTCACTCTTTTTGACGTGAAAACTTTTTGATATCTATGATTATTCGTATTTCCATTGAATTCAGAATGCTTCGCAAAAAAATCGCACCTGATTTCGAAATATAACGAAGAAATTGTGGTTTCGGCAGCTAGTTTTTCTAACATTTATGATCAATTTGGAAAAAAAGGACGTTTTTTGAGCGGATTTTTCCTCAGCATTTAAGATATACCATAAATCTATTTAATTATGAACGTTTTGCAACAAAAGCGGTTAATAATTTCGAAAAATTACAAAAAATTTGTGATTTTTAGTGTAACCGTTTTCGAAAATTTTCAATTATCTCGAAAAATTTCACTTTTTTTGACGAGAAAACTTTTTGATATCTATGATTATTCGTATTTCCATTGAATTCAGAATGCTTCGCAAAAAAATCGCACCTGATTTCGAAATATAACGAAGAAATTGTGGTTTCGGCAGCTAGCTTTTCTACAATTTATGATATATTTGGAAAAGAAGGACGTTTTTTGAGCTGATTTCTTCTCTGCATTAAAGATATACCATAAATCTATTAAATTATGATTGTTTTGCAACAAAAGCGGTTAATAATTTCGAAAAATTACGAAAAATATGTGATTTTTAGTGTAACCGTTTCCGAAAAGTTTCACTTATCTCGAAAAATTTCACTTTTTTTGACGTGAAAACTTCTTGATATCTATGATTATTCGTATTTGCATTGAATTGAGAACGCTTTGCAAAAAAATCGCACGTAATTTCGAAATGTAACGAAGAAATTGTGGTTTCGGCAGCTAGTTTTTCTAACATTTATGATCAATTTGGAAAAAAAAGACATTTTTTGAGCGGATTTTTTCTCGGCATATAAGATATACCATAAATCTATTTATTTATGAACGTTTTGCAACAAAAGCGGTTAATAATTTCGAAAAATTCCAAAAATGTGTGATTTTTAGTGTAACCGTTTCCGAAAAGTTTCAATTATCTCGAAAAATTTCACTTTTTTTGACGTGAAAACTTCTTGATGTCTATGATTATTCGTATTTCCATTAAATTGAGAACGCTTCGCAAACAAATCGCACCTAATTTCGAAATATAACGAAGAAATTATGGTTTCAGCAATTAGTTTTTCTAACATTTATGATCAATTTGGAAAAAAAGGACGTTTTCTGAGCGGATTTTTTCTCAGCATTTAAGATATAACATAAATCTATTTAATTATGAAAGTTTTACAACAAAAGCGGTTAATAATTTCGAAAAATTACGAAAAATATGTGATTTTTAGTGTAACCGTTTCCGAAAATTTTCAATTATCTCGAAAAATTTCCCTTTTTTTACGTGAAAACCTCTTGATATCTATGATTATTCGTATTTGCATTGAATTGAGAACGCTTCGCAAAAAAATCGTACCTAATTTCGAAATCTAACGAAGAAATTGTGGTTTCGGCAGCTAGCTTTTCCACAATTTTTGATATATTTGGAAAAAAAAGACGTTTTTTGAGCGGATTTTTTCTCAGCATTTAAGATATACCATAAATCTATTTAATTATGAACGTTTTGCAACAAAAGCGGTTAATAATCTCGAAAAATTACGAAAAATATGTGGTTTATAGTGTAACCGTTTCCGAAAATTTTCAATTACCTCGAAAAATTTCACTTTTTTTGACGTGAAAACTTCTTGATATCTATGATTATTAGTATTTGCATTGAATTGAGAACGCTTCGCAAAAAAATCGCACGTAATTTCGAAATGTAACGAAGAAATTGTGGTTTCGGCAGCTAGCTTTTCCACAATTTTTGATATATTTGGAAAAAAAAGACGTTTTTTGAGCGGATTTTTTCTCAGCATTTAAGATATACCATAAATCTATTAAATTATGAACGTTTTGCAACAAAATCGGTTAATAATCTCGAAAAATTACGAAAAATATGTGATTTTTAGTGTAACCGTTTCCGAAAATTTTCAATTATCTCGAAAAATTCACTTTTTTTGACGTGAAAACTTTTTGATATCTATGATTATTCGTATTTCCATTAAATTCAGAACGCTTCGCAAAAAAATCGCACGTAATTTCGAAATGTAACGAAGAAATTGTAGTTTCGGCAGCTAGCTTTTCCACAATTTATGATATATTTGGAAAAAAAGGACGTTTTTTGAGCGGATTTTTTCTCAGCATTTAAAAGATACCATAATCTATTTAATTATGAAAGTTTTACAACAAAAGCGGTTAATAATTTCGAAAAATTACGAAAAATATGTGATTTTTAGTGTAACCGTTTTCGAATATTTTCAATTATCTCGAAAAATTTCACTTTTTTTGACGTGAAACTTTTTGATATATATGATAATTCGTATTTCCATTGAATTCAGAATGCTTCGCAAAAAAATCGCACCTGATTTCGAAATATAACGAAGAAATTGTGGTTTCGTCAGCTAGCTTTTCTACAATTTATGATATATTTGGAAAAGAAGGACGTTTTTTGAGCTGATTACTTCTCTGCATTTAAGATATACCATAAATCTATTAAATTATGAACGTTTTGCAACAAAAGCGGTTAATAATCTCGAAAAATTACGAAAAATATGTGATTTTTAGTGTAACCGTTTCTGAAAATTTTCAATTATCATGAAAAATTTCACTTTTTTTGACGTGAAAACTTTTTGATATCTATGATTATTCGTATTTCCATTGAATTCAGAACGCTTCGCAAAAAAATCGTACCTAATTTCGAAATGTAACGAAGAAATTGTGGTTTCGGCAGCTAGTTTTTCTAACATTTATGATCAATTTGGAAAAAAAAAGACATTTTTTGAGCGGATTTTTTCTCGGCATTTAAGAAATACCATAAATCTATTTAATTATGAACGTTTTGCAACAAAAGCGGTTAATAATTTCGAAACATTACGAAAAATATGTGATTTTTAGTGTAACCGTTTCCGAAAATTTTCAATTATCTCGAAAAATTTCACTTTTTTTGACGTGAAAACTTCTTGATATCTATGATTATTCGTATTTGCATTGAATTGAGAACGCTTCGCAAAAAAATCGCACGTAATTTCGAAATGTAACGAAGAAATTGTGGTTTCGGAAGCTAGCTTTTCCACAATTTTTGATATATTTGGAAAAAAAAGACGTTTTTTGAGCGGATTTTTCCTCAGCATTTAAGATATACCATAAATCTATTAAATTATGAACGTTTTGCAACAAAAGCGGTTAATAATCTCGAAAAATTACGAAAAATATGTGATTTTTATTGTAACCGTTTCCGAAAATTTTCAATTATCTCGAAAAATTTCACTTTTTTAACATGAAAACTTCTTGATATCTATGATTATTCGTATTTGCATTGAATTGAGAACGCTTCGCAAAAAAATCGTACCTAATTTCGAAATGTAACGAAGAAATTGTGGTTTCGGCAGCTAGTTTTTCTAACATTTATGATCAATTTGGAAAAAAAAGACATTTTTTGAGCGGATTTTTTCTCAGCATTTAAGATATACCATAAATATATTAAATTATGAACGTTTTGCAACAAACGCGGTTAATAATTTCGAAACATTACGAAAAATATGTGATTTTTAGTGTAACCGTTTCCGAAAATTTTCAATTATCTCGAAAAATTTCACTTTTTTTACGTGAAAACCTCTTGATATCTATGATTATTCGTATTTGCATTGAATTGAGAACGCTTCGCAAAAAAATCGTACCTAATTTCGAAATGTAACGAAGAAACTATGGTTTCGGCAGCTAGCTTTTCCACAATTTTTGATATATTTGGAAAAAAAAGACGTTTTTTGAGCTGATTTTTTCTCAGCATTTAAAATATATACCATAAATATATTAAATTATGAACGTTTTGCAACAAAAGCGGTTAATAATTTCGAAACATTACGAAAAATATGTGATTTTTAGTGTAACCGTTTCCGAAAATTTTCAATTATCTCGAAAAATTTCACTTTTTTTTACGTGAAAACTTCTTGATATCGATCATTATTCGTATTTGCATTGAATTGAGAACGCTTCGCAAAAAAATCGCACCTAATTTCGAAATGTAACGAAGAAATTGTGGTTTCGGCAGCTAGCTTTTCCACAATTTTTGAAATATTTGGAAAAAAAGACGTTTTTTGAGCGGATTTTTTCTCAGCATTTAAGATATACCATAAATCTATTAAATTATGAACGTTTTGCAACAAAAGCGGTTAATAATTTCGAAAAATTACGAACAATATGTGATTTTTAGTGTAACCGTTACCAAAAAGTTTCAATTATCTTGAAAAATTTCACTCTTTTTGACGTGAAAACTTTTTGATATCTATGATTATTCGTATTTCCATTGAATTCAGAATGCTTCGCAAAAAAATCGCACCTGATTTCGAAATATAACGAAGAAATTGTGGTTTCGGCAGCTAGTTTTTCTAACATTTATGATCAATTTGGAAAAAAAGGACGTTTTTTGAGCGGATTTTTTCTCAGCATTTAAGATATACCATAAATCTATTTAATTATGAACGTTTTGCAACAAAAGCGGTTAATAATTTCGAAGAATTACAAAAAATTTGTGATTTTTAGTGTAACCGTTTTCGAAAATTTTCAATTATCTCGAAAAATTTCACTTTTTTTGACGTGAAAACTTTTTGATATCTATGATTATTCGTATTTCCATTGAATTCAGAATGCTTCGCAAAAAAATCGCACCTGATTTCGAAATATAACGAAGAAATTGTGGTTTCGGCAGCTAGCTTTTCTACAATTTATGATATATTTGGAAAAGAAGGACGTTTTTTGAGCTGATTTCTTCTCTGCATTTAAGATATACCATAAATCTATTAAATTATGAACGTTTTGCAACAAAAGCGGTTAATAATTTCGAAAAATTACGAAAAATATGTGATTTTTAGTGTAACCGTTTCCGAAAATTTTCAATTATCTCGAAAAATTTCACTCTTTTTGACGTGAAACCTTTTTGATATCTATGACTATTCGTATTTCCATTGAATTCAGAACGCTTCGCAAAAAAATCGCACGTAATTTCGAAATGTAACGAAGAAATTGTAGTTTCGGCAGCTAGCTTTTCACAATTTATGATATATTTGGAAAAAAAAGACGTTTTTTGAGCGGATTTTTTCTCGGCATTTAAGATATACCATAAATCTATTTAATTATGAACGTTTTGCAACAAAAGCGGTTAATAATTTCGAAACATTACGAAAAATATGTGATTTTTAGTGTAACCGTTTCCGAAAAGTTTCAATTATCTCGAAAAATTTCACTTTTTTTGACGTGAAAACTTCTTGATATCTATGATTATTCGTATTTGCATTGAATTGAGAACGCTTCGCAAAAAAATCGCACGTAATTTCGAAATGTAACGAAGAAATTGTGGTTTCGGCAGCTAGCTTTTCCACAATTTTTGATATATTTGGAAAAAAAAGACGTTTTTTGAACGGATTTTTTCTCAGCATTTAAGATATACCATAAATCTATTAAATTATGAACGTTTTGCAACAAAAGCGGTTAATAATCTCGAAAAATTACGAAAAATATGTGATTTTTATTGTAACGGTTTCCGAAAATTTTCAATTATCTCGAAAATTTCACTTTTTTTGACGTGAAAACTTTTTGATATCTATGATTGTTCGTATTTCCATTGAATTCAGAATGCTTCGCAAAAAAATCGCACGTAATTTCGAAATGTAACGAAGAAATTGTAGTTTCGGCAGCTAGCTTTTCCACAATTTATGATATATTTTGAAAAAAAAGACATTTTTTGAGCGGAATTTTTCTCGGCATTGAAGATATACCATAAATCTATTTAATTATGAACGGTTGCAACAAAAGCGGTTAATCATTTCGAAACATTACGAAAAATATGTGATTTTTAGTGTAACCGTTTCCGAAAATTTTCAATTATCTCGAAAATTTCACTTTTTTTGACGTGAAAACTTTTTGATATCTATGATTTTTCGTATTTCCATTGAATTCAGAATGCTTCGCAAAAAAATCGCACCTAATTTCGAAATATAACGAAGAAATTGTGGTTTCGGCAGCTAGTTTTTCTAACATTTATGATCAATTTGGAAAAAAAGGACGTTTTTTGAGCGGATTTTTTCTCAGCATTTAAGATATACCATAAATCTATTTAATTATGAACGTTTTGCAACAAAAGCGGTTAATAATTTCGAAAAATTACGAAAAATATGTGATTTTTAGTGTAACCGTTTTCGAAAATTATCAATTATCTCGAAAAATTTCACTTTTTTTGACGTGAAAACATTTTGATATCTATGATTATTCGTATTTCCATTGAATTCAGAATGCTTCGCAAAAAAATCGCACCTGATTTCGAAATATAACGAAGAAATTGTGGTTTCGGCAGCTAGCTTTTCTACAATTTATGATATATTTGGAAAAAAAAGACGTTTTTTGAGCGGATTTTTTCTCAGCATTTAAGATATACCATAAATCTATTAAATTATGAACGTTTTGCAACAAAATCGGTTAATAATCTCGAAAAATTACGAAAAATATGTGTTTTTTATTGTAACCGTTTCCGAAAATTTTCAATTATCACGAAAATTTCACTTTTTTTGACGTGAAAACTTTTTGATATCTATGATTATTCGTATTTCCATTGAATTCAGAACGCTTCGCAAAAAAATCGCACGTAATTTCGAAATGTAACGAAGAAATTGTAGTTTCGGCAGCTAGCTTTTCCACAATTTATGATATATTTGGAAAAAAAAGACATTTTTTGAGCGGATTTTTTCTCGGCATATAAGGTATACCATAAATCTATTTAATTATGAACGTTTTGCAACAAAAGCGGTTAATAATTTCGAAACATTACGAAAAATATGTGATTATTAGTGTAACCGTTTCCGAAAAGTTTCAATTATCTCGAAAAATTTCACTTTTTTTGACGTGAAAACTTCTTGATATCTATGATTATTCGTATTTGCATTGAATTGAGAACGCTTCGCAAAAAAATCGCACGTAATTTCGAAATGTAACGAAGAAATTGTGGTTTCGGCAGCTAGCTTTTCCACAATTTTTGATATATTTGGAAAAAAAAGACGTTTTTTGAACGGATTTTTTCTCAGCATTTAAGATATACCATAAATCTATTAAATTATGAACGTTTTGCAACAAAAGCGGTTAATAATCTCGAAAAATTACGAAAAATATGTGATTTTTATTGTAACGGTTTCCGAAAATTTTCAATTATCTCGAAAATTTCACTTTTTTTGACGTGAAAACTTTTTGATATCTATGGTTGTTCGTATTTCCATTGAATTCAGAATGCTTCGCAAAAAAATCGCACGTAATTTCGAAATGTAACGAAGAAATTGTAGTTTCGGCAGCTAGCTTTTCCACAATTTATGATATATTTGGAAAAAAAAGACATTTTTTGAGCGGAATTTTTCTCGGCATTGAAGATATACCATAAATCTATTTAATTATGAACGGTTGCAACAAAAGCGGTTAATCATTTCGAAACATTACGAAAAATATGTGATTTTTAGTGTAACCGTTTCCGAAAATTTTCAATTATCTCGAAAATTTCACTTTTTTTGACGTGAAAACTTTTTGATATCTATGATTTTTCGTATTTCCATTGAATTCAGAACGCTTCGCAAAAAAATCGCACGTAATTTCGAAATGTAACGAAGAAATTGTAGTTTCGGCAGCTAGCTTTTCCACAATTTATGATATATTTGGAAAAAAAAGACATTTTTTGAGCGGATTTTTTCTCGGCATATAAGGTATACCATAAATCTATTTAATTATGAACGTTTTGCAACAAAAGCGGTTAATAATTTCGAAACATTACGAAAAATATGTGATTATTAGTGTAACCGTTTCCGAAAAGTTTCAATTATCTCGAAAAATTTCACTTTTTTTGACGTGAAAACTTCTTGATATCTATGATTATTCGTATTTGCATTGAATTGAGAACGCTTCGCAAAAAAATCGCACGTAATTTCGAAATGTAACGAAGAAATTGTGGTTTCGGCAGCTAGCTTTTCCACAATTTTTGATATATTTGGAAAAAAAAGACGTTTTTTGAACGGATTTTTTCTCAGCATTTAAGATATACCATAAATCTATTAAATTATGAACGTTTTGCAACAAAAGCGGTTAATAATCTCGAAAAATTACGAAAAATATGTGATTTTTATTGTAACGGTTTCCGAAAATTTTCAATTATCTCGAAAATTTCACTTTTTTTGACGTGAAAACTTTTTGATATCTATGATTGTTCGTATTTCCATTGAATTCAGAATGCTTCGCAAAAAAATCGCACGTAATTTCGAAATGTAACGAAGAAATTGTAGTTTCGGCAGCTAGCTTTTCCACAATTTATGATATATTTGGAAAAAAAAGACATTTTTTGAGCGGAATTTTTCTCGGCATTGAAGATATACCATAAATCTATTTAATTATGAACGGTTGCAACAAAAGCGGTTAATCATTTCGAAACATTACGAAAAATATGTGATTTTTAGTGTAACCGTTTCCGAAAATTTTCAATTATCTCGAAAATTTCACTTTTTTTGACGTGAAAACTTTTTGATATCTATGATTTTTCGTATTTCCATTGAATTCAGAATGCTTCGCAAAAAAATCGCACCTAATTTCGAAATATAACGAAGAAATTGTGGTTTCGGCAGCTAGTTTTTCTAACATTTATGATCAATTTGGAAAAAAAGGACGTTTTTTGAGCGGATTTTTTCTCAGCATTTAAGATATACCATAAATCTATTTAATTATGAACGTTTTGCAACAAAAGCGGTTAATAATTTCGAAAAATTACGAAAAATATGTGATTTTTAGTGTAACCGTTTTCGAAAATTATCAATTATCTCGAAAAATTTCACTTTTTTTGACGTGAAAACATTTTGATATCTATGATTATTCGTATTTCCATTGAATTCAGAATGCTTCGCAAAAAAATCGCACCTGATTTCGAAATATAACGAAGAAATTGTGGTTTCGGCAGCTAGCTTTTCTACAATTTATGATATATTTGGAAAAAAAAGACGTTTTTTGAGCGGATTTTTTCTCAGCATTTAAGATATACCATAAATCTATTAAATTATGAACGTTTTGCAACAAAATCGGTTAATAATCTCGAAAAATTACGAAAAATATGTGTTTTTTATTGTAACCGTTTCCGAAAATTTTCAATTATCACGAAAATTTCACTTTTTTTGACGTGAAAACTTTTTGATATCTATGATTATTCGTATTTCCATTGAATTCAGAACGCTTCGCAAAAAAATCGCACGTAATTTCGAAATGTAACGAAGAAATTGTAGTTTCGGCAGCTAGCTTTTCCACAATTTATGATATATTTGGAAAAAAAAGACATTTTTTGAGCGGATTTTTTCTCGGCATATAAGGTATACCATAAATCTATTTAATTATGAACGTTTTGCAACAAAAGCGGTTAATAATTTCGAAACATTACGAAAAATATGTGATTATTAGTGTAACCGTTTCCGAAAAGTTTCAATTATCTCGAAAAATTTCACTTTTTTTGACGTGAAAACTTCTTGATATCTATGATTATTCGTATTTGCATTGAATTGAGAACGCTTCGCAAAAAAATCGCACGTAATTTCGAAATGTAACGAAGAAATTGTGGTTTCGGCAGCTAGCTTTTCCACAATTTTTGATATATTTGGAAAAAAAAGACGTTTTTTGAACGGATTTTTTCTCAGCATTTAAGATATACCATAAATCTATTAAATTATGAACGTTTTGCAACAAAAGCGGTTAATAATCTCGAAAAATTACGAAAAATATGTGATTTTTATTGTAACGGTTTCCGAAAATTTTCAATTATCTCGAAAATTTCACTTTTTTTGACGTGAAAACTTTTTGATATCTATGATTGTTCGTATTTCCATTGAATTCAGAATGCTTCGCAAAAAAATCGCACGTAATTTCGAAATGTAACGAAGAAATTGTAGTTTCGGCAGCTAGCTTTTCCACAATTTATGATATATTTGGAAAAAAAAGACATTTTTTGAGCGGAATTTTTCTCGGCATTGAAGATATACCATAAATCTATTTAATTATGAACGTTTTGCAACAAAAGCGGTTAATCATTTCGAAACATTACGAAAAATATGTGATTTTTAGTGTAACCGTTTCCGAAAATTTTCAATTATCTCGAAAATTTCACTTTTTTTGACGTGAAAACTTTTTGATATCTATGATTTTTCGTATTTCCATTGAATTCAGAATGCTTCGCAAAAAAATCGCACCTAATTTCGAAATATAACGAAGAAATTGTGGTTTCGGCAGCTAGTTTTTCTAACATTTATGATCAATTTGGAAAAAAAGGACGTTTTTTGAGCGGATTTTTTCTCAGCATTTAAGATATACCATAAATCTATTTAATTATGAACATTTTGCAACAAAAGCGGTTAATAATTTCGAAAAATTACGAAAAATATGTGATTTTTAGTGTAACCGTTTTCGAAAATTTTCAATTATCTCGAAAAATTTCGCTTTTTTTGACGTGAAAACTTCTTGATATCTATGATTATTCGTATTTCCATTGAATTGAGAACGCTTCGCAAAAAAATCGCACGTAATTTCGAAATGTAACGAAGAAATTGTGGTTTCGGCAGCTAGCTTTTCTACAATTTATGATATATTTGGAAAAAAAAGACGTTTTTTGAGCGGATTTTTTCTCGGCATATAAGATATACCATAAATCTATTTAATTATGAACGTTTTGCAACAAAAGCGGTTAATAATTTCGAAACATTACGAAAAATATGTGATTATTAGTGTAACCGTTTCCGAAAAGTTTCAATTATCTCGAAAAATTTCACTTTTTTTGACGTGAAAACTTTTTGATATCTATGATTATTCGTATTTCCATTGAATTGAGAACGCTTCGCAAAAAAATCGCACGTAATTTCGAAATGTAACGAAGAAATTGTAGTTTCGGCAGCTAGCTTTTCCACAATTTATGATATATTTGGAAAAAAAAGACATTTTTTGAGCGGATTTTTTCTCGGCATTGAAGATATACCATAAATCTATTTAATTATGAACGTTTTGCAACAAAAGCGGTTAATCATTTCGAAACATTACGAAAAATATGTGATTTTTAGTGTAACGGTTTCCGAAAATTTTCAATTATCTCGAAAATTTCACTTTTTTTGACGTGAAAACTTTTTGATATCTATGATTGTTCGTATTTCCATTGAATTCAGAATGCTTCGCAAAAAAATCGCACCTAATTTCGAAATCTAAAGAAGAAATTGTGGTTTCGGCAGCTAATTTTTCTAACACTTATGATCAATTTGGAAAAAAAGGACGTTTTTTGAGCGGATTTTTTCTCAGCATTTAAGATATACCATAAATCTATTTAATTATGAACGTTTTGCAACAAAAGCGGTTAATAATTTCGAAAAATTGCGAAAAATATGTGATTTATAGTGTAACCGTTTTCGAAAATTTTCAATTATCTCGAAAAATTTCACTTTTTTTGACGTGAAAACATTTTGATATCTATGATTATTCGTATTATCATTGAATTCAGAATGCTTCGCAAAAAAATCGCACCTGATTTCGAAATATAACGAAGAAATTGTGGTTTCGGCAGCTAGCTTTTCTACAATTTATGATATATTTGGAAAAGAAGGACGTTTTTTGAGCTGATTTCTTCTCTGCATTTAAAATATACCATAAATCTATTAAATTATGAACGTTTTGCAACAAAAGCGGTTAATAATCTCGAAAAATTACGAAAAATATGTGATTTTTAGTGTAACCGTTTCCGAAAATTTTCAATTATCACGAAAAATTTCACTTTTTTTGACGTGAAAACTTTTTGATATCTATGATTATTCGTATTTCCATTGATTCAGAACGCTTCGCAAAAAAATCGCACCTGATTTCGAAATATAACGAAGAAATTGTGGTTTCGGCAGCTAGCTTTTCTACAATTTATGATATATTTGGAAAAGAAGGACGTTTTTTGAGCTGATTTCTTCTCTGCATTTAAAATATACCATAAATCTATTAAATTATGAACGTTTTGCAACAAAAGCGGTTAATAATCTCGAAAAATTACGAAAAATATGTGATTTTTAGTGTAACCGTTTCCGAAAATTTTCAATTATCACGAAAAATTTCACTTTTTTTGACGTGAAAACTTTTTGATATCTATGATTATTCGTATTTCCATTGAATTCAGAACGCTTCGCAAAAAAATCGCACGTAATTTCGAAATGTAACGAAGAAATTGTAGTTTCGGCAGCTAGCTTTTCCACAATTTATGATATATTTGGAAAAAAAGGACGTTTTTTGAGCTGATTTTTTCTCGGCATATAAGATATACCATAAATCTATTTAATTATGAACGTTTTGCAACAAAAGCGGTTAATAATTTCGAAACATTACGAAATAATGTGATTTTTAGTGTAACCGTTTCCGAAAATTTTCAATTATCTCGAAAAATTTCACTTTTTTTGACGTGAAAACATTTTGATATCTATGATTATTCGTATTTCCATTGAATTCAGAATGCTTCGCAAAAAAATCGCACCTAATTTCGAAATATAACGAAGAAATTGTGGTTTCGGCAATTAGTTTGTCTAACATTTATGATCAAATTGGAAAAAAAGGACGTTTTTTGAGCGGATTTTTTCTCAGCATTTAAGATATACCATAAATCTATTTAATTATGAAAGTTTTACAACAAAAGCTGTTAATAATTTCGAAAAATTACGAAAAATATGTGATTTTTAGTGTAACCGTTTCCGAAAATTTTCAATTATCACGAAAAATTTCACTTTTTTTACGTGAAAACTTTTTGATATCTATGATTATTCGTATTTGCATTGAATTGAGAACGCTTCGCAAAAAAATCGTACCTTATTTCGAAATGTAACGAAGAAATTGTGGTTTCGGCAGCTAGCTTTTCCACAATTTTTGATATATTTGGAAAAAAAAGAAGTTTTTTGAGCGGATTCTTTCTCAGCATTTAAGATATACCATAAATCTATTAAATTATGAACGTTTTGCAACAAAAGCGGTTAATAATCTCGAAAAATTAGGAAAAATATGTGATTTTTAGTGTAACCGTTTCCGAAAATTTTCAATTATCTCGAAAAATTTCACTTTTTTTGACGTGAAAACTTCTTGAAATCGATGATTATTCGTATTTGCATTGAATTGAGAACGCTTCGCAAAAAAATCGCACGTAATTTCGAAATGTAACGAAGAAATTGTGGTTTCGGCAGCTAGCTTTCCACAATTTTTGAAATATTTGGAAAAAAAAGACGTTTTTTGAGCGGATTTTTCTCAGCATTTAAGATATACCATAAATCTATTAAATTATGAACGTTTTGCAACAAAAGCGGTTAATAATTTCGAAAAATTACGAAAAATATTTGATTTTTAGTGTAACCGTTTCCGAAAAGTTTCAATTATCTCGAAAAATTTCACTCTTTTTGACGTATAAACTTTTTGATATCTATGATTATTCGTATTTCCATTGAATTCAGAATGCTTCGCAGAAAAATCGCACCTAATTTCGAAATATAACGAAGAAATTGTAGTTTTGGCAGCTAGCTTTTCCACAATTTATGATATATTTGGAAAAAAAAGACGTTTTTTGAGCAGATCTTTTCTCGGCATTTAAGATATACCATAAATCTATTTAATTATGGTCGTTTTGCAACAAAAGCGGTTAATAATTTCGAAAAATTACGAAAAATATGTGATTTTTAGTGTAACCGTTTCCGAAAAGTTTCAATTATCTCGAAAAATTTCACTTTTTTTGACGTGAAAACTTCTTGATATCTATGATTATTCGTATTTGCATTGAATTGAGAACGCTTCGCAAAAAAATCGTTACTAATTTCGAAATGTAACGAAGAAATTGTGGTTTTGGCAGCTAGCTTTTCCACAATTTTTGATATATTTGGAAAAAAAAGACGTTTTTTGAGCGGATTTTTTCTCAGCATTTAAGATATACCATAAATCTACTAAGATATGAACGTTTTGCAACAAAAGCGGTTAATAATCTCGAAAAATTACGAAAAATATGTGGTTTTTAGTGTAACCGTTTCCGAAAATTTTCAATTATCTCGAAAAATTTCACTTTTTTTACGTAAAAACCTCTTGATATCTATGATTATTCGTATTTGCATTGAATTGAGAACGCTTCGCAAAAAAATCGTACCTAATTTCGAAATGTAACGAAGAAATTGTGGTTTCGGCAGCTAGCTTTTCCACAATTTTTGATATATTTGGAAAAAAAAAGACGTTTTTTGAGCGGATTTTTTTCAGCATTTAAGATATACCATAAATCTATTAAGATATGAACGTTTTGCAACAAAAGCGGTTAATAATCTCGAAAAATTTCGAAAAATATGTGGTTTTTAGTGTAACCGTTTCCGAAAATTTTCAATTATCTCGAAAAATTTCACTTTTTTTGACGTGAAAACTTTTTGATATCTATGATTATTCGTATTTCCATTGAATTCAGAATGCTTCGCAAAAAAATCGCACCTAATTTCGAAATATAACGAAGAAATTGTGGTTTCGGCAGCTAGTTTTTCTAACATTTATGATCAATTTGGAAAAAAAAGGAGGTTTTTTAGCGGACTTTTTCTCAGCATTTAAGATATACCATAAATCTATTTAATTATGAACGTTTTGCAACAAAAGCGGTTAATAATTTCGAAAAATTACGAAAAATATGTGATTTTTAGTGTAACCGTTTTCGAAAATTTTCAATTATCTCGAAAAATTTCACTTTTTTTGACGTGAAACCTTTTTGATATCTATGATTATTCGTATTTCCATTGAATTCAGAATGCTTCGCAAAAAAATCGCACCTGATTTCGAAATTTAACGAAGAAATTTTGGTTTCGGCAGCTAGCTTTTCTACAATTTATAATATATTTGGAAAAGAAGGACGTTTTTTGAGCTGATTTCTTCTCTGCATTTAAGATATACCATAAATCTATTAAATTATGAACGTTTTGCAACAAAAGCGGTTAATAATTTCGAACAATTACGAAAAATATGTGATTTTTAGTGTAACCGTTTCCGAAAATTTTCAATTATCTCGAAAAATTTCACTTTCTTTACGTGAAAACCTCTTGATATCTATCATTATTCGTATTTGCATTGAATTGAGAACGCTTCGCAAAAAAATCGCACCTAATTTGGAAATGTAACGAAGAAATTGTGGTTTCGGCAGCTAGCTTTTCCACAATTTTTGAAATATTTGGAAAAAAAAGACGTTTTTTGAGCGGATTTTTTCTCAGCATTTAAGATATACCATAAATCTATTAAATTATGAACGTTTTGCAACAAAAGCGGTTAATAATTACGAAAAATTACGAAAAATATGTGATTTTTAGTGTAACCGTTTCCGAAAAGTTTCAATTATCTCGAAAAATTTCACTTTTTTTTACGTGAAAACTTCTTGATATCTATGATTATTCGTATTTGCATTGAATTGAGAACGCTTCGCAAAAAAATCGCACGTAATTTCGAAATGTAACGAAGAAATTGTGGTTTCGGCAGCTAGCTTTTCCACAATTTTTGATATATTTGGAAAAACAAGACGATTTTTGAGCGGATTTTTTCTCAGCATTTAAGATATACCATAAATCTATTAAGATATGAACGTTTTGCAACAAAAGCGGTTAATAATCTCGAAAAATTACGAAAAATATGTGATTTTTAGTGTAACCGTTTCCGAAAATTTTCAATTATCTCGAAAAATTTCACTTTTTTTGACGTGAAAACTTCTTGATATCGATGATTATTCGTATTTGCATTGAATTGAGAACGCTTCGCAAAAAAATCGCACCTAATTTCGAAATATAAGGAAGAAATTGTGGTTTCGGCAATTAGTTTTTGTAACATTTGTGATCAATTTGGAAAAAAAGGACGTTTTTTGAGCGGATTTTTTCTCAGCATTTAAGATATACCATAAATCTATTTAATTATGAAAGTTTTACAACAAAAGCGGTTAATAATTTCGAAAAATTACGAAAAATATGTGATTTTTAGTGTAACCGTTTCCGAAAATTTTCAATTATCTCGAAAAATTTCACTTTCTTTACGTGAAAACCTCTTGATATCTATCATTATTCGTATTTGCATTGAATTGAGAACGCTTCGCAAAAAAATCGTACCTAATTTCGAAATCTAACGAAGAAATTGTGGTTTCGGCAGCTAGCTTTTCCACAATTTTTGATATTTTTGGAAAAAAAGACGTTTTTTGAGCTGATTTTATCTCAGCATTTAAGATATACCATAAATCTATTAGGATATGTACGTTTTGCAACAAAAGCGGTTAATAATCTCGAAAAATTACGAAAAATATGTGATTTTTAGTGTAACCGTTTCCGAAAATTTTCAATTATCTCGAAAAATTTCACTTTTTTTGATGTGAAAACTTCTTGATATCGATGATTATTCGTATTTGCATTGAATTGAGAACGCTTCGCAAAAAAATCGCACCTAATTTCGAAATATAAGGAAGAAATTGTGGTTTCGGCAATTAGTTTTTCTAACATTTATGATCAATTTGGAAAAAAAGGACGTTTTTTGAGCGGATTTTTTCTCAGCATTTAAGATATACCATAAATCTATTAAGATATGAACGTTTTGCAACAAAAGCGGTTAATAATCTCGAAAAATTACGAAAAATATGTGATTTTTAGTGTAACCGTTTCCGAAAATTTTCAATTATCTCGAAAAATTTCACTTTTTTTACGTGAAAACCTCTTGATATCTATGATTATTCGTATTTGCATTGAATTGAGAACGCTTCGCAAAAAAATCGTACCTAATTTCGAAATGTAACGAAGAAATTGTGGTTTCGGCAGCTAGCTTTTCCACAATTTTTCATATATTTGGAAAAAAAAGACGTTTTTTGAACGGATTTTTTCTCAGCATTTAAGATATACCATAAATCTATTAAGATATGAACGTTTTGCAACAAAAGCGGTTAATAATCTCGAAAAATTACGAAAAATATGTGATTTTTAGTGTAACCGTTTCCGAAAATTTTCAATTATCTCGAAAAATTTCACTTTTTTTACGTGAAAACCTCTTGATATCTATGATTATTCGTATTTGCATTGAATTGAGAACGCTTCGCAAAAAAATCGCACCTAATTTCGAAATGTAACGAAGAAATTGTGGTTTCGGCAGCTAGCTTTTCCACAATTTTTGATATATTTGGAAAAAAAAGACGTTTTTTGAGCGGATTTTTTCTCAGCATTTAAGATATACCATAAATCTATTAAGATATGAACGTTTTGCAACAAAAGCGGTTAATAATCTCAAAAAATTACGAAAAATATGTGGTTTTTAGTGTAACCGTTTCCGAAAATTTTCAATTATCTCGAAAAATTTCACTTTTTTTGACGTGAAAACTTCTTGATATCGATGATTATTCGTATTTGCATTGAATTCAGAATGCTTCGTAAAAAAATCGCACCTAATTTCGAAATGTAACGAAGAAATTGTGGTTTCGGCAGCTAGCTTTTCCACAATTTTTGAAATATTTGGAAAAAAAAAGACGTTTTTTGAGCGGATTTTTTCTCAGCATTTAAGATATACCATAAATCTATTAAATTATGAACGTTTTGCAAAAAAAGCGGTTAATAATCTCGAAAAATTACGAACAATATGTGATTTTTAGTGTAACCGTTTCCGAAAAGTTTCAATTATCTCGAAAAATTTCACTCTTTTTGACGTGAAAACTCTTTGATATCTATGATTATTCGTATTTCCATTGAATTCAGAATGCTTCGCAAAAAAATCGCACCTAATTTCGAAATATAACGAAGAAATTGTGGTTTCGGCAGCTAGTTTTTCTAACATTTATGATCAATTTGGAAAAAAAGGACGTTTGTTGAGCGGATTTTTTCTCAGCATTTAAGATATACCATAAATCTATTTAATTATGAACGTTTTGCAACAAAAGCGGTTAATAATTTCGAAAAATTACGAAAAATATGTGATTTTTAGTGTAACCGTTTTCGAAAATTTCAATTATCTCGAAAAATTTCACTTTTTTTGACGTGAAAACTTTTTGATATCTATGATTATTCGTATTTCCATTGAATTCAGAATGCTTCGCAAAAAAATCGCACCTAATTTCGAAATATAACGAAGAAATTCTGGTTTCGGCAATTAGTTTTTCTAACATTTATGATCAATTTGGAAAAAAAGGACGTTTTTTGAGCGGATTTTTTCTCAGCATTTAAGATATACCATAAATCTATTAAATTATGAACGTTTTGCAACAAAAGCGGTTAATAATTTCGAAAAATTACGAAAAATATGTGATTTTTTGTGTAACCGTTTCCGAAAAGTTTCAATTATCTCGAAAAATTTCACTCTTTTTGACGTATAAACTTTTTGATATCGATGATTATTCGTATTTCCATTGAATTCAGAATGCTTCGCAAAAAAATCGCACCTAATTTCGAAATATAACGAAGAAATTGTGGTTTCGGCAGCTAGTTTTTCTAACATTTATGATCAATTTGGAAAAAAAGGACGTTTTTTGAGCGGATTTTTTCTCAGCATTTAAGATATACAATAAATCTATTAAATTATGAACGTTTTGCAACAAAAGCGGTTAATAATTTCGAAAAATTACGAAAAATATGTGATTTTTAGTGTAACCGTTTTCGAAAATTTTCAATTATCTCGAAAAATTTCACTTTTTTTACGTGAAAACCTCTTGATATCTATGATTATTCGTATTTGCATTGAATTGAGAACGCTTCGCAAAAAAATCGCACCTAATTTCGAAATGTAACGAAGAAATTGTGGTTTCGGCAGCTAGCTTTTCCACAATTTTTGATATATTTGGAAAAAAAAGACGTTTTTTGAGCGGATTTTTTCTCAGCATTTAAGATATACCATAAATCTATTAAGATATGAACGTTTTGCAACAAAAGCGGTTAATAATCTCAAAAAATTACGAAAAATATGTGGTTTTTAGTGTAACCGTTTCCGAAAATTTTCAATTATCTCGAAAAATTTCACTTTTTTTGACGTGAAAACTTCTTGATATCGATGATTATTCGTATTTGCATTGAATTCAGAATGCTTCGTAAAAAAATCGCACCTAATTTCGAAATGTAACGAAGAAATTGTGGTTTCGGCAGCTAGCTTTTCCACAATTTTTGAAATATTTGGAAAAAAAAAGACGTTTTTTGAGCGGATTTTTTCTCAGCATTTAAGATATACCATAAATCTATTAAATTATGAACGTTTTGCAAAAAAAGCGGTTAATAATCTCGAAAAATTACGAACAATATGTGATTTTTAGTGTAACCGTTTCCGAAAAGTTTCAATTATCTCGAAAAATTTCACTCTTTTTGACGTGAAAACTCTTTGATATCTATGATTATTCGTATTTCCATTGAATTCAGAATGCTTCGCAAAAAAATCGCACCTAATTTCGAAATATAACGAAGAAATTGTGGTTTCGGCAGCTAGTTTTTCTAACATTTATGATCAATTTGGAAAAAAAGGACGTTTGTTGAGCGGATTTTTTCTCAGCATTTAAGATATACCATAAATCTATTTAATTATGAACGTTTTGCAACAAAAGCGGTTAATAATTTCGAAAAATTACGAAAAATATGTGATTTTTAGTGTAACCGTTTTCGAAAATTTCAATTATCTCGAAAAATTTCACTTTTTTTGACGTGAAAACTTTTTGATATCTATGATTATTCGTATTTCCATTGAATTCAGAATGCTTCGCAAAAAAATCGCACCTAATTTCGAAATATAACGAAGAAATTGTGGTTTCGGCAATTAGTTTTTCTAACATTTATGATCAATTTGGAAAAAAAGGACGTTTTTTGAGCGGATTTTTTCTCAGCATTTAAGATATACCATAAATCTATTAAATTATGAACGTTTTGCAACAAAAGCGGTTAATAATTTCGAAAAATTACGAAAAATATGTGATTTTTTGTGTAACCGTTTCCGAAAAGTTTCAATTATCTCGAAAAATTTCACTCTTTTTGACGTATAAACTTTTTGATATCGATGGTTATTCGTATTTCCATTGAATTCAGAATGCTTCGCAAAAAAATCGCACCTAATTTCGAAATATAACGAAGAAATTGTGGTTTCGGCAGCTAGTTTTTCTAACATTTATGATCAATTTGGAAAAAAAGGACGTTTTTTGAGCGGATTTTTTCTCAGCATTTAAGATATACAATAAATCTATTTAATTATGAACGTTTTGCAACAAAAGCGGTTAATAATTTCGAAAAATTACGAAAAATATGTGATTTTTAGTGTAACCGTTTTCGAAAATTTCAATTATCTCGAAAAATTTCACTTTTTTTGACGTGAAAACTTTTTGATATCTATGATTATTCGTATTTCCATTGAATTCAGAATGCTTCGCAAAAAAATCGCACCTAATTTCGAAATATAACGAAGAAATTGTGGTTTCGGCAATTAGTTTTTCTAACATTTATGATCAATTTGGAAAAAAAGGACGTTTTTTGAGCGGATTTTTTCTCAGCATTTAAGATATACCATAAATCTATTAAATTATGAACGTTTTGCAACAAAAGCGGTTAATAATTTCGAAAAATTACGAAAAATATGTGATTTTTAGTGTAACCGTTTTCGAAAATTTTCAATTATCTCGAAAAATTTCACTTTTTTTGACGTGAAACCTTTTTGATATCTATGATTATTCGTATTTCCATTGAATTCAGAATGCTTCGCAAAAAAATCGCACCTGATTTCGAAATTTAACGAAGAAATTTTGGTTTCGGCAGCTAGCTTTTCTACAATTTATAATATATTTGGAAAAGAAGGACGTTTTTTGAGCTGATTTCTTCTCTGCATTTAAGATATACCATAAATCTATTAAATTATGAACGTTTTGCAACAAAAGCGGTTAATAATTTCGAACAATTACGAAAAATATGTGATTTTTAGTGTAACCGTTTCCGAAAATTTTCAATTATCTCGAAAAATTTCACTTTCTTTACGTGAAAACCTCTTGATATCTATCATTATTCGTATTTGCATTGAATTGAGAACGCTTCGCAAAAAAATCGCACCTAATTTGGAAATGTAACGAAGAAATTGTGGTTTCGGCAGCTAGCTTTTCCACAATTTTTGAAATATTTGGAAAAAAAAGACGTTTTTTGAGCGGATTTTTTCTCAGCATTTAAGATATACCATAAATCTATTAAATTATGAACGTTTTGCAACAAAAGCGGTTAATAATTACGAAAAATTACGAAAAATATGTGATTTTTAGTGTAACCGTTTCCGAAAAGTTTCAATTATCTCGAAAAATTTCACTTTTTTTTACGTGAAAACTTCTTGATATCTATGATTATTCGTATTTGCATTGAATTGAGAACGCTTCGCAAAAAAATCGCACGTAATTTCGAAATGTAACGAAGAAATTGTGGTTTCGGCAGCTAGCTTTTCCACAATTTTTGATATATTTGGAAAAACAAGACGATTTTTGAGCGGATTTTTTCTCAGCATTTAAGATATACCATAAATCTATTAAGATATGAACGTTTTGCAACAAAAGCGGTTAATAATCTCGAAAAATTACGAAAAATATGTGATTTTTAGTGTAACCGTTTCCGAAAATTTTCAATTATCTCGAAAAATTTCACTTTTTTTGACGTGAAAACTTCTTGATATCGATGATTATTCGTATTTGCATTGAATTGAGAACGCTTCGCAAAAAAATCGCACCTAATTTCGAAATATAAGGAAGAAATTGTGGTTTCGGCAATTAGTTTTTGTAACATTTGTGATCAATTTGGAAAAAAAGGACGTTTTTTGAGCGGATTTTTTCTCAGCATTTAAGATATACCATAAATCTATTTAATTATGAAAGTTTTACAACAAAAGCGGTTAATAATTTCGAAAAATTACGAAAAATATGTGATTTTTAGTGTAACCGTTTCCGAAAATTTTCAATTATCTCGAAAAATTTCACTTTCTTTACGTGAAAACCTCTTGATATCTATCATTATTCGTATTTGCATTGAATTGAGAACGCTTCGCAAAAAAATCGTACCTAATTTCGAAATCTAACGAAGAAATTGTGGTTTCGGCAGCTAGCTTTTCCACAATTTTTGATATTTTTGGAAAAAAAGACGTTTTTTGAGCTGATTTTATCTCAGCATTTAAGATATACCATAAATCTATTAGGATATGTACGTTTTGCAACAAAAGCGGTTAATAATCTCGAAAAATTACGAAAAATATGTGATTTTTAGTGTAACCGTTTCCGAAAATTTTCAATTATCTCGAAAAATTTCACTTTTTTTGATGTGAAAACTTCTTGATATCGATGATTATTCGTATTTGCATTGAATTGAGAACGCTTCGCAAAAAAATCGCACCTAATTTCGAAATATAAGGAAGAAATTGTGGTTTCGGCAATTAGTTTTTCTAACATTTATGATCAATTTGGAAAAAAAGGACGTTTTTTGAGCGGATTTTTTCTCAGCATTTAAGATATACCATAAATCTATTAAGATATGAACGTTTTGCAACAAAAGCGGTTAATAATCTCGAAAAATTACGAAAAATATGTGATTTTTAGTGTAACCGTTTCCGAAAATTTTCAATTATCTCGAAAAATTTCACTTTTTTTACGTGAAAACCTCTTGATATCTATGATTATTCGTATTTGCATTGAATTGAGAACGCTTCGCAAAAAAATCGTACCTAATTTCGAAATGTAACGAAGAAATTGTGGTTTCGGCAGCTAGCTTTTCCACAATTTTTCATATATTTGGAAAAAAAAGACGTTTTTTGAACGGATTTTTTCTCAGCATTTAAGATATACCATAAATCTATTAAGATATGAACGTTTTGCAACAAAAGCGGTTAATAATCTCGAAAAATTACGAAAAATATGTGATTTTTAGTGTAACCGTTTCCGAAAATTTTCAATTATCTCGAAAAATTTCACTTTTTTTACGTGAAAACCTCTTGATATCTATGATTATTCGTATTTGCATTGAATTGAGAACGCTTCGCAAAAAAATCGCACCTAATTTCGAAATGTAACGAAGAAATTGTGGTTTCGGCAGCTAGCTTTTCCACAATTTTTGATATATTTGGAAAAAAAAGACGTTTTTTGAGCGGATTTTTTCTCAGCATTTAAGATATACCATAAATCTATTAAGATATGAACGTTTTGCAACAAAAGCGGTTAATAATCTCAAAAAATTACGAAAAATATGTGGTTTTTAGTGTAACCGTTTCCGAAAATTTTCAATTATCTCGAAAAATTTCACTTTTTTTGACGTGAAAACTTCTTGATATCGATGATTATTCGTATTTGCATTGAATTCAGAATGCTTCGTAAAAAAATCGCACCTAATTTCGAAATGTAACGAAGAAATTGTGGTTTCGGCAGCTAGCTTTTCCACAATTTTTGAAATATTTGGAAAAAAAAAGACGTTTTTTGAGCGGATTTTTTCTCAGCATTTAAGATATACCATAAATCTATTAAATTATGAACGTTTTGCAAAAAAAGCGGTTAATAATCTCGAAAAATTACGAACAATATGTGATTTTTAGTGTAACCGTTTCCGAAAAGTTTCAATTATCTCGAAAAATTTCACTCTTTTTGACGTGAAAACTCTTTGATATCTATGATTATTCGTATTTCCATTGAATTCAGAATGCTTCGCAAAAAAATCGCACCTAATTTCGAAATATAACGAAGAAATTGTGGTTTCGGCAGCTAGTTTTTCTAACATTTATGATCAATTTGGAAAAAAAGGACGTTTGTTGAGCGGATTTTTTCTCAGCATTTAAGATATACCATAAATCTATTTAATTATGAACGTTTTGCAACAAAAGCGGTTAATAATTTCGAAAAATTACGAAAAATATGTGATTTTTAGTGTAACCGTTTTCGAAAATTTCAATTATCTCGAAAAATTTCACTTTTTTTGACGTGAAAACTTTTTGATATCTATGATTATTCGTATTTCCATTGAATTCAGAATGCTTCGCAAAAAAATCGCACCTAATTTCGAAATATAACGAAGAAATTCTGGTTTCGGCAATTAGTTTTTCTAACATTTATGATCAATTTGGAAAAAAAGGACGTTTTTTGAGCGGATTTTTTCTCAGCATTTAAGATATACCATAAATCTATTAAATTATGAACGTTTTGCAACAAAAGCGGTTAATAATTTCGAAAAATTACGAAAAATATGTGATTTTTTGTGTAACCGTTTCCGAAAAGTTTCAATTATCTCGAAAAATTTCACTCTTTTTGACGTATAAACTTTTTGATATCGATGATTATTCGTATTTCCATTGAATTCAGAATGCTTCGCAAAAAAATCGCACCTAATTTCGAAATATAACGAAGAAATTGTGGTTTCGGCAGCTAGTTTTTCTAACATTTATGATCAATTTGGAAAAAAAGGACGTTTTTTGAGCGGATTTTTTCTCAGCATTTAAGATATACAATAAATCTATTAAATTATGAACGTTTTGCAACAAAAGCGGTTAATAATTTCGAAAAATTACGAAAAATATGTGATTTTTAGTGTAACCGTTTTCGAAAATTTTCAATTATCTCGAAAAATTTCACTTTTTTTACGTGAAAACCTCTTGATATCTATGATTATTCGTATTTGCATTGAATTGAGAACGCTTCGCAAAAAAATCGCACCTAATTTCGAAATGTAACGAAGAAATTGTGGTTTCGGCAGCTAGCTTTTCCACAATTTTTGATATATTTGGAAAAAAAAGACGTTTTTTGAGCGGATTTTTTCTCAGCATTTAAGATATACCATAAATCTATTAAGATATGAACGTTTTGCAACAAAAGCGGTTAATAATCTCAAAAAATTACGAAAAATATGTGGTTTTTAGTGTAACCGTTTCCGAAAATTTTCAATTATCTCGAAAAATTTCACTTTTTTTGACGTGAAAACTTCTTGATATCGATGATTATTCGTATTTGCATTGAATTCAGAATGCTTCGTAAAAAAATCGCACCTAATTTCGAAATGTAACGAAGAAATTGTGGTTTCGGCAGCTAGCTTTTCCACAATTTTTGAAATATTTGGAAAAAAAAAGACGTTTTTTGAGCGGATTTTTTCTCAGCATTTAAGATATACCATAAATCTATTAAATTATGAACGTTTTGCAAAAAAAGCGGTTAATAATCTCGAAAAATTACGAACAATATGTGATTTTTAGTGTAACCGTTTCCGAAAAGTTTCAATTATCTCGAAAAATTTCACTCTTTTTGACGTGAAAACTCTTTGATATCTATGATTATTCGTATTTCCATTGAATTCAGAATGCTTCGCAAAAAAATCGCACCTAATTTCGAAATATAACGAAGAAATTGTGGTTTCGGCAGCTAGTTTTTCTAACATTTATGATCAATTTGGAAAAAAAGGACGTTTGTTGAGCGGATTTTTTCTCAGCATTTAAGATATACCATAAATCTATTTAATTATGAACGTTTTGCAACAAAAGCGGTTAATAATTTCGAAAAATTACGAAAAATATGTGATTTTTAGTGTAACCGTTTTCGAAAATTTCAATTATCTCGAAAAATTTCACTTTTTTTGACGTGAAAACTTTTTGATATCTATGATTATTCGTATTTCCATTGAATTCAGAATGCTTCGCAAAAAAATCGCACCTAATTTCGAAATATAACGAAGAAATTGTGGTTTCGGCAATTAGTTTTTCTAACATTTATGATCAATTTGGAAAAAAAGGACGTTTTTTGAGCGGATTTTTTCTCAGCATTTAAGATATACCATAAATCTATTAAATTATGAACGTTTTGCAACAAAAGCGGTTAATAATTTCGAAAAATTACGAAAAATATGTGATTTTTTGTGTAACCGTTTCCGAAAAGTTTCAATTATCTCGAAAAATTTCACTCTTTTTGACGTATAAACTTTTTGATATCGATGGTTATTCGTATTTCCATTGAATTCAGAATGCTTCGCAAAAAAATCGCACCTAATTTCGAAATATAACGAAGAAATTGTGGTTTCGGCAGCTAGTTTTTCTAACATTTATGATCAATTTGGAAAAAAAGGACGTTTTTTGAGCGGATTTTTTCTCAGCATTTAAGATATACAATAAATCTATTTAATTATGAACGTTTTGCAACAAAAGCGGTTAATAATTTCGAAAAATTACGAAAAATATGTGATTTTTAGTGTAACCGTTTTCGAAAATTTCAATTATCTCGAAAAATTTCACTTTTTTTGACGTGAAAACTTTTTGATATCTATGATTATTCGTATTTCCATTGAATTCAGAATGCTTCGCAAAAAAATCGCACCTAATTTCGAAATATAACGAAGAAATTGTGGTTTCGGCAATTAGTTTTTCTAACATTTATGATCAATTTGGAAAAAAAGGACGTTTTTTGAGCGGATTTTTTCTCAGCATTTAAGATATACCATAAATCTATTAAATTATGAACGTTTTGCAACAAAAGCGGTTAATAATTTCGAAAAATTACGAAAAATATGTGATTTTTTGTGTAACCGTTTCCGAAAAGTTTCAATTATCTCGAAAAATTTCACTCTTTTTGACGTATAAACTTTTTGATATCGATGATTATTCGTATTTCCATTGAATTCAGAATGATTCGCAAAAAAATCGCACCTAATTTCGAAATATAACGAAGAAATTGTGGTTTCGGCAGCTAGTTTTTCTAACATTTATGATCAATTTGGAAAAAAAGGACGTTTTTTGAGCGGATTTTTTCTCAGCATTTAAGATATACCATAAATCTATTTAATTATGAACGTTTTGCAACAAAAGCGGTTAATAATTTCGAAAAATTACGAAAAATATGTGATTTTTAGTGTAACCGTTTTCGAAAATTTTCAATTATCTCGAAAAATTTCACTTTTTTTTGACGTGAAAACTTTTCGATATCTATGATTATTCGTATTTCCATTGAATTCAGAATGCTTCGCAAAAAAATCGCACCTGATTTCGAAATATAACGAAGAAATTGTGGTTTCGGCAGCTAGCTTTTCTACAATTTATGATATATTTGGAAAAGAAGGACGTTTTTTGAGCTGATTTCTTCTCTGCATTTAAGATATACCATAAATCTATTAAATTATGAACGTTTTGCAACGAAAGCGGTTAATAATTTCGAAAAATTACGAACAATATGTGATTTTTAGTGTAACCGTTTCCGAAAAGTTTCAATTATCTCGAAAAATTTCACTTTTTTTGACGTGAAAACTTCTTGATATCTATGATTATTCGTATTTCCATTGAATTGAGAACGATTCGCAAAAAAATCGCACCTAATTTCGAAATATAACGAAGAAATTGTGGTTTCGGCAATTAGTTTTTCTAACATTTATGATCAATTTGGAAAAAAAGGACGTTTTTTGAGCGGATTTTTTCTCAGCATTTAAGATATACCATAAATCTATTTAATTATGAAAGTTTTACAACAAAAGCGGTTAATAATCTCGAAAAATTACGAAAAATATGTGGTTTTTAGAGTAACCGTTTCAGAAAATTTTCAATTATCTCGAAAAATTTCACTTTTTTTACGTGAAAACCTCTTGATATCTATGATTATTCGTATTTGCATTGAATTGAGAACGCTTCGCAAAAAAATCGTACCTAATTTCGAAATGTAACGAAGAAATTGTGGTTTCGGCAGCTAGCTTTTCCACAATTTTTGAAGTATTTGGAAAAAAAAGACGTTTTTTGAACGGATTTTTTCTCAGCATTTAAGATATACCATAAATCTATTGAATTATGAACGTTTTGCAACAAAAGCGGTTAATAATTTCGAAAAATTACGAAAAATATGTGATTTTTAGTGTAACCGTTTCCGAAAAGTTTCAATTATCTCGAAAAATTTCACTTTTTTTGACGTGAAAACTTCTTGATACCTATGATTATTCGTATTTTCATTGAATTGAGAACGCTTCGCAAAAAAATCGCACCTAATTTCGAAATATAACGAAGAAATTTTGGTTTCGGCAATTAGTTTTTCTAACATTTATGATCAATTTAGAAAAAAAGGACGTTTTTTGAGCGGATTTTTTCTCAGCATTTAAGATATACCATAAATCTATTTAATTATGAAAGTTTTACAACAAAAGCGGTTAATAATTTCGAAAAATTACGAAAAATATGTGATTTTTAGTGTAACCGTTTCCGAAAATTTTCAATTATATCGAAAAATTTCACTTTTTTTGACGTGAAAACTTTTTGATATATATGAATATTCGTATTTCCATTGAATTCAGAACGCTTCGCAAAAAAATCGCACCTGATTTCGAAATGTAACGAAGAAATTGTGGTTTCGGCAGCTAGCTTTTCTACAATTTATGATCAATTTGGAAAAAAAGGACGTTTTTTGAGCTGATTTCTTCTCTGCATTTAAGATATACCATAAATCTATTAAATTATGAACGTTTTGCAACAAAAGCGGTTAATAATCTCGAAAAATTACGAAAAATAAGTGATTTTTAGTGTAACCGTTTCCGAAAATTTTCAATTATCACGAAAAATTTCACTTTTTTTGACGTGAAAACTTTTTGATATGTATGATTATTCGTATTTCCATTGAATTCAGAATGCTTCGCAAAAAAATCGCACCTGATTTCGAAATATAACGAAGAAATTGTGGTTTCGGCAGCTAGCTTTTCTACAATTTATGATATATTTGGAAAAAAAAGACGTTTTTTGAGCGGATTTTTTCTCAGCATTTAAGATATACCATAAATCTATTAAGATATGAACGTTTTGCAACAAAAGCGGTTAATAATCTCGAAAAATTACGAAAAATATGTGATTTTTAGTGTAACCGTTTCCGAAAATTTTCAATTATCTCGAAAAATTTCACTTTTTTTGACGTGAAAACTTCTTGATATCGATGATTATTCGTATTTGCATTGAATTGAAAACGCTTCGCAAAAAAATCGCACCTAATTTCGAAATGTAACGAAGAAATTGTGGTTTCGGCAGATAGCTTTTCCACAATTTTTGAAATATTTGGAAAAAAAAGACGTTTTTTGAGCGGATTTTTTCTCAGCATTTAAGATATACCATAAATCTATTTAATTATGAAAGTTTTACAACAAAAGCGGTTAATAATTTCGAAAAATTACGAAAAATATGTGATTTTTAGTGTAACCGTTTCCGAAAATTTTCAATTATATCGAAAAATTTCACTTTTTTTGACGTGAAAACTTTTTGATATATATGATTATTCGTATTTCCATTGAATTCAGAACGCTTCGCAAAAAAATCGCACCTGATTTCGAAATGTAACGAAGAAATTGTGGTTTCGGCAGCTAGCTTTTCTACAATTTATGATATATTTGGAAAAGAAGGACGTTTTTTGAGCTGATTTCTTCTCTGCATTTAAGATATACCATAAATCTATTAAATTATGAACGTTTTGCAACAAAAGCGGTTAATAATTTCGAAAAATTACGAAAAATATGTGATTTTTAGTGTAACCGTTTTCGAAAATTTTCAATTATCACGAAAAATTTCACTTTTTTTGACGTGAAAACTTTTTGATATCTATGATTATTCGTATTTCCATTGAATTCAGAATGATTCGCAAAAAAATCGCACCTAATTTCGAAATATAACGAAGAAATTGTGGTTTCGGCAGCTAGTTTTTCTAACATTTATGATCAATTTGGAAAAAAAGGACGTTTTTTGAGCGGATTTTTTCTCAGCATTTAAGATATACCATAAATCTATTTAATTATGAACGTTTTGCAACAAAAGCGGTTAATAATTTCGAAAAATTACGAAAAATATGTGATTTTTAGTGTAACCGTTTTCGAAAATTTTCAATTATCTCGAAAAATTTCACTTTTTTTTGACGTGAAAACTTTTCGATATCTATGATTATTCGTATTTCCATTGAATTCAGAATGCTTCGCAAAAAAATCGCACCTGATTTCGAAATATAACGAAGAAATTGTGGTTTCGGCAGCTAGCTTTTCTACAATTTATGATATATTTGGAAAAGAAGGACGTTTTTTGAGCTGATTTCTTCTCTGCATTTAAGATATACCATAAATCTATTAAATTATGAACGTTTTGCAACGAAAGCGGTTAATAATTTCGAAAAATTACGAACAATATGTGATTTTTAGTGTAACCGTTTCCGAAAAGTTTCAATTATCTCGAAAAATTTCACTTTTTTTGACGTGAAAACTTCTTGATATCTATGATTATTCGTATTTCCATTGAATTGAGAACGATTCGCAAAAAAATCGCACCTAATTTCGAAATATAACGAAGAAATTGTGGTTTCGGCAATTAGTTTTTCTAACATTTATGATCAATTTGGAAAAAAAGGACGTTTTTTGAGCGGATTTTTTCTCAGCATTTAAGATATACCATAAATCTATTTAATTATGAAAGTTTTACAACAAAAGCGGTTAATAATCTCGAAAAATTACGAAAAATATGTGGTTTTTAGAGTAACCGTTTCAGAAAATTTTCAATTATCTCGAAAAATTTCACTTTTTTTACGTGAAAACCTCTTGATATCTATGATTATTCGTATTTGCATTGAATTGAGAACGCTTCGCAAAAAAATCGTACCTAATTTCGAAATGTAACGAAGAAATTGTGGTTTCGGCAGCTAGCTTTTCCACAATTTTTGATATATTTGGAAAAAAAAGACGTTTTTTGAGCTGATTTTTTCTCAGCATTTAAGATATACCATAAATCTATTAAATTATGGTCGTTTTGCAACAAAAGCGGTTAATAATTTCGAAACATTACGAAAAATATGTGATTTTTAGTGTAACCGTTTCCGAAAATTTTCAATTATCACGAAAAATTTCACTTTTTTTGACGTGAAAACTTTTTGATATCTATGATTATTCGTATTTCCATTGAATTCAGAACGCTTCGCAAAAAAATCGTACCTAATTTCGAAATGTAACGAAGAAATTGTGGTTTCGGCAGCTAGCTTTTCCACAATTTTTGATATATTTGGAAAAAAAAGACGTTTTTTGAGCGGATTTTTTCTCAGCATTTAAGATATACCATAAATCTATTAAGATATGAACGTTTTGCAACAAAGCGGTTAATAATCTCGAAAAATTACGAAAAATATGTGATTTTTAGTGTAACCGTTTCCGAAAATTTTCAATTATCTCGAAAAATTTCACTTTTTTTGACGTGAAAACTTCTTGATATCGATGATTATTCGTATTTGCATTGAATTGAAAACGCTTCGCAAAAAAATCGCACCTAATTTCGAAATGCAACGAAGAAATTGTGGTTTCGGCAGATAGCTTTTCCACAATTTTTGAAATATTTGGAAAAAAAAGACGTTTTTTGAGCGGATTTTTTCTCAGCATTTAAGATATACCATAAATCTATTAAATTATGAACGTTTTGCAACAAAAGCGGTTAATAATTTCGAAAAATTACGAAAAATATGTGATTTTTAGTGTAACCGTTTCCGAAAATTTTCAATTATCTCGAAAAATTTCACTTTTTTTACGTGAAAACCTCTTGATATCTATGATTATTCGTATTTGCATTGAATTGAGAACACTTCCCAAAAAAATCGTACCTAATTTCGAAATGTAACGAAGAAATTGTGGTTTCGGCAGCTAGTTTTTCCACAATTTTTGATATATTTGGAAAAAAAAGACGTTTTTTGAGCGGATTTTTTCTCAGCATTTAAGATATACCATAAATCTATTAAGATATGAACGTTTTGCAACAAAAGCGGTTAATAATCTCGAAACATTACGAAAAATATGTGATTTTTAGTGTAACAGTTTCCGAAAATTTTCAATTATCTCGAAAAATTTCACTTTTTTTGACGTGAAAACCTCTTGATATCTATGATTATTCGTATTTCCATTGAATTGAGAACGCTTCGCAAAAAAATCGTACCTAATTTCGAAATGTAACGAAGAAATTGTGGTTTCGGCAGCTAGCTTTTCCACAATTTTTGATATATTTGGAAAAAAAAGACGTTTTTTTAGCGGATTTTTTCTCAGCATTTAAGATATACCATAAATCTATTAAATTATGAACGTTTTGCAACAAAAGCGGTTAATAATTTCGAAAAATTACGAACAATATGTGATTTTTAGTGTAACCGTTACCGAAAAGTTTCAATTATCTTGAAAAATTTCACTCTTTTTGACGTGGAAACTTATTGATATCTATGATTATTCGTATTTCCATTGAATTCAGAATGCTTCGCAAAAAAATCGCACCTGATTTCGAAATATAACGAAGAAATTGTGGTTTCGGCAGCTAGTTTTTCTAACATTTATGATCAATTTGGAAAAAAAGGACGTTTTTTGAGCGGATTTTTTCTCAGCATTTAAGATATACCATAAATCTATTTAATTCTGAACGTTTTGCAACAAAAGCGGTTAATAATTTCTAAACATTACGAAAAATATGTGATTTTTAGTGTAACCGTTTCCGAAAAGTTTCAATTATCTCGAAAAATTTCACTTTTTTTGACGTGAAAACTTTTTGATATCTATGATTATTCGTATTTCCATTGAATTCAGAATGCTTCGCAAAAAAATCGCACCTGATTTCGAAATATAACGAAGAAATTGTGGTTTCGGCAGCTAGCTTTTCTACAATTTATGATATATTTGGAAAAGAAGGACGTTTTTTGAGCTGATTTCTTCTCTGCATTTAAGATATACCATAAATCTATTAAATTATGAACGTTTTGCAACAAAAGCGGTTAATAATTTCGAAAAATTACGAAAAATATGTGATTTTTAGTGTAACCGTTTTCGAAAATTTTCAATTATCTCGAAAAATTTCACTCTTTTTGACGTGAAACCTTTTTGATATCTATGATTATTCGTATTTCCATTGAATTCAGAACGCTTCGCAAAAAAATCGCACGTAATTTCGAAATGTAACGAAGAAATTGTGGTTTCGGCAGCTAGTTTTTCTAACGTTTATGATCAATTTGGAAAAAAAGACATTTTTTGAGCGGATTTTTTCTCGGCATTGAAGATATACCATAAATCTATTTAATTATGAACGTTTTGCAACAAAAGCGGTTAATCATTTCGAAACATTACGAAAAATATGTGATTTTTAGTGTAACCGTTTCCGAAAATTTTCAATTATCTCGAAAATTTAACTTTTGTTGACGTGAAAACTTTTTGATATCTATGATTGTTCGTATTTCCATTGAATTCAGAATGCTTCGCAAAAAAATCGCACCTGATTTCGAAATATAACGAAGAAATTGTGGTTTCGGCAGCTAGCTTTTCTACAATTTATGATATATTTGGAAAAGAAAGACGTTTTTTGAGCTGATTTCTTCTCTGCATTTAGGATATACCATAAATCTATTTAATTATGAACGTTTTGCAACAAAAGCGGTTAATAAATTCGAAACATTACGAAAAATATGTGATTTTTAGTGTAACCGTTTCCGAAAAGTTTCAATTATCTCGAAAAATTTCACTTTTTTTGACGTGAAAACTTCTTGATATCGATGACTATTCGTATTTGCATTGAATTGAGAACGCTTCGCAAAAAAATCGCACGTAATTTCGAAATGTAACGAAGAAATTGTGGTTTCGGCAGCTAGTTTTTCTAACGTTTATGATCAATTTGGATAAAAAAGGCATTTTTTGAGCGGATTTTTTCTCGGCATTGAAGATATACCATAAATCTATTTAATTATGAACGTTTTGCAACAAAAGCGGTTAATCATTTCGAAACATTACGAAAAATATGTGATTTTTAGTGTAACCGTTTCCGAAAATTTTCAATTATCTCGAAAATTTCACTTTTGTTGACGTGAAAACTTTTTGATATCTATGATTGTTCGTATTTCCATTGAATTCAGAATGCTTCGCAAAAAAATCGCACCTAATTTCGAAATATAACGAAGAAATTGTGGTTTCGGCAGCTAGTTTTTCTAACATTTATGATCAATTTGGAAAAAAAGGACGTTTTTTGAGCGGATTTTTTCTCAGCATTTAAGATATACCATAAATTTATTTAATTATGAACGTTTTGCAACAAAAGCGGTTAATAATTTCGAAAAATTACGAAAAATATGTGATTTTTAGTGTAACCGTTTTCGAAAATTTTCAAGTATCTCGAAAAATTTCACTTTTTTTGACGTGAAAACATTTTGATATCTATGATTATTCGTATTTCCATTGAATTCAGAATGCTTCGCAAAAAAATCGCACCTGATTTCGAAATATAACGAAGAAATTGTGGTTTCGGCAGCTAGCTTTTCTACAATTTATGATATATTTGGAAAAGAAAGACGTTTTTTGAGCTGATTTCTTCTCTGCATTTAAGATATACCATAAATCTATTAAATTATGAACGTTTTGCAACAAAAGCGGTTAATAATCTCGAAAAATTAGGAAAAATATGTGATTTTTATTGTAACCATTTCCGAAAATTTTCAATTATCTCGAAAAATTTCACTTTTTTGACGTGAAAACTTCTTGATATCGATGACTATTCGTATTTGCATTGAATTGAGAACGCTTCGCAAAAAAATCGCACGTAATTTCGAAATGTAACGAAGAAATTGTGGTTTCGGCAGCTAGCTTTTCTACAATTTATGATATATTTGGAAAAGAAGGACGTTTTTTGAGCTGATTTCTTCTCTGCATTTAAAATATACCATAAATCTATTAAATTATGAACGTTTTGCAACAAAAGCGGTTAATAATCTCGAAAAATTACGAAAAATATGTGATTTTTAGTGTAACCGTTTCCGAAAATTTTCAATTATCACGAAAAATTTCACTTTTTTTGACGTGAAAACTTTTTGATATCTATGATTATTCGTATTTCCATTGATTCAGAACGCTTCGCAAAAAAATCGCACCTGATTTCGAAATATAACGAAGAAATTGTGGTTTCGGCAGCTAGCTTTTCTACAATTTATGATATATTTGGAAAAGAAGGACGTTTTTTGAGCTGATTTCTTCTCTGCATTTAAAATATACCATAAATCTATTAAATTATGAACGTTTTGCAACAAAAGCGGTTAATAATCTCGAAAAATTACGAAAAATATGTGGTTTTTAGTGTAACCGTTTCCGAAAATTTTCAATTATCTCGAAAAATTTCACTTTTTTTGACGTGAAAACTTCTTGATATCGATGATTATTCGTATTTGCATTGAATTCAGAATGCTTCGTAAAAAAATCGCACCTAATTTCGAAATGTAACGAAGAAATTGTGGTTTCGGCAGCTAGCTTTTCCACAATTTTTGAAATATTTGGAAAAAAAAAGACGTTTTTTGAGCGGATTTTTTCTCAGCATTTAAGATATACCATAAATCTATTAAATTATGAACGTTTTGCAAAAAAAGCGGTTAATAATCTCGAAAAATTACGAACAATATGTGATTTTTAGTGTAACCGTTTCCGAAAAGTTTCAATTATCTCGAAAAATTTCACTCTTTTTGACGTGAAAACTCTTTGATATCTATGATTATTCGTATTTCCATTGAATTCAGAATGCTTCGCAAAAAAATCGCACCTAATTTCGAAATATAACGAAGAAATTGTGGTTTCGGCAGCTAGTTTTTCTAACATTTATGATCAATTTGGAAAAAAAGGACGTTTGTTGAGCGGATTTTTTCTCAGCATTTAAGATATACCATAAATCTATTTAATTATGAACGTTTTGCAACAAAAGCGGTTAATAATTTCGAAAAATTACGAAAAATATGTGATTTTTAGTGTAACCGTTTTCGAAAATTTCAATTATCTCGAAAAATTTCACTTTTTTTGACGTGAAAACTTTTTGATATCTATGATTATTCGTATTTCCATTGAATTCAGAATGCTTCGCAAAAAAATCGCACCTAATTTCGAAATATAACGAAGAAATTCTGGTTTCGGCAATTAGTTTTTCTAACATTTATGATCAATTTGGAAAAAAAGGACGTTTTTTGAGCGGATTTTTTCTCAGCATTTAAGATATACCATAAATCTATTAAATTATGAACGTTTTGCAACAAAAGCGGTTAATAATTTCGAAAAATTACGAAAAATATGTGATTTTTTGTGTAACCGTTTCCGAAAAGTTTCAATTATCTCGAAAAATTTCACTCTTTTTGACGTATAAACTTTTTGATATCGATGATTATTCGTATTTCCATTGAATTCAGAATGCTTCGCAAAAAAATCGCACCTAATTTCGAAATATAACGAAGAAATTGTGGTTTCGGCAGCTAGTTTTTCTAACATTTATGATCAATTTGGAAAAAAAGGACGTTTTTTGAGCGGATTTTTTCTCAGCATTTAAGATATACAATAAATCTATTAAATTATGAACGTTTTGCAACAAAAGCGGTTAATAATTTCGAAAAATTACGAAAAATATGTGATTTTTAGTGTAACCGTTTTCGAAAATTTTCAATTATCTCGAAAAATTTCACTTTTTTTACGTGAAAACCTCTTGATATCTATGATTATTCGTATTTGCATTGAATTGAGAACGCTTCGCAAAAAAATCGCACCTAATTTCGAAATGTAACGAAGAAATTGTGGTTTCGGCAGCTAGCTTTTCCACAATTTTTGATATATTTGGAAAAAAAAGACGTTTTTTGAGCGGATTTTTTCTCAGCATTTAAGATATACCATAAATCTATTAAGATATGAACGTTTTGCAACAAAAGCGGTTAATAATCTCAAAAAATTACGAAAAATATGTGGTTTTTAGTGTAACCGTTTCCGAAAATTTTCAATTATCTCGAAAAATTTCACTTTTTTTGACGTGAAAACTTCTTGATATCGATGATTATTCGTATTTGCATTGAATTCAGAATGCTTCGTAAAAAAATCGCACCTAATTTCGAAATGTAACGAAGAAATTGTGGTTTCGGCAGCTAGCTTTTCCACAATTTTTGAAATATTTGGAAAAAAAAAGACGTTTTTTGAGCGGATTTTTTCTCAGCATTTAAGATATACCATAAATCTATTAAATTATGAACGTTTTGCAAAAAAAGCGGTTAATAATCTCGAAAAATTACGAACAATATGTGATTTTTAGTGTAACCGTTTCCGAAAAGTTTCAATTATCTCGAAAAATTTCACTCTTTTTGACGTGAAAACTCTTTGATATCTATGATTATTCGTATTTCCATTGAATTCAGAATGCTTCGCAAAAAAATCGCACCTAATTTCGAAATATAACGAAGAAATTGTGGTTTCGGCAGCTAGTTTTTCTAACATTTATGATCAATTTGGAAAAAAAGGACGTTTGTTGAGCGGATTTTTTCTCAGCATTTAAGATATACCATAAATCTATTTAATTATGAACGTTTTGCAACAAAAGCGGTTAATAATTTCGAAAAATTACGAAAAATATGTGATTTTTAGTGTAACCGTTTTCGAAAATTTCAATTATCTCGAAAAATTTCACTTTTTTTGACGTGAAAACTTTTTGATATCTATGATTATTCGTATTTCCATTGAATTCAGAATGCTTCGCAAAAAAATCGCACCTAATTTCGAAATATAACGAAGAAATTGTGGTTTCGGCAATTAGTTTTTCTAACATTTATGATCAATTTGGAAAAAAAGGACGTTTTTTGAGCGGATTTTTTCTCAGCATTTAAGATATACCATAAATCTATTAAATTATGAACGTTTTGCAACAAAAGCGGTTAATAATTTCGAAAAATTACGAAAAATATGTGATTTTTTGTGTAACCGTTTCCGAAAAGTTTCAATTATCTCGAAAAATTTCACTCTTTTTGACGTATAAACTTTTTGATATCGATGGTTATTCGTATTTCCATTGAATTCAGAATGCTTCGCAAAAAAATCGCACCTAATTTCGAAATATAACGAAGAAATTGTGGTTTCGGCAGCTAGTTTTTCTAACATTTATGATCAATTTGGAAAAAAAGGACGTTTTTTGAGCGGATTTTTTCTCAGCATTTAAGATATACAATAAATCTATTTAATTATGAACGTTTTGCAACAAAAGCGGTTAATAATTTCGAAAAATTACGAAAAATATGTGATTTTTAGTGTAACCGTTTTCGAAAATTTCAATTATCTCGAAAAATTTCACTTTTTTTGACGTGAAAACTTTTTGATATCTATGATTATTCGTATTTCCATTGAATTCAGAATGCTTCGCAAAAAAATCGCACCTAATTTCGAAATATAACGAAGAAATTGTGGTTTCGGCAATTAGTTTTTCTAACATTTATGATCAATTTGGAAAAAAAGGACGTTTTTTGAGCGGATTTTTTCTCAGCATTTAAGATATACCATAAATCTATTAAATTATGAACGTTTTGCAACAAAAGCGGTTAATAATTTCGAAAAATTACGAAAAATATGTGATTTTTTGTGTAACCGTTTCCGAAAAGTTTCAATTATCTCGAAAAATTTCACTCTTTTTGACGTATAAACTTTTTGATATCGATGATTATTCGTATTTCCATTGAATTCAGAATGATTCGCAAAAAAATCGCACCTAATTTCGAAATATAACGAAGAAATTGTGGTTTCGGCAGCTAGTTTTTCTAACATTTATGATCAATTTGGAAAAAAAGGACGTTTTTTGAGCGGATTTTTTCTCAGCATTTAAGATATACCATAAATCTATTTAATTATGAACGTTTTGCAACAAAAGCGGTTAATAATTTCGAAAAATTACGAAAAATATGTGATTTTTAGTGTAACCGTTTTCGAAAATTTTCAATTATCTCGAAAAATTTCACTTTTTTTTGACGTGAAAACTTTTCGATATCTATGATTATTCGTATTTCCATTGAATTCAGAATGCTTCGCAAAAAAATCGCACCTGATTTCGAAATATAACGAAGAAATTGTGGTTTCGGCAGCTAGCTTTTCTACAATTTATGATATATTTGGAAAAGAAGGACGTTTTTTGAGCTGATTTCTTCTCTGCATTTAAGATATACCATAAATCTATTAAATTATGAACGTTTTGCAACGAAAGCGGTTAATAATTTCGAAAAATTACGAACAATATGTGATTTTTAGTGTAACCGTTTCCGAAAAGTTTCAATTATCTCGAAAAATTTCACTTTTTTTGACGTGAAAACTTCTTGATATCTATGATTATTCGTATTTCCATTGAATTGAGAACGATTCGCAAAAAAATCGCACCTAATTTCGAAATATAACGAAGAAATTGTGGTTTCGGCAATTAGTTTTTCTAACATTTATGATCAATTTGGAAAAAAAGGACGTTTTTTGAGCGGATTTTTTCTCAGCATTTAAGATATACCATAAATCTATTTAATTATGAAAGTTTTACAACAAAAGCGGTTAATAATCTCGAAAAATTACGAAAAATATGTGGTTTTTAGAGTAACCGTTTCAGAAAATTTTCAATTATCTCGAAAAATTTCACTTTTTTTACGTGAAAACCTCTTGATATCTATGATTATTCGTATTTGCATTGAATTGAGAACGCTTCGCAAAAAAATCGTACCTAATTTCGAAATGTAACGAAGAAATTGTGGTTTCGGCAGCTAGCTTTTCCACAATTTTTGAAGTATTTGGAAAAAAAAGACGTTTTTTGAACGGATTTTTTCTCAGCATTTAAGATATACCATAAATCTATTGAATTATGAACGTTTTGCAACAAAAGCGGTTAATAATTTCGAAAAATTACGAAAAATATGTGATTTTTAGTGTAACCGTTTCCGAAAAGTTTCAATTATCTCGAAAAATTTCACTTTTTTTGACGTGAAAACTTCTTGATACCTATGATTATTCGTATTTTCATTGAATTGAGAACGCTTCGCAAAAAAATCGCACCTAATTTCGAAATATAACGAAGAAATTTTGGTTTCGGCAATTAGTTTTTCTAACATTTATGATCAATTTAGAAAAAAAGGACGTTTTTTGAGCGGATTTTTTCTCAGCATTTAAGATATACCATAAATCTATTTAATTATGAAAGTTTTACAACAAAAGCGGTTAATAATTTCGAAAAATTACGAAAAATATGTGATTTTTAGTGTAACCGTTTCCGAAAATTTTCAATTATATCGAAAAATTTCACTTTTTTTGACGTGAAAACTTTTTGATATATATGAATATTCGTATTTCCATTGAATTCAGAACGCTTCGCAAAAAAATCGCACCTGATTTCGAAATGTAACGAAGAAATTGTGGTTTCGGCAGCTAGCTTTTCTACAATTTATGATCAATTTGGAAAAAAAGGACGTTTTTTGAGCTGATTTCTTCTCTGCATTTAAGATATACCATAAATCTATTAAATTATGAACGTTTTGCAACAAAAGCGGTTAATAATCTCGAAAAATTACGAAAAATAAGTGATTTTTAGTGTAACCGTTTCCGAAAATTTTCAATTATCACGAAAAATTTCACTTTTTTTGACGTGAAAACTTTTTGATATGTATGATTATTCGTATTTCCATTGAATTCAGAATGCTTCGCAAAAAAATCGCACCTGATTTCGAAATATAACGAAGAAATTGTGGTTTCGGCAGCTAGCTTTTCTACAATTTATGATATATTTGGAAAAAAAAGACGTTTTTTGAGCGGATTTTTTCTCAGCATTTAAGATATACCATAAATCTATTAAGATATGAACGTTTTGCAACAAAAGCGGTTAATAATCTCGAAAAATTACGAAAAATATGTGATTTTTAGTGTAACCGTTTCCGAAAATTTTCAATTATCTCGAAAAATTTCACTTTTTTTGACGTGAAAACTTCTTGATATCGATGATTATTCGTATTTGCATTGAATTGAAAACGCTTCGCAAAAAAATCGCACCTAATTTCGAAATGTAACGAAGAAATTGTGGTTTCGGCAGATAGCTTTTCCACAATTTTTGAAATATTTGGAAAAAAAAGACGTTTTTTGAGCGGATTTTTTCTCAGCATTTAAGATATACCATAAATCTATTTAATTATGAAAGTTTTACAACAAAAGCGGTTAATAATTTCGAAAAATTACGAAAAATATGTGATTTTTAGTGTAACCGTTTCCGAAAATTTTCAATTATATCGAAAAATTTCACTTTTTTTGACGTGAAAACTTTTTGATATATATGATTATTCGTATTTCCATTGAATTCAGAACGCTTCGCAAAAAAATCGCACCTGATTTCGAAATGTAACGAAGAAATTGTGGTTTCGGCAGCTAGCTTTTCTACAATTTATGATATATTTGGAAAAGAAGGACGTTTTTTGAGCTGATTTCTTCTCTGCATTTAAGATATACCATAAATCTATTAAATTATGAACGTTTTGCAACAAAAGCGGTTAATAATTTCGAAAAATTACGAAAAATATGTGATTTTTAGTGTAACCGTTTTCGAAAATTTTCAATTATCACGAAAAATTTCACTTTTTTTGACGTGAAAACTTTTTGATATCTATGATTATTCGTATTTCCATTGAATTCAGAATGATTCGCAAAAAAATCGCACCTAATTTCGAAATATAACGAAGAAATTGTGGTTTCGGCAGCTAGTTTTTCTAACATTTATGATCAATTTGGAAAAAAAGGACGTTTTTTGAGCGGATTTTTTCTCAGCATTTAAGATATACCATAAATCTATTTAATTATGAACGTTTTGCAACAAAAGCGGTTAATAATTTCGAAAAATTACGAAAAATATGTGATTTTTAGTGTAACCGTTTTCGAAAATTTTCAATTATCTCGAAAAATTTCACTTTTTTTTGACGTGAAAACTTTTCGATATCTATGATTATTCGTATTTCCATTGAATTCAGAATGCTTCGCAAAAAAATCGCACCTGATTTCGAAATATAACGAAGAAATTGTGGTTTCGGCAGCTAGCTTTTCTACAATTTATGATATATTTGGAAAAGAAGGACGTTTTTTGAGCTGATTTCTTCTCTGCATTTAAGATATACCATAAATCTATTAAATTATGAACGTTTTGCAACGAAAGCGGTTAATAATTTCGAAAAATTACGAACAATATGTGATTTTTAGTGTAACCGTTTCCGAAAAGTTTCAATTATCTCGAAAAATTTCACTTTTTTTGACGTGAAAACTTCTTGATATCTATGATTATTCGTATTTCCATTGAATTGAGAACGATTCGCAAAAAAATCGCACCTAATTTCGAAATATAACGAAGAAATTGTGGTTTCGGCAATTAGTTTTTCTAACATTTATGATCAATTTGGAAAAAAAGGACGTTTTTTGAGCGGATTTTTTCTCAGCATTTAAGATATACCATAAATCTATTTAATTATGAAAGTTTTACAACAAAAGCGGTTAATAATCTCGAAAAATTACGAAAAATATGTGGTTTTTAGAGTAACCGTTTCAGAAAATTTTCAATTATCTCGAAAAATTTCACTTTTTTTACGTGAAAACCTCTTGATATCTATGATTATTCGTATTTGCATTGAATTGAGAACGCTTCGCAAAAAAATCGTACCTAATTTCGAAATGTAACGAAGAAATTGTGGTTTCGGCAGCTAGCTTTTCCACAATTTTTGATATATTTGGAAAAAAAAGACGTTTTTTGAGCTGATTTTTTCTCAGCATTTAAGATATACCATAAATCTATTAAATTATGGTCGTTTTGCAACAAAAGCGGTTAATAATTTCGAAACATTACGAAAAATATGTGATTTTTAGTGTAACCGTTTCCGAAAATTTTCAATTATCACGAAAAATTTCACTTTTTTTGACGTGAAAACTTTTTGATATCTATGATTATTCGTATTTCCATTGAATTCAGAACGCTTCGCAAAAAAATCGTACCTAATTTCGAAATGTAACGAAGAAATTGTGGTTTCGGCAGCTAGCTTTTCCACAATTTTTGATATATTTGGAAAAAAAAGACGTTTTTTGAGCGGATTTTTTCTCAGCATTTAAGATATACCATAAATCTATTAAGATATGAACGTTTTGCAACAAAGCGGTTAATAATCTCGAAAAATTACGAAAAATATGTGATTTTTAGTGTAACCGTTTCCGAAAATTTTCAATTATCTCGAAAAATTTCACTTTTTTTGACGTGAAAACTTCTTGATATCGATGATTATTCGTATTTGCATTGAATTGAAAACGCTTCGCAAAAAAATCGCACCTAATTTCGAAATGCAACGAAGAAATTGTGGTTTCGGCAGATAGCTTTTCCACAATTTTTGAAATATTTGGAAAAAAAAGACGTTTTTTGAGCGGATTTTTTCTCAGCATTTAAGATATACCATAAATCTATTAAATTATGAACGTTTTGCAACAAAAGCGGTTAATAATTTCGAAAAATTACGAAAAATATGTGATTTTTAGTGTAACCGTTTCCGAAAATTTTCAATTATCTCGAAAAATTTCACTTTTTTTACGTGAAAACCTCTTGATATCTATGATTATTCGTATTTGCATTGAATTGAGAACACTTCCCAAAAAAATCGTACCTAATTTCGAAATGTAACGAAGAAATTGTGGTTTCGGCAGCTAGTTTTTCCACAATTTTTGATATATTTGGAAAAAAAAGACGTTTTTTGAGCGGATTTTTTCTCAGCATTTAAGATATACCATAAATCTATTAAGATATGAACGTTTTGCAACAAAAGCGGTTAATAATCTCGAAACATTACGAAAAATATGTGATTTTTAGTGTAACAGTTTCCGAAAATTTTCAATTATCTCGAAAAATTTCACTTTTTTTGACGTGAAAACCTCTTGATATCTATGATTATTCGTATTTCCATTGAATTGAGAACGCTTCGCAAAAAAATCGTACCTAATTTCGAAATGTAACGAAGAAATTGTGGTTTCGGCAGCTAGCTTTTCCACAATTTTTGATATATTTGGAAAAAAAAGACGTTTTTTTAGCGGATTTTTTCTCAGCATTTAAGATATACCATAAATCTATTAAATTATGAACGTTTTGCAACAAAAGCGGTTAATAATTTCGAAAAATTACGAACAATATGTGATTTTTAGTGTAACCGTTACCGAAAAGTTTCAATTATCTTGAAAAATTTCACTCTTTTTGACGTGGAAACTTATTGATATCTATGATTATTCGTATTTCCATTGAATTCAGAATGCTTCGCAAAAAAATCGCACCTGATTTCGAAATATAACGAAGAAATTGTGGTTTCGGCAGCTAGTTTTTCTAACATTTATGATCAATTTGGAAAAAAAGGACGTTTTTTGAGCGGATTTTTTCTCAGCATTTAAGATATACCATAAATCTATTTAATTCTGAACGTTTTGCAACAAAAGCGGTTAATAATTTCTAAACATTACGAAAAATATGTGATTTTTAGTGTAACCGTTTCCGAAAAGTTTCAATTATCTCGAAAAATTTCACTTTTTTTGACGTGAAAACTTTTTGATATCTATGATTATTCGTATTTCCATTGAATTCAGAATGCTTCGCAAAAAAATCGCACCTGATTTCGAAATATAACGAAGAAATTGTGGTTTCGGCAGCTAGCTTTTCTACAATTTATGATATATTTGGAAAAGAAGGACGTTTTTTGAGCTGATTTCTTCTCTGCATTTAAGATATACCATAAATCTATTAAATTATGAACGTTTTGCAACAAAAGCGGTTAATAATTTCGAAAAATTACGAAAAATATGTGATTTTTAGTGTAACCGTTTTCGAAAATTTTCAATTATCTCGAAAAATTTCACTCTTTTTGACGTGAAACCTTTTTGATATCTATGATTATTCGTATTTCCATTGAATTCAGAACGCTTCGCAAAAAAATCGCACGTAATTTCGAAATGTAACGAAGAAATTGTGGTTTCGGCAGCTAGTTTTTCTAACGTTTATGATCAATTTGGAAAAAAAGACATTTTTTGAGCGGATTTTTTCTCGGCATTGAAGATATACCATAAATCTATTTAATTATGAACGTTTTGCAACAAAAGCGGTTAATCATTTCGAAACATTACGAAAAATATGTGATTTTTAGTGTAACCGTTTCCGAAAATTTTCAATTATCTCGAAAATTTAACTTTTGTTGACGTGAAAACTTTTTGATATCTATGATTGTTCGTATTTCCATTGAATTCAGAATGCTTCGCAAAAAAATCGCACCTGATTTCGAAATATAACGAAGAAATTGTGGTTTCGGCAGCTAGCTTTTCTACAATTTATGATATATTTGGAAAAGAAAGACGTTTTTTGAGCTGATTTCTTCTCTGCATTTAGGATATACCATAAATCTATTTAATTATGAACGTTTTGCAACAAAAGCGGTTAATAAATTCGAAACATTACGAAAAATATGTGATTTTTAGTGTAACCGTTTCCGAAAAGTTTCAATTATCTCGAAAAATTTCACTTTTTTTGACGTGAAAACTTCTTGATATCGATGACTATTCGTATTTGCATTGAATTGAGAACGCTTCGCAAAAAAATCGCACGTAATTTCGAAATGTAACGAAGAAATTGTGGTTTCGGCAGCTAGTTTTTCTAACGTTTATGATCAATTTGGATAAAAAAGGCATTTTTTGAGCGGATTTTTTCTCGGCATTGAAGATATACCATAAATCTATTTAATTATGAACGTTTTGCAACAAAAGCGGTTAATCATTTCGAAACATTACGAAAAATATGTGATTTTTAGTGTAACCGTTTCCGAAAATTTTCAATTATCTCGAAAATTTCACTTTTGTTGACGTGAAAACTTTTTGATATCTATGATTGTTCGTATTTCCATTGAATTCAGAATGCTTCGCAAAAAAATCGCACCTAATTTCGAAATATAACGAAGAAATTGTGGTTTCGGCAGCTAGTTTTTCTAACATTTATGATCAATTTGGAAAAAAAGGACGTTTTTTGAGCGGATTATTTCTCAGCATTTAAGATATACCATAAATTTATTTAATTATGAACGTTTTGCAACAAAAGCGGTTAATAATTTCGAAAAATTACGAAAAATATGTGATTTTTAGTGTAACCGTTTTCGAAAATTTTCAAGTATCTCGAAAAATTTCACTTTTTTTGACGTGAAAACATTTTGATATCTATGATTATTCGTATTTCCATTGAATTCAGAATGCTTCGCAAAAAAATCGCACCTGATTTCGAAATATAACGAAGAAATTGTGGTTTCGGCAGCTAGCTTTTCTACAATTTATGATATATTTGGAAAAGAAAGACGTTTTTTGAGCTGATTTCTTCTCTGCATTTAAGATATACCATAAATCTATTAAATTATGAACGTTTTGCAACAAAAGCGGTTAATAATCTCGAAAAATTAGGAAAAATATGTGATTTTTATTGTAACCATTTCCGAAAATTTTCAATTATCTCGAAAAATTTCACTTTTTTGACGTGAAAACTTCTTGATATCGATGACTATTCGTATTTGCATTGAATTGAGAACGCTTCGCAAAAAAATCGCACGTAATTTCGAAATGTAACGAAGAAATTGTGGTTTCGGCAGCTAGTTTTTCTAACGTTTATGATCAATTTGGATAAAAAAGGCATTTTTTGAGCGGATTTTTTCTCGGCATTGAAGATATACCATAAATCTATTTAATTATGAACGTTTTGCAACAAAAGCGGTTAATCATTTCGAAACATTACGAAAAATATGTGATTTTTAGTGTAACCGTTTCCGAAAATTTTCAATTATCTCGAAAATTTCACTTTTGTTGACGTGAAAACTTTTTGATATCTATGATTGTTCGTATTTCCATTGAATTCAGAGTGCTTCGCAAAAAAATCGCACCTAATTTCGAAATATAACGAAGAAATTGTGGTTTCGGCAGCTAGTTTTTCTAACATTTATGATCAATTTGGAAAAAAAGGACGTTTTTTGAGCGGATTTTTTCTCAGCATTTAAGATATACCATAAATCTATTTAATTATGAACGTTTTGCAACAAAAGCGGTTAATAATTTCGAAAAATTACGAAAAATATGTGATTTTTATTGTAACCGTTTTCGAAAATTTTCAATTATCTCGAAAAATTTCACTTTTTTTGACGTGAAAACTTCTTGATATCGATGATTATTCGTATTTGCATTGAATTGAGAACGCTTCGCAAAAAAATCGCACCTAATTTCGAAATGTAACGAAGAAATTGTGGTTTCGGCAGCTAGCTTTTCCACAATTTTTGAAATATTTGGAAAAAAAAGACGTTTTTTTAGCGGATTTTTTCTCAGCATTTAAGATATACCATAAATCTATTAAATTATGAACGTTTTGCAACAAAAGCGGTTTATAATTTCGAAAAATTACGAACAATATGTGATTTTTAGTGTAACCGTTACCGAAAAGTTTCAATTATCTTGAAAAATTTCACTCTTTTTGACGTGGAAACTTTTTGATATCTATGATTATTCGTATTTCCATTGAATTCAGAATGCTTCGCAAAAAAATCGCACCTGATTTCGAAATATAACGAAGAAATTGTGGTTTCGGCAGCTAGTTTTTCTAACATTTATGATCAATTTGGAAAAAAAGGACGTTATTTGAGCGGATTTTTTCTCAGCATTTAAGATATACCATAAATCTATTTAATTCTGAACGTTTTGCAACAAAAGCGGTTAATAATTTCGAAACATTACGAAAAATATGTGATTTTTAGTGTAACCGTTTCCGAAAAGTTTCAATTATCTCGAAAAATTTCACTTTTTTTGACGTGAAAACTTTTTGATATCTATGATTATTCGTATTTCCATTGAATTCAGAATGCTTCGCAAAAAAATCGCACCTGATTTCGAAATATAACGAAGAAATTGTGGTTTCGGCAGCTAGCTTTTCTACAATTTATGATATATTTGGAAAAGAAGGACGTTTTTTGAGCTGATTTCTTCTCTGCATTTAAGATATACCATAAATCTATTAAATTATGAACGTTTTGCAACAAAAGCGGTTAATAATTTCGAAAAATTACGAAAAATATGTGATTTTTAGTGTAACCGTTTTCGAAAATTTTCAATTATTTCGAAAAATTTCACTCTTTTTGACGTGAAACCTTTTTGATATCTATGATTATTCGTATTTCCATTGAATTCAGAACGCTTCGCAAAAAAATCGCACGTAATTTCGAAATGTAACGAAGAAATTGTAGTTTCGGCAGCTAGCTTTTCCACAATTTATGATATATTTGGAAAAAAAAGACGTTTTTTGAGCATATTTTTTCTCGGCATTTAAGATATACCATAAATCTATTTAATTATGAACGTTTTGCAACAAAAGCGGTTAATAAATTCGAAACATTACGAAAAATATGTGATTTTTAGTGTAACCGTTTCCGAAAAGTTTCAATTATCTCGAAAAATTTCACTTTTTTTGACGTGAAAACTTCTTGATATCTATGATTATTCGTATTTGCATTGAATTGAGAACGCTTCGCAAAAAAATCGCACGTAATTTCGAAATGTAACGAAGAAATTGTGGTTTCGGCAGCTAGTTTTTCTAACGTTTATGATCAATTTGGAAAAAAAGACATTTTTTGAGCGGATTTTTTCTCGGCATTGAAGATATACCATAAATCTATTTAATTATGAACGTTTTGCAACAAAAGCGGTTAATCATTTCGAAATATTACGAAAAATATGTGATTTTTAGTGTAACCGTTTCCGAAAATTTTCAATTATCTCGAAAATTTCACTTTTGTTGACGTGAAAACTTTTTGATATCTATGATTGTTCGTATTTCCATTGAATTCAGAATGCTTCGCAAAAAAATCGCACCTAATATCGAAATATAACGAAGAAATTGTGGTTTCGGCAGCTAGTTTTTCTAACATTTATGATCAATTTGGAAAAAAAGGACGTTTTTTGAGCGGATTTTTTCTCAGCATTTAAGATATACCATAAATTTATTTAATTATGAACGTTTTGCAACAAAAGCGGTTAATAATTTCGAAAAATTACGAAAAATATGTGATTTTTAGTGTAACCGTTTTCGAAAATTTTCAAGTATCTCGAAAAATTTCACCTTTTTTGACGTGAAAACATTTTGATATCTATGATTATTCGTATTTCCATTGAATTCAGAATGCTTCGCAAAAAAATCGCACCTGATTTCGAAATATAACGAAGAAATTGTGGTTTCGGCAGCTAGCTTTTCTACAATTTATGATATATTTGGAAAAGAAAGACGTTTTTTGAGCTGATTTCTTCTCTGCATTTAAGATATACCATAAATCTATTTAATTATGAACGTTTTGCAACAAAAGCGGTTAATAATTTCGAAAAATTACGAAAAATATGTGATTTTTAGTGTAACCGTTTTCGAAAATTTTCAATTATCTCGAAAAATTTCACTTTTTTTGACGTGAAAACATTTTGATATCTATGATTATTCGTATTTCCATTGAATTCAGAACGCTTCGCAAAAAAATCGCACCTAATTTCGAAATGTAACGAAGAAATTGTGGTTTCGGCAGCTAGCTTTTCCACAATTTTTGACATATTTGGAAAGAAAAGACGTTTTTTGAGCGGATTTTTCTCAGCATTTAAGATATACCATAAATCTATTAAATTATGAACGTTTTGCAACAAAAGCGGTTAATAATTTCGAAAAATTACGAAAAATATGTGATTTTTAGTGTAACCGTTTCCGAAAAGTTTCAATTATCTCGAAAAATTTCACTCTTTTTGACGTATAAACTTTTTGATATCTATGATTATTCGTATTTCCATTGAATTCAGAATGCTTCGCAAAAAAATCGCACCTAATTTCGAAATATAACGAAGAAATTGTGGTTTCGGCAGCTAGTTTTTCTAACATTTATGATCAATTTGGAAAAAAAGGACGTTTTTTGAGCGGATTTTTTCTCAGCATTTAAGATATACCATAAATCTATTTAATTATGAACGTTTTGCAACAAAAGCGGTTAATAATTTCGAAAAATTACGAAAAATATGTGATTTTTAGTGTAACCGTTTTCGAAAATTTTCAATTATCTCGAAAAATTTCACTTTTTTTGACGTGAAAACTTTTCGATATCTATGAATATTCGTATTTCCATTGAATTCAGAATGCTTCGCAAAAAAATCGCACCTGATTTCGAAATATAACGAAGAAATTGTGGTTTCGGCAGCTAGCTTTTCCACAATTTACGATATATTTGGAAAAAAAAGACGTTTTTTGAGCGCATTTTTTCTCGGCATTTAAGATATACCATAAATCTATATAATTATGGTCGTTTTGCAACAAAAGCGGTTAATAATTTCGAAAAATTACGAAAAATATGTGATTTTTAGTGTAACCGTTTCCGAAAATTTTCAATTATCTCGAAAAATTTCACTTTTTTTGACGTGAAAACATTTTGATATCTATGATTATTCGTATTTCCATTGAATTCAGAACGCTTCGCAAAAAAATCGCATCTAATTTCGAAATGTAACGAAGAAATTGTGGTTTCGGCAGCTAGCTTTTCCACAATTTTTGACATATTTGGAAAGAAAAGACGTTTTTTGAGCGGATTTTTCTCAGCATTTAAGATATACCATAAATCTATTAAATTATGAACGTTTTGCAACAAAAGCGGTTAATAATTTCGAAAAATTACGAAAAATATGTGATTTTTAGTGTAACCGTTTCCGAAAAGTTTCAATTATCTCGAAAAATTTCACTCTTTTTGACGTATAAACTTTTTGATATCTATGATTATTCGTATTTCCATTGAATTCAGAATGCTTCGCAAAAAAATCGCACCTAATTTCGAAATATAACGAAGAAATTGTGGTTTCGGCAATTAGTTTTTCTAACATTTATGATCAATTTGGAAAAAAAGGACGTTTTTTGAGCGGATTTTTCTCAGCATTTAAGATATACCATAAATCTATTAAGATATGAACGTTTTGCAACAATAGCGGTTAATAATCTCGAAAAATTACGAAAAATATGTGGTTTTTAGTGTAACCGTTTCCGAAAATTTTCAATTATCTCGAAAAATTTCACTTTTTTTACGTGAAAACCTCTTGATATCTATGATTATTCGTATTTGCATTGAATTGAGAACGCTTCGCAAAAAAATCGTACCTAATTTCGAAATGTAAAGAAGAAATTGTGGTTTCGGCAGCTAGCTTTTCCACAATTTTTGATATATTTGGAAAAAAAAGACGTTTTTTGAGCGGATTTTTTCACAGCATTTAAGATATACCATAAATCTACTAAGATATGAACATTTTGCAACAATAGCGGTTAATAATCTCGAAAAATTACGAAAAATATGTGATTTTTAGTGTAACCGTTTTCGAAAATTTTCAAGTATCTCGAAAAATTTCACCTTTTTTGACGTGAAAACATTTTGATATCTATGATTATTCGTATTTCCATTGAATTCAGAATGCTTCGCAAAAAAATCGCACCTGATTTCGAAATATAACGAAGAAATTGTGGTTTCGGCAGCTAGCTTTTCTACAATTTATGATATATTTGGAAAAGAAAGACGTTTTTTGAGCTGATTTCTTCTCTGCATTTAAGATATACCATAAATCTATTTAATTATGAACGTTTTGCAACAAAAGCGGTTAATAATTTCGAAAAATTACGAAAAATATGTGATTTTTAGTGTAACCGTTTTCGAAAATTTTCAATTATCTCGAAAAATTTCACTTTTTTTGACGTGAAAACATTTTGATATCTATGATTATTCGTATTTCCATTGAATTCAGAACGCTTCGCAAAAAAATCGCACCTAATTTCGAAATGTAACGAAGAAATTGTGGTTTCGGCAGCTAGCTTTTCCACAATTTTTGACATATTTGGAAAGAAAAGACGTTTTTTGAGCGGATTTTTCTCAGCATTTAAGATATACCATAAATCTATTAAATTATGAACGTTTTGCAACAAAAGCGGTTAATAATTTCGAAAAATTACGAAAAATATGTGATTTTTAGTGTAACCGTTTCCGAAAAGTTTCAATTATCTCGAAAAATTTCACTCTTTTTGACGTATAAACTTTTTGATATCTATGATTATTCGTATTTCCATTGAATTCAGAATGCTTCGCAAAAAAATCGCACCTAATTTCGAAATATAACGAAGAAATTGTGGTTTCGGCAGCTAGTTTTTCTAACATTTATGATCAATTTGGAAAAAAAGGACGTTTTTTGAGCGGATTTTTTCTCAGCATTTAAGATATACCATAAATCTATTTAATTATGAACGTTTTGCAACAAAAGCGGTTAATAATTTCGAAAAATTACGAAAAATATGTGATTTTTAGTGTAACCGTTTTCGAAAATTTTCAATTATCTCGAAAAATTTCACTTTTTTTGACGTGAAAACTTTTCGATATCTATGAATATTCGTATTTCCATTGAATTCAGAATGCTTCGCAAAAAAATCGCACCTGATTTCGAAATATAACGAAGAAATTGTGGTTTCGGCAGCTAGCTTTTCCACAATTTACGATATATTTGGAAAAAAAAGACGTTTTTTGAGCGCATTTTTTCTCGGCATTTAAGATATACCATAAATCTATATAATTATGGTCGTTTTGCAACAAAAGCGGTTAATAATTTCGAAAAATTACGAAAAATATGTGATTTTTAGTGTAACCGTTTCCGAAAATTTTCAATTATCTCGAAAAATTTCACTTTTTTTGACGTGAAAACATTTTGATATCTATGATTATTCGTATTTCCATTGAATTCAGAACGCTTCGCAAAAAAATCGCATCTAATTTCGAAATGTAACGAAGAAATTGTGGTTTCGGCAGCTAGCTTTTCCACAATTTTTGACATATTTGGAAAGAAAAGACGTTTTTTGAGCGGATTTTTCTCAGCATTTAAGATATACCATAAATCTATTAAATTATGAACGTTTTGCAACAAAAGCGGTTAATAATTTCGAAAAATTACGAAAAATATGTGATTTTTAGTGTAACCGTTTCCGAAAAGTTTCAATTATCTCGAAAAATTTCACTCTTTTTGACGTATAAACTTTTTGATATCTATGATTATTCGTATTTCCATTGAATTCAGAATGCTTCGCAAAAAAATCGCACCTAATTTCGAAATATAACGAAGAAATTGTGGTTTCGGCAATTAGTTTTTCTAACATTTATGATCAATTTGGAAAAAAAGGACGTTTTTTGAGCGGATTTTTCTCAGCATTTAAGATATACCATAAATCTATTAAGATATGAACGTTTTGCAACAATAGCGGTTAATAATCTCGAAAAATTACGAAAAATATGTGGTTTTTAGTGTAACCGTTTCCGAAAATTTTCAATTATCTCGAAAAATTTCACTTTTTTTACGTGAAAACCTCTTGATATCTATGATTATTCGTATTTGCATTGAATTGAGAACGCTTCGCAAAAAAATCGTACCTAATTTCGAAATGTAAAGAAGAAATTGTGGTTTCGGCAGCTAGCTTTTCCACAATTTTTGATATATTTGGAAAAAAAAGACGTTTTTTGAGCGGATTTTTTCACAGCATTTAAGATATACCATAAATCTACTAAGATATGAACATTTTGCAACAATAGCGGTTAATAATCTCGAAAAATTACGAAAAATATGTGGTTTTTAGTGTAACCGTTTCCGAAAATTTTCAATTATCTCGAAAAATTTCACTTTTTTTACGTGAAAACCTCTTGATATCTATGATTATTCGTATTTGCATTGAATTGAGAACGCTTCGCAAAAAAATCGTACCTAATTTCGAAATGTAACGAAGAAATTGTGGTTTCGGCAGCTAGCTTTTCCACAATTTTTGATATATTTGGAAAAAAAAGACGTTTTTTGAGCGGATTTTTTCTCAGCATTTAAGATATACCATAAATCTATTAAGATATGAACGTTTTGCAACAATAGCGGTTAATAATCTCGAAAAATTACGAAAAATATGTGGTTTTTAGTGTAACCGTTTCCGAAAATTTTCAATTATCTCGAAAAATTTCACTTTTTTTACGTGAAAACCTCTTGATATCTATGATTATTCGTATTTGCATTGAATTGAGAACGCTTCGCAAAAAAATCGTACCTAATTTCGAAATGTAAAGAAGAAATTGTGGTTTCGGCAGCTAGCTTTTCCACAATTTTTGATATATTTGGAAAAAAAAGACGTTTTTTGAGCGGATTTTTTCTCTGCATTTAAGATATACCATAAATCTAATAAGATATGAACATTTTGCAACAATAGCGGTTAATAATCTCGAAAAATTACGAAAAATATGTGGTTTTTAGTGTAACCGTTTCCGAAAATTTTCAATTATCTCGAAAAATTTCACTTTTTTTACGTGAAAACCTCTTGATATCTATGATTATTCGTATTTGCATTGAATTGAGAACGCTTCGCAAAAAAATCGTACCTAATTTCGAAATGTAACGAAGAAATTGTGGTTTCGGCAGCTAGCTTTTCCACAATTTTTGATATATTTGGAAAAAAAAGACGTTTTTTGAGCGGATTTTTTCTCAGCATTTAAGATATACCATAAATCTATTTAATTATGATCGTTTGGCAACAAAAGCGGTTAATAATTTCGAAAAATTACGAAAAATATGTGATTTTTAGTGTAACCGTTTTCGAAAATTTTCAATTTTCTCGAAAAATTTCACTTTTTTTACGTGAAAACCTCTTGATATCTATGATTATTCGTATTTCCATTGAATTCAGAATGCTTCGCAAAAAAATCGCACCTGATTTCGAAATATAACGAAGAAATTGTGGTTTCGGCAGCTAGCTTTTCTACAATTTATGATATATTTGGAAAAGAAAGACGTTTTTTGAGCTGATTTCTTCTCTGCATTTAAGATATACAATAAATCTATTAAATTATGAACGTTTTGCAACAAAAGCGGTTAATAATTTCGAAAAATTACGAAAAATATGTGATTTTTAGTGTAACCGTTTCCGAAAATTTTCAATTATCTCGAAAAATTTCACTCTTTTTGACGTGAAAACTTTTTGATATCTATGATTATTCGTATTTCCATTGAATTCAGAACGCTTCGCAAAAAAATCGCACGTAATTTCGAAATGTAACGAAGAAATTGTAGTTTCGGCAGCTAGCTTTTCCACAATTTATGATATATTTGGAAAAAAAAGACGTTTTTTGAGCGGATTTTTTCTCGGCATTTAAGATATACCATTAATCTATTTAATTATGGTCGTTTTGCAACAAAAGCGGTTAATAATTTCGAAAAATTACGAAAAATATGTGATTTTTAGTATAACCGTTTCCGAAAAGTTTCAATTATCTCGAAAAATTTCACTTTTTTTGACGTGAAAACTTCTTGATGTCTATGATTATTCGTATTTCCATTGAATTGAGAATGCTTCGCAATAAAATTGCACCTTATTTCGAAATATAACGAAGAAATTGTGGTTTCGGCAATTAGTTTTTCTAACATTTATGATCAATTTGGAAAAAAAGGACGTTTTTTGAGCGGATTTTTTCTCAGCATTTAAGATATACCATAAATCTATTTAATTATGAAAGTTTTACAACAAAAGCGGTTAATAATTTCGAAAAATTACGAAAAATATGTGATTTTTAGTGTAACCGTTTCCGAAAATTTTCAATTATCTCGAAAAATTTCACTTTTTTTACGTGAAAACCTCTTGATATCTATGATTATTCGTATTTGCATTGAATTGAGAACGCTTCGCAAAAAAATCGTACCTAATTTCGAAATGTAACGAAGAAATTGTGGTTTCGGCAGCTAGCTTTTCCACAATTTTTGATATATTTGGAAAAAAAAGACGTTTTTTGAGCGGATTTTTTCTCAGCATTTAAGATATACCATAAATCTATTTAATTATGATCGTTTGGCAACAAAAGCGGTTAATAATTTCGAAAAATTACGAAAAATATGTGATTTTTAGTGTAACCGTTTTCGAAAATTTTCAATTATCTCGAAAAATTTCACTTTTTTTACGTGAAAACCTCTTGATATCTATGATTATTCGTATTTCCATTGAATTCAGAATGCTTCGCAAAAAAATCGCACCTGATTTCGAAATATAACGAAGAAATTGTGGTTTCGGCAGCTAGCTTTTCTACAATTTATGATATATTTGGAAAAGAAAGACGTTTTTTGAGCTGATTTCTTCTCTGCATTTAAGATATACAATAAATCTATTAAATTATGAACGTTTTGCAACAAAAGCGGTTAATAATTTCGAAAAATTACGAAAAATATGTGATTTTTAGTGTAACCGTTTCCGAAAATTTTCAATTATCTCGAAAAATTTCACTCTTTTTGACGTGAAAACTTTTTGATATCTATGATTATTCGTATTTCCATTGAATTCAGAACGCTTCGCAAAAAAATCGCACGTAATTTCGAAATGTAACGAAGAAATTGTAGTTTCGGCAGCTAGCTTTTCCACAATTTATGATATATTTGGAAAAAAAAGACGTTTTTTGAGCGGATTTTTTCTCGGCATTTAAGATATACCATTAATCTATTTAATTATGGTCGTTTTGCAACAAAAGCGGTTAATAATTTCGAAAAATTACGAAAAATATGTGATTTTTAGTATAACCGTTTCCGAAAAGTTTCAATTATCTCGAAAAATTTCACTTTTTTTGACGTGAAAACTTCTTGATGTCTATGATTATTCGTATTTCCATTGAATTGAGAATGCTTCGCAATAAAATTGCACCTTATTTCGAAATATAACGAAGAAATTGTGGTTTCGGCAATTAGTTTTTCTAACATTTATGATCAATTTGGAAAAAAAGGACGTTTTTTGAGCGGATTTTTTCTCAGCATTTAAGATATACCATAAATCTATTTAATTATGAAAGTTTTACAACAAAAGCGGTTAATAATTTCGAAAAATTACGAAAAATATGTGATTTTTAGTGTAACCGTTTCCGAAAATTTTCAATTATCTCGAAAAATTTCACTTTTTTTACGTGAAAACCTCTTGATATCTATGATTATTCGTATTTGCATTGAATTGAGAACGCTTCGCAAAAAAATTGTACCTAATTTCGAAATGTAACGAAGAAATTGTGGTTTCGGCAGCTAGCTTTTCCACAATTTTTGATATATTTGGAAAAAAAAGACGTTTTTTGAGCGGATTTTTTCTCAGCATTTAAGATATACCATAAATCTATTAAGATATGAACGTTTTGCAACAATAGCGGTTAATAATCTCGAAAAATTACGAAAAATATGTGGTTTTTAGTGTAACCGTTTCCGAAAATTTTCAATTATCTCGAAAAATTTCACTTTTTTTACGTGAAAACCTCTTGATATCTATGATTATTCGTATTTGCATTGAATTGAGAACGCTTCGCAAAAAAATCGTACCTAATTTCGAAATGTAAAGAAGAAATTGTGGTTTCGGCAGCTAGCTTTTCCACAATTTTTGATATATTTGGAAAAAAAAGACGTTTTTTGAGCGGATTTTTTCTCAGCATTTAAGATATACCATAAATCTATTAAGATACGAACGTTTTGCAACAAAAGCGGTTAATAATCTCGAAAAATTACGAAAAATATGTGGTTTTTAGTGTAACCGTTTCCGAAAATTTTCAATTATCTCGAAAAATTTCACTTTTTTTGACGTGAAAACTTTTTGATATCTATGATTATTCGTATTTCCATTGAATTCAGAATGCTTCGCAAAAAAATCGCACCTATTTTCGAAATATAACGAAGAGATTGTGGTTTCGGCAGCTAGTTTTTCTAACATTTATGATCAATTTGGAAAAAAAGGACGTTTTTTGAGCGGATTTTTTCTCAGCATTTAAGATATACCATAAATCTATTAAATTATGAACGTTTTGCAACAAAAGCGGTTAATAATCTCGAAAAATTACGAAAAATATGTGATTTTTAGTGTAACCGTTTCCGAAAATTTTCAATTATCTCGAAAAATTTCACTTTTTTTGACGTGAAAACTTCTTGAAATCGATGATTATTCGTATTTGCATTGAATTGAGAACGCTTCGCTAAAAAATCGCACCTAATTTCGAAATGTAACGAAGAAATTGTGGTTTCGGCAGCTAGCTTTTCCACAATTTTTGAAATATTTGGAAAAAAAAGACGTTTTTTGAGCGGATTTTTCTCAGCATTTAAGATATACCATAAATCTATTAAATTATGAACGTTTTGCAACAAAAGCGGTTAATAATTTCGAAAAATTACGAAAAATATGTGATTTTTAGTGTAACCGTTTCCGAAAAGTATCAATTATCTCGAAAAATTTCACTGTTTTTGATATCTATGATTATTCGTATTTCCATTGAATTCAGAATGCTTCGCAAAAAAATCGCACCTAATTTCGAAATATAACGAAGAAATTGTGGTTTCGGCAGCTAGTTTTTCTAACATTTATGATCAATTTGGAAAAAAAGGACATTTTTTGAGCGGATTTTTTCACAGCATTTAAGATATTTCATAAATCTATTTAATTATGAACGTTTTGCAACAAAAGCGGTTAAGAATTTCGAAAAATTACGAAAAATATGTGATTTTTAGTGTAACCGTTTTCGAAAATTTTCAATTATCTCGAAAAATTTCACTTTTTTTGACCTGAAAACTTTTCGATATCTATGATTATTCGTATTTCCATTGAATTCAGAATGCTTCGCAAAAAAATCGCACCTGATTTCGAAATATAACGAAGAAATTGTAGTTTCGGCAGCTAGCTTTTCCACAATTTATGATATATTTGGAAAAAAAAGACGTTTTTTGAGCGGATTTTTTCTCGGCATTTAAGATATACCATAAATCTATTTAATTATGGTCGTTTTGCAACAAAAGCGGTTAATAATTTCGAAAAATTACGAAAAATATGTGATTTTTAGTGTAACCGTTTCCGAAAAGTTTCAATTATCTCGAAAAATTTCACTTTTTTTGACGTGAAAACTTCTTGATGTCTATGATTATTCGTATTTCCATTGAATTGAGAACGCTTCGCAATAAAATCGCACCTAATTTCGAAATATAACGAAGAAATTGTGGTTTCGGCAATTAGTTTTTCTAACATTTATGATCAATTTTGAAAAAAAGGACGTTTTTTGAGCGGATTTTTTCTCAGCATTTAAGATATACCATAAATCTATTTAATTATGAAAGTTTTACAACAAAAGCGGTTAATAATTTCGAAAAATTACGAAAAATATGTGATTTTTAGTGTAACCGTTTCCGAAAATTTTCAATTATCTCGAAAAATTTCACTTTTTTTACGTGAACACCTCTTGATATCTATGATTATTCGTATTTGCATTGAATTGAGAACGCTTCGCAAAAAAATCGTACCTAATTTCGAAATGTAACGAAGAAATTGTGGTTTCGGCAGCTAGCTTTTCCACAATTTTTGATATATTTGGAAAAAAAAGACGTTTTTTGAGCGGATTTTTTCTCAGCATTTAAGATATACCATAAATCTATTAAGATATGAACGTTTTGCAACAAAAGCGGTTAATAATCTCGAAAAATTACGAAAAATATGTGGTTATTAGTGTAACCGTTTCCGAAAATTTTCAATTATCTCGAAAAATTTCACTTTTTTTACGTGAAAACCTCTTGATATCTATGATTATTCGTATTTGCATTGAATTGAGAACGCTTCGCAAAAAAATCGTACCTAATTTCGAAATGTAACGAAGAAATTGTGGTTTCGGCAGCTAGCTTTTCCACAATTTTTGATATATTTGGAAAAAAAAGACGTTTTATGAGCGGATTTTTTCTCAGCATTTAAGATATACCATAAATCTATTAAGATATGAACGTTTTGCAACAAAAGCGGTTAATAATCTCGAAAAATTACGAAAAATATGTGGTTTTTAGTGTAACCGTTTCCGAAAATTTTCAATTATCTCGAAAAATTTCACTTTTTTTGACGTGAAAACTTTTTGATATCTATGATTATTCGTATTTCCATTGAATTCAGAATGCTTCGCAAAAAAATCGCACCTAATTTCGAAATATAACGAAGAAATTGTGGTTTCGGCAGCTAGTTTTTCTAACATTTATGATCAATTTGGAAAAAAAGGACGTTTTTTGAGCGGATTTTTTCTCAGCATTTAAGATATACCATAAATCTATTTAATTATGAACGTTTTGCAACAAAAGCGGTTAATAATTTCGAAAAATTACGAAAAATATGTGATTTTTAGTGTAACTGTTTTCGAAAATTTTCAATTATCTCGAAAATTTCACTTTTTTTGACGTGAAAACTTCTTGATATCGATGATTATTCGTATTTGCATTGAATTGAGAACGCTTCGCAAAAAAATCGCACCTAATTTCGAAATATAAGGAAGAAATTGTGGTTTCGGCAATTAGTTTTTCTAACATTTATGATCAATTTGGAAAAAAAGGACGTTTTTTGAGCGGATTTTTTCTCAGCATTTAAGATATACCATAAATCTATTTAATTATGAAAGTTTTACAACAAAAGCGGTTAATAATTTCGAAAAATTAAGAAAAATATGTGATTTTTAGTGTAACCGTTTCCGAAAATTTTCAATTATCTCGAAAAATTTCACTTTTTTTACGTGAAAACCTCTTGATATCTATGATTATTCGTATTTCCATTGAATTGAGAACGCTTCGCAAAAAAATCGTACCTAATTTCGAAATGTAACGAAGAAATTGTGGTTTCGGCAGCTAGCTTTTCCACAATTTTTGATATATTTGGAAAAAAAAGACGTTTTTTGAGCGGATTTTTTCTCAGCATTTAAGATATACCATAAATCTATTAAGATATGAACGTTTTGCAACAAAAGCGGTTAATAATCTCGAAAAATTACGAAAAATATGTGATTTTTAGTGTAACCGTTTCCGAAAATTTTCAATTATCTCGAAAAATTTCACTTTTTTTACGTGAAAACCTCTTGATATCTATGATTATTCGTATTTGCATTGAATTGAGAACGCTTCACAAAAAAATCGTACCTAATTTCAAAATGTAACGAAGAAATTGTGGTTTCGGCAGCTAGCTTTTCCACAATTTTTGATATATTTGGAAAAAAAAGACGTTTTTTGAGCGGATTTTTTCTCAGCATTTAAGATATACCATAAATCTATTAAGATATGAACGTTTTGCAACAAAAGCGGTTAATAATCTCGAAAAATTACGAAAGATATGTGGTTTTTAGTGTAACCGTTTCCGAAAATTTTCAATTATCTCGAAAAATTTCACTCTTTTTGACGTATAAACTTTTTGATATCTATGATTATTCGTATTTCCATTGAATTCAGAATGCTTCGCAAAAAAATCGCACCTAATTTCGAAATATAACGAAGAAATTGTGGTTTCGGCAGCTAGTTTTTCTAACATTTATGATCAATTTGGAAAAAAAGGACGTTTTTTGAGCGGATTTTTTCTCAGCATTTAAGATATACCATAAATCTATTTAATTATGAACGTTTTACAACAAAAGCGGTTAATAATTTCGAAAAATTACGAACAATATGTGATTTTTAGTGTAACCGTTTCCGAAAAGTTTCAATTATCTCGAAAAATTTCACTCTTTTTGACGTGAAAACTTTTTGATATCTATGATTATTCGTATTTCCATTGAATTCAGAATGATTCGCAAAAAAATCGCACCTAATTTCGAAATATAACGAAGAAATTGTGGTTTCGGCAGCTAGTTTTTCTAACATTTATGATCAATTTGGAAAAAAAGGACGTTTTTTGAGCGGATTTTTTCTCAGCATTTAAAATATACCATAAATCTATTAAGATATGAACGTTTTGCAACAAAAGCGGTTAATAATCTCGAAAAATTACGAAAAATATGTGATTTTTAGTGTAACCGTTTCCGAAAATTTTCAATTATCTCGAAAAATTTCACTTTTTTTGACGTAAAAACTTCTTGAAATCGATGATTATTCGTATTTGCATTGAATTGAGAACGCTTCGCAAAAAAATCGCACCTAATTTCGAAATGTAACGAAGAAATTGTGGTTTCGGCAGCTAGCTTTTCCACAATTTTTGATATATTTGGAAAAAAAAGACGTTTTTTGAGCGGATTTTTTCTCAGCATTTAAGATATACCATAAATCTATTAGGATATGAACGTTTTGCAACAAAAGCGGTTAATAATCTCGAAAAATTACGAAAAAAATGTGGTTTTTAGTTTAACCGTTTCCGAAAATTTTCAATTATCTCGAAAAATTTCACTTTTTTTGACGTGAAAACTTTTTGATATCTATGATTATTCGTATTTCCATTGAATTCAGAATGCTTCGCAAAAAAATCGCACCTAATTTCGAAATATAACGAAGAAATTGTGGTTTCGGCAGCTAGTTTTTCTAACATTTATGATCAATTTGGAAAAAAAGGACGTTTTTTGAGCGGATTTTTTTCTCAGCATTTAAGATATACCATAAATCTATTGAATTATGAACGTTTTGCAACAAAAGCGGTTAAAAATTTCGAAAAATTACGAAAAATATGTGATTTTTAGTGTAACCGTTTTCGAAAATTTTCAATTATCTCGAAAAATTTCACTTTTTTTACGTGAAAACCTCTTGATATCTATGATTATTCGTATTTGCATTGAATTGAGAACGCTTCACAAAAAAATCGTACCTAATTTCAAAATGTAACGAAGAAATTGTGGTTTCGGCAGCTAGCTTTTCCACAATTTTTGATATATTTGGAAAAAAAAGACGTTTTTTGAGCGGATTTTTTCTCAGCATTTAAGATATACCATAAATCTATTAAGATATGAACGTTTTGCAACAAAAGCGGTTAATAATCTCGAAAAATTACGAAAGATATGTGGTTTTTAGTGTAACCGTTTCCGAAAATTTTCAATTATCTCGAAAAATTTCACTCTTTTTGACGTATAAACTTTTTGATATCTATGATTATTCGTATTTCCATTGAATTCAGAATGCTTCGCAAAAAAATCGCACCTAATTTCGAAATATAACGAAGAAATTGTGGTTTCGGCAGCTAGTTTTTCTAACATTTATGATCAATTTGGAAAAAAAGGACGTTTTTTGAGCGGATTTTTTCTCAGCATTTAAGATATACCATAAATCTATTTAATTATGAACGTTTTACAACAAAAGCGGTTAATAATTTCGAAAAATTACGAACAATATGTGATTTTTAGTGTAACCGTTTCCGAAAAGTTTCAATTATCTCGAAAAATTTCACTCTTTTTGACGTGAAAACTTTTTGATATCTATGATTATTCGTATTTCCATTGAATTCAGAATGATTCGCAAAAAAATCGCACCTAATTTCGAAATATAACGAAGAAATTGTGGTTTCGGCAGCTAGTTTTTCTAACATTTATGATCAATTTGGAAAAAAAGGACGTTTTTTGAGCGGATTTTTTCTCAGCATTTAAAATATACCATAAATCTATTAAGATATGAACGTTTTGCAACAAAAGCGGTTAATAATCTCGAAAAATTACGAAAAATATGTGATTTTTAGTGTAACCGTTTCCGAAAATTTTCAATTATCTCGAAAAATTTCACTTTTTTTGACGTAAAAACTTCTTGAAATCGATGATTATTCGTATTTGCATTGAATTGAGAACGCTTCGCAAAAAAATCGCACCTAATTTCGAAATGTAACGAAGAAATTGTGGTTTCGGCAGCTAGCTTTTCCACAATTTTTGATATATTTGGAAAAAAAAGACGTTTTTTGAGCGGATTTTTTCTCAGCATTTAAGATATACCATAAATCTATTAGGATATGAACGTTTTGCAACAAAAGCGGTTAATAATCTCGAAAAATTACGAAAAAAATGTGGTTTTTAGTTTAACCGTTTCCGAAAATCTTCAATTATCTCGAAAAATTTCACTTTTTTTGACGTGAAAACTTTTTGATATCTATGATTATTCGTATTTCCATTGAATTCAGAATGCTTCGCAAAAAAATCGCACCTAATTTCGAAATATAACGAAGAAATTGTGGTTTCGGCAGCTAGTTTTTCTAACATTTATGATCAATTTGGAAAAAAAGGACGTTTTTTGAGCGGATTTTTTTCTCAGCATTTAAGATATACCATAAATCTATTGAATTATGAACGTTTTGCAACAAAAGCGGTTAAAAATTTCGAAAAATTACGAAAAATATGTGATTTTTAGTGTAACCGTTTTCGAAAATTTTCAATTATCTCGAAAATTTCACTTTTTTTGACGTGAAAACTTCTTGATATCGATGATTATTCGTATTTCCATTGAATTCAGAACGCTTCGCAAAAAAATCGCACGTAATTTCGAAATGTAACGAAGAAATTGTAGTTTCGGCAGCTAGCTTTTCCACAATTAATGATATATTTGGAAAAAAAAGACGTTTTTTGAGCGGATTTCTTCTCTGCATTTAAGATATACCATAAATCTATTAAATTATGAACGTTTTGCAACAAAAGCGGTTAATAATTTCGAAAAATTACGAGAAATATGTGATTTTTAGTGTAACCGTTTCCGAAAATTTTCAATTATCTCGAAAAATTTCACTCTTTTTGACGTGAAAACTTTTTGATATCTATGATTATTCGTATTTCCATTGAATTCAGAACGCTTCGCAAAAAAATCGCACGTAATTTCGAAATGTAACGAAGAAATTGTAGTTTCGGCAGCTAGCTTTTCCACAATTTATGATATATTTGGAAAAAAAAGACGTTTTTTGAGCGGATTTTTTCTCGGCATTTAAGATATACCATAAATCTATTTAATTATGGTCGTTTGGCAACAAAAGCGGTTAATAATTTCGAAAAATTACGAAAAATATGTGATTTTTAGTGTAACCGTTTCCGAAAAGTTTCAATTATCTCGAAAAAATTCACTTTTTTTGACGTGAAAACTTCTTGATATCTATGATTATTCGTATTTCCATTGAATTGAGAACGCTTCGCAAAAAAATCGCACCTAATTTCGAAATATAAGGAAGAAATTGTGGTTTCGGCAGCTAGCTTTTCTACAATTTATGATATATTTGGAAAAAAAAGACGTTTTTTGAGCGGATTTTTTCTCAGCATTTAAGATATACCATAAATCTATTAAGATATGAACGTTTTGCAACAAAAGCGGTTAATAATCTCGAAAAATTACGAAAAATATGTGGTTTTTAGTGTAACCGTTTCCGAAAATTTTCAATTATCTCGAAAAATTTCACTTTTTTTACGTGAAAACCTCTTGATATCTATGATTATTCGTATTTGCATTGAATTGAGAACGCTTCGCAAAAAAATCGTACCTAATTTCGAAATGTAACGAAGAAATTGTGGTTTCGGCAGCTAGCTTTTCCACAATTTTTGATATATTTAAAAAAAAAAGACGTTTTTTGAGCGGATTTTTTCTCAGCATTTAAGATATACCATAAATCTATTAAATTATGAACGTTTTGCAACAAAAGCGGTTAATAATCTCGAAAAATTACGAAAAATATGTGATTTTTAGTGTAACCGTTTCCGAAAATTTTCAATTATCTCGAAAAATTTCACTTTTTTTGACGTGAAAACTTCTTGAAATCGATGATTATTCGTATTTGCATTGAATTGAGAACGCTTCGCTAAAAAATCGCACCTAATTTCGAAATGTAACGAAGAAATTGTGGTTTCGGCAGCTAGCTTTTCCACAATTTTTGAAATATTTGGAAAAAAAAGACGTTTTTTGAGCGGATTTTTCTCAGCATTTAAGATATACCATAAATCTATTAAATTATGAACGTTTTGCAACAAAAGCGGTTAATAATTTCGAAAAATTACGAAAAATATGTGATTTTTAGTGTAACCGTTTCCGAAAAGTTTCAATTATCTCGAAAAATTTCACTGTTTTTGATATCTATGATTATTCGTATTTCCATTGAATTCAGAATGCTTCGCAAAAAAATCGCACCTAATTTCGAAATATAACGAAGAAATTGTGGTTTCAGCAGCTAGTTTTTCTAACATTTATGATCAATTTGGAAAAAAAGGACATTTTTTGAGCGGATTTTTTCACAGCATTTAAGATATTTCATAAATCTATTTAATTATGAACGTTTTGCAACAAAAGCGGTTAAGAATTTCGAAAAATTACGAAAAATATGTGATTTTTAGTGTAACCGTTTTCGAAAATTTTCAATTATCTCGAAAAATTTCACTTTTTTTGACCTGAAAACTTTTCGATATCTATGATTATTCGTATTTCCATTGAATTCAGAATGCTTCGCAAAAAAATCGCACCTGATTTCGAAATATAACGAAGAAATTGTAGTTTCGGCAGCTAGCTTTTCCACAATTTATGATATATTTGGAAAAAAAAGACGTTTTTTGAGCGGATTTTTTCTCGGCATTTAAGATATACCATAAATCTATTTAATTATGGTCGTTTTGCAACAAAAGCGGTTAATAATTTCGAAAAATTACGAAAAATATGTGATTTTTAGTGTAACCGTTTCCGAAAAGTTTCAATTATCTCGAAAAATTTCACTTTTTTTGACGTGAAAACTTCTTGATGTCTATGATTATTCGTATTTCCATTGAATTGAGAACGCTTCGCAATAAAATCGCACCTAATTTCGAAATATAACGAAGAAATTGTGGTTTCGGCAATTAGTTTTTCTAACATTTATGATCAATTTTGAAAAAAAGGACGTTTTTTGAGCGGATTTTTTCTCAGCATTTAAGATATACCATAAATCTATTTAATTATGAAAGTTTTACAACAAAAGCGGTTAATAATTTCGAAAAATTACGAAAAATATGTGATTTTTAGTGTAACCGTTTCCGAAAATTTTCAATTATCTCGAAAAATTTCACTTTTTTTACGTGAACACCTCTTGATATCTATGATTATTCGTATTTGCATTGAATTGAGAACGCTTCGCAAAAAAATCGTACCTAATTTCGAAATGTAACGAAGAAATTGTGGTTTCGGCAGCTAGCTTTTCCACAATTTTTGATATATTTGGAAAAAAAAGACGTTTTTTGAGCGGATTTTTTCTCAGCATTTAAGATATACCATAAATCTATTAAGATATGAACGTTTTGCAACAAAAGCGTTTAATAATCTCGAAAAATTACGAAAAATATGTGGTTTTTAGTGTAACCGTTTCCGAAAATTTTCAATTATCTCGAAAAATTTCACTTTTTTTACGTGAAAACCTCTTGATATCTATGATTATTCGTATTTGCATTGAATTGAGAACGCTTCGCAAAAAAATCGTACCTAATTTCGAAATGTAACGAAGAAATTGTGGTTTCGGCAGCTAGCTTTTCCACAATTTTTGATATATTTGGAAAAAAAAGACGTTTTATGAGCGGATTTTTTCTCAGCATTTAAGATATACCATAAATCTATTAAGATATGAACGTTTTGCAACAAAAGCGGTTAATAATCTCGAAAAATTACGAAAAATATGTGGTTTTTAGTGTAACCGTTTCCGAAAATTTTCAATTATCTCGAAAAATTTCACTTTTTTTGACGTGAAAACTTTTTGATATCTATGATTATTCGTATTTCCATTGAATTCAGAATGCTTCGCAAAAAAATCGCACCTAATTTCGAAATATAACGAAGAAATTGTGGTTTCGGCAGCTAGTTTTTCTAACATTTATGATCAATTTGGAAAAAAAGGACGTTTTTTGAGCGGATTTTTTCTCAGCATTTAAGATATACCATAAATCTATTTAATTATGAACGTTTTGCAACAAAAGCGGTTAATAATTTCGAAAAATTACGAAAAATATGTGATTTTTAGTGTAACTGTTTTCGAAAATTTTCAATTATCTCGAAAATTTCACTTTTTTTGACGTGAAAACTTCTTGATATCGATGATTATTCGTATTTGCATTGAATTGAGAACGCTTCGCAAAAAAATCGCACCTAATTTCGAAATATAAGGAAGAAATTGTGGTTTCGGCAATTAGTTTTTCTAACATTTATGATCAATTTGGAAAAAAAGGACCTTTTTTGAGCGGATTTTTTCTCAGCATTTAAGATATACCATAAATCTATTTAATTATGAAAGTTTTACAACAAAAGCGGTTAATAATTTCGAAAAATTAAGAAAAATATGTGATTTTTAGTGTAACCGTTTCCGAAAATTTTCAATTATCTCGAAAAATTTCACTTTTTTTACGTGAAAACCTCTTGATATCTATGATTATTCGTATTTGCATTGAATTGAGAACGCTTCGCAAAAAAATCGTACCTAATTTCGAAATGTAACGAAGAAATTTTGGTTTCGGCAGCTAGCTTTTCCACAATTTTTGATATATTTGGAAAAAAAAGACGTTTTTTGAGCGGATTTTTTCTCAGCATTTAAGATATACCATAAATCTATTAAGATATGAACGTTTTGCAACAAAAGCGGTTAATAATCTCGAAAAATTACGAAAAATATGTGATTTTTAGTGTAACCGTTTCCGAAAATTTTCAATTATCTCGAAAAATTTCACTCTTTTTGACGTATAAACTTTTTGATATCTATGATTATTCGTATTTCCATTGAATTCAGAATGCTTCGCAAAAAAATCGCACCTAATTTCGAAATATAACGAAGAAATTGTGGTTTCGGCAGCTAGTTTTTCTAACATTTATGATCAATTTGGAAAAAAAGGACGTTTTTTGAGCGGATTTTTTCTCAGCATTTAAGATATACCATAAATCTATTTAATTATGAACGTTTTACAACAAAAGCGGTTAATAATTTCGAAAAATTACGAACAATATGTGATTTTTAGTGTAACCGTTTCCGAAAAGTTTCAATTATCTCGAAAAATTTCACTCTTTTTGACGTGAAAACTTTTTGATATCTATGATTATTCGTATTTCCATTGAATTCAGAATGATTCGCAAAAAAATCGCACCTAATTTCGAAATATAACGAAGAAATTGTGGTTTCGGCAGCTAGTTTTTCTAACATTTATGATCAATTTGGAAAAAAAGGACGTTTTTTGAGCGGATTTTTTCTCAGCATTTAAAATATACCATAAATCTATTAAGATATGAACGTTTTGCAACAAAAGCGGTTAATAATCTCGAAAAATTACGAAAAATATGTGATTTTTAGTGTAACCGTTTCCGAAAATTTTCAATTATCTCGAAAAATTTCACTTTTTTTGACGTGAAAACTTCTTGAAATCGATGATTATTCGTATTTGCATTGAATTGAGAACGCTTCGCAAAAAAATCGCACCTAATTTCGAAATGTAACGAAGAAATTGTGGTTTCGGCAGCTAGCTTTTCCACAATTTTTGATATATTTGGAAAAAAAAGACGTTTTTTGAGCGGATTTTTTCTCAGCATTTAAGATATACCATAAATCTATTAGGATATGAACGTTTTGCAACAAAAGCGGTTAATAATCTCGAAAAATTACGAAAAAAATGTGGTTTTTAGTTTAACCGTTTCCGAAAATTTTCAATTATCTCGAAAAATTTCACTTTTTTTGACGTGAAAACTTTTTGATATCTATGATTATTCGTATTTCCATTGAATTCAGAATGCTTCGCAAAAAAATCGCACCTAATTTCGAAATATAACGAAGAAATTGTGGTTTCGGCAGCTAGTTTTTCTAACATTTATGATCAATTTGGAAAAAAAGGACGTTTTTTGAGCGGATTTTTTCTCAGCATTTAAGATATACCATAAATCTATTGAATTATGAACGTTTTGCAACAAAAGCGGTTAATAATTTCGAAAAATTACGAAAAATATGTGATTTTTAGTGTAACCGTTTTCGAAAATTTTCAATTATCTCGAAAATTTCACTTTTTTTGACGTGAAAACTTCTTGATATCGATGATTATTCGTATTTCCATTGAATTCAGAACGCTTCGCAAAAAAATCGCACGTAATTTCGAAATGTAACGAAGAAATTGTAGTTTCGGCAGCTAGCTTTTCCACAATTAATGATATATTTGGAAAAAAAAGACGTTTTTTGAGCGGATTTCTTCTCTGCATTTAAGATATACCATAAATCTATTAAATTATGAACGTTTTGCAACAAAAGCGGTTAATAATTTCGAAAAATTACGAGAAATATGTGATTTTTAGTGTAACCGTTTCCGAAAATTTTCAATTATCTCGAAAAATTTCACTCTTTTTGACGTGAAAACTTTTTGATATCTATGATTATTCGTATTTCCATTGAATTCAGAACGCTTCGCAAAAAAATCGCACGTAATTTCGAAATGTAACGAAGAAATTGTAGTTTCGGCAGCTAGCTTTTCCACAATTTATGATATATTTGGAAAAAAAAGACGTTTTTTGAGCGGATTTTTTCTCGGCATTTAAGATATACCATAAATCTATTTAATTATGGTCGTTTGGCAACAAAAGCGGTTAATAATTTCGAAAAATTACGAAAAATATGTGATTTTTAGTGTAACCGTTTCCGAAAAGTTTCAATTATCTCGAAAAAATTCACTTTTTTTGACGTGAAAACTTCTTGATATCTATGATTATTCGTATTTCCATTGAATTGAGAACGCTTCGCAAAAAAATCGCACCTAATTTCGAAATATAAGGAAGAAATTGTGGTTTCGGCAGCTAGCTTTTCTACAATTTATGATATATTTGGAAAAAAAAGACGTTTTTTGAGCGGATTTTTTCTCAGCATTTAAGATATACCATAAATCTATTAAGATATGAACGTTTTGCAACAAAAGCGGTTAATAATCTCGAAAAATTACGAAAAATATGTGGTTTTTAGTGTAACCGTTTCCGAAAATTTTCAATTATCTCGAAAAATTTCACTTTTTTTACGTGAAAACCTCTTGATATCTATGATTATTCGTATTTGCATTGAATTGAGAACGCTTCGCAAAAAAATCGTACCTAATTTCGAAATGTAACGAAGAAATTGTGGTTTCGGCAGCTAGCTTTTCCACAATTTTTGATATATTTAAAAAAAAAGACGTTTTTTGAGCGGATTTTTTCTCAGCATTTAAGATATACCATAAGTCTATTAAGATATGAACGTTTTGCAACAAAAGCGGTTAATAATCTCGAAAAATTACGAAAAATATGTGGTTTTTAGTGTAACCGTTTCCGAAAATTTTCAATTATCTCGAAAAATTTCACTTTTTTTACGTGAAAACCTCTTGATATCTATGATTATTCGTATTTGCATTGAATTGAGAACGCTTCGCAAAAAAATCGTACCTAATTTCGAAATGTAACGAAGAAATTGTGGTTTCGGCAGCTAGCTTTTCCACAATTTTTGATATATTTAAAAAAAAAAGACGTTTTTTGAGCGGATTTTTTCTCAGCATTTAAGATATACCATAAGTCTATTAAGATATGAACGTTTTGCAACAAAAGCGGTTAATAATCTCGAAAAATTACGAAAAATATGTGGTTTTTAGTGTAACCGTTTCCGAAAATTTTCAATTATCTCGAAAAATTTCACTTTTTTTACGTGAAAACCTCTTGATATCTATGATTATTCGTATTTGCATTGAATTGAGAACGCTTCGAAAAAAAATCGTACCTAATTTCGAAATGTAACGAAGAAATTGTGGTTTCGGCAGCTAGCTTTTCCACAATTTTTTATATATTTGGAAAAAAAAGACGTTTTTTGAGCGGATTTTTTCTCAGCATTTAAGATATACCATAGATCTATTAAGATATGAACGTTTTGCAACAAATGCGGTTAATAATCTCGAAAAATTACGAAAAATATGTGGTTTTTAGTGTAACCGTTTCCGAAAATTTTCAATTATCTCGAAAAATTTCACTTTTTTTGACGTGAAAACTTTTTGATATCTATGATTATTCGTATTTCCATTGAATTCAGAATGCTTCGCAAAAAAATCGCACCTGATTTCGAAATATAACGAAGAAATTTTGGTTTCGGCAGCTAGCTTTTCTACAATTTATGATATATTTGGAAAAGAAGGACGTTTTTTGAGCTGATTTCTTCTCTGCATTTAAGATATACCATAAATCTATTAAATTATGAACGTTTTGCAACAAAAGCGGTTAATAATTTCGAAAAATTACGAAAAATATGTGATTTTTAGTGTAACCGTTTCCGAAAATTTTCAATTATCTCGAAAAATTTCACTCTTTTTGACGTGAAACCTTTTTGATATCTATGATTATTCGTATTTCCATTGAATTGAGAACGCTTCGCAAAAAAATCGCACCTAATTTGGAAATGTAACGAAGAAATTGTGGTTTTGGCAGCTAGCTTTTCCACAATTTTTGAAATATTTGGAAAAAAAAGACGTTTTTTGAGCGGATTTTTTCTCAGCATTTAAGATATACCATAAATCTATTTAATTATGAACGTTTTGCAACAAAAGCGGTTAATAATTTCGAAAAATTACGAAAAATATGTGATTTTTAGTGTAACCGTTTTCGAAAATTTTCAATTATCTCGAAAAATTTCACTTTTTTTGACGTGAAAACTTTTTGATATCTATGATTATTCGTATTTCCATTGAATTCAGAATGCTTCGCAAAAAAATCGCACCTGATTTCGAAATATAACGAAGAAATTTTGGTTTCGGCAGCTAGCTTTTCTACAATTTATGATATATTTGGAAAAGAAGGACGTTTTTTGAGCTGATTTCTTCTCTGCATTTAAGATATACCATAAATCTATTAAATTATGAACGTTTTGCAACAAAAGCGGTTAATAATCTCGAAAAATTACGAAAAATATGTGGTTTTTAGTGTAACCGTTTCCGAAAATTTTCAATTATCTCGAAAAATTTCACTTTTTTTACGTGAAAACCTCTTGATATCTATGATTATTCGTATTTGCATTGAATTGAGAACGCTTCGCAAAAAAATCGTACCTAATTTCGAAATGTAACGAAGAAATTGTGGTTTCGGCAGCTAGCTTTTCCACAATTTTTGATATATTTAAAAAAAAAAGACGTTTTTTGAGCGGATTTTTTCTCAGCATTTAAGATATACCATAAGTCTATTAAGATATGAACGTTTTGCAACAAAAGCGGTTAATAATCTCGAAAAATTACGAAAAATATGTGGTTTTTAGTGTAACCGTTTCCGAAAATTTTCAATTATCTCGAAAAATTTCACTTTTTTTACGTGAAAACCTCTTGATATCTATGATTATTCGTATTTGCATTGAATTGAGAACGCTTCGAAAAAAAATCGTACCTAATTTCGAAATGTAACGAAGAAATTGTGGTTTCGGCAGCTAGCTTTTCCACAATTTTTTATATATTTGGAAAAAAAAGACGTTTTTTGAGCGGATTTTTTCTCAGCATTTAAGATATACCATAGATCTATTAAGATATGAACGTTTTGCAACAAATGCGGTTAATAATCTCGAAAAATTACGAAAAATATGTGGTTTTTAGTGTAACCGTTTCCGAAAATTTTCAATTATCTCGAAAAATTTCACTTTTTTTGACGTGAAAACTTTTTGATATCTATGATTATTCGTATTTCCATTGAATTCAGAATGCTTCGCAAAAAAATCGCACCTGATTTCGAAATATAACGAAGAAATTTTGGTTTCGGCAGCTAGCTTTTCTACAATTTATGATATATTTGGAAAAGAAGGACGTTTTTTGAGCTGATTTCTTCTCTGCATTTAAGATATACCATAAATCTATTAAATTATGAACGTTTTGCAACAAAAGCGGTTAATAATTTCGAAAAATTACGAAATATATGTGATTTTTAGTGTAACCGTTTCCGAAAATTTTCAATTATCTCGAAAAATTTCACTCTTTTTGACGTGAAACCTTTTTGATATCTATGATTATTCGTATTTCCATTGAATTGAGAACGCTTCGCAAAAAAATCGCACCTAATTTGGAAATGTAACGAAGAAATTGTGGTTTTGGCAGCTAGCTTTTCCACAATTTTTGAAATATTTGGAAAAAAAAGACGTTTTTTGAGCGGATTTTTTCTCAGCATTTAAGATATACCATAAATCTATTTAATTATGAACGTTTTGCAACAAAAGCGGTTAATAATTTCGAAAAATTACGAAAAATATGTGATTTTTAGTGTAACCGTTTTCGAAAATTTTCAATTATCTCGAAAAATTTCACTTTTTTTGACGTGAAAACTTTTTGATATCTATGATTATTCGTATTTCCATTGAATTCAGAATGCTTCGCAAAAAAATCGCACCTGATTTCGAAATATAACGAAGAAATTTTGGTTTCGGCAGCTAGCTTTTCTACAATTTATGATATATTTGGAAAAGAAGGACGTTTTTTGAGCTGATTTCTTCTCTGCATTTAAGATATACCATAAATCTATTAAATTATGAACGTTTTGCAACAAAAGCGGTTAATAATTTCGAAAAATTACGAAAAATATGTGATTTTTAGTGTAACCGTTTCCGAAAAGTTTCAATTATCTCGAAAAATTTCACTTTTTTTGACGTGAAAACTTCTAGATATCTATGATTATTCGTATTTGCATTGAATTGAGAACGCTTCGCAAAAAAATCGCACGTAATTTCGAAATGTAACGAAGAAATTGTGGTTTCGGCAGCTAGCTTTTCCACAATTTTTGATATATTTGGAAAAAAAAGACGTTTTTTGAGCGGATTTTTTCTCAGCATTTAAGATATACCATAAATCTATTAAATTATGAACGTTTTGCAACATAATCGGCTAATAATCTCGAAAAATTACGAAAAATATGTGATTTTTATTGTAACCGTTTCCGAAAATTTTCAATTATCTCGAAAAATTTCACTTTTTTGACGTGAAAACTTCTTGATATCTATGCTTATTCGTATTTGCATTGAATTGAGAACGCTTCGCAAAAAAATAGCACGTAATTTCGAAATGTAACGAAGAAATTGTGGTTTCGGCAGCTAGTTTTTCTAACATTTATGATCAATTTGGAAAAAAAAGACATTTTTTGAGCGGATTTTTTCTCGGCATTTAAGATATAACATAAATCTATTTAATTATGAAAGTTTTACAACAAAAGCGGTTAATAATTTCGAAAAATTACGAAAAATATGTGATTTTTAGAGTAACCGTTTCCGAAAATTTTCAATTATCTCGAAAAATTTAACTTTTTTTACGTGAAAACCTCTTGATATCTATCATTATTCGTATTTGCATTGAATTGAGAATGCTTCGCAAAAAAATCATACCTAATTTCGAAATCTAACGAAGAAATTGTGGTTTCGGCAGCTAGCTTTTCCACAATTTTTGATATATTTGGAAAAAAAAGACGTTTTTTGAGCTGATTTTTTCTCAGCATTTAAGATATACCATAAATCTATTAAGATATGTACGTTTTGCAACAAAAGCGGTTAATAATCTCGAAAAATTACGAAAAATATGTGATTTTTAGTGTAACCGTTTCCGAAAATTTTCAATTATCTCGAAAAATTTCACTTTTTTTGACGTGAAAACTTTTTGATATCTATGATTATTCGTATTTGCATTGAATTGAGAACGCTTCGCAAAAAAATCGCACCTAATTTCGAAATGTAACGAAGAAATTGTGGTTTCGGCAGCTTGCTTTTCCACAATTTTTGAAATATTTGGAAAAAAAAGACGTTTTTTGTGCGGATTTTTTCTCAGCATTTAAGATATACCATAAATCTATTAAATTATGAACGTTTTGTAACAAATGCGGTTAATAATCTCGAAAAATTACGAAAAATATGTGGTTTTTAGTGTAACCGTTTCCGAAAATTTTCAATTATCTCGAAAAATTTCACTTTTTTTGACGTGAAAACTTTTTGATATCTATGATTATTCGTATTTCCATTGAATTCAGAATGCTTCGCAAAAAAATCGCACCTGATTTCGAAATATAACGAAGAAATTTTGGTTTCGGCAGCTAGCTTTTCTACAATTTATGATATATTTGGAAAAGAAGGACGTTTTTTGAGCTGATTTCTTCTCTGCATTTAAGATATACCATAAATCTATTAAATTATGAACGTTTTGCAACAAAAGCGGTTAATAATTTCGAAAAATTACGAAAAATATGTGATTTTTAGTGTAACCGTTTCCGAAAATTTTCAATTATCTCGAAAAATTTCACTCTTTTTGACGTGAAACCTTTTTGATATCTATGATTATTCGTATTTCCATTGAATTGAGAACGCTTCGCAAAAAAATCGCACCTAATTAGGAAATGTAACGAAGAAATTGTGGTTTTGGCAGCTAGCTTTTCCACAATTTTTGAAATATTTGGAAAAAAAAGACGTTTTTTGAGCGGATTTTTTCTCAGCATTTAAGATATACCATAAATCTATTTAATTATGAACGTTTTGCAACAAAAGTGGTTAATAATTTCGAAAAATTACGAAAAATATGTGATTTTTAGTGTAACCGTTTTCGAAAATTTTCAATTATCTCGAAAAATTTCACTTTTTTTGACGTGAAAACTTTTTGATATCTATGATTATTCGTATTTCCATTGAATTCAGAATGCTTCGCAAAAAAATCGCACCTGATTTCGAAATATAACGAAGAAATTTTGGTTTCGGCAGCTAGCTTTTCTACAATTTATGATATATTTGGAAAAGAAGGACGTTTTTTGAGCTGATTTCTTCTCTGCATTTAAGATATACCATAAATCTATTAAATTATGAACGTTTTGCAACAAAAGCGGTTAATAATTTCGAAAAATTACGAAAAATATGTGATTTTTAGTGTAACCGTTTCCGAAAAGTTTCAATTATCTCGAAAAATTTCACTTTTTTTGACGTGAAAACTTCTAGATATCTATGATTATTCGTATTTGCATTGAATTGAGAACGCTTCGCAAAAAAATCGCACGTAATTTCGAAATGTAACGAAGAAATTGTGGTTTCGGCAGCTAGCTTTTCCACAATTTTTGATATATTTGGAAAAAAAAGACGTTTTTTGAGCGGATTTTTTCTCAGCATTTAAGATATACCATAAATCTATTAAATTATGAACGTTTTGCAACATAATCGGCTAATAATCTCGAAAAATTACGAAAAATATGTGATTTTTATTGTAACCGTTTCCGAAAATTTTCAATTATCTCGAAAAATTTCACTTTTTTGACGTGAAAACTTCTTGATATCTATGCTTATTCGTATTTGCATTGAATTGAGAACGCTTCGCAAAAAAATAGCACGTAATTTCGAAATGTAACGAAGAAATTGTGGTTTCGGCAGCTAGTTTTTCTAACATTTATGATCAATTTGGAAAAAAAAGACATTTTTTGAGCGGATTTTTTCTCGGCATTTAAGATATAACATAAATCTATTTAATTATGAAAGTTTTACAACAAAAGCGGTTAATAATTTCGAAAAATTACGAAAAATATGTGATTTTTAGTGTAACCGTTTCCGAAAATTTTCAATTATCTCGAAAAATTTCACTTTTTTTACGTGAAAACCTCTTGATATCTATCATTATTCGTATTTCCATTGAATTCAGAATGCTTCGCAAAAAAATCGCACCTGATTTCGAAATATAACGAAGAAATTGTGGTTTCAGCAGCTAGCTTTTCCACAATTTTTGATATAAATTGGAAAAAAAAGACGTTTTTTGAGCTGATTTTTTCTCAGCATTTAAGATATAACATAAATCTATTAAATTATGAACGTTTTGTAACAAAAGCGGTTAATAATCTCGAAAAATTACGAACAATATGTGATTTTTAGTGTAACCGTTTCCGAAAAGTTTCAATTATCTCGAAAAATTTCACTCTTTTTGACGTGAAAATTTTTTGATATCTATGATTATTCGTATTTCCATTGAATTCAGAATGATTCGCAAAAAAATCGCACCTAATTTCGAAATATAACGAAGAAATTGTGGTTTCGGCAGCTAGTTTTTCTAACATTTATGATCAATTTGGAAAAAAAGGACGTTTTTTGAGCGGATTTTTTCTCAGCATTTAAGATATACCATAAATCTATTTAATTATGAACGTTTTGCAACAAAAGCGGTTAATAATTTCGAAAAATTACGAAAAATATGTGATTTTTAGTGTAACCGTTTTCGAAAATTTTCAATTATCTCGAAAAATTTCACTTTTTTTGACGTGAAAACTTTTCGATATCTATGATTATTCGTATTTCCATTGAATTCAGAATGCTTCGCAAAAAAATCGCACCTGATTTCGAAATATAACGAAGAAATTGTGGTTTCGGCAGCTAGCTTATCTACAATTTATGATATATTTGGAAAAGAAGGACGTTTTTGAGCTGATTTCTTCTCTGCATTTAAGATATACCATAAATCTATTTAATTATGAAAGTTTTACAACAAAAGCGGTTAATAATTTCGAAAAATTACGAAAAATATGTGATTTTTAGTGTAACCGTTTCCGAAAATTTTCAAATATCTCGAAAAATTTCACTTTTTTTACGTGAAAACCTCTTAATATCTATCATTATTCGTATTTGCATTGAATTGAGAATGCTTCGCAAAAAAATCGTACCTAATTTCGAAATCTAACGAAGAAATTGTGGTTTTGGCAGCTAGCTTTTCCACAATTTTTGAAATATTTGGAAAAAAAAGACGTTTTTTGAGCGGATTTTTTCTCAGCATTTAAGATATACCATAAGTCTATTAAGATATGAACGTTTTGCAACAAAAGCGGTTAATAATCTCGAAAAATTACGAAAAATATGTGGTTTTTAGTGTAACCGTTTCCGAAAATTTTCAATTATCTCGAAAAATTTCACTTTTTTTACGTGAAAACCTCTTGATATCTATGATTATTCGTATTTGCATTGAATTGAGAACGCTTCGAAAAAAAATCGTACCTAATTTCGAAATGTAACGAAGAAATTGTGGTTTCGGCAGCTAGCTTTTCCACAATTTTTGATATATTTGGAAAAAAAAGACGTTTTTTGAGCGGATGTTTTCTCAGCATTTAAGATATACCATAGATCTATTAAGATATGAACGTTTTGCAACAAATGCGGTTAATAATCTCGAAAAATTACGAAAAATATGTGGTTTTTAGTGTAACCGTTTCCGAAAATTTTCAATTATCTCGAAAAATTTCACTTTTTTTGACGTGAAAACTTTTTGATATCTATGATTATTCGTATTTCCATTGAATTCAGAATGCTTCGCAAAAAAATCGCACCTGATTTCGAAATATAACGAAGAAATTTTGGTTTCGGCAGCTAGCTTTTCTACAATTTATGATATATTTGGAAAAGAAGGACGTTTTTTGAGCTGATTTCTTCTCTGCATTTAAGATATACCATAAATCTATTAAATTATGAACGTTTTGCAACAAAAGCGGTTAATAATTTCGAAAAATTACGAAAAATATGTGATTTTTAGTGTAACCGTTTCCGAAAATTTTCAATTATCTCGAAAAATTTCACTCTTTTTGACGTGAAACCTTTTTGATATCTATGATTATTCGTATTTCCATTGAATTGAGAACGCTTCGCAAAAAAATCGCACCTAATTTGGAAATGTAACGAAGAAATTGTGGTTTTGGCAGCTAGCTTTTCCACAATTTTTGAAATATTTGGAAAAAAAAGACGTTTTTTGAGCGGATTTTTTCTCAGCATTTAAGATATACCATAAATCTATTTAATTATGAACGTTTTGCAACAAAAGCGGTTAATAATCTCGAAAAATTACGAAAAATATGTGATTTTTAGTGTAACCGTTTTCGAAAATTTTCAATTATCTCGAAAAATTTCACTTTTTTTGACGTGAAAACTTTTTGATATCTATGATTATTCGTATTTCCATTGAATTCAGAATGCTTCGCAAAAAAATCGCACCTGATTTCGAAATATAACGAAGAAATTTTGGTTTCGGCAGCTAGCTTTTCTACAATTTATGATATATTTGGAAAAAAAGGACGTTTTTTGAGCTGATTTCTTCTCTGCATTTAAGATATACCATAAATCTATTAAATTATGAACGTTTTGCAACAAAAGCGGTTAATAATCTCGAAAAATTACGAAAAATATGTGGTTTTTAGTGTAACCGTTTCCGAAAATTTTCAATTATCTCGAAAAATTTCACTTTTTTTACGTGAAAACCTCTTGATATCTATGATTATTCGTATTTGCATTGAATTGAGAACGCTTCGCAAAAAAATCGTACCTAATTTCGAAATGTAACGAAGAAATTGTGGTTTCGGCAGCTAGCTTTTCCACAATTTTTGATATATTTAAAAAAAAAAGACGTTTTTTGAGCGGATTTTTTCTCAGCATTTAAGATATACCATAAGTCTATTAAGATATGAACGTTTTGCAACAAAAGCGGTTAATAATCTCGAAAAATTACGAAAAATATGTGGTTTTTAGTGTAACCGTTTCCGAAAATTTTCAATTATCTCGAAAAATTTCACTTTTTTTACGTGAAAACCTCTTGATATCTATGATTATTCGTATTTGCATTGAATTGAGAACGCTTCGAAAAAAAATCGTACCTAATTTCGAAATGTAACGAAGAAATTGTGGTTTCGGCAGCTAGCTTTTCCACAATTTTTTATATATTTGGAAAAAAAAGACGTTTTTTGAGCGGATTTTTTCTCAGCATTTAAGATATACCATAGATCTATTAAGATATGAACGTTTTGCAACAAATGCGGTTAATAATCTCGAAAAATTACGAAAAATATGTGGTTTTTAGTGTAACCGTTTCCGAAAATTTTCAATTATCTCGAAAAATTTCACTTTTTTTGACGTGAAAACTTTTTGATATCTATGATTATTCGTATTTCCATTGAATTCAGAATGCTTCGCAAAAAAATCGCACCTGATTTTGAAATATAACGAAGAAATTTTGGTTTCGGCAGCTAGCTTTTCTACAATTTATGATATATTTGGAAAAGAAGGACGTTTTTTGAGCTGATTTCTTCTCTGCATTTAAGATATACCATAAATCTATTAAATTATGAACGTTTTGCAACAAAAGCGGTTAATAATTTCGAAAAATTACGAAATATATGTGATTTTTAGTGTAACCGTTTCCGAAAATTTTCAATTATCTCGAAAAATTTCACTCTTTTTGACGTGAAACCTTTTTGATATCTATGATTATTCGTATTTCCATTGAATTGAGAACGCTTCGCAAAAAAATCGCACCTAATTTGGAAATGTAACGAAGAAATTGTGGTTTTGGCAGCTAGCTTTTCCACAATTTTTGAAATATTTGGAAAAAAAAGACGTTTTTTGAGCGGATTTTTTCTCAGCATTTAAGATATACCATAAATCTATTTAATTATGAACGTTTTGCAACAAAAGCGGTTAATAATTTCGAAAAATTACGAAAAATATGTGATTTTTAGTGTAACCGTTTTCGAAAATTTTCAATTATCTCGAAAAATTTCACTTTTTTTGACGTGAAAACTTCTTGATATGTATGATTATTCGTATTTCCATTGAATTCAGAATGCTTCGCAAAAAAATCGCACCTGATTTCGAAATATAACGAAGAAATTTTGGTTTCGGCAGCTAGCTTTTCTACAATTTATGATATATTTGGAAAAGAAGGACGTTTTTTGAGCTGATTTCTTCTCTGCATTTAAGATATACCATAAATCTATTAAATTATGAACGTTTTGCAACAAAAGCGGTTAATAATTTCGAAAAATTACGAAAAATATGTGATTTTTAGTGTAACCGTTTCCGAAAAGTTTCAATTATCTCGAAAAATTTCACTTTTTTTGACGTGAAAACTTCTAGATATCTATGATTATTCGTATTTGCATTGAATTGAGAACGCTTCGCAAAAAAATCGCACGTAATTTCGAAATGTAACGAAGAAATTGTGGTTTCGGCAGCTAGCTTTTCCACAATTTTTGATATATTTGGAAAAAAAAGACGTTTTTTGAGCGGATTTTTTCTCAGCATTTAAGATATACCATAAATCTATTAAATTATGAACGTTTTGCAACATAATCGGCTAATAATCTCGAAAAATTACGAAAAATATGTGATTTTTATTGTAACCGTTTCCGAAAATTTTCAATTATCTCGAAAAATTTCACTTTTTTGACGTGAAAACTTCTTGATATCTATGCTTATTCGTATTTGCATTGAATTGAGAACGCTTCGCAAAAAAATAGCACGTAATTTCGAAATGTAACGAAGAAATTGTGGTTTCGGCAGCTAGTTTTTCTAACATTTATGATCAATTTGGAAAAAAAAGACATTTTTCGAGCGGATTTTTTCTCGGCATTTAAGATATAACATAAATCTATTTAATTATGAAAGTTTTACAACAAAAGCGGTTAATAATTTCGAAAAATTACGAAAAATATGTGATTTTTAGTGTAACCGTTTCCGAAAATTTTCAATTATCTCGAAAAATTTCACTTTTTTTGACGTGAAAACTTTTTGATATCTATGATTATTCGTATTTGCATTGAATTGAGAACGCTTCGCAAAAAAATCGTACCTAATTTCGAAATGTAACGAAGAAATTGTGGTTTCGGCAGCTAGCTTTTCCACAATTTTTGATATATTTAAAAAAAAAAGACGTTTTTTGAGCGGATTTTTTCTCAGCATTTAAGATATACCATAAGTCTATTAAGATATGAACGTTTTGCAACAAAAGCGGTTAATAATCTCGAAAAATTACGAAAAATATGTGGTTTTTAGTGTAACCGTTTCCGAAAATTTTCAATTATCTCGAAAAATTTCACTTTTTTTACGTGAAAACCTCTTGATATCTATGATTATTCGTATTTGCATTGAATTGAGAACGCTTCGAAAAAAAATCGTACCTAATTTCGAAATGTAACGAAGAAATTGTGGTTTCGGCAGCTAGCTTTTCCACAATTTTTTATATATTTGGAAAAAAAAGACGTTTTTTGAGCGGATTTTTTCTCAGCATTTAAGATATACCATAGATCTATTAAGATATGAACGTTTTGCAACAAATGCGGTTAATAATCTCGAAAAATTACGAAAAATATGTGGTTTTTAGTGTAACCGTTTCCGAAAATTTTCAATTATCTCGAAAAATTTCACTTTTTTTGACGTGAAAACTTTTTGATATCTATGATTATTCGTATTTCCATTGAATTCAGAATGCTTCGCAAAAAAATCGCACCTGATTTTGAAATATAACGAAGAAATTTTGGTTTCGGCAGCTAGCTTTTCTACAATTTATGATATATTTGGAAAAGAAGGACGTTTTTTGAGCTGATTTCTTCTCTGCATTTAAGATATACCATAAATCTATTAAATTATGAACGTTTTGCAACAAAAGCGGTTAATAATTTCGAAAAATTACGAAATATATGTGATTTTTAGTGTAACCGTTTCCGAAAATTTTCAATTATCTCGAAAAATTTCACTCTTTTTGACGTGAAACCTTTTTGATATCTATGATTATTCGTATTTCCATTGAATTGAGAACGCTTCGCAAAAAAATCGCACCTAATTTGGAAATGTAACGAAGAAATTGTGGTTTCGGCAGCTAGCTTTTCCACAATTTTTGAAATATTTGGAAAAAAAAGACGTTTTTTGAGCGGATTTTTTCTCAGCATTTAAGATATACCATAAATCTATTTAATTATGAACGTTTTGCAACAAAAGCGGTTAATAATCTCGAAAAATTACGAAAAATATGTGGTTTTTAGTGTAACCGTTTCTGAAAATTTTCAATTATCTCGAAAAATTTCACTTTTTTTGACGTGAAAACTTTTTGATATCTATGATTATTCGTATTTCCATTGAATTCAGAATGCTTCGCAAAAAAATCGCACCTGATTTCGAAATATAACGAAGAAATTTTGGTTTCGGCAGCTAGCTTTTCTACAATTTATGATATATTTGGAAAAGAAGGACGTTTTTTGAGCTGATTTCTTCTCTGCATTTAAGATATACCATAAATCTATTAAATTATGAACGTTTTGCAACAAAAGCGGTTAATAATTTCGAAAAATTACGAAAAATATGTGATTTTTAGTGTAACCGTTTCCGAAAATTTTCAATTATCTCGAAAAATTTCACTCTTTTTGACGTGAAACCTTTTTGATATCTATGATTATTCGTATTTCCATTGAATTGAGAACGCTTCGCAAAAAAATCGCACCTAATTAGGAAATGTAACGAAGAAATTGTGGTTTTGGCAGCTAGCTTTTCCACAATTTTTGAAATATTTGGAAAAAAAAGACGTTTTTTGAGCGGATTTTTTCTCAGCATTTAAGATATACCATAAATCTATTTAATTATGAACGTTTTGCAACAAAAGTGGTTAATAATTTCCAAAAATTACGAAAAATATGTGATTTTTAGTGTAACCGTTTTCGAAAATTTTCAATTATCTCGAAAAATTTCACTTTTTTTGACGTGAAAACTTTTTGATATCTATGATTATTCGTATTTCCATTGAATTCAGAATGCTTCGCAAAAAAATCGCACCTGATTTCGAAATATAACGAAGAAATTTTGGTTTCGGCAGCTAGCTTTTCTACAATTTATGATATATTTGGAAAAGAAGGACGTTTTTTGAGCTGATTTCTTCTCTGCATTTAAGATATACCATAAATCTATTAAATTATGAACGTTTTGCAACAAAAGCGGTTAATAATTTCGAAAAATTACGAAATATATGTGATTTTTAGTGTAACCGTTTCCGAAAAGTTTCAATTATCTCGAAAAATTTCACTTTTTTTGACGTGAAAACTTCTAGATATCTATGATTATTCGTATTTGCATTGAATTGAGAACGCTTCGCAAAAAAATCGCACGTAATTTCGAAATGTAACGAAGAAATTGTGGTTTCGGCAGCTAGCTTTTCCACAATTTTTGATATATTTGGAAAAAAAAGACGTTTTTTGAGCGGATTTTTTCTCAGCATTTAAGATATACCATAAATCTATTAAATTATGAACGTTTTGCAACATAATCGGCTAATAATCTCGAAAAATTACGAAAAATATGTGATTTTTATTGTAACCGTTTCCGAAAATTTTCAATTATCTCGAAAAATTTCACTTTTTTGACGTGAAAACTTCTTGATATCTATGCTTATTCGTATTTGCATTGAATTGAGAACGCTTCGCAAAAAAATAGCACGTAATTTCGAAATGTAACGAAGAAATTGTGGTTTCGGCAGCTAGTTTTTCTAACATTTATGATCAATTTGGAAAAAAAAGACATTTTTTGAGCGGATTTTTTCTCGGCATTTAAGATATAACATAAATCTATTTAATTATGAAAGTTTTACAACAAAAGCGGTTAATAATTTCGAAAAATTACGAAAAATATGTGATTTTTAGTGTAACCGTTTCCGAAAATTTTCAATTATCTCGAAAAATTTCACTTTTTTTACGTGAAAACCTCTTGATATCTATCATTATTCGTATTTCCATTGAATTCAGAATGCTTCGCAAAAAAATCGCACCTGATTTCGAAATATAACGAAGAAATTGTGGTTTCAGCAGCTAGCTTTTCCACAATTTTTGATATAAATTGGAAAAAAAAGACGTTTTTTGAGCTGATTTTTTCTCAGCATTTAAGATATAACATAAATCTATTAAATTATGAACGTTTTGTAACAAAAGCGGTTAATAATCTCGAAAAATTACGAACAATATGTGATTTTTAGTGTAACCGTTTCCGAAAAGTTTCAATTATCTCGAAAAATTTCACTCTTTTTGACGTGAAAATTTTTTGATATCTATGATTATTCGTATTTCCATTGAATTCAGAATGATTCGCAAAAAAATCGCACCTAATTTCGAAATATAACGAAGAAATTGTGGTTTCGGCAGCTAGTTTTTCTAACATTTATGATCAATTTGGAAAAAAAGGACGTTTTTTGAGCGGATTTTTTCTCAGCATTTAAGATATACCATAAATCTATTTAATTATGAACGTTTTGCAACAAAAGCGGTTAATAATTTCGAAAAATTACGAAAAATATGTGATTTTTAGTGTAACCGTTTTCGAAAATTTTCAATTATCTCGAAAAATTTCACTTTTTTTGACGTGAAAACTTTTCGATATCTATGATTATTCGTATTTCCATTGAATTCAGAATGCTTCGCAAAAAAATCGCACCTGATTTCGAAATATAACGAAGAAATTGTGGTTTCGGCAGCTAGCTTATCTACAATTTATGATATATTTGGAAAAGAAGGACGTTTTTGAGCTGATTTCTTCTCTGCATTTAAGATATACCATAAATCTATTAAATTATGAACGTTTTGCAACATAATCGGTTAATAATTTCGAAAAATTACGAGAAATATGTGATTTTTATTGTAACCGTTTCCGAAAATTTTCAATTATCTCGAAAAATTTCACTTTTTTGACGTGAAAACTTCTTGATATCTATGATTATTCGTATTTGCATTGAATTGAGAACGCTTCGCAAAAAAATAGCACGTAATTTCGAAATGTAACGAAGAAATTGTGGTTTCGGCAGCTAGTTTTTCTAACATTTATGATCAATTTGGAAAAAAAAGACATTTTTTGAGCGGATTTTTTCTCGGCATTTAAGATATACCATAAATCTATTTAATTATGAAAGTTTTACAACAAAAGCGGTTAATAATTTCGAAAAATTACGAAAAATATGTCATTTTTAGTGTAACCGTTTCCGAAAATTTTCAAATATCTCGAAAAATTTCACTTTTTTTACGTGAAAACCTCTTGATATCTATCATTATTCGTATTTGCATTGAATTGAGAATGCTTCGCAAAAAAATCGTACCTAATTTCGAAATCTAACGAAGAAATTGTGGTTTTGGCAGCTAGCTTTTCCACAATTTTTGAAATATTTGGAAAAAAAAGACGTTTTTTGAGCGGATTTTTTCTCAGCATTTAAGATATACCATAAATCTATTTAATTATGAACGTTTTGCAACAAAAGTGGTTAATAATTTCGAAAAATTACGAAAAATATGTGATTTTTAGTGTAACCGTTTTCGAAAATTTTCAATTATCTCGAAAAATTTCACTTTTTTTGACGTGAAAACTTTTTGATATCTATGATTATTCGTATTTCCATTGAATTCAGAATGCTTCGCAAAAAAATCGCACCTGATTTCGAAATATAACGAAGAAATTTTGGTTTCGGCAGCTAGCTTTTCTACAATTTATGATATATTTGGAAAAGAAGGACGTTTTTTGAGCTGATTTCTTCTCTGCATTTAAGATATACCATTAATCTATTAAATTATGAACGTTTTGCAACAAAAGCGGTTAATAATTTCGAAAAATTACGAAAAATATGTGATTTTTAGTGTAACCGTTTCCGAAAATTTTCAATTATCTCGAAAAATTTCACTTTTTTTACGTGAAAACTTCTTGATATCGATGATTATTCGTATTTGCATTGAATTGAGAACGCTTCGCAAAAAAATCGCACGTAATTTCGAAATGTAACGAAGAAATTGTGGTTTCGGCAGCTAGCTTTTCCACAATTTTTGATATATTTGGAAAAAAAAGCCTTTTTTTGAGCGGATTTTTTCTCAGCATTTAAGATATACCATAAATCTATTAAATTATGAACGTTTTGCAACATAATCGGTTAATAATCTCGAAAAAGTACGAAAAATATGTGATTTTTATTGTAACCGTTTCCGAAAATTTTCAATTATCTCGAAAAATTTCACTTTTTTGACGTGAAAACTTCTTGATATCTATGATTATTCGTATTTGCATTGAATTGAGAACGCTTCGCAAAAAAATAGCACGTAATTTCGAAATGTAACGAAGAAATTGTGGTTTCGGCAGCTAGCTTTTCCACAATTTTTGATATATTTGGAAAAAAAAGACGTTTTTTGAGCTGATTTTTTCTCAGCATTTAAGATATACCATAAATCTATTAAATTATGAACGTTTTGTAACAAAAGCGGTTAATAATCTCGAAAAATTACGAACAATATGTGATTTTTAGTGTAACCGTTTCCGAAAAGTTTCAATTATCTCGAAAAATTTCACTTTTTTTGACGTGAAAACTTCTTGATATCGATGATTATTCCTATTTGCATTGAATTGAGAACGCTTCGCAAAAAAATCGCACCTGATTTCGAAATATAACGAAGAAATTGTGGTTTCGGCAGCTAGCTTTTCTACAATTTATGATCAATTTGGAAAAAAAGGACGTTTTTTGAGCGGATTTTTTCTCAGCATTTAAGATATACCATAAATCTATTTAATTATGAACGTTTTGCAACAAAAGCGGTTAATAATTTCGAAAAATTACGAAAAATATTTGATTTTTAGTGTAACCGTTTTCGAAAATTTTCAATTATCTCGAAAAATTTCACTTTTTTTGACGTGAAAACTTTTCGATATCTATGATTATTCGTATTTCCATTGAATTCAGCATGCTTCGCAAAAAAATCGCACCTAATTTCGAAATATAACGAAGAAATTGTGGTTTCGGAAGCTAGTATTTCTAACATTTATGATCAATTTGGAAAAAAAGGACGTTTTTTGAGCGGATTTTTTCTCAGCATTTAAGATATACCATAAATCTATTTAATTATGAACGTTTTGCAACAAAAGCGGTTAATAATTTCGAAAAATTACGAAAAATATGTGATTTTTAGTGTAACCGTTTTCAAAAATTTTCAATTATCTCGAAAAATTTCACTTTTTTTGACGTGAAAACTTTTCGATATCTATGATTATTCGTATTTCCATTGAATTCAGAATGCTTCGCAAAAAAATCGCACCTGATTTCGAAATATAACGAAGAAATTGTGGTTTCGGCAGCTAGCTTTTCTACAATTTATGATATATTTGGAAAAGAAGGACGTTTTTGAGCTGATTTCTTCTCTGCATTTAAGATATACCATAAATCTATTAAATTATGAACGTTTTGCAACAAAAGCGGTTAATAATTTCGAAAAATTACGAGAAATATGTGATTTTTAGTGTAACCGTTTCCGAAAAATTTTCAATTATCTCGAAAAATTTCACTTTTTTTGACGTGAAAACTTTTTGATATCTATGATTATTCGTATTTCCATTGAATTCAGAATGCTTCGCAAAAAAATCGCACCTGATTTCGAAATATAACGAAGAAATTTTGGTTTCGGCAGCTAGCTTTTCTACAATTTATGATATATTTGGAAAAGAAGGACGTTTTTTGAGCTGATTTCTTCTCTGCATTTAAGATATACCATAAGTCTATTAAATTATGAACGTTTTGCAACAAAAGCGGTTAATAATTTCGAAAAATTACGAAAAATATGTGATTTTTAGTGTAACCGTTTCCGAAAAGTTTCAATTATCTCGAAAAATTTCACTTTTTTTGACGTGAAAACTTCTTGATATCTATGATTATTCGTATTTGCATTGAATTGAGAACGCTTCGCAAAAAAATCGCACGTAATTTCGAAATGTAACGAAGAAATTGTGGTTTCGGCAGCTAGCTTTTCCACAATTTTTGATATATTTGGAAAAAAAAGACGTTTTTTGAGCGGATTTTTTCTCAGCATTTAAGATATACCATAAATCTATTAAATTATGAACGTTTTGTAACAAAAGCGGTTAATAATCTCGAAAAATTACGAACAATATGTGATTTTTAGTGTAACCGTTTCCGAAAAGTTTCAATTATCTCGAAAAATTTCACTCTTTTTGACGTGAAAATTTTTTGATATCTATGATTATTCGTATTTCCATTGAATTCAGAATGATTCGCAAAAAAATCGCACCTAATTTCGAAATATAACGAAGAAATTGTGGTTTCGGCAGCTAGTTTTTCTAACATTTATGATCAATTTGGAAAAAAAGGACGTTTTTTGAGCGGATTTTTTCTCAGCATTTAAGATATACCATAAATCTATTTAATTATGAACGTTTTGCAACAAAAGCGGTTAATAATTTCGAAAAATTACGAAAAATATGTGATTTTTAGTGTAACCGTTTTCGAAAATTTTCAATTATCTCGAAAAATTTCACTTTTTTTGACGTGAAAACTTTTCGATATCTATGATTATTCGTATTTCCATTGAATTCAGAATGCTTCGCAAAAAAATCGCACCTGATTTCGAAATATAACGAAGAAATTGTGGTTTCGGCAGCTAGCTTATCTACAATTTATGATATATTTGGAAAAGAAGGACGTTTTTGAGCTGATTTCTTCTCTGCATTTAAGATATACCATAAATCTATTAAATTATGAACGTTTTGCAACATAATCGGTTAATAATTTCGAAAAATTACGAGAAATATGTGATTTTTATTGTAACCGTTTCCGAAAATTTTCAATTATCTCGAAAAATTTCACTTTTTTGACGTGAAAACTTCTTGATATCTATGATTATTCGTATTTGCATTGAATTGAGAACGCTTCGCAAAAAAATAGCACGTAATTTCGAAATGTAACGAAGAAATTGTGGTTTCGGCAGCTAGTTTTTCTAACATTTATGATCAATTTGGAAAAAAAAGATTTTTTTTGAGCGGATTTTTTCTCGGCATTTAAGATATACCATAAATCTATTTAATTATGAAAGTTTTACAACAAAAGCGGTTAATAATTTCGAAAAATTACGAAAAATATGTGATTTTTAGTGTAACCGTTTTCCGAAAATTTTCAAATATCTCGAAAAATTTCCCTTTTTTTACGTGAAAACCTCTTGATATCTATCATTATTCGTATTTGCATTGAATTGAGAATGCTTCGCAAAAAAATCGTACCTAATTTCGAAATCTAACGAAGAAATTGTGGTTTTGGCAGCTAGCTTTTCCACAATTTTTGAAATATTTGGAAAAAAAAGACGTTTTTTGAGCGGATTTTTTCTCAGCATTTAAGATATACCATAAATCTATTTAATTATGAACGTTTTGCAACAAAAGTGGTTAATAATTTCGAAAAATTACGAAAAATATGTGATTTTTAGTGTAATCGTTTTCGAAAATTTTCAATTATCTCGAAAAATTTCACTTTTTTTGACGTGAAAACTTTTTGATATCTATGATTATTCGTATTTCCATTGAATTCAGAATGCTTCGCAAAAAAATCGCACCTGATTTCGAAATATAACGAAGAAATTTTGGTTTCGGCAGCTAGCTTATCTACAATTTATGATATATTTGGAAAAGAAGGACGTTTTTTGAGCTGATTTCTTCTCTGCATTTAAGATATACCATAAATCTATTAAATTATGAACGTTTTGCAACAAAAGCGGTTAATAATTTCGAAAAATTACGAAAAATATGTGATTTTTAGTGTAACCGTTTCCGAAAATTTTCAATTATCTCGAAAAATTTCACTTTTTTTACGTGAAAACTTCTTGATATCGATGATTATTCGTATTTGCATTGAGTTGAGAACGCTTCGCAAAAAAATCGCACGTAATTTCGAAATGTAACGAAGAAATTGTGGTTTCGGCAGCTAGCTTTTCCACAATTTTTGATATATTTGGAAAAAAAAGACGTTTTTTGAGCGGATTTTTTCTCAGCATTTAAGATATACCATAAATCTATTAAATTATGAACGTTTTGCAACATAATCGGTTAATAATCTCGAAAAATTACGAAAAATATGTGATTTTTATTGTAACCGTTTCCGAAAATTTTCAATTATCTCGAAAAATTTCACTTTTTTGACGTAAAAACTTCTTGATATCTATGATTATTCGTATTTGCATTGAATTGAGAACGCTTCGCAAAAAAATAGCACGTAATTTCGAAATGTAACGAAGAAATTGTGGTTTCGGCAGCTAGCTTTTCCACAATTTTTGATATATTTGGAAAAAAAAGACGTTTTTTGAGCTGATTTTTTCTCAGCATTTAAGATATACCATAAATCTATTAAATTATGAACGTTTTGTAACAAAAGCGGTTAATAATCTCGAAAAATTACGAACAATATGTGATTTTTAGTGTAACCGTTTCCGAAAAGTTTCAATTATCTCGAAAAATTTCACTTTTTTTGACGTGAAAACTTCTTGATATCGATGATTATTCCTATTTGCATTGAATTGAGAACGCTTCGCAAAAAAATCGCACCTGATTTCGAAATATAACGAAGAAATTGTGGTTTCGGCAGCTAGCTTTTCTACAATTTATGATCAATTTGGAAAAAAAGGACGTTTTTTGAGCGGATTTTTTCTCAGCATTTAAGATATACCATAAATCTATTTAATTATGAACGTTTTGCAACAAAAGCGGTTAATAATTTCGAAAAATTACGAAAAATATGTGATTTTTAGTGTAACCGTTTTCGAAAATTTTCAATTATCTCGAAAAATTTCACTTTTTTTGACGTGAAAACTTTTCGATATCTCTGATTATTCGTATTATCATTGAATTCAGAATGCTTCGCAAAAAAATCGCACCTAATTTCGAAATATAACGAAGAAATTGTGGTTTCGGCAGCTAGTATTTCTAACATTTATGATCAATTTGGAAAAAAAGGACGTTTTTTGAGCGGATTTTTTCTCAGCATTTAAGATATACCATAAATCTATTTAATTATGAACGTTTTGCAACAAAAGCGGTTAATAATTTCGAAAAATTACGAAAAATATGTGATTTTTAGTGTAACCGTTTTCAAAAATTTTCAATTATCTCGAAAAATTTCACTTTTTTTGACGTGAAAACTTTTCGATATCTATGATTATTCGTATTTCCATTGAATTCAGAATGCTTCGCAAAAAAATCGCACCTGATTTCGAAATATAACGAAGAAATTGTGGTTTCGGCAGCTAGCTTTTCTACAATTTATGATATATTTGGAAAAGAAGGACGTTTTTGAGCTAATTTCTTCTCTGCATTTAAGATATACCATAAATCTATTAAATTATGAACGTTTTGCAACAAAAGCGGTTAATAATTTCGAAAAATTACGAGAAATATGTGATTTTTAGTGTAACCGTTTCCGAAAAATTTTCAATTATCTCGAAAAATTTCACTTTTTTTGACGTGAAAACTTCTTGATATCTATGATTATTCGTATTTCCATTGAATTGAGAACGCTTCGCAAAAAAATCGCACCTAATTTCGAAATATAACGAAGAAATTGTGGTTTCGGCAATTAGTTTTTCTAACATTTATGATCAATTCTGAAAAAAAGGACGTTTTTTGAGCGGATTTTTTCTCAGCATTTAAGATATACCATAAATCTATTTAATTATGAAAGTTTTACAACAAAAGCGGTTAATAATTTCGAAAAATTACGAAAAATATGTGATTTTTAGTGTAACCGTTTCCGAAAATTTTCAATTATCTCGAAAAATTTCACTTTTTTTACGTGAAAACCTCTTGATATCTATGATTATTCAAAATTGCATTGAATTGAGAACGCTTCGCAAAAAAATCGTACCTAATTTCGAAATGTAACGAAGAAATTGTGGTTTCGGCAGCTAGCTTTTCCACAATTTTTGATATATTTGGAAAAAAAGACGTTTTTTGAGCGGATTTTTTCTCAGCATTTAAGATATACCATAAATCTATTAAGATATGAACGTTTTGCAACAAAAGCGGTTAATAATCTCGAAAAATTACGAAAAATATGTGGTTTTTAGTGTAACCGTTTCCGAAAATTTTCAATTATCTCGAAAAATTTCACTTTTTTTACGTGAAAACCTCTTGATATCTATGATTATTCGTATTTGCATTGAATTGAGAACGCTTCGCAAAAAAATCGTACCTAATTTCGAAATGTAACGAAGAAATTGTGGTTTCGGCAGCTAGCTTTTCCACAATTTTTGATATATTTGGAAAAAAAAAGACGTTTTTTGAGCGGATTTTTTCTCAGCATTTAAGATATACCATAAATCTATTAAGATATGAACGTTTTGCAACAAAAGCGGTTAATAATCTCGAAAAATTACGAAAAATATGTGGTTTTTAGTGTAACCGTTTCCGAAAATTTTCAATTATCTCGAAAAATTTCACTCTTTTTGACGTGAAACCTTTTTGATATCTATGATTATTCGTATTTCCATTGAATTGAGAACGCTTCGCAAAAAAATCGCACCTAATTTGGAAATGTATCGAAGAAATTGTGGTTTCGGCAGCTAGCTTTTCCACAATTTTTGAAATATTTGGAAAAAAAAGACGTTTTTTTAGCTGATTTCTTCTCTGCATTTAAGATATACCATAAATCTATTAAATTATGGACGTTTTGCAACAAAAGCGGTTTATAATTTCGAAAAATTACGAAAAATGTGATTTTTAGTGTAACCGTTTCCGAAAATTTTCAATTATCTCGAAAAATTTCACTCTTTTTGACGTGAAACCTTTTTGATATCTATGATTATTCGTATTTCCATTGAATTGAGAACGCTTCGCAAAAAAATCGCACCAAATTTGGAAATGTAACGAAGAAATTGTGGTTTTGGCAGCTAGCTTTTCCACAATTTTTGAAATATTTGGAAAAAAAAGACGTTTTTTGAGCGGATTTTTTCTCAGCATTTAAGATATACCATAAATCTATTTAATTATGAACGTTTTGCAACAAAAGTGGTTAATAATTTCGAAAAATTACGAAAAATATGTGATTTTTAGTGTAACCGTTTTCGAAAATTTTCAATTATCTCGAAAAATTTCACTTTTTTTGACGTGAAAACTTTTTGATATCTATGATTATTCGTATTTCCATTGAATTCAGAATGCTTCGCAAAAAAATCGCACCTGATTTCGAAATATAACGAAGAAATTTTGGTTTCGGCAGCTAGCTTTTCTACAATTTATGATATATTTGGAAAAGAAGGACGTTTTTTGAGCTGATTTCTTCTCTGCATTTAAGATATACCATAAATCTATTAAATTATGAACGTTTTGCAACAAAAGCGGTTAATAATTTCGAAAAATTACGAAAAATATGTGATTTTTAGTGTAACCGTTTCCGAAAAGTTTCAATTATCTCGAAAAATTTCACTTTTTTTGACGTGAAAACTTCTTGATATCTATGATTATTCGTATCTGCATTGAATTGAGAACGCTTCGCAAAAAAATCGCACGTAATTTCGAAATGTAACGAAGAAATTGTGGTTTCGGCAGCTAGCTTTTCCACAATTTTTGATATATTTGGAAAAAAAGACGTTTTTTGAGCGGATTTTTTCTCAGCATTTAAGATATACCATAAATCTATTAAATTATGAACGTTTTGCAACATAATCGGTTAATAATCTCGAAAAATTACGAAAAATATGTGATTTTTATTGTAACCGTTTCCGAAAATTTTCAATTATCTCGAAAAATTTCACTTTTTTGACGTGAAAACTTCTTGATATCTATGATTATTCGTATTTGCATTGAATTGAGAACGCTTCGCAAAAAAATAGCACGTAATTTCGAAATGTAACGAAGAAATTGTGGTTTCGGCAGCTAGTTTTTCTAACATTTATGATCAATTTGGAAAAAAAAAGACATTTTTTGAGCGGATTTTTTCTCGGCATTTAAGATATACCATAAATCTATTTAATTATGAAAGTTTTACAACAAAAGCGGTTAATAATTTCGAAAAATTACGAAAAATATGTGATTTTTAGTGTAACCGTTTCCGAAAATTTTCAATTATCTCGAAAAATTTCACTTTTTTTACGTGAAAACCTCTTGATATCTATGATTATTCGTATTTGCATTGAATTGAGAACGCTTCGCAAAAAAATCGTACCTAATTTCGAAATGTAACGAAGAAATTGTGGTTTCGGCAGCTAGCTTTTCCACAATTTTTGATATATTTGGAAAAAAAAAGACGTTTTTTGAGCGGATTTTTTCTCAGCATTTAAGATATACCATAAATCTATTAAGATATGAACGTTTTGCAACAAAAGCGGTTAATAATCTCGAAAAATTACGAAAAATATGTGGTTTTTAGTGTAACCGTTTCCGAAAATTTTCAATTATCTCGAAAAGTTTCACTTTTTTTACGTGAAAACCTCTTGATATCTATCATTATTCGTATTTGCATTGAATTGAGAACGCTTCGCAAAAAAATCGTACCTAATTTCGAAATCTAACGAAGAAATTGTGGTTTCGGCAGCTAGCTTTTCCACAATTTTTGATATATTTGGAAAAAAAAGACGTTTTTTGAGCTGATTTTTTCTCAGCATTTAACATATACCATAAATCTATTAAGATATGTACGTTTTGCAACAAAAGCGGTTAATAATCTCGAAAAATTACGAAAAATATGTGATTTTTAGTGTTACCGTTTCCGAAAATTTTCAATTATCTCGAAAAATTTCACTTTTTTTGACGTGAAAACTTCTTGATATCGATGATTATTCGTATTTGCATTGAATTGAGAACGCTTCGCAAAAAAATCGCACCTAATTTCGAAATATAAGGAAGAAATTGTGGTTTCGGCAATTAGTTTTTCTAACATTTATGATCTATTTGGAAAAAAAGGACGTTTTTTGAGCGGATTTTTTCTCAGCATTTAAGATATACCATAAATCTATTTAATTATGAAAGTTTTACAACAAAAGCGGTTAATAATTTCGAAAAATTACGAAAAATATGTGATTTTTAGTGTAACCGTTTCCGAAAATTTTCAATTATCTCGAAAAATTTCACTTTTTTTACGTGAAAACCTCTTGATACCTATGATTATTCGTATTTGCATTGAATTGAGAACGCTTCGCAAAAAAATCGCACCTAATTTGGAAATGTAACGAAGAAATTGTGGTTTTGGCAGCTAGCTTTTCCACAATTTATGAAATATTGGAAAAAAAAGACGTTTTTTGAGAGGATTTTTTCTCAGCATTTAAGATATACCATAAATCTATTTAATTATGAACGTTTTGCAACAAAAGTGGTTAATAATTTCGAAAAATTACGAAAAATATGTGATTTTTAGTGTAACCGTTTTCGAAAATTTTCAATTATCTCGATAAATTTCACTTTTTTTGACGTGAAAACTTTTTGATATCTATGATTATTCGTATTTCCATTGAATTCAGAATGCTTCGCAAAAAAATCGCACCTGATTTCGAAATATAACGAAGAAATTTTGGTTTTGGAAGCTAGCTTTTCTACAATTTTTGATATATTTGGAAAAGAAGGACGTTTTTTGAGCTGATTTCTTCTCTGCATTTAAGATATACCATAAATCTATTAAATTATGAACGTTTTGCAACAAAAGCGGTTAATAATTTCGAAAAATTACGAAAAATATGTGATTTTTAGTGTAACCGTTTCCGAAAAGTTTCAATTATCTCGAAAAATTTCTCTTTTTTTGACGTGAAAACTTCTTGATATCTATGATTATTCGTATTTGCATTGAATTGAGAACGCTTCGCAAAAAAATAGCACGTAATTTCGAAATGTAACGAAGAAATTGTGGTTTCGGCAGCTAGTTTTTCTAACATTTATGATCAATTTGGAAAAAAAAAGACATTTTTTGAGCGGATTTTTTCTCGGCATTTAAGATATACCATAAATCTATTTAATTATGAAAGTTTTACAACAAAAGCGGTTAATAATTTCCAAAAATTACGAAAAATATGTGATTTTTAGCGTAACCGTTACCGAAAATTTTCAATTATCTCGAAAAATTTCACTTTTTTTACGTAAAAACCTCTTGATATCTATCATTATTCGTATTTGCATTGAATTGAGAACGCTTCGCAAAAAAATCGTACCTAATTTCGAAATCTAACGAAGAAATTGTGGTTTCGGCAATTAGTTTTTCTAACATTTATGATCAATTTGGAAAAAAAAGACATTTTTTGAGCGGATTTTTTCTCGGCATTTAAGATATACCATAAATCTATTTAATTATGAAAGTTTTACAACAAAAGCGGTTAATAATTTCGAAAAATTACGAAAAATATGTGATTTTTAGTGTAACCGTTTCCGAAAAGTTTCAATTATCTCGAAAAATTTCACTTTTTTTGACGTGAAAACTTCTTGATATCGATGATTATTCCTATTTGCATTGAATTGAGAACGCTTCGCAAAAAAATCGCACCTGATTTCGAAATATAACGAAGAAATTGTGGTTTCGGCAGCTAGCTTTTCTACAATTTATGATCAATTTGGAAAAAAAGGACGTTTTTTGAGCGGATTTTTTCTCAGCATTTAAGATATACCATAAATCTATTTAATTATGAACGTTTTGCAACAAAAGCGGTTAATAATTTCGAAAAATTACGAAAAATATGTGATTTTTAGTGTAACCGTTTTCGAAAATTTTCAATTATCTCGAAAAATTTCACTTTTTTTGACGTGAAAACTTTTCGATATCTCTGATTATTCGTATTATCATTGAATTCAGAATGCTTCGCAAAAAAATCGCACCTAATTTCGAAATATAACGAAGAAATTGTGGTTTCGGCAGCTAGTATTTCTAACATTTATGATCAATTTGGAAAAAAAGGACGTTTTTTGAGCGGATTTTTTCTCAGCATTTAAGATATACCATAAATCTATTTAATTATGAACGTTTTGCAACAAAAGCGGTTAATAATTTCGAAAAATTACGAAAAATATGTGATTTTTAGTGTAACCGTTTTCAAAAATTTTCAATTATCTCGAAAAATTTCACTTTTTTTGACGTGAAAAATTTTCGATATCTATGATTATTCGTATTTCCATTGAATTCAGAATGCTTCGCAAAAAAATCGCACCTGATTTCGAAATATAACGAAGAAATTGTGGTTTCGGCAGCTAGCTTTTCTACAATTTATGATATATTTGGAAAAGAAGGACGTTTTTGAGCTGATTTCTTCTCTGCATTTAAGATATACCATAAATCTATTAAATTATGAACGTTTTGCAACAAAAGCGGTTAATAATTTCGAAAAATTACGAGAAATATGTGATTTTTAGTGTAACCGTTTCCGAAAAATTTTCAATTATCTCGAAAAATTTCACTTTTTTTGACGTGAAAACTTCTTGATATCTATGATTATTCGTATTTCCATTGAATTGAGAACGCTTCGCAAAAAAATCGCACCTAATTTCGAAATATAACGAAGAAATTGTGGTTTCGGCAATTAGTTTTTCTAACATTTATGATCAATTCTGAAAAAAAGGACGTTTTTTGAGCGGATTTTTTCTCAGCATTTAAGATATACCATAAATCTATTTAATTATGAAAGTTTTACAACAAAAGCGGTTAATAATTTCGAAAAATTACGAAAAATATGTGATTTTTAGTGTAACCGTTTCCGAAAATTTTCAATTATCTCGAAAAATTTCACTTTTTTTACGTGAAAACCTCTTGATATCTATGATTATTCAAAATTGCATTGAATTGAGAACGCTTCGCAAAAAAATCGTACCTAATTTCGAAATGTAACGAAGAAATTGTGGTTTCGGCAGCTAGCTTTTCCACAATTTTTGATATATTTGGAAAAAAAAGACGTTTTTTGAGCGGATTTTTTCTCAGCATTTAAGATATACCATAAATCTATTAAGATATGAACGTTTTGCAACAAAAGCGGTTAATAATCTCGAAAAATTACGAAAAATATGTGGTTTTTAGTGTAACCGTTTCCGAAAATTTTCAATTATCTCGAAAAATTTCACTTTTTTTACGTGAAAACCTCTTGATATCTATGATTATTCGTATTTGCATTGAATTGAGAACGCTTCGCAAAAAAATCGTACCTAATTTCGAAATGTAACGAAGAAATTGTGGTTTCGGCAGCTAGCTTTTCCACAATTTTTGATATATTTGGAAAAAAAAGACGTTTTTTGAGCGGATTTTTTCTCAGCATTTAAGATATACCATAAATCTATTAAGATATGAACGTTTTGCAACAAAAGCGGTTAATAATCTCGAAAAATTACGAAAAATATGTGGTTTTTAGTGTAACCGTTTCCGAAAATTTTCAATTATCTCGAAAAATTTCACTCTTTTTGACGTGAAACCTTTTTGATATCTATGATTATTCGTATTTCCATTGAATTGAGAACGCTTCGCAAAAAAATCGCACCTAATTTGGAAATGTATCGAAGAAATTGTGGTTTCGGCAGCTAGCTTTTCCACAATTTTTGAAATATTTGGAAAAAAAAGACGTTTTTTGAGCTGATTTCTTCTCTGCATTTAAGATATACCATAAATCTATTAAATTATGGACGTTTTGCAACAAAAGCGGTTTATAATTTCGAAAAATTACGAAAAATGTGATTTTCAGTGTAACCGTTTCCGAAAATTTTCAATTATCTCGAAAAATTTCACTCTTTTTGACGTGAAACCTTTTTGATATCTATGATTATTCGTATTTCCATTGAATTGAGAACGCTTCGCAAAAAAATCGCACCAAATTTGGAAATGTAACGAAGAAATTGTGGTTTTGGCAGCTAGCTTTTCCACAATTTTTGAAATATTTGGAAAAAAAAGACGTTTTTTGAGCGGATTTTTTCTCAGCATTTAAGATATACCATAAATCTATTTAATTATGAACGTTTTGCAACAAAAGTGGTTAATAATTTCGAAAAATTACGAAAAATATGTGATTTTTAGTGTAACCGTTTTCGAAAATTTTCAATTATCTCGAAAAATTTCACTTTTTTTGACGTGAAAACTTTTTGATATCTATGATTATTCGTATTTCCATTGAATTCAGAATGCTTCGCAAAAAAATCGCACCTGATTTCGAAATATAACGAAGAAATTTTGGTTTCGGCAGCTAGCTTTTCTACAATTTATGATATATTTGGAAAAGAAGGACGTTTTTTGAGCTGATTTCTTCTCTGCATTTAAGATATACCATAAATCTATTAAATTATGAACGTTTTGCAACAAAAGCGGTTAATAATTTCGAAAAATTACGAAAAATATGTGATTTTTAGTGTAACCGTTTCCGAAAAGTTTCAATTATCTCGAAAAATTTCACTTTTTTTGACGTGAAAACTTCTTGATATCTATGATTATTCGTATCTGCATTGAATTGAGAACGCTTCGCAAAAAAATCGCACGTAATTTCGAAATGTAACGAAGAAATTGTGGTTTCGGCAGCTAGCTTTTCCACAATTTTTGATATATTTGGAAAAAAAGACGTTTTTTGAGCGGATTTTTTCTCAGCATTTAAGATATACCATAAATCTATTAAATTATGAACGTTTTGCAACATAATCGGTTAATAATCTCGAAAAATTACGAAAAATATGTGATTTTTATTGTAACCGTTTCCGAAAATTTTCAATTATCTCGAAAAATTTCACTTTTTTGACGTGAAAACTTCTTGATATCTATGATTATTCGTTTTTGCATTGAATTGAGAACGCTTCGCAAAAAAATAGCACGTAATTTCGAAATGTAACGAAGAAATTGTGGTTTCGGCAGCTAGTTTTTCTAACATTTATGATCAATTTGGAAAAAAAAAGACATTTTTTGAGCGGATTTTTTCTCGGCATTTAAGATATACCATAAATCTATTTAATTATGAAAGTTTTACAACAAAAGCGGTTAATAATTTCGAAAAATTACGAAAAATATGTGATTTTTAGTGTAACCGTTTCCGAAAATTTTCAATTATCTCGAAAAATTTCACTTTTTTTACGTGAAAACCTCTTGATATCTATGATTATTCGTATTTGCATTGAATTGAGAACGCTTCGCAAAAAAATCGTACCTAATTTCGAAATGTAACGAAGAAATTGTGGTTTCGGCAGCTAGCTTTTCCACAATTTTTGATATATTTGGAAAAAAAAAGACGTTTTTTGAGCGGATTTTTTCTCAGCATTTAAGATATACCATAAATCTATTAAGATATGAACGTTTTGCAACAAAAGCGGTTAATAATCTCGAAAAATTACGAAAAATATGTGGTTTTTAGTGTAACCGTTTCCGAAAATTTTCAATTATCTCGAAAAATTTCACTTTTTTTACGTGAAAACCTCTTGATATCTATCATTATTCGTATTTGCATTGAATTGAGAACGCTTCGCAAAAAAATCGTACCTAATTTCGAAATCTAACGAAGAAATTGTGGTTTCGGCAGCTAGCTTTTCCACAATTTTTGATATATTTGGAAAAAAAAGACGTTTTTTGAGCTGATTTTTTCTCAGCATTTAACATATACCATAAATCTATTAAGATATGTACGTTTTGCAACAAAAGCGGTTAATAATCTCGAAAAATTACGAAAAATATGTGATTTTTAGTGTTAACGTTTCCGAAAATTTTCAATTATCTCGAAAAATTTCACTTTTTTTGACGTGAAAACTTCTTAATATCGATGATTATTCGTATTTGCATTGAATTGAGAACGCTTCGCAAAAAAATCGCACCTAATTTCGAAATATAAGGAAGAAATTGTGGTTTCGGCAATTAGTTTTTCTAACATTTATGATCTATTTGGAAAAAAAGGACGTTTTTTGAGCGGATTTTTTCTCAGCATTTAAGATATACCATAAATCTATTTAATTATGAAAGTTTTACAACAAAAGCGGTTAATAATTTCGAAAAATTACGAAAAATATGTGATTTTTAGTGTAACCGTTTCCGAAAATTTTCAATTATCTCGAAAAATTTCACTTTTTTTACGTGAAAACCTCTTGATACCTATGATTATTCGTATTTGCATTGAATTGAGAACGCTTCGCAAAAAAATCGCACCTAATTTGGAAATGTAACGAAGAAATTGTGGTTTTGGCAGCTAGCTTTTCCACAATTTTTGAAATATTTGGAAAAAAAAGACGTTTTTTGAGCGGATTTTTTCTCAGCATTTAAGATATACCATAAATCTATTTAATTATGAACGTTTTGCAACAAAAGTGGTTAATAATTTCGAAAAATTACGAAAAATATGTGATTTTTAGTGTAACCGTTTTCGAAAATTTTCAATTATCTCGATAAATTTCACTTTTTTTGACGTGAAAACTTTTTGATATCTATGATTATTCGTATTTCCATTGAATTCAGAATGCTTCGCAAAAAAATCGCACCTGATTTCGAAATATAACGAAGAAATTTTGGTTTCGGAAGCTAGCTTTTCTACAATTTTTGATATATTTGGAAAAGAAGGACGTTTTTTGAGCTGATTTCTTCTCTGCATTTAAGATATACCATAAATCTATTAAATTATGAACGTTTTGCAACAAAAGCGGTTAATAATTTCGAAAAATTACGAAAAATATGTGATTTTTAGTGTAACCGTTTCCGAAAAGTTTCAATTATCTCGAAAAATTTCTCTTTTTTTGACGTGAAAACTTCTTGATATCTATGATTATTCGTATTTGCATTGAATTGAGAACGCTTCGCAAAAAAATAGCACGTAATTTCGAAATGTAACGAAGAAATTGTGGTTTCGGCAGCTAGTTTTTCTAACATTTATGATCAATTTGGAAAAAAAAAGACATTTTTTGAGCGGATTTTTTCTCGGCATTTAAGATATACCATAAATCTATTTAATTATGAAAGTTTTACAACAAAAGCGGTTAATAATTTCGAAAAATTACGAAAAATATGTGATTTTTAGCGTAACCGTTTCCGAAAATTTTCAATTATCTCGAAAAATTTCACTTTTTTTACGTAAAAACCTCTTGATATCTATCATTATTCGTATTTGCATTGAATTGAGAACGCTTCGCAAAAAAATCGTACCTAATTTCGAAATCTAACGAAGAAATTGTGGTTTCGGCAATTAGTTTTTCTAACATTTATGATCAATTTGGAAAAAAAAGACATTTTTTGAGCGGATTTTTTCTCGGCATTTAAGATATACCATAAATCTATTTAATTATGAAAGTTTTACAACAAAAGCGGTTAATAATTTCGAAAAATTACGAAAAATATGTGATTTTTAGTGTAACCGTTTCCGAAAATTTTCAATTATCTCGAAAAATTTCACTTTTTTTGACGTGAAAACTTCTTGATATCGATGATTATTCGTATTTGCATTGAATTGAGAACGCTTCGAAAAAAAATCGCACCTAATTTCGAAATATAAGGAAGAAATTGTGGTTTCGGCAATTAGTTTTTCTAACATTTATGATCTATTTGGAAAAAAAGGACGTTTTTTGAGCGGATTTTTTCTCAGCATTTAAGTTATACCATAAATCTATTTAATTATGAAAGTTTTACAACAAATGCGGTTAATAATTTCGAAAAATTACGAAAAATATGTGATTTTTAGCGTAACCGTTTCCGAAAATTTTCAATTATCTCGAAAAATTTCACTTTTTTTACGTGAAAACCTCTTGATACCTATGATTATTCGTATTTGCATTGAATTGAGAACGCTTCGCAAAAAAATCGTACCTAATTTCGAAATGTAACGAAGAAATTGTGGTTTCGGCAGCTAGCTTTTCCACAATGTTTGATATATTTGGAAAAAAAAGACGTTTTTTGAGCGGATTTTTTCTCAGCGTTTAAGATATACCATAAATCTATTAAGATATGAACGTTTTGCAACAAAAGCGGTTAATAATCTCGAAAAATTACGAAAAATATGTGGTTTTTAGTGTAACCGTTTCCGAAAATTTTCAATTATCACGAAAAATTTCACTTTTTTTGACGTGAAAACCTCTTGATACCTATGATTATTCGTATTTGCATTGAATTGAGAACGCTTCGCAAAAAAATCGTACCTAATTTCGAAATGTAACGAAGAAATTGTGGTTTCGGCAATTAGTTTTTCTAACATTTATGATCTATTTGGAAAAAAAGGACGTTTTTTGAGCGGATTTTTTCTCAGCATTTAAGTTATACCATAAATCTATTTAATTATGAAAGTTTTACAACAAAAGCGGTTAATAATTTCGAAAAATTACGAAAAATATGTGATTTTTAGTGTAACCGTTTCCGAAAATTTTCAATTATCTCGAAAAATTTCACTTTTTTTACGTGAAAACCTCTTGATATCTATGATTATTCAAAATTGCATTGAATTGAGAACGCTTCGCAAAAAAATCGTACCTAATTTCGAAATGTAACGAAGAAATTGTGGTTTCGGCAGCTAGCTTTTCCACAATTTTTGATATATTTGGAAAAAAAAGACGTTTTTTGAGCGGATTTTTTCTCAGCATTTAAGATATACCATAAATCTATTAAGATATGAACGTTTTGCAACAAAAGCGGTTAATAATCTCGAAAAATTACGAAAAATATGTGGTTTTTAGTGTAACCGTTTCCGAAAATTTTCAATTATCTCGAAAAATTTCACTTTTTTACGTGAAAACCTCTTGATATCTATGATTATTCGTATTTGCATTGAATTGAGAACGCTTCGCAAAAAAATCGTACCTAATTTCGAAATGTAACGAAGAAATTGTGGTTTCGGCAGCTAGCTTTTCCACAATGTTTCATATATTTGGAAAAAAAAGACGTTTTTTGAGCGGATTTTTTCTCAGCGTTTAAGATATACCATAAATCTATTAAGATATGAACGTTTTGCAACAAAAGCGGTTAATAATCTCGAAAAATTACGAAAAATATGTGGTTTTTAGTGTAACCGTTTCCGAAAATTTTCAATTATCACGAAAAATTTCACTTTTTTTGACGTGAAAACCTCTTGATACCTATGATTATTCGTATTTGCATTGAATTGAGAACGCTTCGCAAAAAAATCGTACCTAATTTCGAAATGTAACGAAGAAATTGTGGTTTCGGCAATTAGTTTTTCTAACATTTATGATCTATTTGGAAAAAAAGGACGTTTTTTGAGCGGATTTTTTCTCAGCATTTAAGTTATACCATAAATCTATTTAATTATGAAAGTTTTACAACAAAAGCGGTTTATAATTTCGAAAAATTACGAAAAATGTGATTTTTAGTGTAACCGTTTCCGAAAATTTTCAATTATCTCGAAAAATTTCACTCTTTTTGACGTGAAACCTTTTTGATATCTATGATTATTCGTATTTCCATTGAATTGAGAACGCTTCGCAAAAAAATCGCACCAAATTTGGAAATGTAACGAAGAAATTGTGGTTTTGGCAGCTAGCTTTTCCACAATTTTTGAAATATTTGGAAAAAAAAGACGTTTTTTGAGCGGATTTTTTCTCAGCATTTAAGATATACCATAAATCTATTTAATTATGAACGTTTTGCAACAAAAGTGGTTAATAATTTCGAAAAATTACGAAAAATATGTGATTTTTAGTGTAACCGTTTTCAAAAATTTTCAATTATCTCGAAAAATTTCACTTTTTTTGACGTGAAAACTTCTTGATATCTATGATTATTCGTATTTCCATTGAATTGAGAACGCTTCGCAAAAAAATAGCACGTAATTTCGAAATGTAACGAAGAAATTGTGGTTTCGGCAGCTAGTTTTTCTAACATTTATGATCAATTTGGAAAAAAAAAGACATTTTTTGAGCGGATTTTTTCTCGGCATTTAAGATATACCATAAATCTATTTAATTATGAAAGTTTTACAACAAAAGCGGTTAATAATTTCGAAAAATTACGAAAAATATGTGATTTTTAGTGTAACCGTTTCCGAAAATTTTCAATTATCTCGAAAAATTTCACTTTTTTTACGTGAAAACCTCTTGATATCTATGATTATTCGTATTTGCATTGAATTGAGAACGCTTCGCAAAAAAATCGTACCTAATTTCGAAATGTAACGAAGAAATTGTGGTTTCGGCAGCTAGCTTTTCCACAATTTTTGATATATTTGGAAAAAAAAGACGTTTTTTGAGCGGATTTTTTCTCAGCATTTAAGATATACCATAAATCTATTAAGATATGAACGTTTTGCAACAAAAGCGGTTAATAATCTCGAAAAATTACGAAAAATATGTGGTTTTTAGTGTAACCGTTTCCGAAAATTTTCAATTATCTCGAAAAATTTCACTTTTTTTACGTGAAAACCTCTTGATATCTATCATTATTCGTATTTGCATTGAATTGAGAACGCTTCGCAAAAAAATCGTACCTAATTTCGAAATCTAACGAAGAAATTGTGGTTTCGGCAGCTAGCTTTTCCACAATTTTTGATATATTTGGAAAAAAAAGACGTTTTTTGAGCTGATTTTTTCTCAGCATTTAACATATACCATAAATCTATTAAGATATGTACGTTTTGCAACAAAAGCGGTTAATAATCTCGAAAAATTACGAAAAATATGTGATTTTTAGTGTAACCGTTTCCGAAAATTTTCAATTATCTCGAAAAATTTCACTTTTTTTGACGTGAGACTTCTTGATATCGATGATTATTCGTATTTGCATTGAATTGAGAACGCTTCGCAAAAAAATCGCACCTAATTTCGAAATATAAGGAAGAAATTGTGGTTTCGGCAATAAGTTTTTCTAACATTTATGATCTATTTGGAAAAAAAGGACGTTTTTTGAGCGGATTTTTTCTCAGCATTTAAGATATACCATAAATCTATTTAATTATGAAAGTTTTACAACAAAAGCGGTTAATAATTTCGAAAAATTACGAAAAATATGTGATTTTTAGTGTAACCGTTTCCGAAAATTTTCAATTATCTCGAAAAATTTCACTTTTTTTACGTGAAAACCTCTTGATACCTATGATTATTCGTATTTGCATTGAATTGAGAACGCTTCGCAAAAAAATCGTACCTAATTTCTAAATGTAACGAAGAAATTGTGGTTTCGGCAGCTAGCTTTTCCACAATTTTTGATATATTTGGAAAAAAAAGACGTTTTTTGAGCGGATTTTTTGTCAGCATTTAAGATATACCATAAATCTATTAAATTATGAACGTTTTGCAACATAATCGGTTAATAATCTCGAAAAATTACGAAAAATATGTGATTTTTATTGTAACCGTTTCCGAAAATTTTCAATTATCTCGAAAAATTTCACTTTTTTGACGTGAAAACTTCTTGATATCTATGATTATTCGTATTTGCATTGAATTGAGAACGCTTCGCAAAAAATAGCACGTAATTTCGAAATGTAACGAAGAAATTGTGGTTTCGGCAGCTAGTTTTTCTAACATTTATGATCAATTTGGAAAAAAAAGACATTTTTTGAGCGGATTTTTTCTCGGCATTTAAGATATACCATAAATCTATTTAATTATGAAAGTTTTACAACAAAAGCGGTTAATAATTTCGAAAAATTACGAAAAATATGTGATTTTTAGTGTAACCGTTTCCGAAAATTTTCAATTATCTCGAAAAATTTCACTTTTTTTACGTGAAAACCTCTTGATATCTATCATTATTCGTATTTGCATTGAATTGAGAACGCTTCGCAAAAAAATCGTACCTAATTTCGAAATCTAACGAAGAAATTGTGGTTTCGGCAGCTAGCTTTTCCACAATTTTTGATATATTTGGAAAAAAAAGACGTTTTTTGAGCTGATTTTTTCTCAGCATTTAACATATACCATAAATCTATTAAGATATGTACGTTTTGCAACAAAAGCGGTTAATAATCTCGAAAAATTACGAAAAATATGTGATTTTTAGTGTTACCGTTTCCGAAAATTTTCAATTATCTCGAAAAATTTCACTTTTTTTGACGTGAAAACTTCTTGATATCGATGATTAATCGTATTTGCATTGAATTGAGAACGCTTCGCAAAAAAATCGCACCTAATTTCGAAATATAAGGAAGAAATTGTGGTTTCGGCAATTAGTTTTTCTAACATTTATGATCTATTTGGAAAAAAAGGACGTTTTTTGAGCGGATTTTTTCTCAGCATTTAAGATATACCATAAATCTATTTAATTATGAAAGTTTTACAACAAAAGCGGTTAATAATTTCGAAAAATTACGAAAAATATGTGATTTTTAGTGTAACCGTTTCCGAAAATTTTCAATTATCTCGAAAAATTTCACTTTTTTTACGTGAAAACCTCTTGATACCTATGATTATTCGTATTTGCATTGAATTGAGAACGCTTCGCAAAAAAATCGCACCTAATTTGGAAATGTAACGAAGAAATTGTGGTTTTGGCAGCTAGCTTTTCCACAATTTTTGAAATATTTGGAAAAAAAAGACGTTTTTTGAGCGGATTTTTTCTCAGCATTTAAGATATACCATAAATCTATTTAATTATGAACGTTTTGCAACAAAAGTGGTTAATAATTTCGAAAAATTACGAAAAATATGTGATTTTTAGTGTAACCGTTTTCGAAAATTTTCAATTATCTCGATAAATTTCACTTTTTTTGACGTGAAAACTTTTTGATATCTATGATTATTCGTATTTCCATTGAATTCAGAATGCTTCGCAAAAAAATCGCACCTGATTTCGAAATATAACGAAGAAATTTTGGTTTCGGAAGCTAGCTTTTCTACAATTTTTGATATATTTGGAAAAGAAGGACGTTTTTTGAGCTGATTTCTTCTCTGCATTTAAGATATACCATAAATCTATTAAATTATGAACGTTTTGCAACAAAAGCGGTTAATAATTTCGAAAAATTACGAAAAATATGTGATTTTTAGTGTAACAGTTTCCGAAAAGTTTCAATTATCTCGAAAAATTTCTCTTTTTTTGACGTGAAAACTTCTTGATATCTATGATTATTCGTATTTGCATTGAATTGAGAACGCTTCGCAAAAAAATAGCACGTAATATCGAAATGTAACGAAGAAATTGTGGTTTCGGCAGCTAGTTTTTCTAACATTTATGATCAATTTGGAAAAAAAAAGACATTTTTTGAGCGGATTTTTTCTCGGCATTTAAGATATACCATAAATCTATTTAATTATGAAAGTTTTACAACAAAAGCGGTTAATAATTTCGAAAAATTACGAAAAATATGTGATTTTTAGCGTAACCGTTTCCGAAAATTTTCAATTATCTCGAAAAATTTCACTTTTTTTACGTAAAAACCTCTTGATATCTATCATTATTCGTATTTGCATTGAATTGAGAACGCTTCGCAAAAAAATCGTACCTAATTTCGAAATCTAACGAAGAAATTGTGGTTTCGGCAATTAGTTTTTCTAACATTTATGATCAATTTGGAAAAAAAAGACATTTTTTGAGCGGATTTTTTCTCGGCATTTAAGATATACCATAAATCTATTTAATTATGAAAGTTTTACAACAAAAGCGGTTAATAATTTCGAAAAATTACGAAAAATATGTGATTTTTAGTGTAACCGTTTCCGAAAATTTTCAATTATCTCGAAAAATTTCACTTTTTTTGACGTGAAAACTTCTTGATATCGATGATTATTCGTATTTGCATTGAATTGAGAACGCATCGAAAAAAAATCGCACCTAATTTCGAAATATAAGGAAGAAATTGTGGTTTCGGCAATTAGTTTTTCTAACATTTATGATCTATTTGGAAAAAAAGGACGTTTTTTGAGCGGATTTTTTCTCAGCATTTACGTTATACCATAAATCTATTTAATTATGAAAGTTTTACAACAAATGCGGTTAATAATTTCGAAAAATTACGAAAAATATGTGATTTTTAGTTTAACCGTTTCCAAAAATTTTCAATTATCTCGAAAAATTTCACTTTTTTTACGTGAAAACCTCTTGATACCTATGATTATTCGTATTTGCATTGAATTGAGAACGCTTTGCAAAAAAATCGTACCTAATTTCGAAATGTAACGAAGAAATTGTGGTTTCGGCAGCTAGCTTTTCCACAATGTTTGATATATTTGGAAAAAAAAGACGTTTTTTGAGCGGATTTTTTCTCAGCGTTTAAGATATACCATAAATCTATTAAGATATGAACGTTTTGCAACAAAAGCGGTTAATAATCTCGAAAAATTACGAAAAATATGTGGTTTTTAGTGTAACCGTTTCCGAAAATTTTCAATTATCACGAAAAATTTCACTTTTTTTGACGTGAAAACCTCTTGATACCTATGATTATTCGTATTTGCATTGAATTGAGAACGCTTCGCAAAAAAATCGTACCTAATTTCGAAATGTAACGAAGAAATTGTGGTTTCGGCAATTAGTTTTTCTAACATTTATGATCTATTTGGAAAAAAAGGACGTTTTTTGAGCGGATTTTTTCTCAGCATTTAAGATATACCATTAATCTATTAAATTATGAACGTTTTGCAACAAAAGCGGTTAATAATCTCGAAAAATTACGAAAAATATGTGATTTTTAGTGTAACCGTTTCCGAAAATTTTCAATTATCTCGAAAAATTTCACTTTTTTTGACATGAAAACTTCTTGAAATCGATGATTATTCGTATTTGCATTGAATTGAGAACGCTTCGCAAAAAAATCGCACCTAATTTCGAAATGTAACGAAGAAATTGTGGTTTCGGCAGCTAGCTTTTCCACAATTTTTGAAATATTTGGAAAAAAAAGACGTTTTTAAAGCGGATTTTTCTCAGCATTTAAGATATACCATAAATCTATTAAATTATGAACGTTTTGCAACAAAAGCGGTTAATAATTTCGAAAAATTACGAAAAATATGTGATTTTTAGTGTAACCGTTTCCGAAAAGTTTCAATTATCTCGAAAAATTTCACTCTTTTTGACGTATAAACTTTTTGATATCTATGATTATTCGTATTTCCATTGAATTCAGATTGCTTCGCAAAAAAAACGCACCTAATTTCGAAATATAACGAAGAAATTGTGGTTTCGGCAGCTAGTTTTTCTAACATTTATGATCAATTTGAAAAAAAAGGACGTTTTTTGAGCGGATTTTTTCTCAGCATTTAAGATATACCATAAATCTATTTAATTACGAACGTTTTGCAACAAAAGCGGTTAATAATTTCCATACATTACGAAAAATATGTGATTTCTAGTCTTACCGTTTCCGAAAATTTTCAATTATCTCGAAAAATTTCACTTTTTTTGACGTGAAAACTTCTTGATATCTATGATTATTCGTATTTCCATTGAATTCAGAATGCTTCGCAAAAAAATCGCACCTAATTTCGAAATATAACGAAGAAATTGTGGTTTCGGCAATTAGTTTTTCTAACATTTATGATCAATTTGGAAAAAAAGGACGTTTTTTGAGCGGATTTTTTCTCAGCATTTAAGATATACCATAAATCTATTTAATTATGAAAGTTTTACAACAAAAGCGGTTAATAATTTCGAAAAATTACGAAAAATATGTGATTTTTAGTGTAACCGTTTCCGAAAATTTTCAATTATCTCGAAAAATTTCACTTTTTTTGACGTGAAAACTTCTTGAAATCGATGATTATTCGTATTTGCATTGAATTGAGAAAGCTTCGCAAAAAAATCGCACCTAATTTCGAAATGTAACGAAGAAATTGTGGTTTCGGCAGCTAGCTTTTCCACAATTTTTGATATATTTGGAAAAAAAAGACGTTTTTTGAGCTGATTTTTTCTCAGCATTTAAGATATACCATAAATCTATTAAATTATGAACGTTTTGCAACAAAAGCAATTAATAATTTCGAAAAATTACGAAAAATATGTGATTTTTAGTGTAACCGTTTCCGAAAATTTTCAATTATCTCGAAAAATTTCACTCTTTTTGACGTGAAAACTTTTTGATATCTATGATTATTCGTATTTCCATTGAATTCAGAATGCTTCGCAAAAAAATCGCACGTAATTTCGAAATGTAACGAAGAAATTGTAGTTTAGGCAGCTAGCTTTTCCACAATTTATGATATATTTGGAAAAAAAGACATTTTTTGAGCGGATTTTTTCTCGGCATTTAAGATATACCATAAATCTATTAAATTACGAACGTTTTGCAACAAAAGCGGTTAATAATTTCGAAACATTACGAAAAATATGTGATTTTTAGTGTTACCGTTTCCGAAAATTTTCAATTATCTCGAAAAATTTCACTTTTTTTGACGTGAAAACTTCTTGATATCTATGATTATTCGTATTTCCATTGAATTCAGAATGCTTCGCAAAAAAATCGCACCTAATTTCGAAATATAACGAAGAAATTGTGGTTTCGGCAATTAGTTTTTCTAACATTTATGATCAATTTGGAAAAAAGGACGTTTTTTGAGCGGATTTTTTCCCAGCATTTAAGATATACCATAAATCTATTTAATTATGAAAGTTTTACAACAAAAGCGGTTAATAATTTCGAAAAATTACGAAAAATATGTGATTTTTAGTGTAACCGTTTCCGAAAATTTTCAATTATCTCGAAAAATTTCACTTTTTTTGACGTGAAAACTTCTTGAAATCGATGATTTTTCGTATTTGCATTGAATTGAGAACGCTTCGCAAAAAAATCGCACCTAATTTCGAAATGTAACGAAGAAATTGTGGTTTCGGCAGATAGATTTTCCACAATTTTTGATATATTTGGAAAAAAAAGACGTTCTTTGAGCTGATTTTTTCTCAGCATTTAAGATATACCATAAATCTATTAAATTATGAACGTTTTGCAACAAAAGCAATTAATAATTTCGAAAAATTACGAAAAATATGTGATTTTTAGTGTAACCGTTTCCGAAAATTTTCAATTATCTCGAAAAATTTCACTCTTTTTGACGTGAAAACTTTTTGATATCTATGATTATTCGTATTTCCTTTGAATTCAGAACGCTTCGCAAAAAAATCGCACATAATTTCGAAATGTAACGAAGAAATTGTAGTTTCGGCAGCTAGCTTTTCCACAATTATTGAAATATTTGGAAAAAAAAGACGTTTTTTGAGCGGATTTTTTCTCAGCATTTAAGATATACCATAAATCTATTAAATTATGAACGTTTTGCAACAAAAGCGGTTAATAATCTCGAAAAATTACGAACAATATGAGATTTTTAGTGTAACCGTTTCCGAAAAGTTTCAATTATCTCGAAAAATTTCACTCTTTTTGACGTGAAAACTTTTTGATATCTATGATTATTCGTATTTCCATTGAATTCAGAATGCTTCGCAAAAAAATCGCAACTAATTTCGAAATATAACGAAGAAATTGTGGTTTCGGCAGCTAGTTTTTCTAACATTTATGATCAATTTGGAAAAAAAGGACGTTTTTAAAGCGGATTTTTTCTCAGCATTTAAGATATACCATAAATCTATTTAATTATGAACGTTTTGCAACAAAAGCGGTTAATAATTTTGAAAAATTACGAAAAATATGTGATTTTTAGTGTAACCGTTTTCGAAAATTTTCAATTATCTCGAAAAATTTCACTTTTTTTGACGTGAAAACTTTTTGATATCTATGATTATTCGTATTTCCATTGAATTCAGAATGCTTCGCAAAAAAATCGCACGTAATTTCGAAATGTAACGAAGAAATTGTAGTTTCGGCAGCTAGCTTTTCCACAATTTATGATATATTTGGAAAAAAAGACATTTTTTGAGCGGATTTTTTCTCGGCATTTAAGATATACCATAAATCTATTTAATTACGAACGTTTTGCAACAAAAGCGGTTAATAATTTCGAAACATTACGAAAAATATGTGATTTTTAGTGTTACCGTTTCCGAAAATTTTCAATTATCTCGAAAAATTTCACTCTTTTTGACGTATAAACTTTTTGATATCTATGATTATTCGTATTTCCATTGAATTCAGATTGCTTCGCAAAAAAAACGCACCTAATTTCGAAATATAACGAAGAAATTTTGGTTTCGGCAGCTAGTTTTTCTAACATTTATGATCAATTTGAAAAAAAAGGACGTTTTTTGAGCGGATTTTTTCTCAGCATTTAAGATATACCATAAATCTATTTAATTACGAACGTTTTGCAACAAAAGCGGTTAATAATTTCCATACATTACGAAAAATATGTGATTTTTAGTCTTACCGTTTCCGAAAATTTTCAATTATCTCGAAAAATTTCACTTTTTTTGACGTGAAAACTTCTTGATATCTATGATTATTCGTATTTCCATTGAATTCAGAATGCTTCGCAAAAAAATCGCACCTAAATTCGAAATATAACGAAGAAATTGTGGTTTCGGCAATTAGTTTTTCTAACATTTATGATCAATTTGGAAAAAAAGGACGTTTTTTGAGCGGATTTTTTCTCAGCATTTAAGATATACCATAAATCTATTTAATTATGAAAGTTTTACAACAAAAGCGGTTAATAATTTCGAAAAATTACGAAAAATATGTGATTTTTAGTGTAACCGTTTCCGAAAATTTTCAATTATCTCGAAAAATTTCACTTTTTTTGACGTGAAAACTTCTTGATATCGATGATTATTCGTATTTGCATTGAATTGAGAACGCTTCGCAAAAAAATCGCACGTAATTTCGAAATGTAACGAAGAAATTGTGGTTTCGGCAGCTAGCTTTTCCACAATGTTTGATATATTTGGAAAAAAAAGACGTTTTTTGAGCTGATTTTTTCTCAGCATTTAAGATATACCATAAATCTATTAAATTATGAACGTTTTGCAACAAAAGCAATTAATAATTTCGAAAAATTACGAAAAATATGTGATTTTTAGTGTAACCGTTTCCGAAAATTTTCAATTATCTCGAAAAATTTCACTCTTTTTGACGTGAAAACTTTTTGATATCTATGATTATTCGTATTTTCATTGAATTCAGAATGCTTCGCAAAAAAATCGCACCTAATTTCGAAATATAACGAAGAAATTGTGGTTTCGGCAGCTAGTTTTTCTAACATTTATGATCAATTTGGAAAAAAAGGACGTTTTTTGAGCGGATTTTTTCTCAGCATTTAGGATATACCATAAATCTATTTAATTATGAACGTTTTGCAACAAAAGCAGTTAAAAATTTCGAAAAATTACGAAAAATATGTGATTTTTAGTGTAACCGTTTTCGAAAATTTTCAATTATCTCGAAAAATTTCACTTTTTTTGACGTGAAAACTTTTTGATATCTATGATTATTCGTATTTCCATTGAATTCAGAATGCTTCGCAAAAAAATCGCACGTAATTTCGAAATGTAACGAAGAAATTGTAGTTTCGGCAGCTAGCTTTTCCACAATTTATGATATATTTGGAAAAAAAGACATTTTTTGAGCGGATTTTTTCTCGGCATTTAAGATATACCATAAATCTATTTAATTACGAACGTTTTGCAACAAAAGCGGTTAATAATTTCGAAACATTACGAAAAATATGTGATTTTTAGTGTTACCGTTTCCGAAAATTTTCAATTATCTCGAAAAATTTCACTTTTTTTGACGTGAAAACTTCTTGATATCTATGATTATTCGTATTTCCATTGAATTCAGAATGCTTCGCAAAAAAATCGCACCTAATTTCGAAATATAACGAAGAAATTGTGGTTTCGGCAATTAGTTTTTCTAACATTTATGATCAATTTGGAAAAAAGGACGTTTTTTGAGCGGATTTTTTCTCAGCATTTAAGATATACCATAAATCTATTTAATTATGAAAGTTTTACAACAAAAGCGGTTAATAATTTCGAAAAATTACGAAAAATATGTGATTTTTAGTGTAACCGTTTCCGAAAATTTTCAATTATCTCGAAAAATTTCACTTTTTTTGACGTGAAAACTTCTTGAAATCGATGATTATTCGTATTTGCATTGAATTGAGAACGCTTCGCAAAAAAATCGCACCTAATTTCGAAATGTAACGAAGAAATTGTGGTTTCGGCAGATAGCTTTTCCACAATTTTTGATATATTTGGAAAAAAAAGACGTTCTTTGAGCTGATTTTTTCTCAGCATTTAAGATATACCATAAATCTATTAAATTATGAACGTTTTGCAACAAAAGCAATTAATAATTTCGAAAAATTACGAAAAATATGTGATTTTTAGTGTAACCGTTTCCGAAAATTTTCAATTATCTCGAAAAATTTCACTCTTTTTGACGTGAAAACTTTTTGATATCTATGATTATTCGCATTTCCTTTGAATTCAGAACGCTTCGCAAAAAAATCGCACGTAATTTCGAAATGTAACGAAGAAATTGTAGTTTCGGCAGCTAGCTTTTCCACAATTATTGAAATATTTGGAAAAAAAAGACGTTTTTTGAGCGGATTTTTTCTCAGCATTTAAGATATACCATAAATCTATTAAATTATGAACGTTTTGCAACAAAAGCGGTTAATAATCTCGAAAAATTACGAACAATATGTGATTTTCAGTGTAACCGTTTCCGAAAAGTTTCAATTATCTCGAAAAATTTCACTCTTTTTGACGTGAAAACTTTTTGATATCTATGATTATTCGTATTTCCATTGAATTCAGAATGCTTCGCAAAAAAATCGCACCTAATTTCGAAATATAACGAAGAAATTGTGGTTTCGGCAGCTAGTTTTTCTAACATTTATGATCAATTTGGAAAAAAAGGACGTTTTTAAAGCGGATTTTTTCTCAGCATTTAAGATATACCATAAATCTATTTAATTATGAACGTTTTGCAACAAAAGCGGTTAATAATTTTGAAAAATTACGAAAAATATGTGATTTTTAGTGTAACTGTTTTCGAAAATTTTCAATTATCTCGAAAAATTTCACTTTTTTTGACGTGAAAACTTTTTGATATCTATGATTATTCGTATTTCCATTGAATTCAGAATGCTTCGCAAAAAAATCGCACGTAATTTCGAAATGTAACGAAGAAATTGTAGTTTCGGCAGCTTGCTTTTCCACAATTTATGATATATTTGGAAAAAAAGACATTTTTTGAGCGGATTTTTTCTCGGCATTTAAGATATACCATAAATCTATTTAATTACGCACGTTTTGCAACAAAAGCGGTTAATAATTTCGAAACATTACGAAAAATATGTGATTTTTAGTGTTACCGTTTCCGAAAATTTTCAATTATCTCGAAAAATTTCACTTTTTTTGACGTGAAAACTTCTTGATATCTATGATTATTCGTATTTCCATTGAATTCAGAATGCTTCGCAAAAAAATCGCACCTAATTTCGAAATATAACGAAGAAATTGTGGTTTCTGCAATTAGTTTTTCTAACATTTATGATCAATTTGGAAAAAAGGACGTTTTTTGAGCGGATTTTTTCCCAGCATTTAAGATATACCATAAATCTATTTAATTATGAAAGTTTTACAACAAAAGCGGTTAATAATTTCGAAAAATTACGAAAAATATGTGATTTTTAGTGTAACCGTTTCCGAAAATTTTCAATTATCTCGAAAAATTTCACTTTTTTTGACGTGAAAACTTCTTGAAATCGATGATTTTTCGTATTTGCATTGAATTGAGAACGCTTCGCAAAAAAATCGCACCTAATTTCGAAATGTAACGAAGAAATTGTGGTTTCGGCAGATAGATTTTCCACAATTTTTGATATATTTGGAAAAAAAAGACGTTCTTTGAGCTGATTTTTTCTCAGCATTTAAGATATACCATAAATCTATTAAATTATGAACGTTTTGCAACAAAAGCAATTAATAATTTCGAAAAATTACGAAAAATATGTGATTTTTAGTGTAACCGTTTCCGAAAATTTTCAATTATCTCGAAAAATTTCACTCTTTTTGACGTGAAAACTTTTTGATATCTATGATTATTCGTATTTCCTTTGAATTCAGAACGCTTCGAAAAAAATTCGCACATAATTTCGAAATGTAACGAAGAAATTGTAGTTTCGGCAGCTAGCTTTTCCACAATTATTGAAATATTTGGAAAAAAAAGACGTTTTTTGAGCGGATTTTTTCTCAGCATTTAAGATATACCATAAATCTATTAAATTATGAACGTTTTGCAACAAAAGCGGTTAATAATCTCGAAAAATTACGAACAATATGAGATTTTAAGTGTAACCGTTTCCGAAAAGTTTCAATTATCTCGAAAAATTTCACTCTTTTTGACGTGAAAACTTTTTGATATCTATGATTATTCGTATTTCCATTGAATTCAGAATGCTTCGCAAAAAAATCGCAACTAATTTCGAAATATAACGAAGAAATTGTGGTTTCGGCAGCTAGTTTTTCTAACATTTATGATCAATTTGGAAAAAAAGGACGTTTTTAAAGCGGATTTTTTCTCAGCATTTAAGATATACCATAAATCTATTTAATTATGAACGTTTTGCAACAAAAGCGGTTAATAATTTTGAAAAATTACGAAAAATATGTGATTTTTAGTGTAACCGTTTTCGAAAATTTTCAATTATCTCGAAAAATTTCACTTTTTTTGACGTGAAAACTTTTTGATATCTATGATTATTCGTATTTCCATTGAATTCAGAATGCTTCGCAAAAAAATCGCACGTAATTTCGAAATGTAACGAAGAAATTGTAGTTTCGGCAGCTAGCTTTTCCACAATTTATGATATATTTGGAAAAAAAGACATTTTTTGAGCGGATTTTTTCTCGGCATTTACGATATACCATAAATCTATTTAATTACGAACGTTTTGCAACAAAAGCGGTTAATAATTTCGAAACATTACGAAAAATATGTGATTTTTAGTGTAACCGTTTCCGAAAATTTTCAATTATCTCGAAAAATTTCACTCTTTTTGACGTATAAACTTTTTGATATCTATGATTATTCGTATTTCCATTGAATTCAGATTGCTTCGCAAAAAAAACGCACCTAATTTCGAAATATAACGAAGAAATTTTGGTTTCGGCAGCTAGTTTTTCTAACATTTATGATCAATTTGAAAAAAAAGGACGTTTTTTGAGCGGATTTTTTCTCAGCATTTAAGATATACCATAAATCTATTTAATTACGAACGTTTTGCAACAAAAGCGGTTAATAATTTCCATACATTACGAAAAATATGTGATTTTTAGTCTTACCGTTTCCGAAAATTTTCAATTATCTCGAAAAATTTCACTTTTTTTGACGTGAAAACTTCTTGATATCTATGATTATTCGTATTTCCATTGAATTCAGAATGCTTCGCAAAAAAATCGCACCTAAATTCGAAATATAACGAAGAAATTGTGGTTTCGGCAATTAGTTTTTCTAACATTTATGATCAATTTGGAAAAAAAGGACGTTTTTTGAGCGGATTTTTTCTCAGCATTTAAGATATACCATAAATCTATTTAATTATGAAAGTTTTACAACAAAAGCGGTTAATAATTTCGAAAAATTACGAAAAATATGTGATTTTTTGTGAAACCGTTTCCGAAAATTTTCAATTATCTCGAAAAATTTCACTTTTTTTGACGTGAAAACTTCTTGATATCGATGATTATTCGTATTTGCATTGAATTGAGAACGCTTCGCAAAAAAATCGCACGTAATTTCGAAATGTAACGAAGAAATTGTGGTTTCGGCAGCTAGCTTTTCCACAATGTTTGATATATTTGGAAAAAAAAGACGTTTTTTGAGCTGATTTTTTCTCAGCATTTAAGATATACCATAAATCTATTAAATTATGAACGTTTTGCAACAAAAGCAATTAATAATTTCGAAAAATTACGAAAAATATGTGATTTTTAGTGTAACCGTTTCCGAAAATTTTCAATTATCTCGAAAAATTTCACTCTTTTTGACGTGAAAACTTTTTGATATCTATGATTATTCGTATTTTCATTGAATTCAGAATGCTTCGCAAAAAAATCGCACCTAATTTCGAAATATAACGAAGAAATTGTGGTTTCGGCAGCTAGTTTTTCTAACATTTATGATCAATTTGGAAAAAAAGGACGTTTTTTGAGCGGATTTTTTCTCAGCATTTAGGATATACCATAAATCTATTTAATTATGAACGTTTTGCAACAAAAGCGGTTAATAATTTCGAAAAATTACGAAAAATATGTGATTTTTAGTGTAACCGTTTTCGAAAATTTTCAATTATCTCGAAAAATTTCACTTTTTTTGACGTGAAAACTTTTTGATATCTATGATTATTCGTATTTCCATTGAATTCAGAATGCTTCGCAAAAAAATCGCACGTAATTTCGAAATGTAACGAAGAAATTGTAGTTTCGGCAGCTAGCTTTTCCACAATTTATGATATATTTGGAAAAAAAGACATTTTTTGAGCGGATTTTTTCTCGGCATTTAAGATATACCATAAATCTATTTAATTACGAACGTTTTGCAACAAAAGCGGTTAATAATTTCGAAACATTACGAAAAATATGTGATTTTTAGTGTTACCGTTTCCGAAAATTTTCAATTATCTCGAAAAATTTCACTTTTTTTGACGTGAAAACTTCTTGATATCTATGATTATTCGTATTTCCATTGAATTCAGAATGCTTCGCAAAAAAATCGCACCTAATTTCGAATTATAACGAAGAAATTGTGGTTTCGGCAATTAGTTTTTCTAACATTTATGATCAATTTGGAAAAAAGGACGTTTTTTGAGCGGATTTTTTCTCAGCATTTAAGATATACCATAAATCTATTTAATTATGAAAGTTTTACAACAAAAGCGGTTAATAATTTCGAAAAATTACGAAAAATATGTGATTTTTAGTGTAACCGTTTCCGAAAATTTTCAATTATCTCGAAAAATTTCACTTTTTTTGACGTGAAAACTTCTTGAAATCGATGATTATTCGTATTTGCATTGAATTGAGAACGCTTCGCAAAAAAATCGCACGTAATTTCGAAATGTAACGAAGAAATTGTGGTTTCGGCAGATAGCTTTTCCACAATTTTTGATATATTTGGAAAAAAAAGACGTTCTTTGAGCTGATTTTTTCTCAGCATTTAAGATATACCATAAATCTATTAAATTATGAACGTTTTGCAACAAAAGCAATTAATAATTTCGAAAAATTACGAAAAATATGTGATTTTTAGTGTAACCGTTTCCGAAAATTTTCAATTATCTCGAAAAATTTCACTCTTTTTGACGTGAAAACTTTTTGATATCTATGATTATTCGCATTTCCTTTGAATTCAGAACGCTTCGCAAAAAAATCGCACGTAATTTCGAAATGTAACGAAGAAATTGTAGTTTCGGCAGCTAGCTTTTCCACAATTATTGAAATATTTGGAAAAAAAAGACGTTTTTTGAGCGGATTTTTTCTCAGCATTTAAGATATACCATAAATCTATTAAATTATGAACGTTTTGCAACAAAAGCGGTTAATAATCTCGAAAAATTACGAACAATATGTGATTTTCAGTGTAACCGTTTCCGAAAAGTTTCAATTATCTCGAAAAATTTCACTCTTTTTGACGTGAAAACTTTTTGATATCTATGATTATTCGTATTTCCATTGAATTCAGAATGCTTCGCAAAAAAATCGCACCTAATTTCGAAATATAACGAAGAAATTGTGGTTTCGGCAGCTAGTTTTTCTAACATTTATGATCAATTTGGAAAAAAAGGACGTTTTTAAAGCGGATTTTTTCTCAGCATTTAAGATATACCATAAATCTATTTAATTATGAACGTTTTGCAACAAAAGCGGTTAATAATTTTGAAAAATTACGAAAAATATGTGATTTTTAGTGTAACTGTTTTCGAAAATTTTCAATTATCTCGAAAAATTTCACTTTTTTTGACGTGAAAACTTTTTGATATCTATGATTATTCGTATTTCCATTGAATTCAGAATGCTTCGCAAAAAAATCGCACGTAATTTCGAAATGTAACGAAGAAATTGTAGTTTCGGCAGCTAGCTTTTCCACAATTTATGATATATTTGGAAAAAAAGACATTTTTTGAGCGGATTTTTTCTCGGCATTTAAGATATACCATAAATCTATTTAATTACGAACGTTTTGCAACAAAAGCGGTTAATAATTTCGAAACATTACGAAAAATATGTGATTTTTAGTGTTACCGTTTCCGAAAATTTTCAATTATCTCGAAAAATTTCACTTTTTTTGACGTGAAAACTTCTTGATATCCATGATTATTCGTATTTCCATTGAATTCAGAATGCTTCGCAAAAAAATCGCACCTAATTTCGAAATATAACGAAGAAATTGTGGTTTCGGCAATTAGTTTTTCTAACATTTATGATCAATTTGGAAAAAAAGGACGTTTTTTGAGCGGATTTTTTCTCAGCATTTAAGATATACCATAAATCTATTTAATTATGAAAGTTTTACAACAAAAGCGGTTAATAATTTCGAAACATTACGAAAAATATGTGATTTTTAGTGTAACCGTTTCCGAAAATTTTCAATTATCTCGAAAAATTTCACTTTTTTTGACGTGAAAACTTCTTGAAATCGATGATTATTCGTATTTGCATTGAATTGAGAACGCTTCGCAAAAAAATCGCACCTAATTTCGAAATGTAACGAAGAAATTGTGGTTTCGGCAGCTAGCTTTTCCACAATTTTTGATATATTTGGAAAAAAAAGACGTTTTTTGAGCTGATTTTTTCTCAGCATTTAAGATACACCATAAATCTATTAAATTATGAACGTTTTGCAACAAAAGCAATTAATAATTTCGAAAAATTACGAAAAATATGTGATTTTTAGTGTAACCGTTTCCGAAAATTTTCAATTATCTCGAAAAATTTCACTTTTTTTGACGTGAAAACTTCTTGATATCTATGAGTATTCGTATTTCCATTTAATTGAGAACGCTTCGCAAAAAAATCGCACCTAATTTCGAAATATAACGAAGAAATTGTGGTTTCGGCAGCTAGCTTTTCCACAATTATTGAAATATTTGGAAAAAAAAGACGTTTTTTGAGCGGATTTTTTCTCAGCATTTAAGATATACCATAAATCTATTAAATTTTGAACGTTTTGCAACAAAAGCGGTTAATAATCTCGAAAAATTACGAACAATATGTGATTTTTAGTGTAACCGTTTTCGAAAATTTTCAATTATCTCGAAAAATTTCACTTTTTTTGACGTGAAAACTTTTTGATATCTATGATTATTCGTATTTCCATTGAATTCAGAATGCTTCGCAAAAAAATCGCACGTAATTTCGAAATGTAACGAAGAAATTGTAGTTTCGGCAGCTAGCTTTTCCACAATTTATGATATATTTGGAAAAAAAGACATTTTTTGAGCGGATTTTTTCTCGGCATTTAAGATATACCATAAATCTATTTAATTACGAACGTTTTGCAACAAAAGCGGTTAATAATTTCGAAACATTACGAAAAATATGTGATTTTTAGTGTTACCGTTTCCGAAAATTTTCAATTATCTCGAAAAATTTCACTTTTTTTGACGTGAAAACTTCTTGATATCTATGATTATTCGTATTTCCATTGAATTCAGAATGCTTCGCAAAAAAATCGCACGTGATTTCGAAATGTAACGAAGAAATTGTAGTTTCGGCAGCTAGCTTTTCCACAATTTATGATATATTTGGAAAAAAAGACATTTTTTGAGCGGATTTTTTCTCGGCATTTAAGATATACCATAAATCTATTTAATTACGAACGTTTTGCAACAAAAGCGGTTAATAATTTCGAAACATTACGAAAAATATGTGATTTTTAGTGTTACCGTTTCCGAAAATTTTCAATTATCTCGAAAAATTTCACTTTTTTTGACGTGAAAACTTCTTGATATCTATGATTATTCGTATTTCCATTGAATTCAGAATGCTTCGCAAAAAAATCGCACCTAATTTCGAAATATAACGAAGAAATTGTGGTTTCGGCAATTAGTTTTTCTAACATTTATGATCAATTTGTAAAAAAAGGACGTTTTTTGAGCGGATTTTTTCTCAGCATTTAAGATATACCATAAATCTATTTAATTATGAAAGTTTTACAACAAAAGCGGTTAATAATTTCGAAAAATTACGAAAAATATGTGATTTTTAGTGTAACCGTTTCCGAAAATTTTCAATTATCTCGAAAAATTTCACTTTTTTTGACGTGAAAACTTCTTGAAATCGATGATTATTCGTATTTGCATTGAATTGAGAACGCTTCGCAAAAAAATCGCACCTAATTTCGAAATGTAACGAAGAAATTGTGGTTTCGGCAGATAGCTTTTCCACAATTTTTGATATATTTGGAAAAAAAAGACGTTTTTTGAGCTGATTTTTTCTCAGCATTTAAGATACACCATAAATCTATTAAATTATGAACGTTTTGCAACAAAAGCAATTAATAATTTCGAAAAATTACGAAAAATATGTGATTTTTAGTGTAACCGATTCCGAAAATTTTCCATTATCTCGAAAAATTTCACTTTTTTTGACGTGAAAACTTCTTGATATCTATGAGTATTCGTATTTCCATTTAATTGAGAACGCTTCGCAAAAAAATCGCACCTAATTTCGAAATATAACGAAGAAATTGTGGTTTCGGCAGCTAGCTTTTCCACAATTATTGAAATATTTGGAAAAAAAAGACGTTTTTTGAGCGGATTTTTTCTCAGCATTTAAGATATACCATAAATCTATTAAATTATGAACGTTTTGCAACAAAAGCGGTTAATAATCTCGAAAAATTACGAACAATATGTGATTTTTAGTGTAACCGTTTCCGAAAAGTTTCAATTATCTCGAAAAATTTCACTCTTTTTGACGTGAAAACTTTTTGATATCTATGATTATTCGTATTTCCATTGAATTCAGAATGCTTCGCAAAAAAATCGCACCTAATTTCGAAATATAACGAAGAAATTGTGGTTTCGGCAGCTAGTTTTTCTAACATTTATGATCAATTTGGAAAAAAAGGACGTTTTTTGAGCGGATTTTTTCTCAGCATTTAAGATATACCATAAATCTATTAAGATATGAACGTTTTGCAACAAAAGCGGTTAATAATTTCGAAAAATTACGAAAAATATGTGATTTTTAGTGTAACCGTTTTCGAAAATTTTCAATTATCTCGAAAAATTTCACTTTTTTTGACGTGAAAACTTTTTGATATCTATGATTATTCGTATTTCCATTGAATTCAGAATGCTTCGCAAAAAAATCGCACGTAATTTCGAAATGTAACGAAGAAATTGTAGTTTCGGCAGCTAGCTTTTCCACAATTTATGATATATTTGGAAAAAAAGACATTTTTTGAGCGGATTTTTTCTCGGCATTTAAGATATACCATAAATCTATTTAATTACGAACGTTTTGCAACAAAAGCGGTTAATAATTTCGAAACATTACGAAAAATATGTGATTTTTAGTGTTACCGTTTCCGAAAATTTTCAATTATCTCGAAAAATTTCACTTTTTTTGACGTGAAAACTTCTTGATATCTATGATTATTCGTATTTCCATTGAATTCAGAATGCTTCGCAAAAAAATCGCACCTAATTTCGAAATATAACGAAGAAATTGTGGTTTCGGCAATTAGTTTTTCTAACATTTATGATCAATTTGGAAAATAAGGACGTTTTTTGAGCGGATTTTTTCTCAGCATTTAAGATATACCATAAATCTATTTAATTATGAAAGTTTTACAACAAAAGCGGTTAATAATTTCGAAAAATTACGAAAAATATGTGATTTTTAGTGTAACCGTTTCCGAAAATTTTCAATTATCTCGAAAAATTTCACTTTTTTTGACGTGAAAACTTCCTGATATCTATGAGTATTCGTATTTCCATTTAATTGAGAACGCTTCGCAAAAAAATCGCACCTAACTTCGAAATATAACGAAGAAATTGTGGTTTCGGCAGCTAGCTTTTCCACAATTATTGAAATATTTGGAAAAAAAGACGTTTTTTGAGCGGATTTTTTCTCAGCATTTAAGATATACCATAAATCTATTAAATTATGAACGTTTTGCAACAAAAGCGGTTAATAATTTCGAAAAATTACGAAAAATATGTGATTTTTAGTGTAACCGTTTCCGAAAATTTTCAATTATCTCGAAAAATTTCACTTTTTTTGACGTGAAAACTTCTTGAAATCGATGATTATTCGTATTTGCATTGAATTGAGAACGCTTCGCAAAAAAATCGCACCTAATTTCGAAATGTAACGAAGAAATTGTGGTTTCGGCAGCTAGCTTTTCCACAATTTTTGATATATTTGGAAAAAAAAGACGTTCTTTGAGCTGATTTTTTCTCAGCATTTAAGATATACCATAAATCTATTAAATTATGAACGTTTTGCAACAAAAGCAATTAATAATTTCGAAAAATTACGAAAAATATGTGATTTTTAGTGTAACCGTTTCCGAAAATTTTCAATTATCTCGAAAAATTTCACTCTTTTTGACGTGAAAACTTTTTGATATCTATGATTATTCGCATTTCCTTTGAATTCAGAACGCTTCGCAAAAAAATCGCACGTAATTTCGAAATGTAACGAAGAAATTGTAGTTTCGGCAGCTAGCTTTTCCACAATTATTGAAATATTTGGAAAAAAAAGACGTTTTTTGAGCGGATTTTTTCTCAGCATTTAAGATATACCATAAATCTATTAAATTATGAACGTTTTGCAACAAAAGCGGTTAATAATCTCGAAAAATTACGAACAATATGTGATTTTCAGTGTAACCGTTTCCGAAAAGTTTCAATTATCTCGAAAAATTTCACTCTTTTTGACGTGAAAACTTTTTGATATCTATGATTATTCGTATTTCCATTGAATTCAGAATGCTTCGCAAAAAAATCGCACCTAATTTCGAAATATAACGAAGAAATTGTGGTTTCGGCAGCTAGTTTTTCTAACATTTATGATCAATTTGGAAAAAAAGGACGTTTTTAAAGCGGATTTTTTCTCAGCATTTAAGATATACCATAAATCTATTTAATTATGAACGTTTTGCAACAAAAGCGGTTAATAATTTTGAAAAATTACGAAAAATATGTGATTTTTAGTGTAACTGTTTTCGAAAATTTTCAATTATCTCGAAAAATTTCACTTTTTTTGACGTGAAAACTTTTTGATATCTATGATTATTCGTATTTCCATTGAATTCAGAATGCTTCGCAAAAAAATCGCACGTAATTTCGAAATGTAACGAAGAAATTGTAGTTTCGGCAGCTAGCTTTTCCACAATTTATGATATATTTGGAAAAAAAGACATTTTTTGAGCGGATTTTTTCTCGGCATTTAAGATATACCATAAATCTATTTAATTACGAACGTTTTGCAACAAAAGCGGTTAATAATTTCGAAACATTACGAAAAATATGTGATTTTTAGTGTTACCGTTTCCGAAAATTTTCAATTATCTCGAAAAATTTCACTTTTTTTGACGTGAAAACTTCTTGATATCTATGATTATTCGTATTTCCATTGAATTCAGAATGCTTCGCAAAAAAATCGCACCTAATTTCGAAATATAACGAAGAAATTGTGGTTTCGGCAATTAGTTTTTCTAACATTTATGATCAATTTGGAAAAAAAGGACGTTTTTTGAGCGGATTTTTTCTCAGCATTTAAGATACACCATAAATCTATTTAATTATGAAAGTTTTACAACAAAAGCGGTTAATAATTTCGAAACATTACGAAAAATATGTGATTTTTAGTGTAACCGTTTCCGAAAATTTTCAATTATCTCGAAAAATTTCACTTTTTTTGACGTGAAAACTTCTTGAAATCGATGATTATTCGTATTTGCATTGAATTGAGAACGCTTCGCAAAAAAATCGCACCTAATTTCGAAATGTAACGAAGAAATTGTGGTTTCGGCAGCTAGCTTTTCCACAATTTTTGATATATTTGGAAAAAAAAGACGTTTTTTGAGCTGATTTTTTCTCAGCATTTAAGATACACCATAAATCTATTAAATTATGAACGTTTTGCAACAAAAGCAATTAATAATTTCGAAAAATTACGAAAAATATGTGATTTTTAGTGTAACCGTTTCCGAAAATTTTCAATTATCTCGAAAAATTTCACTTTTTTTGACGTGAAAACTTCTTGATATCTATGAGTATTCGTATTTCCATTTAATTGAGAACGCTTCGCAAAAAAATCGCACCTAATTTCGAAATATAACGAAGAAATTGTGGTTTCGGCAGCTAGCTTTTCCACAATTATTGAAATATTTGGAAAAAAAAGACGTTTTTTGAGCGGATTTTTTCTCAGCATTTAAGATATACCATAAATCTATTAAATTATGAACGTTTTGCAACAAAAGCGGTTAATAATCTCGAAAAATTACGAACAATATGTGATTTTTAGTGTAACCGTTTCCGAAAAGTTTCAATTATCTCGAAAAATTTCACTCTTTTTGACGTGAAAACTTTTTGATATCTATGATTATTCGTATTTCCATTGAATTCAGAATGCTTCGCAAAAAAATCGCACCTAATTTCGAAATATAACGAAGAAATTGTGGTTTCGGCAGCTAGTTTTTCTAACATTTATGATCAATTTGGAAAAAAAGGACGTTTTTTGAGCGGATTTTTTCTCAGCATTTAAGATATACCATAAATCTATTTAATTATAAACGTTTTGCAACAAAAGCGGTTAATAATTTTGAAAAATTACGAAAAATATGTGATTTTTAGTGTAATCGTTTTCGAAAATTTTCAATTATCTCGAAAAATTTCACTTTTTTTGACGTGAAAACTTTTTGATATCTATGATTATTCGTATTTGCATTGAATTGAGAACGCTTCGCAAAAAAATCGCACCTAATTTCGAAATGTAACGAAGAAATTGTGGTTTCGGCAGATAGCTTTTCCACAATTTTTGATATATTTGGAAAAAAAAGACGTTTTTTGAGCTGATTTTTTCTCAGCATTTAAGATACACCATAAATCTATTAAATTATGAACGTTTTGTAACAAAAGCAATTAATAATTTCGAAAAATTACGAAAAATATGTGATTTTTAGTGTAACCGTTTCCGAAAATTTTCAATTATCTCGAAAAATTTCACTTTTTTTGACGTGAAAACTTCTTGATATCGATGAGTATTCGTATTTCCATTTAATTGAGAACGCTTCGCAAAAAAATCGCACCTAATTTCGAAATATAACGAAGAAATTGTGGTTTCGGCAGCTAGCTTTTCCACAATTATTGAAATATTTGGAAAAAAAAGACGTTTTTTGAGCGGATTTTTTCTCAGCATTTAAGATATACCATAAATCTATTAAATTATGAACGTTTTGCAACAAAAGCGGTTAATAATCTCGAAAAATTACGAACAATATGTGATTTTTAGTGTAACCGTTTCCGAAAAGTTTCAATTATCTCGAAAAATTTCACTCTTTTTGACGTGAAAACTTTTTGATATCTATGATTATTCGTATTTCCATTGAATTCAGAATGCTTCGCAAAAAAATCGCACCTAATTTCGAAATATAACGAAGAAATTGTGGTTTCGGCAGCTAGTTTTTCTAACATTTATGATCAATTTGGAAAAAAAGGACGTTTTTTGAGCGGATTTTTTCTCAGCATTTAAGATATACCATAAATCTATTTAATTATGAACGTTTTGCAACAAAAGCGGTTAATAATTTCGAAAAATTACGAAAAATATGTGATTTTTAGTGTAACCGTTTTCGAAAATTTTCAATTATCTCGAAAAATTTCACTTTTTTTGACGTGAAAACTTTTTGATATCTATGATTATTCGTATTTCCATTGAATTCAGAATGCTTCGCAAAAAAATCGCACGTAATTTCGAAATGTAACGAAGAAATTGTAGTTTCGGCAGCTAGCTTTTCCACAATTTATGATATATTTGGAAAAAAAGACATTTTTTGAGCGGATTTTTTCTCGGCATTTAAGATATACCATAAATCTATTTAATTACGAACGTTTTGCAACAAAAGCGGTTAATAATTTCGAAACATTACGAAAAATATGTGATTTTTAGTGTTACCGTTTCCGAAAATTTTCAATTATCTCGAAAAATTTCACTTTTTTTGACGTGAAAACTTCTTGATATCTATGATTATTCGTATTTCCATTGAATTCAGAATGCTTCGCAAAAAAAACGCACCTAATTTCGAAATATAACGAAGAAATTGTGGTTTCGGCAATTAGTTTTTCTAACATTTATGATCAATTTGGAAAATAAGGACGTTTTTTGAGCGGATTTTTTCTCAGCATTTAAGATATACCATAAATCTATTTAATTATGAAAGTTTTACAACAAAAGCGGTTAATAATTTCGAAAAATTACGAAAAATATGTGATTTTTAGTGTAACCGTTTCCGAAAATTTTCAATTATCTCGAAAAATTTCACTTTTTTTGACGTGAAAACTTCTTGAAATCGATGATTATTCGTATTTGCATTGAATTGAGAACGCTTCGCAAAAAAATCGCACCTAATTTCGAAATGTAACGAAGAAATTGTGGTTTCGGCAGCTAGCTTTTCCACAATTTTTGATATATTTGGAAAAAAAAGACGTTTTTTGAGCTGATTTTTTCTCAGCATTTAAGATACACCATAAATCTATTAAATTATGAACGTTTTGCAACAAAAGCAATTAATAATTTCGAAAAATTACGAAAAATATGTGATTTTTAGTGTAACCGTTTCCGAAAATTTTCAATTATCTCGAAAAATTTCACTTTTTTTGACGTGAAAACTTCTTGATATCTATGAGTATTCGTATTTCCATTTAATTGAGAACGCTTCGCAAAAAAATCGCACCTAATTTCGAAATATAACGAAGAAATTGTGGTTTCGGCAGCTAGCTTTTCCACAATTATTGAAATATTTGGAAAAAAAGACGTTTTTTGAGCGGATTTTTTCTCAGCATTTAAGATATACCATAAATCTATTAAATTATGAACGTTTTGCAACAAAAGCGGTTAATAATCTCGAAAAATTACGAACAATATGTGATTTTTAGTGTAACCGTTTCCGAAAAGTTTCAATTATCTCGAAAAATTTCACTCTTTTTGACGTGAAAACTTTTTGATATCTATGATTATTCGTATTTCCATTGAATTCAGAATGCTTCGCAAAAAAATCGCACCTAATTTCGAAATATAACGAAGAAATTGTGGTTTCGGCAGCTAGTTTTTCTAACATTTATGATCAATTTGGAAAAAAAGGACGTTTTTTGAGCGGATTTTTTCTCAGCATTTAAGATATACCATAAATCTATTTAATTATGAACGTTTTGCAACAAAAGCGGTTAAAAATTTCGAAAAATTACGAAAAATATGTGATTTTTAGTGTAACCGTTTTCGAAAATTTTCAATTATCTCGAAAAATTTCACTCTTTTTGACGTGAAAACTTTTTGATATCTATGATTATTCGTATTTCCATTGAATTCAGAATGCTTCGCAAAAAAATCGCACGTAATTTCGAAATGTAACGAAGAAATTGTAGTTTCGGCAGCTAGCTTTTCCACAATTTATGATATATTTGGAAAAAAAGACATTTTTTGAGCGGATTTTTTCTCGGCATTTAAGATATACCATAAATCTATTTAATTACGAACGTTTTGCAACAAAAGCGGTTAATAATTTCGAAACATTACGAAAAATATGTGATTTTTAGTGTTACCGTTTCCGAAAATTTTCAATTATCTCGAAAAATTTCACTTTTTTTGACGTGAAAACTTCTTGATATCGATGATTATTCGTATTTCCATTGAATTCAGAATGCTTCGCAAAAAAATCGCACCTAATTTCGAAATATAACGAAGAAATTGTGGTTTCGGCAATTAGTTTTTCTAACATTTATGATCAATTTGGAAAATAAGGACGTTTTTTGAGCGGATTTTTTCTCAGCATTTAAGATATACCATAAATCTATTTAATTATGAAAGTTTTACAACAAAAGCGGTTAATAATTTCGAAAAATTACGAAAAATATGTGATTTTTAGTGTAACCGTTTCCGAAAATTTTCAATTATCTCGAAAAATTTCACTTTTTTTGACGTGAAAACTTTTTGATATCTATGATTATTCGTATTTGCATTGAATTGAGAACGCTTCGCAAAAAAATCGCACCTAATTTCGAAATGTAACGAAGAAATTGTGGTTTCGGCAGCTAGCTTTTCCACAATTTTTGATATATTTGGAAAAAAAAGACGTTTTTTGAGCTGATTTTTTCTCAGCATTTAAGATACACCATAAATCTATTAAATTATGAACGTTTTGCAACAAAAGCAATTAATAATTTCGAAAAATTACGAAAAATATGTGATTTTTAGTGTAACCGTTTCCGAAAATTTTCAATTATCTCGAAAAATTTCACTTTTTTTGACGTGAAAACTTCTTGATATCTATGAGTATTCGTATTTCCATTTAATTGAGAACGCTTCGCAAAAAAATCGCACCTAATTTCGAAATATAACGAAGAAATTGTGGTTTCGGCAGCTAGCTTTTCCACAATTATTGAAATATTTGGAAAAAAAGACGTTTTTTGAGCGGATTTTTTCTCAGCATTTAAGATATACCATAAATCTATTAAATTATGAACGTTTTGCAACAAAAGCGGTTAATAATCTCGAAAAATTACGAACAATATTTGATTTTTAGTGTAACCGTTTTCGAAAATTTTCAATTATCTCGAAAAATTTCACTTTTTTTGACGTGAAAACTTTTTGATATCTATGATTATTCGTATTTCCATTGAATTCAGAATGCTTCGCAAAAAAATCGCACCTAATTTCGAAATATAACGAAGAAATTGTGGTTTCGGCAGCTAGTTTTTCTAACATTTATGATCAATTTGCAAAAAAAGGACGTTTTTTGAGCGGATTTTTTCTCAGCATTTAAGATATACCATAAATCTATTTTATTATGAACGTTTTGCAACAAAAGCGGTTAATAATTTCGAAAAATTACGAAAAATATGTGATTTTTAGTGTAACCGTTTTCGAAAATTTTCAATTATCTCGAAAAATTTAACTCTTTTTGACGTGAAAACTTTTTGATATCTATGATTATTCGTATTTCCATTGAATTCAGAATGCTTCGCAAAAAAATCGCACGTAATTTCGAAATGTAACGAAGAAATTTTAGTTTCGGCAGCTAGCTTTTCCACAATTTATGATATATTTGGAAAAAAAGACATTTTTTGAGCGGATTTTTTCTCGGCATTTAAGATATACCATAAATCTATTTAATTACGAACGTTTTGCAACAAAAGCGGTTAATAATTTCGAAACATTACGAAAAATATGTGATTTTTAGTGTTACCGTTTCCGAAAATTTTCAATTATCTCGAAAAATTTCACTTTTTTTGACGTGAAAACTTCTTGATATCTATGATTATTCGTATTTCCATTGAATTCAGAATGCTTCGCAAAAAAATCGCACCTAATTTCGAAATATAACGAAGAAATTGTGGTTTCGGCAATTAGTTTTTCTAACATTTATGATCAATTTGGAAAAAAAGGACGTTTTTTGAGCGGATTTTTTCTCAGCATTTAAGATATACCATAAATCTATTTAATTATGAAAGTTTTACAACAAAAGCGGTTAATAATTTCGAAAAATTACGAAAAATATGTGATTTTTAGTGTAACCGTTTCCGAAAATTTTCAATTATCTCGAAAAATTTCACTTTTTTTGACGTGAAAACTTCTTGAAATCGATGATTATTCGTATTTGCATTGAATTGAGAACGCTTCGCAAAAAAATCGCACCTAATTTCGAAATGTAACGAAGAAATTGTGGTTTCGGCAGCTAGCTTTTCCACAATTTTTGATATATTTGGAAAAAAAGACGTTTTTTGAGCTGATTTTTTCTCAGCATTTAAGATATACCATAAATCTATTAAATTATGAACGTTTTGCAACAAAAGCAATTAATAATTTCGAAAAATTACGAAAAATATGTGATTTTTAGTGTAACCGTTTCCGAAAATTTTCAATTATCTCGAAAAATTTCAATTTTTTTGACGTGAAAACTTCTTGATATCTATGAGTATTCGTATTTCCATTTAATTGAGAACGCTTCGCAAAAAAATCGCACCTAATTTCGAAATATCACGAAGAAATTGTGGTTTCGGCAATTAGTTTTTCTAACATTTATGATCAATTTGGAAAAAAAGGACGTTTTTTGAGCGGATTTTTTCTCAGCATTTAAGATATACCATAAATCTATTAAATTATGAACGTTTTGCAACAAAAGCGGTTAATAATTTCGAAAAATTACGAAAAATATTTGATTTTTAGTGTAACCGTTTTCGAAAATTTTCAATTATCTCGAAAAATTTCACTTTTTTTGACGTGAAAACTTTTTGATATCTATCATTATTCGTATTTCCATTGAATTCAGAATGCTTTGCAAAAAAATCGCACGTAATTTCGAAATGTAACGAAGAAATTGTAGTTTCGGCAGCTAGCTTTTCCACAATTTATGATATATTTGGAAAAAAAGACATTTTTTGAGCGGATTTTTTCTCGGCATTTAAGATATACCATAAATCTATTTAATTACGAACGTTTTGCAACAAAAGCGGTTAATAATTTCGAAACATTACGAAAAATATGTGATTTTTAGTGTTACCGTTTCCGAAAATTTTCAATTATCTCGAAAAATTTCACTTTTTTTGACGTGAAAACTTCTTGATATCTATGATTATTCGTATTTCCATTGAATTCAGAATGCTTCGCAAAAAAATCGCACCTAATTTCGAAATATAACGAAGAAATTGTGGTTTCGGCAATTAGTTTTTCTAACATTTATGATCAATTTGGAAAAAAAGGACGTTTTTTGAGCGGATTTTTTCTCAGCATTTAAGATATACCATAAATCTATTTAATTATGAAAGTTTTACAACAAAAGCGGTTAATAATTTCGAAAAATTACGAAAAATATGTGATTTTTAGTGTAACCGTTTCCGAAAATTTTCAATTATCTCGAAAAATTTCACTTTTTTTGACGTGAAAACTTCTTGAAATCGATGATTATTCGTATTTGCATTGAATTGAGAACGCTTCGCAAAAAAATCGCACCTAATTTCGAAATGTAACGAAGAAATTGTGGTTTCGGCAGCTAGCTTTTCCACAATTTTTGATATATTTGGAAAAAAAGACATTTTTTGAGCGGATTTTTTCTCGGCATTTAAGATATACCATAAATCTATTTAATTACGAACGTTTTGCAACAAAAGCGGTTAATAATTTCGAAACATTACGAAAAATATGTGATTTTTAGTGTTACCGTTTCCAAAAATTTTCAATTATCTCGAAAAATTTCAATTTTTTTGACGTGAAAACTTCTTGATATCTATGATTATTCGTATTTCCATTGAATTCAGAATGCTTCGCAAAAAAATCGCACCTAATTTCGAAATATAACGAAGAAATTGTGGTTTCGGCAATTAGTTTTTCTAACATTTATGATCAATTTGGAAAAAAAGGACGTTTTTTGAGCGGATTTTTTCTCAGCATTTAAGATATACCATAAATCTATTTAATTATGAAAGTTTTACAACAAAAGCGGTTAATAATTTCGAAAAATTACGAAAAATATGTGATTTTAAGTGTAACCGTTTCCGAAAATTTTCAATTATCTCGAAAAATTTCACTTTTTTTGACGTGAAAACTTCTTGAAATCGATGATTATTCGTATTTGCATTGAATTGAGAACGCTTCGCAAAAAAATCGCACCTAATTTCGAAATGTAACGAAGAAATTGTGGTTTCGGCAGCTAGCTTTTCCACAATTTTTGATATATTTGGAAAAAAAAGACGTTTTTTGAGCTGATTTTTTCTCAGCATTTAAGATATACCATAAATCTATTAAATTATGAACGTTTTGCAACAAAAGCAATTAATAATTTCGAAAAATTACGAAAAATATGTGATTTTTAGTGTAACCGTTTCCGAAAATTTTCAATTATCTCGAAAAATTTCACTTTTTTTGACGTGAAAACTTCTTGATATCTATGAGTATTCGTATTTCCATTTAATTGAGAACGCTTCGCAAAAAAATCGCACCTAATTTCGAAATATAACGAAGAAATTGTGGTTTCGGCAATTAGTTTTTCTAACATTTATGATCAATTTGGAAAAAAAGGACGTTTTTTGAGCGGATTTTTTCTCAGCATTTAAGATATACCATAAATCTATTTAATTATGAACGTTTTGCAGCAAAAGCGGTTAATAATTTCGAAAAATTACGAAAAATATTTGATTTTTAGTGTAACCGTTTTCGAAAATTTTCAATTATCTCGAAAAATTTCACTTTTTTTGACGTGAAAACTTTTTGATATCTATGATTATTCGTATTTCCATTGAATTCAGAATGCTTTGCAAAAAAATCGCACGTAATTTCGAAATGTAACGAAGAAATTGTAGTTTCGGCAGCTAGCTTTTCCACAATTTATGATATATTTGGAAAAAAAGACATTTTTTGAGCGGATTTTTTCTCGGCATTTAAGATATACCATAAATCTATTTAATTACGAACGTTTTGCAACAAAAGCGGTTAATAATTTCGAAACATTACGAAAAATATGTGATTTTTAGTGTTACCGTTTCCGAAAATTTTCAATTATCTCGAAAAATTTCACTTTTTTTGACGTGAAAACTTCTTGATATCTATGATTATTCGTATTTCCATTGAATTCAGAATGCTTCGCAAAAAAATCGCACCTAATTTCGAAATATAACGAAGAAATTGTGGTTTCGGCAATTAGTTTTTCTAACTTTTATGATCAATTTGGAAAAAAAGGACGTTTTTTGAGCGGATTTTTTTCAGCATTTAAGATATACCATATATCTATTTAATTATGAAAGTTTTACAACAAAAGCGGTTAATAATTTCGAAAAATTACGAAAAATATGTGATTTTTAGTGTAACCGTTTCCGAAAATTTTCAATTATCTCGAAAAATTTCACTTTTTTTGACGTGAAAACTTCTTGAAATCGATGATTATTCGTATTTGCATTGAATTGAGAACGCTTCGCAAAAAAATCGCACCTAATTTCGAAATGTAACGAAGAAATTGTGGTTTCGGCAGCTAGCTTTTCCAGAATTTTTGATATATTTGGAAAAAAAGACATTTTTTGAGCTGATTTTTTCTCGGCATTTAAGATATACCATAAATCTATTTAATTACGAACGTTTTGCAACAAAAGCGGTTAATAATTTCGAAACATTACGAAAAATATGTGATTTTTAGTGTTACCGTTTCCGAAAATTTTCAATTATCTCGAAAAATTTCAATTTTTTTGACGTGAAAACTTCTTGATATCTATGATTATTCGTATTTCCATTGAATTCAGAATGCTTCGCAAAAAAATCGCACCTAATTTCGAAATATAACGAAGAAATTGTGGTTTCGGCAATTAGTTTTTCTAACATTTATGATCAATTTGGAAAAAAAGGACGTTTTTTGAGCGGATTTTTTCTCAGCATTTAAGATATACCATAAATCTATTTAATTATGAAAGTTTTACAACAAAAGCGGTTAATAATTTCGAAAAATTACGAAAAATATGTGATTTTTAGTGTAACCGTTTCCGAAAATTTTCAATTATCTCGAAAAATTTCACTTTTTTTGACGTGAAAACTTCTTGAAATCGATGATTATTCGTATTTGCATTGAATTGAGAACGCTTCGCAAAAAAATCGCACCTAATTTCGAAATGTAACGAAGAAATTGTGGTTTCGGCAGCTAGCTTTTCCACAATTTTTGATATATTTGGAAAAAAAAGACGTTTTTTGAGCTGATTTTTTCTCAGCATTTAAGATATACCATAAATCTATTAAATTATGAACGTTTTGCAACAAAAGCAATTGATAATTTCGAAAAATTACGAAAAATATGTGATTTTTAGTGTAACCGTTTCCGAAAATTTTCAATTATCTCGAAAAATTTCACTTTTTTTGACGTGAAAACTTCTTGAAATCGATGATTATTCGTATTTGCATTGAATTGAGAACGCTTCGCAAAAAAATCGCACCTAATTTCGAAATGTAACGAAGAAATTGTGGTTTCGGCAGCTAGCTTTTCCACAATTTTTGATATATTTGGAAAAAAAAGACGTTTTTTTGAGCTGATTTTTTCTCAGCATTTAAGATATACCATAAATCTATTAAATTATGTACGTTTTGCAACAAAAGCAAATAATAATTTCGAAAAATTACGAAAAATATGTGATTTTTAGTGTAACCGTTTCCGAAAATTTTCAATTATCTCGAAAAATTTCACTTTTTTTGACGTGAAAACTTCTTGATATCTATGAGTATTCGTATTTCCATTTAATTGAGAACGCTTCGCAAAAAAATCGCACCTAATTTCGAAATATAACGAAGAAATTGTGGTTTCGGCAATTAGTTTTTCTAACATTTATGATAAATTTGGAAAAAAGGACGTTTTTTGAGCGGATTTTTTCTCAGCATTTAAGATATACCATAAATCTATTTAATTATGAACGTTTTGCAACAAAAGCGGTTAATAATTTCGAAAAATTACGAAAAATATTTGATTTTTAGTGTAACCGTTTTCGAAAATTTTCAATTATTTCGAAAAATTTCACTTTTTTTGACGTGAAAACTTGTTGATATCTATGATTATTCGTATTTCCATTGAATTCAGAATGCTTTGCAAAAAAATCGCACGTAATTTCGAAATGTAACGAAGAAATTGTGGTTTCGGCAATTAGTTTTTCTAACATTTATGATCAATTTGGAAAAAAAGGACGTTTTTTGAGCGGATTTTTTCTCAGCATTTAAGATATACCATAAATCTATTTAATTATGAACGTTTTGCAACAAAAGCGGTTAATAATTTCGAAAAATTACGAAAAATATTTGATTTTTAGTGTAACCGTTTTCGAAAATTTTCAATTATCTCGAAAAATTTCACTTTTTTTGACGTGAAAACTTTTTGATATCTATGATTATTCGTATTTCCATTGAATTCAGAATGCTTTGCAAAAAAATCGCACGTAATTTCGAAATGTAACGAAGAAATTGTGGTTTCGGCAGCTAGCTTTTCCACAATTTTTGATATATTTGGAAAAAAAAGATGTTTTTTGAGCTGATTTTTTCTCAGCATTTAAGATATACCATAAATCTATTAAATTATGAACGTTTTGCAACAAAAGCAATTAATAATTTCGAAAAATTACGAAAAATATGTGATTTTTAGTGTAACCGTTTCCGAAAATTTTCAATTATCTCGAAAAATTTCACTTTTTTTGACGTGAAAACTTCTTGATAGCTATGAGTATTCGTATTTCCATTTAATTGAGAACGCTTCGCAAAAAAATCGCACCAAATTTCGAAATATAACGAAGAAATTGTGGTTTCGGCAGCTAGTTTTTCTAACATTTATGATCAATTTGGAAAAAAAGGACGTTTTTTGAGCGGAATTTTTCTCAGCATTTAAGATATACCATAAATCTATTTAATTATGAACGTTTTGCAACAAAAGCGGTTAATAATTTCGAAAAATTACGAAAAATATGTGATTTTTAGTGTAACCGTTTTCGAAAATTTTCAATAATCTCGAAAAATTTCACTTTTTTTGACGTGAAAACTTTTTGATATCTATGATTATTCGTATTTCCATTGAATTCAGAATGATTCGCAAAAAAATCGCACCTAATTTCGAAATATAACGAAGAAATTGTGGTTTCGGCAGCTAGTTTTTCTAACATTTATGATGAATTTGGAAAAAAAGGACGTTTTTTGAGCGGATTTTTTCTCAGCATTTAAGATATGCCATAAATCTATTTAATTATGAAAGTTTTACAACAAAAGCGGTTAATAATTTCGAAAAATTACGAAAAATATGTGATTTTTAGTGTAACCGTTTCCGAAAATTTTCAATTATCTCGAAAAATTTCACTTTTTTTACGTGAAAACCTCTTGATATCTATGATTATTCGTATTTACATTGAATTGATAACGCTTCGCAAAAAAATCGTACCTAATTTCGAAATGTAACGAAGAAATTGTGGTTTCAGCAGCTAGCTTTTCCACAATTTTTGATATATTTGGAAAAAAAAGACGTTTTTTGAGCGGATTTTTTCTCAGCATTTAAGATATACCATAAATCTATTAAGATATGAACGTTTTGCAACAAAAGCGGTTAATAATCTCGAAAAATTACGAAAAATATGTGATTTTTAGTGTAACCGTTTCCGAAAATTTTCAATTATCTCGAAAAATTTCACTTTTTTTGACGTGAAAACTTCTTGATATCTATGATTATTCGTATTTCCATTGAATTCAGAATGCTTCGCAAAAAAATCGCACCTAATTTCGAAATATAACGAAGAAATTGTGGTTTCGGCAATTAGTTTTTCTAACATTTATGATCAATTTGGAAAAAAAGGACGTTTTTTGAGCGGATTTTTTCTCAGCATTTAAGATATACCATAAATCTATTTAATTATGAAAGTTTTACAACAAAAGCGGTTAATAATTTCGAAAAATTACGAAAAATATGTGATTTTTAGTGTAACCGTTTCCGAAAATTTTCAATTATCTCGAAAAATTTCACTTTTTTTGACGTGAAAACTTCTTGAAATCGATGATTATTCGTATTTGCATTGAATTGAGAACGCTTCGCAAAAAAATCGCACCTAATTTCGAAATGTAACGAAGAAATTGTGGTTTCGGCAGCTAGCTTTTCCACAATTTTTGATATATTTGGAAAAAAAAGATGTTTTTTGAGCTGATTTTTTCTCAGCATTTAAGATATACCATAAATCTATTAAGATATGAACGTTTTGCAACAAAAGCGGTTAATAATCTCGAAAAATTACGAAAAATATGTGGTTTTTAGTGTAACCGTTTCCGAAAATTTTCAATTATCTCGAAAAATTTCACTTTTTTTACGTGAAAACCTCTTGATATCTATGATTATTCGTATTTGCATTGAATTGAGAACGCTTCGCAAAAAAATCGTACCTAATTTCGAAATGTAACGAAGAAATTGTGGTTTCGGCAGCTAGCTTTTCCACAATTTTTGATATATTTAAAAAAAAAAGACGTTTTTTGAGCGGATTTTTTCTCAGCATTTAAGATATACCATAAGTCTATTAAAATATGAACGTTTTGCAACAAAAGCGGTTAATAATCTCGAAAAATTACGAAAAATATGTGGTTTTTAGTGTAACCGTTTCCGAAAATTTTCAATTATCTCGAAAAATTTCACTTTTTTTGACGTGAAAACTTTTTGATATCTATGATTATTCGTATTTCCATTGATTTCAGAATGCTTCGCAAAAAAATCGCACCTGATTTCGAAATATAACGAAGAAATTTTGGTTTCGGCAGCTAGCTTTTCTACAATTTATGATATATTTGGAAAGGAAGGACGTTTTTTGAGCTGATTTTTTCTCAGCATTTAAGATATACCATAAATCTATTAAATTATGAACGTTTAGTAACAAATGCGGTTAATAATCTCGAAAAATTACGAAAAATATGTGGTTTTTAGTGTAACCGTTTTCGAAAATTTTCAATTATCTCGAAAAATTTCACTTTTTTTGACGTGAAAACTTTTTGATATCTATGATTATTCGTATTTCCATTGAATTCAGAACGCTTCGCAAAAAAATCGCACGTAATTTCGAAATGTAACGAAGAAATTGTAGTTTCGGCAGCTAGCTTTTCCACAATTTATGATATATTTGGAAAAAAAAGACGTTTTTTGAGCGGATTTCTTCTCTGCATTTAAGATATACCATAAATCTATTAAATTATGAACGTTTTGCAACAAAAGCGGTTAATAATTTCGAAAAATTACGAGAAATATGTGATTTTTAGTGTAACCGTTTCCGAAAATTTTCAATTATCTCGAAAAATTTCACCCTTTTTGACGTGAAAACTTTTTGATATCTATGATTATTCGTATTTCCATTGAATTCAGAACGCTTCGCAAAAAAATCGCACGTAATTTCGAAATGTAACGAAGAAATTGTAGTTTCGGCAGCTAGCTTTTCCACAATTTATGATATATTTGGAAAAAAAAGACGTTTTTTGAGCGGATTTTTTCTCGGTATTTAAGATATACCATAAATCTATTTAATTATGGTCGTTTGGCAACAAAAGCGGTTAATAATTTCGAAAAATTACGAAAAATATGTGATTTTTAGTGTAACCGTTTCCGAAAAGTTTCAATTATCTCGAAAAATTTCACTTTTTTTGACGTGAAAACTTCTTGATATCTATGATTATTCGTATTTCCATTGAATTGAGAACGCTTCGCAAAAAAATCGCACCTAATTTCGAAATATAAGGAAGAAATTGTTGTTTCGGCAGCTAGCTTTTCTACAATTTATGATATATTTGGAAAAAAAAGACGTTTTTTGAGCGGATTTTTTCTCAGCATTTAAGATATACCATAAATCTATTAAGATATGAACGTTTTGCAACAAAAGCGGTTAATAATCTCGAAAAATTACGAAAAATATGTGGTTTTTAGTGTAACCGTTTCCGAAAATTTTCAATTATCTCGAAAAATTTCACTTTTTTTACGTGAAAACCTCTTGATATCTATGATTATTCGTATTTACATTGAATTGATAACGCTTCGCAAAAAAATCGTACCTAATTTCGAAATGTAACGAAGAAATTGTGGTTTCAGCAGCTAGCTTTTCCACAATTTTTGATATATTTGGAAAAAAAAGACGTTTTTTGAGCGGATTTTTTCTCAGCATTTAAGATATACCATAAATCTATTAAGATATGAACGTTTTGCAACAAAAGCGGTTAATAATCTCGAAAAATTACGAAAAATATGTGATTTTTAGTGTAACCGTTTCCGAAAATTTTCAATTATCTCGAAAAATTTCACTTTTTTTGACGTGAAAACTTCTTGAAATCGATGATTATTCGTATTTGCATTGAATTGAGAACGCTTCGCAAAAAAATCGCACCTAATTTCGAAATGTAACGAAGAAATTGTGGTTTCGGCAGCTAGCTTTTCCACAATTTTTGATATATTTGGAAAAAAAAGACGTTTTTTGAGCGGATTTTTTCTCAGCATTTAAGATATACCATAAATCTATTAGGATATGAACGTTTTGCAACAAAAGCGGTTAATAATCTCGAAAAATTACGAAAAAAATGTGGTTTTTAGTTTAACCGTTTCCGAAAATTTTCAATTATCTCGAAAAATTTCACTTTTTTTGACGTGAAAACTTTTTGATATCTATGATTATTCGTATTTCCATTGAATTCAGAATGCTTCGCAAAAAAATCGCACCTAATTTCGAAATATAACGAAGAAATTGTGGTTTCGGCAGCTAGTTTTTCTAACATTTATGATCAATTTGGAAAAAAAGGACGTTTTTTGAGCGGATTTTTTCTCAGCATTTAAGATATACCATAAATCTATTAAATTATGAACGTTTTGCAACAAAAGCGGTTAATAATTTCGAAAAATTACGAAAAATATGTGATTTTTAGTGTAACCGTTTCCGAAAATTTTCAATTATCTCGAAAAATTTCACTCTTTTTGACGTGAAACCTTTTTGATATCTATGATTATTCGTATTTCCATTGAATTGAGAACGCTTCGCAAAAAAATCGCACCTAATTTGGAAATGTAACGAAGAAATTGTGGTTTTGGCAGCTAGCTTTTCCACAATTTTTGAAATATTTGGAAAAAAAAGACGTTTTTTGAGCGGATTTTTTCTCAGCATTTAAGATATACCATATATCTATTTAATTATGAACGTTTTGCAACAAAACTGGTTAATAATTTCGAAAAATTACGAAAAATATGTGATTTTTAGTGTAACCGTTTTCGAAAATTTTCAATTATCTCGAAAAATTTCACTTTTTTTGACGTGAAAACTTTTTGATATCTATGATTATTCGTATTTCCATTGAATTCAGAATGCTTCGCAAAAAAATCGCACCTGATTTCGAAATATAACGAAGAAATTTTGGTTTCGGCAGCTAGCTTTTCCACAATTTTTGATATATTTGGAAAAAAAAGACGTTTTTTGAGCGGATTTTTTCTCAGCATTTAAGATATACCATAAATCTATTAAGATATGAACGTTTTGCAACAAAAGCGGTTAATAATCTCGAAAAATTACGAAAAATATGTGATTTTTAGTGTAACCGTTTCCGAAAATTTTCAATTATCTCGAAAAATTTCACTTTTTTTGACGTGAAAACTTCTTGATATCTATGATTATTCGTATTTCCATTGAATTCAGAATGCTTCGCAAAAAAATCGCACCTAATTTCGAAATATAACGAAGAAATTGTGGTTTCGGCAATTAGTTTTTCTAACATTTATGATCAATTTGGAAAAAAAGGACGTTTTTTGAGCGGATTTTTTCTCAGCATTTAAGATATACCATAAATCTATTTAATTATGAAAGTTTTACAACAAAAGCGGTTAATAATTTCGAAAAATTACGAAAAATATGTGATTTTTAGTGTAACCGTTTCCGAAAATTTTCAATTATCTCGAAAAATTTCACTTTTTTTGACGTGAAAACTTCTTGAAATCGATGATTATTCGTATTTGCATTGAATTGAGAACGCTTCGCAAAAAAATCGCACCTAATTTCGAAATGTAACGAAGAAATTGTGGTTTCGGCAGCTAGCTTTTCCACAATTTTTGATATATTTGGAAAAAAAAGATGTTTTTTGAGCTGATTTTTTCTCAGCATTTAAGATATACCATAAATCTATTAAGATATGAACGTTTTGCAACAAAAGCGGTTAATAATCTCGAAAAATTACGAAAAATATGTGGTTTTTAGTGTAACCGTTTCCGAAAATTTTCAATTATCTCGAAAAATTTCACTTTTTTTACGTGAAAACCTCTTGATATCTATGATTATTCGTATTTGCATTGAATTGAGAACGCTTCGCAAAAAAATCGTACCTAATTTCGAAATGTAACGAAGAAATTGTGGTTTCGGCAGCTAGCTTTTCCACAATTTTTGATATATTTAAAAAAAAAAGACGTTTTTTGAGCGGATTTTTTCTCAGCATTTAAGATATACCATAAGTCTATTAAGATATGAACGTTTTGCAACAAAAGCGGTTAATAATCTCGAAAAATTACGAAAAATATGTGGTTTTTAGTGTAACCGTTTCCGAAAATTTTCAATTATCTCGAAAAATTTCACTTTTTTTGACGTGAAAACTTTTTGATATCTATGATTATTCGTATTTCCATTGATTTCAGAATGCTTCGCAAAAAAATCGCACCTGATTTCGAAATATAACGAAGAAATTTTGGTTTCGGCAGCTAATTTTTCTACAATTTATGATATATTTGGAAAGGAAGGACGTTTTTTGAGCTGATTTTTTCTCAGCATTTAAGATATACCATAAATCTATTAAATTATGAACGTTTAGTAACAAATGCGGTTAATAATCTCGAAAAATTACGAAAAATATGTGGTTTTTAGTGTAACCGTTTTCGAAAATTTTCAATTATCTCGAAAAATTTCACTTTTTTTGACGTGAAAACTTTTTGATATCTATGATTATTCGTATTTCCATTGAATTCAGAACGCTTCGCAAAAAAATCGCACGTAATTTCGAAATGTAACGAAGAAATTGTAGTTTCGGCAGCTAGCTTTTCCACAATTTATGATATATTTGGAAAAAAAAGACGTTTTTTGAGCGGATTTCTTCTCTGCATTTAAGATATACCATAAATCTATTAAATTATGAACGTTTTGCAACAAAAGCGGTTAATAATTTCGAAAAATTACGAGAAATATGTGATTTTTAGTGTAACCGTTTCCGAAAATTTTCAATTATCTCGAAAAATTTCACCCTTTTTGACGTGAAAACTTTTTGATATCTATGATTATTCGAATTTCCATTGAATTCAGAACGCTTCGCAAAAAAATCGCACGTAATTTCGAAATGTAACGAAGAAATTGTAGTTTCGGCAGCTAGCTTTTCCACAATTTATGATATATTTGGAAAAAAAAGACGTTTTTTGAGCGGATTTTTTCTCGGTATTTAAGATATACCATAAATCTATTTAATTATGGTCGTTTGGCAACAAAAGCGGTTAATAATTTCGAAAAATTACGAAAAATATGTGGTTTTTAGTGTAACCGTTTCCGAAAATTTTCAATTATCTCGAAAAATTTCACTTTTTTTACGTGAAAACCTCTTGATATCTATGATTATTCGTATTTACATTGAATTGATAACGCTTCGCAAAAAAATCGTACCTAATTTCGAAATGTAACGAAGAAATTGTGGTTTCAGCAGCTAGCTTTTCCACAATTTTTGATATATTTGGAAAAAAAAGACGTTTTTTGAGCGGATTTTTTCTCAGCATTTAAGATATACCATAAATCTATTAAGATATGAACGTTTTGCAACAAAAGCGGTTAATAATCTCGAAAAATTACGAAAAATATGTGATTTTTAGTGTAACCGTTTCCGAAAATTTTCAATTATCTCGAAAAATTTCACTTTTTTTGACGTGAAAACTTCTTGAAATCGATGATTATTCGTATTTGCATTGAATTGAGAACGCTTCGCAAAAAAATCGCACCTAATTTCGAAATGTAACGAAGAAATTGTGGTTTCGGCAGCTAGCTTTTCCACAATTTTTGATATATTTGGAAAAAAAAGACGTTTTTTGAGCGGATTTTTTCTCAGCATTTAAGATATACCATAAATCTATTAGGATATGAACGTTTTGCAACAAAAGCGGTTAATAATCTCGAAAAATTACGAAAAAAATGTGGTTTTTAGTTTAACCGTTTCCGAAAATTTTCAATTATCTCGAAAAATTTCACTTTTTTTGACGTGAAAACTTTTTGATATCTATGATTATTCGTATTTCCATTGAATTCAGAATGCTTCGCAAAAAAATCGCACCTAATTTCGAAATATAACGAAGAAATTGTGGTTTCGGCAGCTAGTTTTTCTAACATTTATGATCAATTTGGAAAAAAAGGACGTTTTTTGAGCGGATTTTTTCTCAGCATTTAAGATATACCATAAATCTATTAAATTATGAACGTTTTGCAACAAAAGCGGTTAATAATTTCGAAAAATTACGAAAAATATGTGATTTTTAGTGTAACCGTTTCCGAAAATTTTCAATTATCTCGAAAAATTTCACTCTTTTTGACGTGAAACCTTTTTGATATCTATGATTATTCGTATTTCCATTGAATTGAGAACGCTTCGCAAAAAAATCGCACCTAATTTGGAAATGTAACGAAGAAATTGTGGTTTTGGCAGCTAGCTTTTCCACAATTTTTGAAATATTTGGAAAAAAAAGACGTTTTTTGAGCGGATTTTTTCTCAGCATTTAAGATATACCATATATCTATTTAATTATGAACGTTTTGCAACAAAACTGGTTAATAATTTCGAAAAATTACGAAAAATATGTGATTTTTAGTGTAACCGTTTTCGAAAATTTTCAATTATCTCGAAAAATTTCACTTTTTTTGACGTGAAAACTTTTTGATATCTATGATTATTCGTATTTCCATTGAATTCAGAATGCTTCGCAAAAAAATCGCACCTGATTTCGAAATATAACGAAGAAATTTTGGTTTCGGCAGCTAGCTTTTCTACAATTTATGATATATTTGGAAAAGAAGGAAGTTTTTTGAGCTGATTTCTTCTCTGCATTTAAGATATACCATAAATCTATTAAATTATGAACGTTTTGCAACAAAAGCGGTTAATAATTTCGAAAAATTACGAAAAATATGTGATTTTTAGTGTAACCGTTTCCGAAAAGTTTCAATTATCTCGAAAAATTTCACTTTTTTTGACGTGAAAACTTCTTGATATCTATGATTATTCGTATTTGCATTGAATTGAGAACGCTTCGCAAAAAAATCGCACGTAATTTCGAAATGTAACGAAGAAATTGTGGTTTTGGCAGCTAGCTTTTCCACAATTTTTGATATATTTGGAAAAAAAAGACGTTTTTTGAGCTGATTTTTTCTCAGCATTTAAGATATACCATAAATCTATTAAGATATGTACGTTTTGCAACAAAAGCGGTTAATAATCTCGAAAAATTACGAAAAATATGTGATTTTTAGTGTAACCGTTTCCGAAAATTTTCAATTATCTCGAAAAATTTCACTTTTTTTGACGTGAAAACTTTTTGATATCTATGATTATTCGTATTTCCATTGAATTCAGAATGCTTTGCAAAAAAATCGCACCTGATTTCGAAATATAACGAAGAAATTTTGGTTTCGGCAGCTAGCTTTTCTACAATTTATGATATATTTGGAAAAGAAGGACGTTTTTTGAGCTGATTTCTTCTCTGCATTTAAGATATACCATAAATCTATTTAATTATGAAAGTTTTACAACAAAAGCGGTTAATAATTTCGAAAAATTACGAAAAATATGTGATATTTAGTGTAACCGTTTCCGAAAATTTTCAATTATCTCGAAAAATTTCACTTTTTTTACGTGAAAACTTCTTGATATCGATGATTATTCGTATTTGCATTGAATTGAGAACGCTTCGCAAAAAAATCGCACCTAATTTCGAAATGTAACGAAGAAATTGTGGTTTCGGCAGCTTGCTTTTCCACAATTTTTGAAATATTTGGAAAAAAAAGACGTTTTTTGAGCGGATTTTTTCTCAGCATTTAAGATATACCATAAATCTATTAAATTATGAACGTTTTGTAACAAATGCGGTTAATAATCTCGAAAAATTACGAAATATATGTGGTTTTTAGTGTAACCGTTTCCGAAAATTTTCAATTATCTCGAAAAATTTCACTTTTTTTGACGTGAAAACTTTTTGATATCTATGATTATTCGTATTTCCATTGAATTCAGAATGCTTCGCAAAAAAATCGCACCTGATTTCGAAATATAACGAAGAAATTTTGGTTTCGGCAGCTAGCTTTTCTACAATTTATGATATATTTGGAAAAGAAGGACGTTTTTTGAGCTGATTTCTTCTCTGCATTTAAGATATACCATAAATCTATTAAATTATGAACGTTTTGCAACAAAAGCGGTTAATAAATTCGAAAAATTACGAAAAATATGTGATTTTTAGTGTAACCGTTTCCGAAAATTTTCAATTATCTCGAAAAATTTCACTCTTTTTGACGTGAAACCTTTTTGATATCTATGATTATTCGTATTTCCATTGAATTGAGAACGCTTCGCAAAAAAATCGCACCTAATTTGGAAATGTAACGAAGAAATTGTGGTTTTGGCAGCTAGCTTTTCCACAATTTTTGAAATATTTGGAAAAAAAAGACGTTTTTTGAGCGGATTTTTTCTCAGCATTTAATATATACCATAAATCTATTTAATTATGAACGTTTTGCAACAAAAGTGGTTAATAATTTCGAAAAATTACGAAAAATATGTGATTTTTAGTGTAACCGTTTCGAAAATTTTCAATTATCTCGAAAAATTTCACTTTTTTTGACGTGAAAACTTTTTGATATCTATGATTATTCGTATTTCCATTGAATTCAGAATGCTTCGCAAAAAAATCGCACCTGATTTCGAAATATAACGAAGACATTTTGGTTTCGGCAGCTAGCTTTTCTACAATTTATGATATATTTGGAAAAGAAGGACGTTTTTTGAGCTGATTTATTCTCTGCATTTAAGATATACCATAAATCTATTAAATTATGAACGTTTTGCAACAAAAGCGGTTAATAATTTCGAAAAATTACGAAAAATATGTGATTTTTAGTGTAACCGTTTCCGAAAAGTTTCAATTATCTCGAAAAATTTCACTTTTTTTGACGTGAAAACTTCTTGATATCTATGATTATTCGTATCTGCATTGAATTGAGAACGCTTCGCAAAAAAATCGCACGTAATTTCGAAATGTAACGAAGAAATTGTGGTTTCGGCAGCTAGCTTTTCCACAATTTTTGATATATTTGGAAAAAAAAGACGTTTTTTGAGCGGATTTTTTCTCAGCATTTAAGATATACCATAAATCTATTAAATTATGAACGTTTTGCAACATAATCGGTTAATAATCTCGAAAAATTACGAAAAATATGTGATTTTTATTGTAACCGTTTCCGAAAATTTTCAATTATCTCGAAAAATTTCACTTTTTTGACGTGAAAACTTCTTGATATCTATGATTATTCGTATTTGCATTGAATTGAGAACGCTTCGCAAAAAAATAGCACGTAATTTCGAAATGTAACGAAGAAATTGTGGTTTCGGCAGCTAGTTTTTCTAACATTTATGATCAATTTGGAAAAAAAAGACATTTTTTGAGCGGATTTTTTCTCGGCATTTAAGATATAACATAAATCTATTTAATTATGAAAGTTTTACAACAAAAGCGGTTAATAATTTCGAAAAATTACGAAAAATATGTGATTTTTAGTGTAACCGTTTCCGAAAATTTTCAATTATCTCGAAAAATTTCACTTTTTTTACGTGAAAACCTCTTGATATCTATCATTATTCGTATTTCCATTGAATTCAGAATGCTTCGCAAAAAAATCGCACCTGATTTCGAAATATAACGAAGAAATTGTGGTTTCGGCAGCTAGCTTTTCCACAATTTTTGATATAAATTGGAAAAAAAAGACGTTTTTTGAGCTGATTTTTTCTCAGCATTTAAGATATACCATAAATCTATTTAATTATGAACGTTTTGCAACAAAAGCGGTTAATAATTTCGAAAAATTACGAAAAATATGTGATTTTTAGTGTAACCGTTTTCGAAAATTTTCAATTATCTCGAAAAATTTCACTTTTTTTGACGTGAAAACTTTTCGATATCTATGATTATTCGTATTTCCATTGAATTCAGAATGCTTCGCAAAAAAATCGCACCTGATTTCGAAATATAACGAAGAAATTGTGGTTTCGGCAGCTAGCTTATCTACAATTTATGATATATTTGGAAATGAAGGACGTTTTTGAGCTGATTTCTTCTCTGCATTTAAGATATACCATAAATCTATTAAATTATGAACGTTTTGCAACATAATCGGTTAATAATTTCGAAAAATTACGAGAAATATGTGATTTTTATTGTAACCGTTTCCGAAAATTTTCAATTATCTCGAAAAATTTCACTTTTTTGACGTGAAAACTTCTTGATATCTATGATTATTCGTATTTACATTGAATTGAGAACGCTTCGCAAAAAAATAGCACGTAATTTCGAAATGTAACGAAGAAATTGTGGTTTCGGCAGCTAGTTTTTCTAACATTTATGATCAATTTGGAAAAAAAAGACATTTTTTGAGCGGATTTTTTCTCGGCATTTAAGATATACCATAAATCTATTTAATTATGAAAGTTTTACAACAAAAGCGGTTAATAATTTCGAAAAATTACGAAAAATATGTGATTTTTAGTGTAACCGTTTCCGAAAATTTTCAAATATCTCGAAAAATTTCACTTTTTTTACGTGAAAACCTCTTGATATCTATCATTATTCGTATTTGCATTGAATTGAGAATGCTTCGCAAAAAAATCGTACCTAATTTCGAAATCTAACGAAGAAATTGTGGTTTTGGCAGCTAGCTTTTCCACAATTTTTGAAATATTTGGAAAAAAAAGACGTTTTTTGAGCGGATTTTTTCTCAGCATTTAAGATATACCATAAATCTATTAAATTATGAACGTTTTGCAACAAAAGTGGTTAATAATTTCGAAAAATTACGAAAAATATGTGATTTTTAGTGTAACCGTTTTCGAAAATTTTCAATTATCTCGAAAAATTTCACTTTTTCTGACGTGAAAACTTTTTGATATCTATGATTATTCGTATTTCCATTGAATTCAGAATGCTTCGCAAAAAAATCGCACCTGATTTCGAAATATAACGAAGAAATTTTGGTTTCGGCAGCTAGCTTTTCTACAATTTATGATATATTTGGAAAAGAAGGACGTTTTTTGAGCTGATTTCTTCTCTGCATTTAAGATATACCATAAATCTATTAAATTATGAACGTTTTGCAACAAAAGCGGTTAATAATTTCGAAAAATTACGAAAAATATGTGATTTTTAGTGTAACCGTTTCCGAAAATTTTCAATTATCTCGAAAAATTTCACTTTTTTTACGTGAAAACTTCTTGATATCGATGATTATTCGTATTTGCATTGTATTGAGAACGCTTCGCAAAAAAATCGCACGTAATTTCGAAATGTAACGAAGAAATTGTGGTTTCGGCAGCTAGCTTTTCCACAATTTTTGATATATTTGGAAAAAAAAGACGTTTTTTGAGCGGATTTTTTCTCAGCATTTAAGATATACCATAAATCTATTAAATTATGAACGTTTTGCAACATAATCGGTTAATAATCTCGAAAAATTACGAAAAATATGTGATTTTTATTGTAACCGTTTCCGAAAATTTTCAATTATCTCGAAAAATTTCACTTTTTTGACGTGAAAACTTCTTGATATCTATGATTATTCGTATTTGCATTGAATTGAGAACGCTTCGCAAAAAAATAGCACGTAATTTCGAAATGTAATGAAGAAATTGTGGTTTCGGCAGCTAGCTTTTCCACAATTTTTGATATATTTGGAAAAAAAAGACGTTTTTTGAGCTGATTTTTTCTCAGCATTTAAGATATACCATAAATCTATTAAATTATGAACGTTTTGTAACAAAAGCGGTTAATAATCTCGAAAAATTACGAACAATATGTGATTTTTAGTGTAACCGTTTCCGAAAAGTTTCAATTATCTCGAAAAATTTCACTTTTTTTGACGTGAAAACTTCTTGATATCGATGATTATTCCTATTTGCATTGAATTGAGAACGCTTCGCAAAAAAAGCGCACCTGATTTCGAAATATAACGAAGAAATTGTGGTTTCGGCAGCTAGCTTTTCTACAATTTATGATCAATTTGGAAAAAAAGGACGTTTTTTGAGCGGATTTTTTCTCAGCATTTAAGATATACCATAAATCTATTTAATTATGAACGTTTTGCAACAAAAGCGGTTAATGATTTCGAAAAATTACGAAAAATATGTGATTTTTAGTGTAACCGTTTTCGAAAATTTTCAATTATCTCGAAAAATTTCACTTTTTTTGACGTGAAAACTTTTCGATATCTATGATTATTCGTATTTCCATTGAATTCAGAATGCTTCGCAAAAAATCGCACCTAATTTCGAAATATAACGAAGAAATTGTGGTTTCGGCAGCTAGTATTTCTAACATTTATGATCAATTTGGAAAAAAAGGACGTTTTTTGAGCGGATTTTTTCTCAGCATTTAAGATATACCATAAATCTATTTAATTATGAACGTTTTGCAACAAAAGCGGTTAATAATTTCGAAAAATTACGAAAAATATGTGATTTTTAGTGTAACCGTTTTCAAAAATTTTCAATTATCTCGAAAAATTTCAATTTTTTTGACGTGAAAACTTTTCGATATCTATGATTATTCGTATTTCCATTGAATTCAGAATGCTTCGCAAAAAAATCGCACCTGATTTCGAAATATAACGAAGAAATTGTGCTTTCGGCAGCTAGGTTTTCTACAATTTATGACATATTTGGAAAAGAAGGACGTTTTTGAGCTGATTTCTTCTCTGCATTTAAGATATACCATAAATCTATTAAATTATGAACGTTTTGCAACAAAAGCGGTTAATAATTTCGAAAAATTACGAGAAATATGTGATTTTTAGTGTAACCGTTTCCGAAAAATTTTCAATTATCTCGAAAAATTTCACTCTTTTTGACGTGAAAACTTTTTGATATCTATGATTATTCGTATTTTCATTGAATTCAGAACGCTTCGCAAAAAAATCGCACGTAATTTCGAAATGTAACGAAGAAATTGTAGTTTCGGCAGCTAGCTTTTCCACAATTTATGATATATTTGGAAAAAAAGACGTTTTTTGAGCTGATTTCTTCTCTGCATTTAAGATATACCATAAATCTATTAAATTATGAACGTTTTGCAACAAAAGCGGTTAATAATTTCGAAAAATTACGAAAAATATGTGATTTTTAGTGTAACCGTTTCCGAACAGTTTCAATTATCTCGAAAAATTTCACTTTTTTTACGTGAAAACCTCTTGATATCTATCATTATTCGTATTTGCATTGAATTGAGAATGCTTCGCAAAAAAATCGTACCTAATTTCGAAATCTAACGAAGAAATTGTGGTTTTGGCAGCTAGCTTTTCCACAATTTTTGAAATATTTGGAAAAAAAAGACGTTTTTTGAGCGGATTTTTTCTCAGCATTTAAGATATACCATAAAATTATTAAATTATGAACGTTTTGCAACAAAAGTGGTTAATAATTTCGAAAAATTACGAAAAATATGTGATTTTTAGTGTAACCGTTTTCGAAAATTTTCAATTATCTCGAAAAATTTCACTTTTTTTGACGTGAAAACTTTTTGATATCTATGATTATTCGTATTTCCATTGAATTCAGAATGCTTCGCAAAAAAATCGCACCTGATTTCGAAATATAACGAAGAAATTTTGGTTTCGGCAGCTAGCTTTTCTACAATTTATGATATATTTGGAAAAGAAGGAAGTTTTTTGAGCTGATTTCTTCTCTGCATTTAAGATATACCATAAATCTATTAAATTATGAACGTTTTGCAACAAAAGCGGTTAATAATTTCGAAAAATTACGAAAAATATGTGATTTTTAGTGTAACCGTTTCCGAAAATTTTCAATTATCTCGAAAAATTTCACTTTTTTTACGTGAAAACTTCTTGATATCGATGATTATTCGTATTTGCATTGAATTGAGAACGCTTCGCAAAAAAATCGCACGTAATTTCGAAATGTAACGAAGAAATTGTGGTTTCGGCAGCTAGCTTTTCCACAATTTTTGATATATTTGGAAAAAAAAGACGTTTTTTGAGCGGATTTTTTCTCAGCATTTAAGATATACCATAAATCTATTAAATTATGAACGTTTTGCAACATAATCGGTTAATAATCTCGAAAAATTACGAAAAATATGTGATTTTTATTGTAACCGTTTCCGAAAATTTTCAATTATCTCGAAAAATTTCACTTTTTTGACGTGAAAACTTCTTGATATCTATGATTATTCGTATTTGCATTGAATTGAGAACGCTTCGCAAAAAAATAGCACGTAATTTCGAAATGTAACGAAGAAATTGTGGTTTCGGCAGCTAGCTTTTCCACAATTTTTGATATATTTGGAAAAAAAAGACGTTTTTTGAGCTGATTTTTTCTCAGCATTTAAGATATACCATAAATCTATTAAATTATGAACGTTTTGTAACAAAAGCGGTTAATAATCTCGAAAAATTACGAACAATATGTGATTTTTAGTGTAACCGTTTCCGAAAAGTTTCAATTATCTCGAAAAATTTCACTTTTTTTGACGTGAAAACTTCTTGATATCGATGATTATTCCTATTTGCATTGAATTGAGAACGCTTCGCAAAAAAATCGCACCTGATTTCGAAATATAACGAAGAAATTGTGGTTTCGGCAGCTAGCTTTTCTACAATTTATGATCAATTTGGAAAAAAAGGACGTTTTTTGAGCGGATTTTTTCTCAGCATTTAAGATATACCATAAATCTATTTAATTATGAACGTTTTGCAACAAAAGCGGTTAATAATTTCGAAAAATTACGAAAAATATGTGATTTTTAGTGTAACCGTTTTCGAAAATTTTCAATTATCTCGAAAAATTTCACTTTTTTTGACGTGAAAACTTTTCGATATCTATGATTATTCGTATTTCCATTGAATTCAGAATGCTTCGCAAAAAATCGCACCTAATTTCGAAATATAACGAAGAAATTGTGGTTTCGGCAGCTAGTATTTCTAACATTTATGATCAATTTGGAAAAAAAGGACGTTTTTTGAGCGGATTTTTTCTCAGCATTTAAGATATACCATAAATCTATTTAATTATGAACGTTTTGCAACAAAAGCGGTTAATAATTTCGAAAAATTACGAAAAATATGTGATTTTTAGTGTAACCGTTTTCAAAAATTTTATATTATCTCGAAAAATTTCAATTTTTTTGACGTGAAAACTTTTCGATATCTATGATTATTCGTATTTCCATTGAATTCAGAATGCTTCGCAAAAAAATCGCACCTGATTTCGAAATGTAACGAAGAAATTGTGGTTTCGGCAGCTAGCTTTTCCACAATTTTTGATATATTTGGAAAAAAAAAGACGTTTTTTGAGCGGATTTTTTCTCAGCATTTAAGATATACCATACATCTATTAAGATATGAACGTTTTGCAACAAAAGCGGTTAATAATCTCGAAAAATTACGAAAAATATGTGGTTTTTAGTGCAACCGTTTCCGAAAATTTTCAATTATCTCGAAAAATTTCACTTTTTTTACGTGAAAACCTCTTGATATCTATCATTATTCGTATTTGCATTGAATTGAGAACGCTTCGCAAAAAAATCGTACCTAATTTCGAAATCTAACAAAGAAATTGTGGTTTCGGCAGCTAGCTTTTCCACAATTTTTGATATATTTGGAAAAAAAAGACGTTTTTTGAGCTGATTTTTTCTCAGCATTTAACATATACCATAAATCTATTAAGATATGTACGTTTTGCAACAAAAGCGGTTAATAATCTCGAAAAATTACGAAAAATATGTGATTTTTAGTGTAACCGTTTCCGAAAATTTTCAATTATCTCGAAAAATTTCACTTTTTTTGACGTGAAAACTTCTTGATATCGATGATTATTCGTATTTGCATTGAATTGAGAACGCTTCGCAAAAAAATCGCACCTAATTTCGAAATATAAGGAAGAAATTGTGGTTTCGGCAATTAGTTTTTCTAACATTTATGATCAATTTGGAAAAAAAGGACGTTTTTTGAGCGGATTTTTTCTCAGCATTTAAGATATACCATAAATCTATTTAATTATGAACGTTTTGCAACAAAAGTGGTTAATAATTTCGAAAAATTACGAAAAATATGTGATTTTTAGTGTAACCGTTTCCGTAAATTTTCAATTATCTCGAAAAATTTCACTTTTTTTACGTGAAAACCTCTTGATATCTATGATTATTCAAAATTGCATTGAATTGAGAACGCTTCGCAAAAAAATCGTACCTAATTTCGAAATGTAACGAAGAAATTGTGGTTTCGGCAGCTAGCTTTTCCACAATTTTTGATATATTTGGAAAAAAAAGACGTTTTTTGAGCGGATTTTTTCTCAGCATTTAAGATATACCATAAATCTATTAAGATATGAACGTTTTGCAACAAAAGCGGTTAATAATCTCGAAAAATTACGAAAAATATGTGGTTTTTAGTGTAACCGTTTCCGAAAATTTTCAATTATCTCGAAAAATTTCACTTTTTTTACGTGAAAACCTCTTGATATCTATGACTATTCGTATTTGCATTGAATTGAGAACGCTTCGCAAAAAAATCGTACCTAATTTCGAAATGTAACGAAGAAATTGTGGTTTCGGCAGCTAGCTTTTCCACAGTTTTTGATATATTTGGAAAAAAAAAGACGTTTTTGAGCGGATTTTTTCTCAGCATTTAAGATATACCATAAATCTATTAAGATATGAACGTTTTGCAACAAAAGCGGTTAATAATCTCGAAAAATTACGAAAAATATGTGGTTTTTAGTGTAACCGTTTCCGAAAATTTTCAATTATCTCGAAAAATTTCACTCTTTTTGACGTGAAACCTTTTTGATATCTATGATTATTCGTATTTCCATTGAATTGAGAACGCTTCGCAAAAAAATCGCACCTAATTTGGAAATGTAACGAAGAAATTGTGGTTTCGGCAGCTAGCTTTTCCACAATTTTTGAAATATTTGGAAAAAAAAGACGTTTTTTGAGCTGATTTCTTCTTTGCATTTAAGATATACCATAAATCTATTAAATTATGAACGTTTTGCAACAAAAGCGGTTAATAATTTCGAAAAATTACGAAAAATGTGATTTTTAGTGTAACCGTTTCCGAAAATTTTCAATTATCTCGAAAAATTTCACTCTTTTTGACGTGAAACCTTTTTGATATCTATGATTATTCGTATTTCCATTGAATTGAGAACGCTTCGCAAAAAAATCGCACCAAATTTGGAAATGTAACGAAGAAATTGTGGTTTTGGCAGCTAGCTTTTCCACAATTTTTGAAATATTTGGAAAAAAAAGACGTTTTTTGAGCGGATTTTTTCTCAGCATTTAAGATATACCATAAATCTATTTAATTATGAACGTTTTGCAACAAAAGTGGTTAATAATTTCGAAAAATTACGAAAAATATGTGATTTTTAGTGTAACCGTTTTCGAAAATTTTCAATTATCTCGAAAAATTTCACTTTTTTTGACGTGAAAACTTTTTGATATCTATGATTATTCGTATTTCCATTGAATTCAGAATGCTTCGCAAAAAAATCGCACCTGATTTCGAAATATAACGAAGAAATTTTGGTTTCGGCAGCTAGCTTTTCTACAATTTATGATATATTTGGAAAAGAAGGACGTTTTTTGAGCTGATTTCTTCTCTGCATTTAAGATATACCATAAATCTATTAAATTATGAACGTTTTGCAACAAAAGCGGTTAATAATTTCGAAAAATTACGAAAAATATGTGATTTTTAGTGTAACCGTTTCCGAAAAGTTTCAATTATCTCGAAAAATTTCACTTTTTTTGACGTGAAAACTTCTTGATATCTATGATTATTCGTATCTGCATTGAATTGAGAACGCTTCGCAAAAAAATCGCACGTAATTTCGAAATGTAACGAAGAAATTGTGGTTTCGGCAGCTAGCTTTTCCACAATTTTTGATATATTTGGAAAAAAAAGACGTTTTTTGAGCGGATTTTTTCTCAGCATTTAAGATATACCATAAATCTATTTAATTATGAAAGTTTTACAACAAAAGCGGTTAATAATTTCGAAAAATTACGAAAAATATGTGATTTTTAGTGTAACCGTTTCCGAAAATTTTCAATTATCTCGAAAAATTTCACTTTTTTTACGTGAAAACCTCTTGATATCTATGATTATTCGTATTTGCATTGAATTGAGAACGCTTCGCAAAAAAATCGTACCTAATTTCGAAATGTAACGAAGAAATTGTGGTTTCGGCAGCTAGCTTTTCCACAATTTTTGATATATTTGGAAAAAAAAAGACGTTTTTTGAGCGGATTTTTTCTCAGCATTTAAGATATACCATACATCTATTAAGATATGAACGTTTTGCAACAAAAGCGGTTAATAATCTCGAAAAATTACGAAAAATATGTGGTTTTTAGTGTAACCGTTTCCGAAAATTTTCAATTATCTCGAAAAATTTCACTTTTTTTACGTGAAAACCTCTTGATATCTATCATTATTCGTATTTGCATTGAATTGAGAACGCTTCGCAAAAAAATCGTACCTAATTTCGAAATCTAACGAAGAAATTGTGGTTTCGGCAGCTAGCTTTTCCACAATTTTTGATATATTTGGAAAAAAAAGACGTTTTTTGAGCTGATTTTTTCTCAGCATTTAACATATACCATAAATCTATTAAGATATGTACGTTTTGCAACAAAAGCGGTTAATAATCTCGAAAAATTACGAAAAATATGTGATTTTTAGTGTAACCGTTTCCGAAAATTTTCAATTATCTCGAAAAATTTCACTTTTTTTGACGTGAAAACTTCTTGATATCGATGATTATTCGTATTTGCATTGAATTGAGAACGCTTCGCAAAAAAATCGCACCTAATTTCGAAATATAAGGAAGAAATTGTGGTTTCGGCAATTAGTTTTTCTAACATTTATGATCTATTTGGAAAAAAAGGACGTTTTTTGAGCGGATTTTTTCTCAGCATTTAAGATATACCATAAATCTATTTAATTATGAAAGTTTTACAACAAAAGCGGTTAATAATTTCGAAAAATTACGAAAAATATGTGATTTTTAGTGTAACCGTTTCCGAAAATTTTCAATTATCTCGAAAAATTTCACTTTTTTTACGTGAAAACCTCTTGATACCTATGATTATTCGTATTTGCATTGAATTGAGAACGCTTCGCAAAAAAATTGTACCTAATTTCGAAATGTAACGAAGAAATTGTGGTTTCGGCAGCTAGCTTTTCCACAATTTTTGATATATATTTGGAAAAAAAAGACGTTTTTTGAGCGGATTTTTTCTCAGCATTTAAGATATAACATAAATCTATTAAATTATGAACGTTTTGCAACATAATCGGTTAATAATCTCGAAAAATTACGAAAAATATGTGATTTTTATTGTTACCGTTTCCGAAAATTTTCAATTATCTCGAAAAATTTCACTTTTTTGACGTGAAAACTTCTTGATATCTATGATTATTCGTATTTGCATTGAATTGAGAACGCTTCGCAAAAAAATAGCACGTAATTTCGAAATGTAACGAAGAAATTGTGGTTTCGGCAGCTAGTTTATCTAACATTTATGATCAATTTGGAAAAAAAAGACATTTTTTGAGCGGATTTTTTCTCGGCATTTAAGATATACCATAAATCTATTTAATTATGAAAGTTTTACAACAAAAGTGGTTAATAATTTCGAAAAATTACGAAAAATATGTGATTTTTAGTGTAACCGTTTCCGAAAATTTTCAATTATCTCGAAAAATTTCACTTTTTTTACGTGAAAACCTCTTGATATCTATCATTATTCGTATTTGCATTGAATTGAGAACGCTTCGCAAAAAAATCGTACCTAATTTCGAAATCTAACGAAGAAATTGTGGTTTCGGCAGCTAGCTTTTCCACAATTTTTGATATATTTGGAAAAAAAAGACGTTTTTTGAGCTGATTTTTTCTCAGCATTTAACATATACCATAAATCTATTAAGATATGTACGTTTTGCAACAAAAGCGGTTAATAATCTCGAAAAATTACGAAAAATATGTGATTTTTAGTGTTACCGTTTCCGAAAATTTTCAATTATCTCGAAAAATTTCACTTTTTTTGACGTGAAAACTTCTTGATAGCTATGAGTATTCGTATTTGCATTGAATTGAGAACGCTTCGCAAAAAAATCGCACCTAATTTCGAAATATAAGGAAGAAATTGTGGTTTCGGCAATTAGTTTTTCTAACATTTATGATCTATTTGGAAAAAAAGGACGTTTTTTGAGCGGATTTTTTCTCGGCATTTAAGATATACCATAAATCTATTTAATTATGAAAGTTTTACAACAAAAGTGGTTAATAATTTCGAAAAATTACGAAAAATATGTGATTTTTAGTGTAACCGTTTCCGAAAATTTTCAATTATCTCGAAAAATTTCACTTTTTTTACGTGAAAACCTCTTGATATCTATCATTATTCGTATTTGCATTGAATTGAGAACGCTTCGCAAAAAAATCGTACCTAATTTCGAAATCTAACGAAGAAATTGTGGTTTCGGCAGCTAGCTTTTCCACAATTTTTGATATATTTGGAAAAAAAAGACGTTTTTTGAGCTGATTTTTTCTCAGCATTTAACATATACCATAAATCTATTAAGATATGTACCTTTTGCAACAAAAGCGGTTAATAATCTCGAAAAATTACGAAAAATATGTGATTTTTAGTGTTACCGTTTCCGAAAATTTTCAATTATCTCGAAAAATTTCACTTTTTTTGACGTGAAAACTTCTTGATAGCTATGAGTATTCGTATTTGCATTGAATTGAGAACGCTTCGCAAAAAAATCGCACCTAATTTCGAAATATAAGGAAGAAATTGTGGTTTCGGCAATTAGTTTTTCTAACATTTATGATCTATTTGGAAAAAAAGGACGTTTTTTGAGCGGATTTTTTCTCAGCATTTAAGATATACCATAAATCTATTTAATTATGAAAGTTTTACAACAAAAGCGGTTAATAATTTCGAAAAATTTCGAAAAATATGTGATTTTTAGTGTAACCGTTTCCGAAAATTTTCAATTATCTCGAAAAATTTCACTTTTTTTACGTGAAAACCTCTTGATACCTATGATTATTCGTATTTGCATTGAATTGAGAACGCTTCGCAAAAAAATCGCACCTAATTTGGAAATGTAACGAAGAAATTGTGGTTTTGGCAGCTAGCTTTTCCACAATTTTTGAAATATTTGGAAAAAAAAGACGTTTTTTGAGCGGATTTTTTCTCAGCATTTAAGATATACCATCAATCTATTTAATTATGAACGTTTTGCAACAAAAGTGGTTAATAATTTCGAAAAATTACGAAAAATATGTGATTTTTAGTGTAACCGTTTTCGAAAATTTTCAATTATCTCGATAAATTTCACTTTTTTTGACGTGAAAACTTTTTGATATCTATGATTATTCGTATTTCCATTGAATTCAGAATGCTTCGCAAAAAAATCGCACCTGATTTCGAAATATAACGAAGAAATTTTGGTTTCGGAAGCTAGCTTTTCTACAATTTTTGATATATTTGGAAAAGAAGGACGTTTTTTGAGCTGATTTCTTCTCTGCATTTAAGATATACCATAAATCTATTAAATTATGAACGTTTTGCAACAAAAGCGGTTAATAATTTCGAAAAATTACGAAAAATATGTGATTTTTAGTGTAACCGTTTCCGAAAAGTTTCAATTATCTCGAAAAATTTCACTTTTTTTGACGTGAAAACTTCTTGATATCTATGATTATTCGTATATGCATTGAATTGAGAAAGCTTCGCAAAAAAATCGCACGTAATTTCGAAATGTAACGAAGAAATTGTGGTTTCGGCAGCTAGCTTTTCCACAATTTTTGATATATTTGGAAAAAAAAGACGTTTTTTGAGCGGATTTTTTCTCAGCATTTAAGATATACCATAAATCTATTAAATTATGAACGTTTTGCAACATAATCGGTTAATAATCTCGAAAAATTACGAAAAATATGTGATTTTTATTGTAACCGTTTCCGAAAATTTTCAATTATCTCGAAAAATTTCACTTTTTTGACGTGAAAACTTCTTGATATCTATGATTATTCGTATTTGCATTGAATTGAGAACGCTTCGCAAAAAAATAGCACGTAATTTCGAAATGTAACGAAGAAATTGTGGTTTCGGCAGCTAGTTTTTCTAACATTTATGATCAATTTGGAAAAAAAAAGACATTTTTTGAGCGGATTTTTTCTCGGCATTTAAGATATACCATAAATCTATTTAATTATAAAGTTTTACAACAAAAGCGGTTAATAATTTCGAAAAATTACGAAAAATATGTGATTTTTAGCGTAACCGTTTCCGAAAATTTTCAATTATCTCGAAAAATTTCACTTTTTTTACGTAAAAACCTCTTATATCTATCATTATTCGTATTTGCATTGAATTGAGAACGCTTTGCAAAAAAATCGTACCTAATTTCGAAATCTAACGAAGAAATTGTGGTTTCGGCAATTAGTTTTTCTAACATTTATGATCAATTTGGAAAAAAAAGACATTTTTTGAGCGGATTTTTTCTCGGCATTTAAGATATACCATAAATCTATTTAATTATGAAAGTTTTACAACAAAAGCGGTTAATAATTTCGAAAAATTACGAAAAATATGTGATTTTTAGTGTAACCGTTTCCGAAAATTTTCAATTATCTCGAAAAATTTCACTTTTTTTGACGTGAAAACTTCTTGATATCGATGATTATTCGTATTTGCATTGAATTGAGAACGCTTCGAAAAAAAATCGCACCTAATTTCGAAATATAAGGAAGAAATTGTGGTTTCGGCAATTAGTTTTTCTAACATTTATGATCTATATGGAAAAAAAGGACGTTTTTTGAGCGGATTTTTTCTCAGCATTTAAGTTATACCATAAATCTATTTAATTATGAAAGTTTTACAACAAAAGCGGTTAATAATTTCGAAAAATTACGAAAAATATGTGATTTTTAGTGTAACCGTTTCCGAAAATTTTCAATTATCTCGAAAAATTTCACTGTTTTTACGTGAAAACCTCTTGATACCTATGATTATTCGTATTTGCATTGAATTGAGAACGCTTCGCAAAAAAATCGTACCTAATTTCGAAATGTAACGAAGAAATTGTGGTTTCGGCAGCTAGCTTTTCCACAATGTTTGATATATTTGGAAAAAAGAAGACGTTTTTTGAGCGGATTTTTTCTCAGCGTTTAAGATATACCATAAATCTATTAAGATATGAACGTTTTGCAACAAAAGCGGTTAATAATCTCGAAAAATTACGAAAAATATGTGGTTTTTAGTGTAACCGTTTCCGAAAATTTTCAATTATCACGAAAAATTTCACTTTTTTTGACGTGAAAACCTCTTGATACCTATGATTATTCGTATTTGCATTGAATTGAGAACGCTTCGCAAAAAAATCGTACCTAATTTCGAAATGTAACGAAGAAATTGTGGTTTCGGCAATTAGTTTTTCTAACATTTATGATCTATTTGGAAAAAAAGGACGTTTTTTGAGCGGATTTTTTCTCAGCATTTAAGTTATACCATGAATCTATTTAATTATGAAAGTTTTACAACAAAAGCGGTTAATAATTTCGAAAAATTACGAAAAATATGTGATTTTTAGTGTAACCGTTTCCGAAAATTTTCAATTATCTCGAAAAATTTCACTTTTTTTACGTGAAAACCTCTTGATATCTATCATTATTCGTATTTGCATTGAATTGAGAACGCTTCGCAAAAAAATCGTACCTAATTTCGAAATCTAACGAAGAAATTGTGGTTTCGGCAGCTAGCTTTTCCACAATTTTTGATATATTTGGAAAAAAAGGACGTTTTTTGAGCGGATTTTTTCTCAGCATTTAAGATATACCATAAATCTATTAAATTATGAACGTTTTGCAACAAAAGCGGTTAATAATTTCGAAAAATTACGAAAAATATGTGATTTTTAGTGTAACCGTTTCCGAAAAGTTTCAATTATCTCGAAAAATTTCACTCTTTTTGACGTATAAACTTTTTGATATCTATGATTATTCGTATTTCCATTGAATTCAGATTCCTTCGCAAAAAAACGCACCTAATTTCGAAATATAACGAAGAAATTGTGGTTTCGCCATCTAGTTTTTCTAACATTTATGATCAATTTGAAAAAAAAGGACGTTTTTTGAGCGGATTTTTTCTCTGCATTTAAGATATACCATAAATCTATTTAATTACGAACGTTTTGCAACAAAAGCGGTTAATAATTTCCATACATTACGAAAAATATGTGATTTTTAGTCTTACCGTTTCCGAAAATTTTCAATTATCTCGAAAAATTTCACTTTTTTTGACGTGAAAACTTCTTGATATCTATGATTATTCGTATTTCCATTGAATTCAGAATGCTTCGCAAAAAAATCGCACCTAATTTCGAAATATAACGAAGAAATTGTGGTTTCGGCAATTAGTTTTTCTAACATTTATGATCAATTTGGAAAAAAAGGACGTTTTTTGAGCGGATTTTTTCTCAGCATTTAAGATATACCATAAATCTATTAAATTATGAACGTTTTGCAACAAAAGCAATTAATAATTTCGAAAAATTACGAAAAATATGTGATTTTTAGTGTAACCGTTTCCGAAAATTTTCAATTATCTCGAAAAATTTCACTCTTTTTGACGTGAAAACTTTTTGATATCTATGATTATTCGTATTTCCATTGAATTCAGATTCCTTCGCAAAAAAACGCACCTAATTTCGAAATATAACGAAGAAATTGTGGTTTCGGCAGCTAGTTTTTCTAACATTTATGATCAATTTGAAAAAAAAGGACGTTTTTTGAGCGGATTTTTTCTCAGCATTTAAGATATACCATAAATCTATTTAATTACGAACGTTTTGCAACAAAAGCGGTTAATAATTTCCATACATTACGAAAAATATGTGATTTTTAGTCTTACCGTTTCCGAAAATTTTCAATTATCTCGAAAAATTTCACTTTTTTTGACGTGAAAACTTCTTGATATCTATGATTATTCGTATTTCCATTGAATTCAGAATGCTTCGCAAAAAAATCGCACCTAATTTCGAAATATAACGAAGAAATTGTGGTTTCGGCAATTAGTTTTTCTAACATTTATGATCAATTTGGAAAAAAAGGACGTTTTTTGAGCGGATTTTTTCTCAGCATTTAAGATATACCATAAATCTATTTAATTATGAAAGTTTAACAACAAAAGCGGTTAATAATTTCGAAAAATTACGAAAAATATGTGATTTTTAGTGTAACCGTTTCCGAAAATTTTCAATTATCTCGAAAAATTTCACTTTTTTTGACGTGAAAACTTCTTGAAATCGATGATTATTCGTATTTGCATTGAATTGAGAACGCTTCGCAAAAAAATCGCACCTAATTTCGAAATGTAACGAAGAAATTGTGGTTTCGGCAGCTAGCTTTTCCACAATTTTTGATATATTTGGAAAAAAAAGACGTTTTTTGAGCTGATTTTTTCTCAGCATTTAAGATATACCATAAATCTATTAAATTATGAACGTTTTGCAACAAAAGCAATTAATAATTTCGAAAAATTACGAAAAATATGTGATTTTTAGTTTACCGTTTCCGAAAATTTTCAATTATCTCGAAAAATTTCACTCTTTTTGACGTGAAAACTTTTTGATATCTATGATTATTCGTATTTCCATTGAATTCAGAATGCTTCGCAAAAAAATCGCACCTAATTTCGAAATATAACGAAGAAATTGTGGTTTCGGCAGCTAGTTTTTCTAACATTTATGATCAATTTGGAAAAAAAGGACGTTTTTAAAGCGGATTTTTTCTCAGCATTTAAGATATACCATAAATCTATTTAATTATGAACGTTTTGCAACAAAAGCGGTTAATAATTTCGAAAAATTACGAAAAATATGTGATTTTTAGTGTAACCGTTTTCGAAAATTTTCAATTATCTCGAAAAATTTAACTTTTTTTGACGTGAAAACTTTTTGATATCTATGATTATTCGTATTTCCATTGAATTCAGAATGCTTCGCAAAAAAATCGCACCTAATTTCGAAATATAACGAAGAAATTTTGGTTTCGGCAATTAGTTTTTCTAACATTTATGATCAATTTGGAAAAAAGGACGTTTTTTGAGCGGATTTTTTCTCAGCATTTAAGATATACCATAAATCTATTTAATTATGAAAGTTTTACAACAAAAGCGGTTAATAATTTCGAAAAATTACGAAAAATATGTGATTTTTAGTGTAACCGTTTCCGAAAATTTTCAATTATCTCGAAAAATTTCACAATTTTTGACGTGAAAACTTCTTGAAATCGATGATTATTCGTATTTGCATTGAATTGAGAACGCTTCGCAAAAAAATCGCACCTAATTTCGAAATGTAACGAAGAAATTGTGGTTTCGGCAGATAGCTTTTCCACAATTTTTGATATATTTGGAAAAAAAAGACATTCTTTGAGCTGATTTTTTCTCAGCATTTAAGATATACCATAAATCTATTAAATTATGAACGTTTTGCAACAAAAGCAATTAATAATTTCGAAAAATTACGAAAAATATGTGATTTTTAGTGTAACCGTTTCCGAAAATTTTCAATTATCTCGAAAAATTTCACTCTTTTTGACGTGAAAACTTTTTGATATCTATGATTATTCGTATTTCCTTTGAATTCAGAACGCTTCGCAAAAAAATCGCACGTAATTTCGAAATGTAACGAAGAAATTGTAGTTTCGGCAGCTAGCTTTTCCACAATTATTGAAATATTTGGAAAAAAAAGACGTTTTTTGAGCGGATTTTTTCTCAGCATTTAAGATATACCATAAATCTATTAAATTATGAACGTTTTGCAACAAAAGCGGTTAATAATCTCGAAAAATTACGAACAATATGTGATTTTTAGTGTAACCGTTTCCGAAAAGTTTCAATTATCTCGAAAAATTTCACTCTTTTTGACGTGAAAACTTTTTGATATCTATGATTATTCGTTTTTCCATTGAATTCAGAATGCTTCGCAAAAAAATCGCACCTAATTTCGAAATATAACGAAGAAATTGTGGTTTCGGCAGCTAGTTTTTCTAACATTTATGATCAATTTGGAAAAAATGGACGTTTTTAAAGCGGATTTTTTCTCAGCATTTAGGATATACCATAAATCTATTTAATTATGAACGTTTTGCAACAAAAGCGGTTAATAAATTTGAAAAATTACGAAAAATATGTGATTTTTAGTGTAACCGTTTTCGAAAATTTTCAATTATCTCGAAAAATTTCACTTTTTTTGACGTGAAAACTTTTTGATATCTATGATTATTCGTATTTCCATTGAATTCAGAATGCTTCGCAAAAAAATCGCACGTAATTTCGAAATGTAACGAAGAAATTGTAGTTTCGGCAGCTAGCTTTTCCACAATTTATGATATATTTGGAAAAAAAGACATTTTTTGAGCGGATTTTTTCTCGGCATTTAAGATATACCATAAATCTATTTAATTACGAACGTTTTGCAACAAATGCGGTTAATAATTTCGAAACATTACGAAAAATATGTGATTTTTAGTGTTACCGTTTCCGAAAATTTTCAATTATCTCGAAAAATTTCACTTTTTTTGACGTGAAAACTTCTTGATATCTATGATTATTCGTATTTCCATTGAATTCAGAATGCTTCGCAAAAAAATCGCACCTAATTTCGAAATATAACGAAGAAATTGTGGTTTCGGCAATTAGTTTTTCTAACATTTATGATCAATTTGGAAAAAAAGGACGTTTTTTGAGCGAATTTTTTCTCAGCATTTAAGATATACCATAAATCTATTTAATTATGAAAGTTTTACAACAAAAGCGGTTAATAATTTCGAAAAATTACGAAAAATATGTGATTTTTAGTGTAACCGTTTCCGAAAATTTTCAATTATCTCGAAAAATTTCACTTTTTTTGACGTGAAAACTTCTTGAAATCGATGATTATTCGTATTTGCATTGAATTGAGAACGCTTCGCAAAAAAATCGCACCTAATTTCGAAATGTAACGAAGAAATTGTGGTTTCGGCAGCTAGCTTTTCCACAATTTTTGATATATTTGGAAAAAAAAGACGTTTTTTGAGCTGATTTTTTCTCAGCATTTAAGATACACCATAAATCTATTAAATTATGAACGTTTTGCAACAAAAGCAATTAATAATTTCGAAAAATTACGAAAAATATGTGATTTTTAGTGTAACCGTTTCCGAAAATTTTCAATTATCTCGAAAAATTTCACTTTTTTTGACGTGAAAACTTCTTGATATCTATGAGTATTCGTATTTCCATTTAATTGAGAACGCTTCGCAAAAAAATCGCACCTAATTTCGAAATATAACGAAGAAATTGTGGTTTCGGCAGCTAGCTTTTCCACAATTATTGAAATATTTGGAAAAAAAAGACGTTTTTTGAGCGGATTTTTTCTCAGCATTTAAGATATACCATAAATCTATTAAATTATGAACGTTTTGCAACAAAAGCGGTTAATAATCTCGAAAAATTACGAACAATATGTGATTTTTAGTGTAACCGTTTCCGAAAAGTTTCAATTATCTCGAAAAATTTCACTCTTTTTGACGTGAAAACTTTTTGATATCTATGATTATTCGTATTTCCATTGAATTCAGAATGCTTCGCAAAAAAATCGCACCTAATTTCGAAATATAACGAAGAAATTGCAGTTTCGGCAGCTAGTTTTTCTAACATTTATGATCAATTTGGAAAAAAAGGACGTTTTTTGAGCGGATTTTTTCTCAGCATTTAAGATATACCATAAATCTATTTAATTATGAACGTTTTGCAACAAAAGCGGTTAATAATTTTGAAAAATTACGAAAAATATGTGATTTTTAGTGTAACCGTTTTCGAAAATTTTCAATTATCTCGAAAAATTTCACTTTTTTTGACGTGAAAACTTATTGATATCTATGATTATTCGTATTTCCATTGAATTCAGAATGCTTCGCAAAAAAATCGCACGTAATTTCGAAATGTAACGAAGAAATTGTAGTTTCGGCAGCTAGCTTTTCCACAATTTATGATATATTTGGAAAAAAAGACATTTTTTGAGCGGATTTTTTCTCGGCATTTAAGATATACCATAAATCTATTTAATTACGAATGTTTTGCAACGAAAGCGGTTAATAATTTCGAAACATTACGAAAAATATGTGATTTTTAGTGTTACCGTTTCCGAAAATTTTCAATTATCTCGAAAAATTTCACTTTTTTTGACGTGAAAACTTCTTGATATCTATGAGTATTCGTATTTCCATTTAACTGAGAACGCTTCGCAAAAAAATCGCACCTAATTTCGAAATATAACGAAGAAATTGTGGTTTCGGCAGCTAGCTTTTCCACAATTATTGAAATATTTGGAAAAAAAAGACGTTTTTTGAGCGGATTTTTTCTCAGCATTTAAGATATACCATAAATCTATTAAATAATGAACGTTTTGCAACAAAAGCGGTTAATAATCTCGAAAAATTACGAACAATATTTATTTTTAGTGTAACCGTTTCCGAAAAGTTTCAATTATCTCGAAAAATTTCACTCTTTTTGACGTGAAAACTTTTTGATATCTATGATTATTCGTATTTCCATTGAATTCAGAATGCTTCGCAAAAAAATCGCACCTAATTTCGAAATATAACGAAGAAATTGTGGTTTCGGCAGCTAGTTTTTCTAACATTTATGATCAATTTGGAAAAAAAGGACGTTTTTTGAGCGGATTTTTTCTCAGCATTTAAGATATACCATAAATCTATTTAATTATGAACGTTTTGCAACAAAAGCGGTTAATAATTTTGAAAAATTACGAAAAATATGTGATTTTTAGTGTAATCGTTTTCGAAAATTTTCAATTATCTCGAAAAATTTCACTTTTTTTGACGTGAAAACTTTTTGATATCTATGATTATTCGTATTTCCATTGAATTCAGAATGCTTCGCAAAAAAATCGCACGTAATTTCGAAATGTAACGAAGAAATTGTAGTTTCGGCAGCTAGCTTTTCCACAATTTATGATATATTTGGAAAAAAAGACATTTTTTGAGCGGATTTTTTCTCGGCATTTAAGATATACCATAAATCTATTTAATTACGAACGTTTTGCAACAAAAGCGGTTAATAATTTCGAAACATTACGAAAAATATGTGATTTTTAGTGTTACCGTTTCCGAAAATTTTCAATTATCTCGAAAAATTTCACTTTTTTTGACGTGAAAACTTCTTGATATCTATGATTATTCGTATTTCCATTGAATTCAGAATGCTTCGCAAAAAAATCGCACCTAATTTCGAAATATAACGAAGAAATTGTGGTTTCGGCAGCTAGTTTTTCTAACATTTATGATCAATTTGGAAAAAAAGGACGTTTTTTGAGCGGATTTTTTCTCAGCATTTAAGATATACCATAAATCTATTTAATTATGAACGTTTTGCAACAAAAGCGGTTAATAATTTTGAAAAATTACGAAAAATATGTGATTTTTAGTGTAACTGTTTTCGAAAATTTTCAATTATCTCGAAAAATTTCACTATTTTTGACGTGAAAACTTTTTGATATCTATGATTATTCGTATTTCCATTGAATTCAGAATGCTTCGCAAAAAAATCGCACGTAATTTCGAAATGTAACGAAGAAATTGTAGTTTCGGCAGCCTGCTTTTCCACAATTTATGATATATTTGGAAAAAAAGACATTTTTTGAGCGGATTTTTTCTCGGCATTTAAGATATACCATAAATCTATTTAATTACGAACGTTTTGCAACAAAAGCGGTTAATAATTTCGAAACATTACGAAAAATATGTGATTTTTAGTGTTACCGTTTCCGAAAATTTTCAATTATCTCGAAAAATTTCACTTTTTTTGACGTGAAAACTTCTTGATATCTATGATTATTCGTATTTCCATTGAATTCAGAATGCTTCGCAAAAAAATCGCACCTAATTTCGAAATATAACGAAGAAATTGTGGCTTCGGCAATTAGTTTTTCTAACATTTATGATCAATTTGGAAAAAAAGGACGTTTTTTGAGCGGATTTTTTCTCAGCATTTAAGATATACCATAAATCTATTTAATTATGAAAGTTTTCCAACAAAAGCGGTTAATAATTTCGAAAAATTACGAAAAATATGTGATTTTTAGTGTAACCGTTTCCGAAAATTTTCAATTATCTCGAAAAATTTCACTTTTTTTGACGTGAAAACTTCTTGATATCTATGATTATTCGTATTTGCATTGAATTGAGAACGCTTCGCAAAAAAATCGCACCTAATTTCGAAATGTAACGAAGAAATTGTGGTTTCGGCAGCTAGCTTTTCCACAATTTTTGATATATTTGGAAAAAAAAGACGTTTTTTGAGCTGATTTTTTCTCAGCATTTAAGATATACCATAAATCTATTAAATTATGAACGTTTTGCAACAAAAGCAATTAATAATTTCGAAAAATTACGAAAAATATGTGATTTTTAGTGTAACCGTTTCCGAAAATTTTCAATTATCTCGAAAAATTTCACTTTTTTTGACGTGAAAACTTCTTGATATCTATGAGTATTCGTATTTCCATTTAATTGAGAACACTTCGCAAAAAAATCGCACCTAATTTCGAAATATAACGAAGAAATTGTGGTTTCGGTTATTAGTTTTTCTAACATTTATGATCAATTTGGAAAAAAAGGACGTTTTTTGAGCGGATTTTTTCTCAGCATTTAAGATATACCATAAATCTATTAAATTATGAACGTTTGCAACAAAAGCGGTTAATAATTTCGAAAAATTACGAAAAATATTTGATTTTTAGTGTAACCGTTTTCGAAAATTTTCAATTATTTCGAAAAATTTCACTTTTTTTGACGTGAAAACTTTTTGATATCTATCATTATTCGTATTATCATTGAATTCAGAATGCTTTGCAAAAAAATCGCACGTAATTTCGAAATGTAACAAAGAAATTGTAGTTTCGGCAGCTAGCTTTTCCACAATTTATGATATATTTGGAAAAAAAGACATTTTTTGAGCGGATTTTTTCTCGGCATTTAAGATATACCATAAATCTATTTAATTACGAACGTTTTGCAACAAAAGCGGTTAATAATTTCGAAACATTACGAAAAATATGTGATTTTTAGTGTTACCGTTTCCGAAAATTTTCAATTATCTCGAAAAATTTCACTTTTTTTGACGTGAAAACTTCTTGATATCTATGATTATTCGTATTTCCATTGAATTCAGAATGCTTCGCAAAAAAATCGCACCTAATTTCGAAATATAACGAAGAAATTGTGGTTTCGGCAATTAGTTTTTCTAACATTTATGATCAATTTGGAAAAAAAGGACGTTTTTTGAGCGGATTTTTTCTCAGCATTTAAGATATACCATAAATCTATTTAATTATGAAAGTTTTACAACAAAAGCGGTTAATAATTTCGAAAAATTACGAAAAATATGTGATTTTTAGTGTAACGGTTTCCGAAAATTTTCAATTATCTCGAAAAATTTCACTTTTTTTGACGTGAAAACTTCTTGATATCTATGAGTATTCGTATTTCCATTTAATTGAGAACGCTTCGCAAAAAAATCGCACCTAATTTCGAAATATAACGAAGAAATTGTGGTTTCGGCAATTAGTTTTTCTAACATTTATGATCAATTTGAAAAAAAAGGACGTTTTTTGAGCGGATTTTTTCTCAGCATTTAAGATATACCATAAATCTATTTAATTATGAACGTTTTGCAACAAAAGCGGTTAATAATTTCGAAAAATTACGAAAAATATTTGATTTTTAGTGTAACCGTTTTCGAAAATTTTCAATTATCTCGAAAAATTTCACTTTTTTTGACGTGAAAACTTTTTGATATCTATGATTATTCGTATTTCCATTGAATTCAGAATGCTTTGCAAAAAAATCGCACGTAATTTCGAAATGTAACGAAGAAATTGTAGTTTCGGCAGCTAGCTTTTCCACAATTTATGATATATTTGGAAAAAAAGACATTTTTTGAGCGGATTTTTTCTCGGCATTTAAGATATACCATAAATCTATTTAATTACGAACGTTTTGCAACAAAAGCGGTTAATAATTTCGAAACATTACGAAAAATATGTGATTTTTAGTGTTACCGTTTCCGAAAATTTTCAATTATCTCGAAAAATTTCACTTTTTTTGACGTGAAAACTTCTTGATATCTATGATTATTCGTATTTCCATTGAATTCAGAACGCTTCGCAAAAAAATCGCACCTAATTTCGAAATATAACGAAGAAATTGTGGTTTCGGCAATTAGTTTTTCTAACATTTATGATCAATTTGGAAAAAAAGGACGTTTTTTGAGCGGATTTTTTCTCAGCATTTAAGATATACCATAAATCTATTTAATTATGAAAGTTTTACAACAAAAGCGGTTAATAATTTCGAAAAATTACGAAAAATATGTGATTTTTAGTGTAACCGTTTCCGAAAATTTTCAATTATCTCGAAAAATTTCACTTTTTTTGACGTGAAAACTTCTTGAAATCGATGATTATTCGTATTTGCATTGAATTGAGAACGCTTCGCAAAAAAATCGCACCTAATTTCGAAATGTAACGAAGAAATTGTGGTTTCGGCAGCTAGCTTTTCCACAATTTTTGATATATTTGGAAAAAAAAGACGTTTTTTGAGCTGATTTTTTCTCAGCATTTAAGATATACCATAAATCTATTAAATTATGAACGTTTTGCAACAAAAGCAATTAATAATTTCGAAAAATTACGAAAAATATGTGATTTTTAGTGTAACCGTTTCCGAAAATTTTCAATTATCTCGAAAAATTTCACTTTTTTTGACGTGAAAACTTCCTGATAGCTATGAGTATTCGTATTTCCATTTAATTGAGAACGCTTCGCAAAAAAATCGCACCAAATTTCGAAATATAACGAAGAAATTGTGGTTTCGGCAGCTAGTTTTTCTAACATTTATGATCAATTTGGAAAAAAAGGACGTTTTTTGAGCGGATTTTTTCTCAGCATTTAAGATATACCATAAATCTATTTAATTATGAACGTTTTGCAACAAAAGCGGTTAATAATTTCGAAAAATTACGAAAAATATGTGATTTTTAGTGTAACCGTTTTCGAAAATTTTCAATTATCTCGAAAAATTTCACTTTTTTTGACGTGAAAACTTTTTGATATCTATGATTATTCGTATTTCCATTGAATTCAGAATGCTTCGCAAAAAAATCGCACGTAATTTCGAAATGTAACGAAGAAAATGTAGTTTCGGCAGCTAGCTTTTCCACAATTTATGATATATTTGGAAAAAAAGACATTTTTTGAGCGGATTTTTTCTCGGCATTTAAGATATACCATAAATCTATTTAATTACGAACGTTTTGCAACAAAAGCGGTTAATAATTTCGAAACATTACGAAAAATATGTGATTTTTAGTGTTACCGTTTCCGAAAATTTTCAATTATCTCGAAAAATTTCACTTTTTTTGACGTGAAAACTTCTTGATATCTATGATTATTCGTATTTCCATTGAATTCAGAATGCTTCGCAAAAAAATCGCACCTAATTTCGAAATATAACGAAGAAATTTTGGTTTCGGCAATTAGTTTTTCTAACATTTATGATCAATTTGGAAAAAAAGGACGTTTTTTGAGCGGATTTTTTCTCAGCATTTAAGATATACCATAAATCTATTTAATTATGAAAGTTTTACAACAAAAGCGGTTAATAATTTCGAAAAATTACGAAAAATATGTGATTTTTAGTGTAACCGTTTCCGAAAATTTTCAATTATCTCGAAAAATTTCACTTTTTTTGACGTGAAAACTTCTTGATATCTATGAGTATTCGTATTTCCATTTAATTGAGAACGCTTCGCAAAAAAATCGCACCTAATTTCGAAATATAACGAAGAAATTGTGGTTTCGGCAATTAGTTTTTCTAACATTTATGATCAATTTGAAAAAAAAGGACGTTTTTTGAGCGGATTTTTTCTCAGCATTTAAGATATACCATAAATCTATTTAATTATGAACGTTTTGCAACAAAAGCGGTTAATAATTTCGAAAAATTACGAAAAATATTTGATTTTTAGTGTAACCGTTTTCGAAAATTTTCAATTATCTCGAAAAATTTCACTTTTTTTGACGTGAAAACTTTTTGATATCTATGATTATTCGTATTTCCATTGAATTCAGAATGCTTTGCAAAAAAATCGCACGTAATTTCGAAATGTAACGAAGAAATTGTAGTTTCGGCAGCTAGCTTTTCCACAATTTATGATATATTTGGAAAAAAAGACATTTTTTGAGCGGATTTTTTCTCGGCATTTAAGATATACCATAAATCTATTTAATTACGAACGTTTTGCAACAAAAGCGGTTAATAATTTCGAAACATTACGAAAAATATGTGATTTTTAGTGTTACCGTTTCCGAAAATTTTCAATTATCTCGAAAAATTTCACTTTTTTTGACGTGAAAACTTCTTGATATCTATGATTATTCGTATTTCCATTGAATTCAGAACGCTTCGCAAAAAAATCGCACCTAATTTCGAAATATAACGAAGAAATTGTGGTTTCGGCAATTAGTTTTTCTAACATTTATGATCAATTTGGAAAAAAAGGACGTTTTTTGAGCGGATTTTTTCTCAGCATTTAAGATATACCATAAATCTATTTAATTATGAAAGTTTTACAACAAAAGCGGTTAATAATTTCGAAAAATTACGAAAAATATGTGATTTTTAGTGTAACCGTTTCCGAAAATTTTCAATTATCTCGAAAAATTTCACTTTTTTTGACGTGAAAACTTCTTGAAATCGATGATTATTCGTATTTGCATTGAATTGAGAACGCTTCGCAAAAAAATCGCACCTAATTTCGAAATGTAACGAAGAAATTGTGGTTTCGGCAGCTAGCTTTTCCACAATTTTTGATATATTTGGAAAAAAAAGACGTTTTTTGAGCTGATTTTTTCTCAGCATTTAAGATATACCATAAATCTATTAAATTATGAACGTTTTGCAACAAAAGCAATTAATAATTTCGAAAAATTACGAAAAATATGTGATTTTTAGTGTAACCGTTTCCGAAAATTTTCAATTATCTCGAAAAATTTCACTTTTTTTGACGTGAAAACTTCCTGATAGCTATGAGTATTCGTATTTCCATTTAATTGAGAACGCTTCGCAAAAAAATCGCACCAAATTTCGAAATATAACGAAGAAATTGTGGTTTCGGCAGCTAGTTTTTCTAACATTTATGATCAATTTGGAAAAAAAGGACGTTTTTTGAGCGGATTTTTTCTCAGCATTTAAGATATACCATAAATCTATTTAATTATGAACGTTTTGCAACAAAAGCGGTTAATAATTTCGAAAAATTACGAAAAATATGTGATTTTTAGTGTAACCGTTTTCGAAAATTTTCAATTATCTCGAAAAATTTCACTTTTTTTGACGTGAAAACTTTTTGATATCTATGATTATTCGTATTTCCATTGAATTCAGAATGCTTCGCAAAAAAATCGCACGTAATTTCGAAATGTAACGAAGAAAATGTAGTTTCGGCAGCTAGCTTTTCCACAATTTATGATATATTTGGAAAAAAAGACATTTTTTGAGCGGATTTTTTCTCGGCATTTAAGATAAACCATAAATCTATTTAATTACGAACGTTTTGCAACAAAAGCGGTTAATAATTTCGAAACATTACGAAAAATATGTGATTTTTAGTGTTACCGTTTTCGAAAATTTTCAATTATCTCGAAAAATTTCAATTTTTTTGACGTGAAAACTTCTTGATATCTATGATTATTCGTATTTCCATTGAATTCAGAATGCTTCGCAAAAAAATCGCACCTAATTTCGAAATATAACGAAGAAATTGTGGTTTCGGCAGCTAGCTTTTCCACAATTTTTGATATATTTGGAAAAAAAAGACGTTTTTTGAGCGGATTTTTTCTCAGCATTTAAGATATACCATAAATCTATTAAGATATGAACGTTTTGCAACAAAAGCGGTTAATAATCTCGAAAAATTACGAAAAATATGTGATTTTTAGTGTAACCGTTTCCGAAAATTTTCAATTATCTCGAAAAATTTCACTTTTTTTACGTGAAAACCTCTTGATATCTATGATTATTCGTATTTGCATTGAATTGAGAACGCTTCGCAAAAAAATCGTACCTAATTTCGAAATATAACGAAGAAATTGTGGTTTCGGCAGCTAGCTTTTCCACAATTTTTGATATATTTGGAAAAAAAAGACGTTTTTTGAGCGGATTTTTTCTCAGCATTTAAGATATACCATAAATCTATTAAGATATGAACGTTTTGCAACAAAAGCGGTTAATAATCTCCAAAAATTACGAAAAATATGTGGTTTTTAGTGTAACCGTTTCCGAAAATTTTCAATTATCTCGAAAAATTTCACTTTTTTTGACGTGAAAACTTCTTGATATCGATGATTATTCGTATTTGCATTGAATTGAGAACGCTTCGCAAAAAAATCGCACCTAATTTCGAAATGTAACGAAAAAATTGTGGTTTCGGCAGCTAGCTTTTCCACAATTATTGAAATATTTGGAAAAAAAAAGACGTTTTTTGAGCGGATTTTTTCTCAGCATTTAAGATATACCATAAATCTATTAAATTATGAACGTTTTGCAACAAAAGCGGTTAATAATCTCGAAAAATTACGAACAATATGTGATTTTTAGTGTAACCGTTTTCGAAAATTTTCAATTATCTCGAAAAATTTCACTTTTTTTGACGTGAAAACTTTTTGATATCTATGATTATTCGTATTTCCATTGAATTCAGAATGCTTCGCAAAAAAATCGCACCTAATTTCGAAATATAACGAAGAAATTGTGGTTTCGGCAATTAGTTTTTCTAACATTTATGATCAATTTGGAAAAAAAGGACGTTTTTTGAGCGGATTTTTTCTCAGCATTTAAGATATACCATAAATCTATTTAATTACGAACGTTTTGCAACATAAGCGGTTAATAATTTCGAAACATTACGAAAAATATGTGATTTTTAGTGTTACCGTTTCCGAAAATTTTCAATTATCTCGAAAAATTTCACATTTTTTGACGTGAAAACTTCTTGATATCTATGATTATTCGTATTTCCATTGAATTCAGAATGCTTCGCAAAAAAATCGCACCTTATTTCGAAATATAACGAAGAAATTGTGGTTTCGGCAATTAGTTTTTCTAACATTTATGATCAATTTGGAAAAAAAGGACGTTTTTTGAGCGGATTTTTTCTCAGCATTTAAGATATACCATAAATCTATTTAATTATGAAAGTTTTACAACAAAAGCGGTTAATAATTTCGAAAAATTACGAAAAATATGTGATTTTTAGTGTAACCGTTTCCGAAAATTTTCAATTATCTCGAAAAATTTCACTTTTTTTGACGTGAAAACTTCTTGAAATCGATGATTATTCGTATTTGCATTGAATTGAGAACGCTTCGCAAAAAAATCGCACCTAATTTCGAAATGTAACGAAGAAATTGTGGTTTCGGCAGCTAGTTTTTCTAACATTTATGATCAATTTGGAAAAAAAGGACGTTTTTTGAGCGGATTTTTTCTCAGCATTTAAGATATACCATAAATCTATTTAATTATGAACGTTTTGCAACAAAAGCGGTTAATAATTTCGAAAAATTACGAAAAATATGTGATTTTTAGTGTAACCGTTTTCGAAAATTTTCAATTATCTCGAAAAATTTCACTTTTTTTGACGTGAAAACTTTTTGATATCTATGATTATTCGTATTTCCATTGAATTCAGAATGCTTCGCAAAAAAATCGCACGTAATTTCGAAATGTAACGAAGAAATTGTGGTTTCGGCAGCTAGCTTTTCCACAATTTTTGATATATTTGGAAAAAAAAGACGTTTTTTGAGCTGATTTTTTCTCAGCATTTAAGATATACCATAAATCTATTAAATTATGAACGTTTTGCAACAAAAGCAATTAATAATTTCGAAAAATTACGAAAAATATGTGATTTTTAGTGTAACCGTTTCCGAAAATTTTCAATTATCTCGAAAAATTTCACTTTTTTTGACGTGAAAACTTCTTGATATCTATGAGTATTCGTATTTCCATTTAATTGAGAACGCTTCGCAAAAAAATCGCACCTAATTTCGAAATATAACGAAGAAATTGTGGTTTCAGCAATTAGTTTTTCTAACATTTATGATCAATTTGGAAAAAAAGGACGTTTTTTGAGCGGATTTTTTCTCAGCATTTAAGATATACCATAAATCTATTTAATTATGAAAGTTTTACAACAAAAGCGGTTAATAATTTCGAAAAATTACGAAAAATATGTGATTTTTAGTGTAACCGTTTCCGAAAATTTTCAATTATCTCGAAAAATTTCACTTTTTTTACGTGAAAACCTCTTGATATCTATGATTATTCGTATTTGCATTGAATTGAGAACGCTTCGCAAAAAAATCGTACCTAATTTCGAAATGTAACGAAGAAATTGTGGTTTCGGCAGCTAGCTTTTCCACAATTTTTGATATATTTGGAAAAAAAAGACGTTTTTTGAGCGGATTTTTTCTCAGCATTTAAGATATACCATAAATCTATTAAGATATGAACGTTTTGCAACAAAAGCGGTTAATAATCTCGAAAAATTACGAAAAATATGTGATTTTTAGTGTAACCGTTTCCGAAAATTTTCAATTATCTCGAAAAATTTCACTTTTTTTACGTGAAAACCTCTTGATATCTATGATTATTCGTATTTGCATTGAATTGAGAACGCTTCGCAAAAAAATCGTACCTAATTTCGAAATGTAACGAAGAAATTGTGGTTTCGGCAGCTAGCTTTTCCACAATTTTTGATATATTTGGAAAAAAAAGACGTTTTTTGAGCGGATTTTTTCTCAGCATTTAAGATATACCATAAATCTATTAAGATATGAACGTTTTGCAACAAAAGCGGTTAATAATCTCCAAAAATTACGAAAAATATGTGGTTTTTAGTGTAACCGTTTCCGAAAATTTTCAATTATCTCGAAAAATTTCACTTTTTTTGACGTGAAAACTTCTTGATATCGATGATTATTCGTATTTGCATTGAATTGAGAACGCTTCGCAAAAAAATCGCACCTAATTTCGAAATGTAACGAAGAAATTGTGGTTTCGGCAGCTAGCTTTTCCACAATTATTGAAATATTTGGAAAAAAAAAGACGTTTTTTGAGCGGATTTTTTCTCAGCATTTAAGATATACCATAAATCTATTAAATTATGAACGTTTTGCAACAAAAGCGGTTAATAATCTCGAAAAATTACGAACAATATGTGATTTTTAGTGTAACCGTTTCCGAAAAGTTTCAATTATCTCGAAAAATTTCACTCTTTTTGACGTGAAAACTTTTTGATATCTATGATTATTCGTATTTCCATTGAATTCAGAATGCTTCGCAAAAAAATCGCACCTAATTTCGAAATGTAACGAAGAAATTGTGGTTTCGGCAGCTAGTTTTTCTAACATTTATGATCAATTTGGAAAAAAAGGACGTTTTTTGAGCGGATTTTTTCTCAGCATTTAAGATATACCATAAATCTATTTAATTATGAACGTTTTGCAACAAAAGAGGTTAATAATCTCGAAAAATTACGAACAATATGTGATTTTTAGTGTAACCATTTTCGAAAATTTTCAATTATCTCGAAAAATTTCACTTTTTTTGACGTGAAAACTTTTTGATATCTATGATTATTCGTATTTCCATTGAATTCAGAATGCTTCGCAAAAAAATCGCACGTAATTTCGAAATGTAACGAAGAAATTGTAGTTTCGGCAGCTAGCTTTTCCACAATTTATGATATATTTGGAAAAAAAGACATTTTTTGAGCGGATTTTTTCTCGGCATTTAAGATATACCATAAATCTATTTAATTACGAACGTTTTGCAACAAAAGCGGTTAATAATTTCGAAACATTACGAAAAATATGTGATTTTTAGTTTTACCGTTTCCGAAAATTTTCAATTATCTCGAAAAATTTCACATTTTTTGACGTGAAAACTTCTTGATATCTATGATTATTCGTATTTCCATTGAATTCAGAATGCTTCGCAAAAAAATCGCACCTTATTTCGAAATATAACGAAGAAATTGTGGTTTCGGCAATTAGTTTTTCTAACATTTATGATCAATTTGGAAAAAAAGGACGTTTTTTGAGCGGATTTTTTCTCAGCATTTAAGATATACCATAAATCTATTTAATTATGAAAGTTTTACAACAAAAGCGGTTAATAATTTCGAAAAATTACGAAAAATATGTGATTTTTAGTGTAACCGTTTCCGAAAATTTTCAATTATCTCGAAAAATTTCACTTTTTTTGACGTGAAAACTTCTTGAAATCGATGATTATTCGTATTTGCATTGAATTGAGAACGCTTCGCAAAAAAATCGCACCTAATTTCGAAATGTAACGAAGAAATTGTGGTTTCGGCAGCTAGCTTTTCCACAATTTTTGATATATTTGGAAAAAAAAGACGTTTTTTGAGCTGATTTTTTCTCAGCATTTAAGATATACCATAAATCTATTAAATTATGAACGTTTTGCAACAAAAGCGGTTAATAATCTCGAAAAATTACGAACAATATGTGATTTTTAGTGTAACCGTTTTCGAAAATTTTCAATTATCTCGAAAAATTTCACTTTTTTTGACGTGAAAACTTTTTGATATCTATGATTATTCGTATTTCCATTGAATTCAGAATGCTTCGCAAAAAAATCGCACCTAATTTCGAAATATAACGAAGAAATTGTGGTTTCGGCAATTAGTTTTTCTAACATTTATGATCAATTTGGAAAAAAAGGACGTTTTTTGAGCGGATTTTTTCTCAACATTTAAGATATACCATAAATCTATTTAATTACGAACGTTTTGCAACATAAGCGGTTAATAATTTCGAAACATTACGAAAAATATGTGATTTTTAGTGTTACCGTTTCCGAAAATTTTCAATTATCTCGAAAAATTTCACATTTTTTGACGTGAAAACTTCTTGATATCTATGATTATTCGTATTTCCATTGAATTCAGAATGCTTCGCAAAAAAATCGCACCTTATTTCGAAATATAACGAAGAAATTGTGGTTTCGGCAATTAGTTTTTCTAACATTTATGATCAATTTGGAAAAAAAGGACGTTTTTTGAGCGGATTTTTTCTCAGCATTTAAGATATACCATAAATCTATTTAATTATGAAAGTTTTACAACAAAAGCGGTTAATAATTTCGAAAAATTACGAAAAATATGTGATTTTTAGTGTAACCGTTTCCGAAAATTTTCAATTATCTCGAAAAATTTCACTTTTTTTGACGTGAAAACTTCTTGAAATCGATGATTATTCGTATTTGCATTGAATTGAGAACGCTTCGCAAAAAAATCGCACCTAATTTCGAAATGTAACGAAGAAATTGTGGTTTCGGCAGCTAGTTTTTCTAACATTTATGATCAATTTGGAAAAAAAGGACGTTTTTTGAGCGGATTTTTTCTCAGCATTTAAGATATACCATAAATCTATTTAATTATGAACGTTTTGCAACAAAAGCGGTTAATAATTTCGAAAAATTACGAAAAATATGTGATTTTTAGTGTAACCGTTTTCGAAAATTTTCAATTATCTCGAAAAATTTCACTTTTTTTGACGTGAAAACTTTTTGATATCTATGATTATTCGTATTTCCATTGAATTCAGAATGCTTCGCAAAAAAATCGCACGTAATTTCGAAATGTAACGAAGAAATTGTGGTTTCGGCAGCTAGCTTTTCCACAATTTTTGATATATTTGGAAAAAAAAGACGTTTTTTGAGCTGATTTTTTCTCAGCATTTAAGATATACCATAAATCTATTAAATTATGAACGTTTTGCAACAAAAGCAATTAATAATTTCGAAAAATTACGAAAAATATGTGATTTTTAGTGTAACCGTTTCCGAAAATTTTCAATTATCTCGAAAAATTTCACTTTTTTTGACGTGAAAACTTCTTGATATCTATGAGTATTCGTATTTCCATTTAATTGAGAACGCTTCGCAAAAAAATCGCACCTAATTTCGAAATATAACGAAGAAATTGTGGTTTCAGCAATTAGTTTTTCTAACATTTATGATCAATTTGGAAAAAAAGGACGTTTTTTGAGCGGATTTTTTCTCAGCATTTAAGATATACCATAAATCTATTTAATTATGAAAGTTTTACAACAAAAGCGGTTAATAATTTCGAAAAATTACGAAAAATATGTGATTTTTAGTGTAACCGTTTCCGAAAATTTTCAATTATCTCGAAAAATTTCACTTTTTTTACGTGAAAACCTCTTGATATCTATGATTATTCGTATTTGCATTGAATTGAGAACGCTTCGCAAAAAAATCGTACCTAATTTCGAAATGTAACGAAGAAATTGTGGTTTCGGCAGCTAGCTTTTCCACAATTTTTGATATATTTGGAAAAAAAAGACGTTTTTTGAGCGGATTTTTTCTCAGCATTTAAGATATACCATAAATCTATTAAGATATGAACGTTTTGCAACAAAAGCGGTTAATAATCTCGAAAAATTACGAAAAATATGTGATTTTTAGTGTAACCGTTTCCGAAAATTTTCAATTATCTCGAAAAATTTCACTTTTTTTACGTGAAAACCTCTTGATATCTATGATTATTCGTATTTGCATTGAATTGAGAACGCTTCGCAAAAAAATCGTACCTAATTTCGAAATGTAACGAAGAAATTGTGGTTTCGGCAGCTAGCTTTTCCACAATTTTTGATATATTTGGAAAAAAAAGACGTTTTTTGAGCGGATTTTTTCTCAGCATTTAAGATATACCATAAATCTATTAAATTATGAACGTTTTGCAACAAAAGCGGTTAATAATCTCGAAAAATTACGAACAATATGTGATTTTTAGTGTAACCGTTTCCGAAAAGTTTCAATTATCTCGAAAAATTTCACTCTTTTTGACGTGAAAACTTTTTGATATCTATGATTATTCGTATTTCCATTGAATTCAGAATGCTTCGCAAAAAAATCGCACCTAATTTCGAAATGTAACGAAGAAATTGTGGTTTCGGCAGCTAGTTTTTCTAACATTTATGATCAATTTGGAAAAAAAGGACGTTTTTTGAGCGGATTTTTTCTCAGCATTTAAGATATACCATAAATCTATTTAATTATGAACGTTTTGCAACAAAAGAGGTTAATAATCTCGAAAAATTACGAACAATATGTGATTTTTAGTGTAACCGTTTTCGAAAATTTTCAATTATCTCGAAAAATTTCACTTTTTTTGACGTGAAAACTTTTTGATATCTATGATTATTCGTATTTCCATTGAATTCAGAATGCTTCGCAAAAAAATCGCACGTAATTTCGAAATGTAACGAAGAAATTGTAGTTTCGGCAGCTAGCTTTTCCACAATTTATGATATATTTGGAAAAAAAGACATTTTTTGAGCGGATTTTTTCTCGGCATTTAAGATATACCATAAATCTATTTAATTACGAACGTTTTGCAACAAAAGCGGTTAATAATTTCGAAACATTACGAAAAATATGTGATTTTTAGTTTTACCGTTTCCGAAAATTTTCAATTATCTCGAAAAATTTCACATTTTTTGACGTGAAAACTTCTTGATATCTATGATTATTCGTATTTCCATTGAATTCAGAATGCTTCGCAAAAAAATCGCACCTTATTTCGAAATATAACGAAGAAATTGTGGTTTCGGCAATTAGTTTTTCTAACATTTATGATCAATTTGGAAAAAAAGGACGTTTTTTGAGCGGATTTTTTCTCAGCATTTAAGATATACCATAAATCTATTTAATTATGAAAGTTTTACAACAAAAGCGGTTAATAATTTCGAAAAATTACGAAAAATATGTGATTTTTAGTGTAACCGTTTCCGAAAATTTTCAATTATCTCGAAAAATTTCACTTTTTTTGACGTGAAAACTTCTTGAAATCGATGATTATTCGTATTTGCATTGAATTGAGAACGCTTCGCAAAAAAATCGCACCTAATTTCGAAATGTAACGAAGAAATTGTGGTTTCGGCAGCTAGCTTTTCCACAATTTTTGATATATTTGGAAAAAAAAGACGTTTTTTGAGCTGATTTTTTCTCAGCATTTAAGATATACCATAAATCTATTAAATTATGAACGTTTTGCAACAAAAGCAATTAATAATTTCGAAAAATTACGAAAAATATGTGATTTTTAGTGTAACCGTTTCCGAAAAGTTTCAATTATCTCGAAAAATTTCACTTTTTTTGACGTGAAAACTTCTTGATAACTACGATTATTCGTATTTCCATTGAATTGAGAACGCTTCGCAAAAAAATCGCACCTAATTTCGAAATCTAACGAAGATATTGTGGTTTCGGCAGCTAGTTTTTCTAACATTTATGATCAATTTGGAAAAAAAGGACGTTTTTGAGCGTATTTTTTTCTCAGCATTTAAGATATACCATAAATCTATTTAATTATGAAAGTTTTACAACAAAAGCGGTTAATAATTTCGAAAAATTACGAAAAATACGTGATTTTTAGTGTAACCGTTTCCGAAAATTTTCAATTATCTCGAAAAATTTCACTCTTTTTGACGTGAAAACTTTTTGATATCTATGATTATTCGTATTTCCATTGAATTCAGAATGCTTCGCAAAAAAATCGCACCTAATTTCGAAATATAACGAAGAAATTGTGGTTTCGGCAGCTAGTTTTTCTAACATTTATGATCAATTTGGAAAAAAAGGACGTTTTTTGAGCGGATTTTTTCTCAGCATTTAAGATATACCATAAATCTATTTAATTATGAACGTTTTGCAACAAAAGCGGTTAATAATTTCGAAAAATTACGAAAAATATGTGATTTTTAGTGTAACCGTTTTCGAAAATTTTCAATTATCTCGAAAAATTTCACTTTTTTTGACGTGAAAACTTTTTGATATCTATGATTATTCGTATTTCCATTGAATTCAGAATGCTTCGCAAAAAAATCGCACGTAATTTCGAAATGTAACGAAGAAATTGTAGTTTCGGCAGCTAGCTTTTCCACAATTTATGATATATTTGGAAAAAAAGACATTTTTTGAGCGGATTTTTTCTCGGCATTTAAGATATACCATAAATCTATTTAATTACGAACGTTTTGCAACAAAAGCGGTTAATAATTTCGAAACATTACGAAAAATATGTGATTTTTAGTGTTACCGTTTCCGAAAATTTTCAATTATCTCGAAAAATTTCACTTTTTTTGACGTGAAAACTTTTTGATATCTATGATTATTCGTATTTCCTTTGAATTCAGAACGCTTCGCAAAAAAATCGCACGTAATTTCGAAATGAAACGAAGAAATTGTAGTTTCGGCAGCTAGCTTTTCCACAATTATTGAAATATTTGGAAAAAAAAGACGTTTTTTGAGCGGATTTTTTCTCAGCATTTAAGATATACCATAAATCTATTAAATTATGAACGTTTTGCAACAAAAGCGGTTAATAATCTCGAAAAATTACGAACAATATGTGATTTTTAGTGTAACCGTTTCCGAAAAGTTTCAATTATCTCGAAAAATTTCACTCTTTTTGACGTGAAAACTTTTTGATATCTATGATTATTCGTATTTCCATTGAATTCAGAATGCTTCGCAAAAAAATCGCACCTAATTTCGAAATATAACGAAGAAATTGTGGTTTCGGCAGCTAGTTTTTCTAACATTTATGATCAATTTGGAAAAAAAGGACGTTTTTTGAGCGGATTTTTTCTCAGCATTTAAGATATACCATAAATCTATTTAATTATGAACGTTTTGCAACAAAAGCGGTTAATAATTTCGAAAAATTACGAAAAATATGTGATTTTTAGTGTAACCGTTTTCGAAAATTTTCAATTATCTCGAAAAATTTCACTTTTTTTGACGTGAAAACTTTTTGATATCTATGATTATTCGTATTTCCATTGAATTCAGAATGCTTCGCAAAAAAATCGCACGTAATTTCGAAATGTAACGAAGAAATTGTAGTTTCGGCAGCTAGCTTTTCCACAATTTATGATATATTTGGAAAAAAAGACATTTTTTGAGCGGATTTTTTCTCGTCATTTAAGATATACCATAAATCTATTTAATTACGAACGTTTTGCAACAAAAGCGGTTAATAATTTCGAAACATTACGAAAAATATGTGATTTTTAGTGTTACCGTTTCCGAAAATTTTCAATTATCTCGAAAAATTTCACTTTTTTTGACGTGAAAACTTCTTGATATCTATGATTATTCGTATTTCCATTGAATTCAGAATGCTTCGCAACAAAATCGCACCTAATTTCGAAATATAACGAAGAAATTGTGGTTTCGGCAATTAGTTTTTCTAACATTTATGATCAATTTGGAAAAAAAGGACGTTTTTTGAGCGGATTTTTTCTCAGCATTTAAGATATACCATAAATCTATTTAATTATGAAAGTTTTACAACAAAAGCGGTTAATAATTTCGAAAAATTACGAAAAATATGTGATTTTTAGTGTAACCGTTTCCGAAAATTTTCAATTATCTCGAAAAATTTCACTTTTTTTACGTGAAAACCTCTTGATATCTATGATTATTCGTATTTGCATTGGATTCAGAATGCTTCGCAAAAAAATCGTACCTAATTTCGAAATGTAACGAAGAAATTGTGGTTTCGGCAGCTAGCTTTTCCACAATTTTTGATATATTTGGAAAAAAAAGACGTTTTTTGAGCGGATTTTTTCTCAGCATTTAAGATATACCATAAATCTATTAAGATATGAACGTTTTGCAACAAAAGCGGTTAATAATCTCGAAAAATTACGAAAAATATGTGATTTTTAGTGTAACCGTTTCCGAAAATTTTCAATTATCTCGAAAAATTTCACTTTTTTTACGTGAAAACCTCTTGATATCTATGATTATTCGTATTTGCATTGAATTGAGAACGCTTCGCAAAAAAATCGTACCTAATTTCGAAATGTAACGAAGAAATTGTGGTTTCGGCAGCTAGCTTTTCCACAATTTTTGATATATTTGGAAAAAAAAGACGTTTTTTGAGCGGATTTTTTCTCAGCATTTAAGATATACCATAAATCTATTAAGATATGAACGTTTTGCAACAAAAGCGGTTAATAATCTCCAAAAATTACGAAAAATATGTAGTTTTTAGTGTAACCGTTTCCGAAAATTTTCAATTATCTCGAAAAATTTCACTTTTTTTGACGTGAAAACTTCTTGATATCGATGATTATTCGTATTTGCATTGAATTGAGAACGCTTCGCAAAAAAATCGCACCTAATTTCGAAATGTAACGAAGAAATTGTGGTTTCGGCAGCTAGCTTTTCCACAATTATTGAAATATTTGGAAAAAAAGACGTTTTTTGAGCGGATTTTTTCTCAGCATTTAAGATATACCATAAATCTATTAAATTATGAACGTTTTGCAACAAAAGCGGTTAATAATCTCGAAAAATTACGAACAATATGTGATTTTTAGTGTAACCGTTTCCGAAAAGTTTCAATTATCTCGAAAAATTTCACTCTTTTTGCCGTAAAAACTTTTTGATATCTATGATTATTCGCATTTCCATTGAATTCAGAATGCTTCGCAAAAAAATCGCACCTAATTTCGAAATATAACGAAGAAATTGTGGTTTCGGCAGCTAGTTTTTCTAACATTTATGATCAATTTGGAAAAAAAGGACGTTTTTTGAGCGGATTTTTTCTCAGCATTTAAGATATACCATAAATCTATTTAATTATGAACGTTTTGCAACAAAAGCGGTTAATAATTTCGAAAAATTACGAAAAATATGTGATTTTTAGTGTAACCGTTTTCGAAAATTTTCAATTATCTCGAAAAATTTCACTTTTTTTGACGTGAAAACTTTTTGATATCTATGATTATTCGTATTTCCATTGAATTCAGAATGCTTCGCAAAAAAATCGCACGTAATTTCGAAATGTAACGAAGAAATTGTAGTTTCGGCAGCTAGCTTTTCCACAATTTATGATATATTTGGAAAAAAAGACATTTTTTGAGCGGATTTTTTCTCGGCATTTAAGATATACCATAAATCTATTTAATTACGAACGTTTTGCAACAAAAGCGGTTAATAATTTCGAAACACTACGAAAAATATGTGATTTTTAGTGTTACCGTTTCCGAAAATTTTCAATTATCTCGAAAAATTTCACTTTTTTTGACGTGAAAACTTCTTGATATCTATGATTATTCGTATTTCCATTGAATTCAGAATGCTTCGCAAAAAAATCGCACCTTATTTCGAAATATAACGAAGAAATTGTGGTTTCGGCAATTCGTTTTTCTAACATTTATGATCAATTTGGAAAAAAAGGACGTTTTTTGAGCGGATTTTTTCTCAGCATTTAAGATATACCATAAATCTATTTAATTATGAAAGTTTTACAACAAAAGCGGTTAATAATTTCGAAAAATTACGAAAAATATGTGATTTTTAGTGTAACCGTTTCCGAAAATTTTCAATTATCTCGAAAAATTTCACTTTTTTTGACGTGAAAACTTCTTGAAATCGATGATTATTCGTATTTGCATTGAATTGAGAACGCTTCGCAAAAAAATCGCCCTTATTTCGAAATGTAACGAAGAAATTGTGGTTTCGGCAGCTAGCTTTTCCACAATTTTTGATATATTTGGAAAAAAAAGACGTTTTTTGAGCTGATTTTTTCTCAGCATTTAAGATATACCATAAATCTATTAAATTATGAACGTTTTGCAACAAAAGCAATTAATAATTTCGAAAAATTACGAAAAATATGTGATTTTTAGTGTAACCGTTTCCGAAAATTTTCAATTATCTCGAAAAATTTCACTCTTTTTGACGTGAAAACTTTTTGATATCTATGATTATTCGTATTTCCTTTGAATTCAGAACGCTTCGCAAAAAAATCGCACGTAATTTCGAAATTTAACGAAGAAATTGTAGTTTCGGCAGCTAGCTTTTCCACAATTATTGAAATATTTGGAAAAAAAAGACGTTTTTTGAGCGGATTTTTTCTCAGCATTTAAGATATACCATAAATCTATTAAATTATGAACGTTTTGCAACAAAAGCGGTTAATAATTTCGAAAAATTACGAACAATATGTGATTTTTAGTGTAACCGTTTCCGAAAAGTTTCAATTATCTCGAAAAATTTCACTCTTTTTGACGTGAAAACTTTTTGATATCTATGATTATTCGTATTTCCATTGAATTCAGAATGCTTCGCAAAAAAATCGCACCTAATTTCGAAATATTACGAAGAAATTGTGGTTTCGGCAGCTAGTTTTTCTAACATATATGATCAATTTGGAAAAAAAGGACGTTTTTTGAGCGGATTTTTTCTCAGCATTTAAGATATACCATAAATCTATTTAATTATGAACGTTTTGCAACAAAAGCGGTTAATAATTTCGAAAAATTACGAAAAAAATGTGATTTTTAGTGTAACCGTTTTCGAAAATTTTCAATTATCTCGAAAAATTTCACTTTTTTTGACGTGAAAACTTTTTGATATCTATGATTATTCGTATTTCCATTGAATTCAGAATGCTTCGCAAAACAATCGCACGTAATTTCGAAATGTAACGAAGAAATTGTAGTTTCGGCAGCTAGCTTTTCCACAATTTATGATATATTTGGAAAAAAAGACATTTTTTGAGCGGATTTTTTCTCGGCATTTAAGATATACCATAAATCTATTTAATTACGAACGTTTTGCAACAAAAGCGGTTAATAATTTCGAAACATTACGAAAAATATGTGATTTTTAGTGTTACCGTTTCCGAAAATTTTCAATTATCTCGAAAAATTTCACTTTTTTTGACTTGAAAACTTCTTGATATCTATGATTATTCGTATTTCCATTGAATTCAGAATGCTTCGCAAAAAAATCGCACCTAATTTCGAAATATAACGAAGAAATTGTGGTTTCGGCAATTAGTTTTTCTAACATTTATGATCAATTTGGAAAAAAAGGACGTTTTTTGAGCGGATTTTTTCTCAGCATTTAAGATATACCATAAATCTATTTAATTATGAAAGTTTTACAACAAAAGCGGTTAATAATTTCGAAAAATTACGAAAAATATGTGATTTTTAGTGTAACCGTTTCCGAAAATTTTCAATTATCTCGAAAAATTTCACTTTTTTTGACGTGAAAACTTCTAGAAATCGATGATTATTCGTATTTGCATTGAATTGAGAACGCTTCGCAAAAAAATCGCACCTAATTTCGAAATGTAACGAAGAAATTGTGGTTTCGGCAGCTAGCTTTTCCACAATTTTGATATATTTGGAAAAAAAAGACGTTTCTTGAGCTGATTTTTTCTCAGCATTTAAGATATACCATAAATCTATTAAATTATGAACGTTTTGGAACAAAAGCAATTAATAATTTCGAAAAATTACGAAAAATATGTGATTTTTAGTGTAACCGTTTCCGAAAATTTTCAATTATCTCGAAAAATTTCACTCTTTTTAACGTGAAAACTTTTTGATATCTATGATTATTCGTATTTCCTTTGAATTCAGAACGCTTCGCAAAAAAATCGCACGTAATTTCGAAATGTAACGAAGAAATTGTAGTTTCGGCAGCTAGCTTTTCCACAATTTATGATATATTTGGAAAAAAAGACGTATTTTGAGCGGATTTTTTCTCGGCATTTAAGATATACCATAAATCTATTTAATTATGAACGTTTTGCAACAAAAGCGGTAAATAATTTCGAAAAATTATGAAAAATATGTGATTTTTAGTGTAACCGTTTCCGAAAAGTTTCAATTATCTCGAAAAATTTCACTTTTTTTGACGTGAAAACTTCTTGATAACTACGATTATTCGTATTTCCATTGAATTGAGAACGCTTCGCAAAAAAATCGCACCTAATTTCGAAATATAACGAAGAAATTGTGGTTTCGGCAATTAGTTTTTCTAACATTTATGATCAATTTGGAAAAAAAGGACGTTTTTGAGCGGATTTTTTCTCAGCATTTAAGATATACCATAAATCTATTTAATTATGAAAGTTTTACAACAAAAGCGGTTAATAATTTCGAAAAATTACGAAAAATACGTGATTTTTAGTGTAACCGTTTCCGAAAATTTTCAATTATCTCGAAAAATTTCACTCTTTTTGACGTGAAAACTTTTTGATATCTATGATTATTCGTATTTCCATTGAATTCAGAATGCTTCGCAAAAAAATCGCACCTAATTTCGAAATATAACGAAGAAATTGTGGTTTCGGCAGCTAGTTTTTCTAACATTTATGATCAATTTGGAAAAAAAGGACGTTTTTTGAGCGGATTTTTTCTCAGCATTTAAGATATACCATAAATCTATTTAATTATGAACGTTTTGCAACAAAAGCGGTTAATAATTTCGAAAAATTACGAAAAATATATGATTTTTAGTGTAACCGTTTTCGAAAATTTTCAATTATCTCGAAAAATTTCACTTTTTTTGACGTGAAAACTTTTTGATATCTATGATTATTCGTATTTCCATTGAATTCAGAATGCTTCGCAAAAAAATCGCACGTAATTTCGAAATGTAACGAAGAAATTGTAGTTTCGGCAGCTAGCTTTTCCACAATTTATGATATATTTGGAAAAAAAGACATTTTTTGAGCGGATTTTTTCTCGGCATTTAAGATATACCATAAATCTATTTAATTACGAACGTTTTGCAACAAAAGCGGTTAATAATTTCGAAACATTACGAAAAATATGTGATTTTTAGTGTTACCGTTTCCGAAAATTTTCAATTATCTCGAAAAATTTCACTTTTTTTGACGTGAAAACTTCTTGATATCTATGATTATTCGTATTTCCATTGAATTCAGAATGCTTCGCAAAAAAATCGCACCTAATTTTGAAATATAACGAAGAAATTGTGGTTTCGGCAATTAGTTTTTCTAACATTTATGATCAATTTGGAAAAAAAGGACGTTTTTTGAGCGGATTTTTTCTCAGCATTTAAGATATACCATAAATCTATTTAATTATGAAAGTTTTACAACAAAAGCGGTTAATAATTTCGAAAAATTACGAAAAATATGTGATTTTTAGTGTAACCATTTCCGAAAATTTTCAATTATCTCGAAAAATTTCACTTTTTTTGACGTGAAAACTTTTTGATATCTATGATTATTCGTATTTCCTTTGAATTCAGAACGCTTCGCAAAAAAATCGCACGTAATTTCGAAATGTAACGAAGAAATTGTAGTTTCGGCAGCTAGCTTTTCCACAATTATTGAAATATTTGGATAAAAAAGACGTTTTTTGTGCGGATTTTTTCTCAGCATTTAAGATATACCATAAATCTATTAAATTATGAACGTTTTGCAACAAAAGCGGTTAATAATCTCGAAAAATTACGAACAATATGTGATTTTTAGTGTAACCGTTTCCGAAAAGTTTCAATTATCTCGAAAAATTTCACTCTTTTTGAAGTGAAAACTTTTTGATATCTATGATTATTCGTATTTCCATTGAATTCAGAATGCTTCGCAAAAAAATCGCACGTAATTTCGAAATGTAACGAAGAAATTGTAGTTTCGGCAGCTAGCTTTTCCACAATTTATGATATATTTGGAAAAAAAGACATTTTTTGAGCGGATTTTTTCTCGGCATTTAAGATATACCATAAATCTATTTAATTACGAACGTTTTGCAACAAAAGCGGTTAATAATTTCGAAACATTACGAAAAATATGTGATTTTTAGTGTTACCGTTTCCGAAAATTTTCAATTATCTCGAAAAATTTCACTTTTTTTGACGTGAAAACTTCTTGATACCTATGATTATTCGTATTTCCATTGAATTCAGAATGCTTCGCAAAAAAATCGCACCTAATTTCGAAATACAACGAAGAAATTGTGGTTTCGGCAATTAGTTTTTCTAACATTTATGATCAATTTGGAAAAAAAGGACGTTTTTTGAGCGGATTTTTTCTCAGCATTTAAGATATACCATAAATCTATTTAATTATGAAAGTTTTACAACAAAAGCGGTTAATAATTTCGAAAAATTACGAAAAATATGTGATTTTTAGTGTAACCGTTTCCGAAAATTTTCAATTATCTCGAAAAATTTCACTTTTTTTGACGTGAAAACTTCTTGAAATCGATGATTATTCGTATTTGCATTGAATTGAGAACGCTTCGCAAAAAAATCGCACCTAATTTCGAAATGTAACGAAGAAATTGTGGTTTCGGCAGCTAGCTTTTCCACAATTTTTGTTATATTTGGAAAAAAAAGACGTTTTTTGAGCTGATTTTTTCTCAGCATTTAAGATATACCATAAATCTATTAAATTATGAACGTTTTGCAACAAAAGCAATTAATAATTTCGAAAAATTACGAAAAATATGTGATTTTTAGTGTAACCGTTTCCGAAAATTTTCAATTATCTCGAAAAATTTCACTCTTTTTGACGTGAAAACTTTTTGGTATCTATGATTATTCGTATTTCCTTTGAATTCAGAACGCTTCGCAAAAAAATCGCACGTAATTTCGAAATGTAACGAAGAAATTGTAGTTTCGGCAGCTAGCTTATCCACAATTTATGATATATTTGGAAAAAAAGACGTTTTTTGAGCGGATTTTTCCTCGGCATTTAAGATATACCATAAATCTATTTAATTATGAACGTTTTGCAACAAAAGCGGTTAATAATTTCGAAAAATTACGAAAAATATGTGATTTTTAGTGTAACCGTTTCCGAAAAGTTTCAATTATCTCGAAAAATTTCACTTTTTTTGACGTGAAAACGTCTTGATATCTATGAGTATTCGTATTTCCATTTAATTGAGAACGCTTCGCAAAAAAATCGCACCTAATTTCGAAGTATAACGAAGAAATTGTGGTTTCGGCAATTAGTTTTTCTAACATTTATGATCAATTTGGAAAAAAAGGACGTTTTTTGAGCGGATTTTTTCTCAGCATTTAAGATATACCATAAATCTATTTAATTACGAACGTTTTGCAACAAAAGCGGTTAATAATTTCGAAACATTACGAAAAATATGTGATTTTTAGTGTTACCGTTTCCGAAAATTTTCAATTATCTCGAAAAATTTACTTTTATTGACGTGAAAACTTCTTGATATCTATGATTATTCGTATTTCCATTGAATTCAGAATGCTTCGCAAAAAAATCGCACCTAATTTCGAAATATAACGAAGAAATTGTGGTTTCGGCAATTAGTTTTTCTAACATTTATGATCAATTTGGAAAAAAAGGACGTTTTTTGAGCGGATTTTTTCTCAGCATTTAAGATATACCATAAATCTATTTAATTATGAAAGTTTAACAACAAAAGCGGTTAATAATTTCGAAAAATTACGAAAAATATGTGATTTTTAGTGTAACCGTTTCCGAAAATTTTCAATTATCTCGAAAAATTTCACTTTTTTTGACGTGAAAACTTTTTGATATCTATGATTATTCGTATTTCAATTGAATTCAGAATGCTTCGCAAAAAAATCGCACGTAATTTCGAAATGTAACGAAGAAATTGTAGTTTCGGCAGCTAGCTTTTCCACAATTTATGATATATTTGGAAAAAAAGACATTTTTTGAGCGGATTTTTTCTCGGCATTTAAGATATACCATAAATCTATTTAATTACGAACGTTTTGCAACAAAAGCGGTTAATAATTTCGAAACATTACGAAAAATATGTGATTTTTAGTGTTACCGTTTCCGAAAATTTTCAATTATCTCGAAAAATTTCACTTTTTTTGACGTGAAAACTTCTTGATATCTATGATTATTCGTATTTCCATTGAATTCAGAATGCTTCGCAAAAAAATCGCACCTAATTTTGAAATATAACGAAGAAATTGTGGTTTCGGCAATTAGTTTTTCTAACATTTATGATCAATTTGGAAAAAAAGGACGTTTTTTGAGCGGATTTTTTCTCAGCATTTAAGATATACCATAAATCTATTTAATTATGAAAGTTTTACAACAAAAGCGGTTAATAATTTCGAAAAATTACGAAAAATATGTGATTTTTAGTGTAACCATTTCCGAAAATTTTCAATTATCTCGAAAAATTTCACTTTTTTTGACGTGAAAACTTTTTGATATCTATGATTATTCGTATTTCCTTTGAATTCAGAACGCTTCGCAAAAAAATCGCACGTAATTTCGAAATGTAACGAAGAAATTGTAGTTTCGGCAGCTAGCTTTTCCACAATTATTGAAATATTTGGATAAAAAAGACGTTTTTTGTGCGGATTTTTTCTCAGCATTTAAGATATACCATAAATCTATTAAATTATGAACGTTTTGCAACAAAAGCGGTTAATAATCTCGAAAAATTACGAACAATATGTGATTTTTAGTGTAACCGTTTCCGAAAAGTTTCAATTATCTCGAAAAATTTCACTCTTTTTGAAGTGAAAACTTTTTGATATCTATGATTATTCGTATTTCCATTGAATTCAGAATGCTTCGCAAAAAAATCGCACGTAATTTCGAAATGTAACGAAGAAATTGTAGTTTCGGCAGCTAGCTTTTCCACAATTTATGATATATTTGGAAAAAAAGACATTTTTTGAGCGGATTTTTTCTCGGCATTTAAGATATACCATAAATCTATTTAATTACGAACGTTTTGCAACAAAAGCGGTTAATAATTTCGAAACATTACGAAAAATATGTGATTTTTAGTGTTACCGTTTCCGAAAATTTTCAATTATCTCGAAAAATTTCACTTTTTTTGACGTGAAAACTTCTTGATACCTATGATTATTCGTATTTCCATTGAATTCAGAATGCTTCGCAAAAAAATCGCACCTAATTTCGAAATACAACGAAGAAATTGTGGTTTCGGCAATTAGTTTTTCTAACATTTATGATCAATTTGGAAAAAAAGGACGTTTTTTGAGCGGATTTTTTCTCAGCATTTAAGATATACCATAAATCTATTTAATTATGAAAGTTTTACAACAAAAGCGGTTAATAATTTCGAAAAATTACGAAAAATATGTGATTTTTAGTGTAACCGTTTCCGAAAATTTTCAATTATCTCGAAAAATTTCACTTTTTTTGACGTGAAAACTTCTTGAAATCGATGATTATTCGTATTTGCATTGAATTGAGAACGCTTCGCAAAAAAATCGCACCTAATTTCGAAATGTAACGAAGAAATTGTGGTTTCGGCAGCTAGCTTTTCCACAATTTTTGTTATATTTGGAAAAAAAAGACGTTTTTTGAGCTGATTTTTTCTCAGCATTTAAGATATACCATAAATCTATTAAATTATGAACGTTTTGCAACAAAAGCAATTAATAATTTCGAAAAATTACGAAAAATATGTGATTTTTAGTGTAACCGTTTCCGAAAATTTTCAATTATCTCGAAAAATTTCACTCTTTTTGACGTGAAAACTTTTTGGTATCTATGATTATTCGTATTTCCTTTGAATTCAGAACGCTTCGCAAAAAAATCGCACGTAATTTCGAAATGTAACGAAGAAATTGTAGTTTCGGCAGCTAGCTTATCCACAATTTATGATATATTTGGAAAAAAAGACGTTTTTTGAGCGGATTTTTCCTCGGCATTTAAGATATACCATAAATCTATTTAATTATGAACGTTTTGCAACAAAAGCGGTTAATAATTTCGAAAAATTACGAAAAATATGTGATTTTTAGTGTAACCGTTTCCGAAAAGTTTCAATTATCTCGAAAAATTTCACTTTTTTTGACGTGAAAACGTCTTGATATCTATGAGTATTCGTATTTCCATTTAATTGAGAACGCTTCGCAAAAAAATCGCACCTAATTTCGAAATATAACGAAGAAATTGTGGTTTCGGCAATTAGTTTTTCTAACATTTATGATCAATTTGGAAAAAAAGGACGTTTTTTGAGCGGATTTTTTCTCAGCATTTAAGATATACCATAAATCTATTTAATTACGAACGTTTTGCAACAAAAGCGGTTAATAATTTCGAAACATTACGAAAAATATGTGATTTTTAGTGTTACCGTTTCCGAAAATTTTCAATTATCTCGAAAAATTTACTTTTATTGACGTGAAAACTTCTTGATATCTATGATTATTCGTATTTCCATTGAATTCAGAATGCTTCGCAAAAAAATCGCACCTAATTTCGAAATATAACGAAGAAATTGTGGTTTCGGCAATTAGTTTTTCTAACATTTATGATCAATTTGGAAAAAAAGGACGTTTTTTGAGCGGATTTTTTCTCAGCATTTAAGATATACCATAAATCTATTTAATTATGAAAGTTTAACAACAAAAGCGGTTAATAATTTCGAAAAATTACGAAAAATATGTGATTTTTAGTGTAACCGTTTCCGAAAATTTTCAATTATCTCGAAAAATTTCACTTTTTTTGACGTGAAAACTTTTTGATATCTATGATTATTCGTATTTCCATTGAATTCAGAATGCTTCGCAAAAAAATCGCACGTAATTTCGAAATGTAACGAAGAAATTGTAGTTTCGGCAGCTAGCTTTTCCACAATTTATGATATATTTGGAAAAAAAGACATTTTTTGAGCGGATTTTTTCTCGGCATTTAAGATATACCATAAATCTATTTAATTACGAACGTTTTGCAACAAAAGCGGTTAATAATTTCGAAACATTACGAAAAATATGTGATTTTTAGTGTTACCGTTTCCGAAAATTTTCAATTATCTCGAAAAATTTCACTTTTTTTGACGTGAAAACTTCTTGATATCTATGATTATTCGTATTTCCATTGAATTCAGAATGCTTCGCAAAAAAATCGCACCTAATTTTGAAATATAACGAAGAAATTGTGGTTTCGGCAATTAGTTTTTCTAACATTTATGATCAATTTGGAAAAAAAGGACGTTTTTTGAGCGGATTTTTTCTCAGCATTTAAGATATACCATAAATCTATTAAATTATGAACGTTTTACAACAAAAGCGGTTAATAATTTCGAAAAATTACGAAAAATATGTGATTTTTAGTGTAACCATTTCCGAAAATTTTCAATTATCTCGAAAAATTTCACTTTTTTTGACGTGAAAACTTTTTGATATCTATGATTATTCGTATTTCCTTTGAATTCAGAACGCTTCGCAAAAAAATCGCACGTAATTTCGAAATGTAACGAAGAAATTGTAGTTTCGGCAGCTAGCTTTTCCACAATTATTGAAATATTTGGATAAAAAAGACGTTTTTTGTGCGGATTTTTTCTCAGCATTTAAGATATACCATAAATCTATTAAATTATGAACGTTTTGCAACAAAAGCGGTTAATAATCTCGAAAAATTACGAACAATATGTGATTTTTAGTGTAACCGTTTCCGAAATGTTTCAATTATCTCGAAAAATTTCACTCTTTTTGAAGTGAAAACTTTTTGATATCTATGATTATTCGTATTTCCATTGAATTCAGAATGCTTCGCAAAAAAATCGCACGTAATTTCGAAATGTAACGAAGAAATTGTAGTTTCGGCAGCTAGCTTTTCCACAATTTATGATATATTTGGAAAAAAAGACATTTTTTGAGCGGATTTTTTCTCGGCATTTAAGATATACCATAAATCTATTTAATTACGAACGTTTTGCAACAAAAGCGGTTAATAATTTCGAAACATTACGAAAAATATGTGATTTTTAGTGTTACCGTTTCCGAAAATTTTCAATTATCTCGAAAAATTTCACTTTTTTTGACGTGAAAACTTCTTGATACCTATGATTATTCGTATTTCCATTGAATTCAGAATGCTTCGCAAAAAAATCGCACCTAATTTCGAAATACAACGAAGAAATTGTGGTTTCGGCAATTAGTTTTTCTAACATTTATGATCAATTTGGAAAAAAAGGACGTTTTTTGAGCGGATTTTTTCTCAGCATTTAAGATATACCATAAATCTATTTAATTATGAAAGTTTTACAACAAAAGCGGTTAATAATTTCGAAAAATTACGAAAAATATGTGATTTTTAGTGTAACCGTTTCCGAAAATTTTCAATTATCTCGAAAAATTTCACTTTTTTTGACGTGAAAACTTCTTGAAATCGATGATTATTCGTATTTGCATTGAATTGAGAACGCTTCGCAAAAAAATCGCACCTAATTTCGAAATGTAACGAAGAAATTGTGGTTTCGGCAGCTAGCTTTTCCACAATTTTTGTTATATTTGGAAAAAAAAGACGTTTTTTGAGCTGATTTTTTCTCAGCATTTAAGATATACCATAAATCTATTAAATTATGAACGTTTTGCAACAAAAGCAATTAATAATTTCGAAAAATTACGAAAAATATGTGATTTTTAGTGTAACCGTTTCCGAAAATTTTCAATTATCTCGAAAAATTTCACTCTTTTTGACGTGAAAACTTTTTGGTATCTATGATTATTCGTATTTCCTTTGAATTCAGAACGCTTCGCAAAAAAATCGCACGTAATTTCGAAATGTAACGAAGAAATTGTAGTTTCGGCAGCTAGCTTATCCACAATTTATGATATATTTGGAAAAAAAGACGTTTTTTGAGCGGATTTTTCCTCGGCATTTAAGATATACCATAAATCTATTTAATTATGAACGTTTTGCAACAAAAGCGGTTAATAATTTCGAAAAATTACGAAAAATATGTGATTTTTAGTGTAACCGTTTCCGAAAAGTTTCAATTATCTCGAAAAATTTCACTTTTTTTGACGTGAAAACGTCTTGATATCTATGAGTATTCGTATTTCCATTTAATTGAGAACGCTTCGCAAAAAAATCGCACCTAATTTCGAAATATAACGAAGAAATTGTGGTTTCGGCAATTAGTTTTTCTAACATTTATGATCAATTTGGAAAAAAAGGACGTTTTTTGAGCGGATTTTTTCTCAGCATTTAAGATATACCATAAATCTATTTAATTACGAACGTTTTGCAACAAAAGCGGTTAATAATTTCGAAACATTACGAAAAATATGTGATTTTTAGTGTTACCGTTTCCGAAAATTTTCAATTATCTCGAAAAATTTACTTTTATTGACGTGAAAACTTCTTGATATCTATGATTATTCGTATTTCCATTGAATTCAGAATGCTTCGCAAAAAAATCGCACCTAATTTCGAAATATAACGAAGAAATTGTGGTTTCGGCAATTAGTTTTTCTAACATTTATGATCAATTTGGAAAAAAAGGACGTTTTTTGAGCGGATTTTTTCTCAGCATTTAAGATATACCATAAATCTATTTAATTATGAAAGTTTAACAACAAAAGCGGTTAATAATTTCGAAAAATTACGAAAAATATGTGATTTTTAGTGTAACCGTTTCCGAAAATTTTCAATTATCTCGAAAAATTTCACTTTTTTTGACATGAAAACCTCTTGAAATCGATGATTATTCGTATTTGCATTGAATTGAGAACGCTTCGCAAAAAAATCGCACCTAATTTCGAAATGTAACGAAGAAATTGTGGTTTCGGCAGCTAGCTTTTCCACAATTTTTGATATATTTGGAAAAAAAAGACGTTTTTTGAGCTGATTTTTTCTCAGCATTTAAGATATACCATAAATCTATTAAATTATGAACGTTTTGCAACAAAAGCAATTAAAAATTTCGAAAAATTACGAAAAATATGTGCTTTTTAGTGTAACCGTTTCCGAAAATTTTCAATTATCTCGAAAAATTTCACTTTTTTTGACGTGAAAACTTCTTGATAGCTATGAGTATTCGTATTTCCATTTAATTGAGAACGCTTCGCAAAAAAATCGCACCAAATTTCGAAATATAACGAAGAAATTGTGGTTTCGGCAGCTAGCTTTTCCACAATTATTGAAATATTTGGAAAAAAAAGACGTTTTTTGTGCGGATTTTTTCTCAGCATTTAAGATATACCATAAATCTATTAAATTATGAACGTTTTGCAACAAAAGCGGTTAATAATCTCGAAAAATTACGAACAATATGTGATTTTTAGTGTAACCGTTTCCGAAAAGTTTCAATTATCTCGAAAAATTTCACTCTTTTTGAAGTGAAAACTTCTTGAAATCGATGATTATTCGTATTTGCATTGAATTGAGAACGCTTCGCAAAAAAATCGCACCTAATTTCGAAATGTAACGAAGAAATTGTGGTTTCGGCAATTAGTTTTTCTAACATTTATGATCAATTTGGAAAAAAAGGACGTTTTTTGAGCGGATTTTTTCTCAGCATTTAAGATATACCATAAATCTATTTAATTATGAAAGTTTTACAACAAAAGCGGTTAATAATTTCGAAAAATTACGAAAAATATGTGATTTTTAGTGTAACCGTTTCCGAAAATTTTCAATTATCTCGAAAAATTTCACTTTTTTTGACGTGAAAACTTCTTGAAATCGATGATTATTCGTATTTGCATTGAATTGAGAACGCTTCGCAAAAAAATCGCACCTAATTTCGAAATGTAACGAAGAAATTGTGGTTTCGGCAGCTAGCTTTTCCACAATTTTTGATATATTTGGAAAAAAAAGACGTTTTTTGAGCTGATTTTTTCTCAGCATTTAAGATATACCATAAATCTATTAAATTATGAACGTTTTGCAACAAAAGCAATTAATAATTTCGAAAAATTACGAAAAATATGTGATTTTTAGTGTAACCGTTTCCGAAAATTTTCAATTATCTCGAAAAATTTCACTTTTTTTGACGTGAAAACTTCTTGATATCTATGAGTTTTCGTATTTCCATTTAATTGAGAACGCTTCGCAAAAAAATCGCACCTAATTTCGAAATATAACGAAGAAATTGTGGTTTCGGCAATTAGTTTTTCTAACATTTATGATCAATTTGGAAAAAAAGGACGTTTTTTGAGCGGATTTTTTCTCAGCATTTAAGATATACCATAAATCTATTTAATTATGAAAGTTTAACAACAAAAGCGGTTAATAATTTCGAAAAATTACGAAAAATATGTGATTTTTAGTGTAACCGTTTCCGAAAATTTTCAATTATCTCGAAAAATTTCACTTTTTTTGACGTGAAAACCTCTTGAAATCGATGATTATTCGTATTTGCATTGAATTGAGAACGCTTCGCAAAAAAATCGCACCTAATTTCGAAATGTAACGAAGAAATTGTGGTTTCGGCAGCTAGCTTTTCCACAATTTTTGATATATTTGGAAAAAAAAGACGTTTTTTGAGCTGATTTTTTCTCAGCATTTAAGATATACCATAAATCTATTAAATTATGAACGTTTTGCAACAAAAGCAATTAAAAATTTCGAAAAATTACGAAAAATATGTGCTTTTTAGTGTAACCGTTTCCGAAAATTTTCAATTATCTCGAAAAATTTCACTTTTTTTGACGTGAAAACTTCTTGATAGCTATGAGTATTCGTATTTCCATTTAATTGAGAACGCTTCGCAAAAAAATCGCACCAAATTTCGAAATATAACGAAGAAATTGTGGTTTCGGCAGCTAGCTTTTCCACAATTATTGAAATATTTGGAAAAAAAAGACGTTTTTTGTGCGGATTTTTTCTCAGCATTTAAGATATACCATAAATCTATTAAATTATGAACGTTTTGCAACAAAAGCGGTTAATAATCTCGAAAAATTACGAACAATATGTGATTTTTAGTGTAACCGTTTCCGAAAAGTTTCAATTATCTCGAAAAATTTCACTCTTTTTGAAGTGAAAACTTTTTGATATCTATGATTATTCGTATTTCCATTGAATTCAGAATGCTTCGCAAAAAAATCGCACGTAATTTCGAAATGTAACGAAGAAATTGTAGTTTCGGCAGCTAGCTTTTCCACAATTTATGATATATTTGGAAAAAAAGACATTTTTTGAGCGGATTTTTTCTCGGCATTTAAGATATACCATAAATCTATTTAATTACGAACGTTTTGCAACAAAAGCGGTTAATAATTTCGAAACATTACAAAAAATATGTGATTTTTAGTGTTACCGTTTCCGAAAATTTTCAATTATCTCGAAAAATTTCACTTTTTTTGACGTGAAAACTTCTTGATATCTATGATTATTCGTATTTCCATTGAATTCAGAATGCTTCGCAAAAAAATCGCACCTAATTTCGAAATATAACGAAGAAATTGTGGTTTCGGCAATTAGTTTTTCTAACATTTATGATCTATTTGGAAAAAAAGGACGTTTTTTGAGCGGATTTTTTCTCAGCATTTAAGATATACCATAAATCTATTTAATTATGAAAGTTTTACAACAAAAGCGGTTAATAATTTCGAAACATTACAAAAAATATATGATTTTTAGTGTTACCGTTTCCGAAAATTTTCAATTATCTCATAAAATTTCACTTTTTTTACGTGAAAACCTCTTGATATCTATGATTATTCGTATTTGCATTGAATTGAGAACGCTTCGCAAAAAAATCGTACCTAATTTCGAAATGTAACGAAGAAATTGTGGTTTCGGCAGCTAGCTTTTCCACAATTTTTGATATATTTGGAAAAAAAAGACGCTTTTTGAGCGGATTTTTTCTCAGCAATTAAGATATACCATAAATCTATTAAGATATGAACGTTTTGCAACAAAAGCGGTTAATAATCTCGAAAAATTACGAAAAATATGTGGTTTTTAGTGTAACCGTTTCCGGAAATTTTCAATTATCTCGAAAAGTTTCACTTTTTTTGACGTGAAAACTTCTTGATATCGATGATTATTCGTATTTACATTGAATTGATAACGCTTCGCAAAAAAATCGTACCTAATTTCGAAATGTAACGAAGAAATTGTGGTTTCAGCAGCTAGCTTTTCCACAATTTTTGATATATTTGGAAAAAAAAGACGTTTTTTGAGCGGATTTTTTCTCAGCATTTAAGATATACCATAAATCTATTAAGATATGAACGTTTTGCAACAAAAGCGGTTAATAATCTCGAAAAATTACGAAAAATATGTGATTTTTAGTGTAACCGTTTCCGAAAATTTTCAATTATCTCGAAAAATTTCACTCTTTTTGACGTGAAAACTTTTTGATATCTATGATTATTCGTATTTCCATTGAATTCAGAATGCTTCGCAAAAAAATCGCACCTAATTTCGAAATATAACGAAGAAATTGTGGTTTCGGCAGCTAGTTTTTCTAACATTTATGATCAATTTGGAAAAAAAGGACGTTTTTTGAGCGGATTTTTTCTCAGCATTTAAGATATACCATAAATCTATTTAATTATGAAAGTTTTACAACAAAAGCGGTTAACAATTTCGAAAAATTACGAAAAATATGTGATTTTTAGTGTAACCGTTTCCGAAAATTTTCAATTATCTCGAAAAATTTCACTTTTTTTGACGTGAAAACTTCTTGAAATCGATGATTATTCGTATTTGCATTGAATTGAGAACGCTTCGCAAAAAAATCGCACCTAATTTCGAAATGTAACGAAGAAATTGTGGTTTCGGCAGCTAGTTTTTCTAACATTTATGATCAATTTGGAAAAAAAGGACGTTTTTTGAGCGGATTTTTTCTCAGCATTTAAGATATACCATAAATCTATTTAATTATGAAAGTTTTACAACAAAAGCGGTTAACAATTTCGAAAAATTATGAAAAATATGTGATTTTTAGTGTAACCGTTTCCGAAAATTTTCAATTATCTCGAAAAATTTCACTTTTTTTGACGTGAAAACTTCTTGAAATCGATGATTATTCGTATTTGCATTGAATTGAGAACGCTTCGCAAAAAAATCGCACCTAATTTCGAAATGTAACGAAGAAATTGTGGTTTCGGCAGCTAGCTTTTCCACAATTTTTGATATATTTGGAAAAAAAAGACGTTTTTTGAGCTGATTTTTTCTCAGCATTTAAGATATACCATAAATCTATTAAATTATGAACGTTTTGCAACAAAAGCAATTAATAATTTCGAAAAATTACGAAAAATAGGTGATTTTTAGTGTAACCGTTTCCGAAAATTTTCAATTATCTCGAAAAATTTCACTCTTTTTGACGTGAAAACTTTTTGATATCTATGATTATTCGTATTTCCTCTGAATTCAGAACGCTTCGCAAAAAAATCGCACGTAATTTCGAAATGTAACGAAGAAATTGTAGTTTCGGCAGCTAGCTTTTCCACAATTATTGAAATATTTGGAAAAAAAAGACGTTTCTTGAGCGGATTTTTTCTCAGCATTTAAGATATACCATAAATCTATTAAATTATGAACGTTTTGCAACAAAAGCGGTTAATAATCTCGAAAAATTACGAACAATATGTGATTTTTAGTGTAACCGTTTCCGAAAAGTTTCAATTATCCCGAAAAATTTCACTCTTTTTGACGTGAAAACTTTTTGATATCTATGATTATTCGTATTTCCATTGAATTCAGAATGCTTCGCAAAAAAATCGCACCTAATTTCGAAATATTACGAAGAAATTGTGGTTTCGGCAGCTAGTTTTTCTAACATATATGATCAATTTGGAAAAAAGGACGTTTTTTGAGCGGATTTTTTCTCAGCATTTAAGATATACCATAAATCTATTTAATTATGAACGTTTTGCAACAAAAGCGGTTAATAATTTCGAAAAATTACGAAAAATATGTGATTTTTAGTGTAACCGTTTTCGAAAATTTTCAATTATCTCGAAAAATTTCACTTTTTTTGACGTGAAAACTTTTTGATATCTATGATTATTCGTATTTCCATTCAATTCAGAATGCTTCGCAAAAAAATCGCACGTAATTTCGAAATGTAACGAAGAAATTGTAGTTTCGGCAGCTAGCTTTTCCACAATTTATGATATATTTGGAAAAAAAGACATTTTTTCAGCGGATTTTTTCTCGGCATTTAAGATATACCATAAATCTATTTAATTACGAACGTTTTGCAACAAAAGCAATTAATAATTTCGAAAAATTACGAAAAATAGGTGATTTTTAGTGTAACCGTTTCCGAAAATTTTCAATTATCTCGAAAAATTTCACTCTTTTTGACGTAAAAACTTTTTGATATCTATGATTATTCGTATTTCCTCTGAATTCAGAACGCTTCGCAAAAAAATCGCACGTAATTTCGAAATGTAACGAAGAAATTGTAGTTTCGGCAGCTAGCTTTTCCACAATTATTGAAATATTTGGAAAAAAAAGACGTTTCTTGAGCGGATTTTTTCTCAGCATTTAAGATATACCATAAATCTATTAAATTATGAACGTTTTGCAACAAAAGCGGTTAATAATCTCGAAAAATTACGAACAATATGTGATTTTTAGTGTAACCGTTTCCGAAAAGTTTCAATTATCTCGAAAAATTTCACTCTTTTTGACGTGAAAACTTTTTGATATCTATGATTATTCGTATTTCCATTGAATTCAGAATGCTTCGCAAAAAAATCGCACCTAATTTCGAAATATTACGAAGAAATTGTGGTTTCGGCGGCTAGTTTTTCTAACATATATGATCAATTTGGAAAAAAGGACGTTTTTTGAGCGGATTTTTTCTCAGCATTTAAGATATACCATAAATCTATTTAATTATGAACGTTTTGCAACAAAAGCGGTTAATAATTTCGAAAAATTACGAAAAATATGTGATTTTTAGTGTAACCGTTTTCGAAAATTTTCAATTATCTCGAAAAATTTCACTTTTTTTGACGTGAAAACTTTTTGATATCTATGATTATTCGTATTTCCATTCAATTCAGAATGCTTCGCAAAAAAATCGCACGTAATTTCGAAATGTAACGAAGAAATTGTAGTTTCGGCAGCTAGCTTTTCCACAATTTATGATATATTTGGAAAAAAAGACATTTTTTGAGCGGATTTTTTCTCGGCATTTAAGATATACCATAAATCTATTTAATTACGAACGTTTTGCAACAAAAGCGGTTAATAATTTCGAAACATTACGAAAAATATGTGATTTTTAGTGTTACCGTTTCCGAAAATTTTCAATTATCTCGAAAAATTTCACTTTTTTTGGCGTGAAAACTTCTTGATATCTATGATTATTCGTATTTTCATTGAATTCAGAATGCTTCGCAAAAAAATCGCACCTAATTTCGAAATATAACGAAGAAATTGTGGTTTCGGCAATTAGTTTTTCTAACATTTATGATCAATTTGGAAAAAAAGGACGTTTTTTGAGCGGATTTTTTCTCAGCATTTAAGATATACCATAAATCTATTTAATTATGAAAGTTTTACAACAAAAGCGGTTAATAATTTCGAAAAATTACGAAAAATATGTGATTTTTAGTGTAACCGTTTCCGAAAATTTTCAATTATCTCGAAAAATTTCACTTTTTTTACGTGAAAACCTCTTGATATCTATGATTATTCGTATTTGCATTGAATTGAGAACGCTTCGCAAAAAAATCGTACCTAATTTCGAAATGTAACGAAGAAATTGTGGTTTCGGCAGCTAGCTTTTCCACAATTTTTGATATATTTGGAAAAAAAAGACGTTTTTTGAGCTGATTTTTTCTCAGCATTTAAGATATACCATAAATCTATTAAATTATGAACGTTTTGCAACAAAAGCGGTTAATAATCTCGAAAAATTACGAAAAATATGTGATTTTTAGTGTAACCGTTTCCGAAAATTTTCAATTATCTCGAAAAATTTCACTTTATTTACGTGAAAACCTCTTGATATCTATGATTATTCGTATTTGCATTGAATTGAGAACGCTTCGCAAAAAAATCGTACCTAATTTCGAAATGTAACGAAGAAATTGTGGTTTCGGCAGCTAGCTTTTCCACAATTTTTGATATATTTGGAAAAAAAGACGTTTTTTGAGCGGATTTTTTCTCAGCATTTAAGATATACCATAAATCTATTAAGATATGAACGTTTTGCAACAAAAGCGGTTAATAATCTCCAAAAATTACGAAAAATATGTGGTTTTTAGTGTAACCGTTTCCGAAAATTTTCAATTATCTCGAATAATTTCACTTTTTTTGACGTGAAAACTTCTTGATATCGATGATTATTCGTATTTGCATTGAATTGAGAACGCTTCGCAAAAAAATCGCACCTAATTTCGAAATGTAACGAAGAAATTGTGGTTTCGGCAGCTAGTTTTTCTAACATTTATGATCAATTTGGAAAAAAAGGACGTTTTTTGAGCGGATTTTTTCTCAGCATTTAAGATATACCATAAATCTATTTAATTATGAACGTTTTGCAACAAAAGCGGTTAATAATTTCGAAAAATTACGAAAAATATGTGATTTTTAGTGTAACCGTTTTCGAAAATTTTCAATTATCTCGAAAAATTTCACTTTTTTTGACGTGAAAACTTTTTGATATCTATGATTATTCGTATTTCCATTGAATTCAGAATGCTTCGCAAAAAAATCGCACGTAATTTCGAAATGTAACGAAGAAATTGTAGTTTCGGCAGCTAGCTTTTCCACAATTTATGATATATTTGGAAAAAAAGACATTTTTTGAGCGGATTTTTTCTCGGCATTCAAGATATACCATAAATCTATTTAATTACGAACGTTTTGCAACAAAAGCGGTTAATAATTTCGAAACATTACGAAAAATATGTGATTTTTAGTGTAACCGTTTCCGAAAATTTTCAATTATCTCGAAAAATTTCACTTTTTTTGACGTGAAAACTTCTTGATATCTATGAGTATTCGTATTTCCATTTAATTGAGAACGCTTCGCAAAAAAATCGCACCTAATTTCGAAATATAACGAAGAAATTGTGGTTTCGGCAATTAGTTTTTCTAACATTTATGATCAATTTGGAAAAAAAGGACGTTTTTTGAGCGGATTTTTTTTCAGCATTTAAGATATACCATAAATCTATTTAATTATGAAAGTTTTACAACAAAAGCGGTTAATAATTTCGAAAAATTATGAAAAATATGTGATTTTTAGTGTAACCGTTTCCGAAAATTTTCAATTATCTCGAAAAATTTCACTTTTTTTACGTGAAAACCTCTTGATATCTATGATTATTCGTATTTGCATTGAATTGAGAACGCTTCGCAAAAAAATCGTACCTAATTTCGAAATGTAACGAAGAAATTGTGGTTTCGGCAGCTAGCTTTTCCACAATTTTTGATATATTTGGAAAAAAAAGACGTTTTTTGAGCGGATTTTTTCTCAGCATTTAAGATATACCATAAACCTATTAAGATATGAACGTTTTGCAACAAAAGCGGTTAATAATCTCCAAAAATTACGAAAAATATGTGGTTTTTAGTGTAACCGTTTCCGAAAATTTTCAATTATCTCGAAAAATTTGACATTTTTTGACGTGAAAACTTCTTGATATCGATGATTATTCGTATTTGCATTGAATTGAGAACGCTTCGCAAAAAAATCGCACCTAATTTCGAAATGTAACGAAGAAATTGTGGTTTCGGCAGCTAGCTTTTCCACAATTATTGAAATATTTGAAAAAAAAAAGACGTTTTTTGAGCGGATTTTTTCTCAGCATTTAAGATATACCATAAATCTATTAAATTATGAACGTTTTGCAACAAAAGCGGTTAATAATCTCGAAAAATTACGAACAATATGTGATTTTTAGTGTAACCGTTTCCGAAAAGTTTCAATTATCTCGAAAAATTTCACTCTTTTTGACGTGAAAACTTTTTGATATCTATGATTATTCGTATTTCCATTGAATTCAGAATGCTTCGCAAAAAAATCGCACCTAATTTCGAAATGTAACGAAGAAATTGTGGTTTCGGCAGCTAGTTTTTCTAACATTTATGATCAATTTGGAAAAAAAGGACGTTTTTTGAGCGGATTTTTTCTCAGCATTTAAGATATACCATAAATCTATTTAATTATGAACGTTTTGCAACAAAAGCGGTTAATAATTTCGAAAAATTACGAAAAATATGTGATTTTTAGTGTAACCGTTTTCGAAAATTTTCAATTATCTCGAAAAATTTCACTTTTTTTGACGTGAAAACTTTTTGATATCTATGATTATTCGTATTTCCATTGAATTCAGAATGCTTCGCAAAAAAATCGCACGTAATTTCGAAATGTAACGAAGAAATTTTGGTTTCGGCAGCTAGCTTTTCCACAATTTTTGATATATTTGGAAAAAAAAGACGTTTTTTGAGCTGATTTTTTCTCAGCATTTAAGATATACCATAAATCTATTAAATTATGAACGTTATGCAACAAAAGCGGTTAATAATTTCGAAAAATTACGAAAAATATGTGATTTTTAGTGTAACCGTTTCCGAAAATTTTCAATTATCTCGAAAAATTTCACTTTTTTTGACGTGAATACTTTTTGATATCTATGATTATTCGTATTTCCATTGAATTCAGAATGCTTCGCAAAAAAATCGCACGTAATTTCGAAATGTAACGAAGAAATTGTGGTTTCGGCAGCTAGCTTTTCCACAATTTTTGATATATTTGGAAAAAAAGACGTTTTTTGAGCTGATTTTTTCTCAGCATTTAAGATATACCATAAATCTATTAAATTATGAACGTTATGCAACAAAAGAAATTAATAATTTCGAAAAATTACGAAAAATATGTGATTTTTAGTGTAACCGTTTCCGAAAATTTTCAATTATCTCGAAAAATTTCACTTTTTTTGACGTGAAAACTTCTTGATATCTATGATTATTCGTATTTCCATTGAATTGAGAACGCTTCGCAAAAAAATCGCACCTAATTTGGAAATGTAACGAAGAAATTGTGGTTTTGGCAGCTAGCTTTTCCACAATTTTTGAAATATTTGGAAAAAAAAGACGTTTTTTGAGCGGATTTTTTCTCAGCATTTAAGATATACCATAAATCTATTTAATTATGAAAGTTTTACAACAAAAGCGGTTAATAATTTCGAAAAATTACGAAAAATATGTGATTTTTAGTGTAACCGTTTCCGAAAATTTTCAATTATCTCGAAAAATTTCACTTTTTTTACGTGAAAACCTCTTGATATCTATGATTATTCGTATTTGCATTGAATTGAGAACGCTTCGCAAAAAAATCGTACCTAATTTCGAAATGTAACGAAGAAATTGTGGTTTCGGCAGCTAGCTTTTCCACAATTTTTGATATATTTGGAAAAAAAAGACGTTTTTTGAGCGGATTTTTTCTCAGCATTTAAGATATACCATAAATCTATTAAGATATGAACGTTTTGCAACAAAAGCGGTTAATAATCTCGAAAAATTACGAAAAATATGTGATTTTTAGTGTAACCGTTTCCGAAAATTTTCAATTATCTCGAAAAATTTCACTTTATTTACGTGAAAACCTCTTGATATCTATGATTATTCGTATTTGCATTGAATTGAGAACGCTTCGCAAAAAAATCGTACCTAATTTCGAAATGTAACGAAGAAATTGTGGTTTCGGCAGCTAGCTTTTCCACAATTTTTGATATATTTGGAAAAAAAAGACGTTTTTTGAGCGGATTTTTTCTCAGCATTTAAGATATACCATAAATCTATTAAGATATGAACGTTTTGCAACAAAAGCGGTTAATAATCTCCAAAAACTACGAAAAATATGTGGTTTTTAGTGTAACCGTTTCCGAAAATTTTCAATTATCTCGAAAAATTTCACTTTTTTTGACGTGAAAACTTCTTGATATCGATGATTATTCGTATTTGCATTGAATTGAGAACGCTTCGCAAAAAAATCGCACCTAATTTCGAAATGTAACGAAGAAATTGTGGTTTCGGCAGCTAGCTTTTCCACAATTATTGAAATATTTGGAAAAAAAAGACGTTTTTTGAGCGGATTTTTTCTCAGCATTTAAGATATACCATAAATCTATTAAGATATGAACGTTTTGCAACAAAAGCGGTTAATAATCTCGAAAAATTACGAACAATATGTGATTTTTAGTGTAACCGTTTCCGAAAAGTTTCAATTATCTCGAAAAATTTCACTCTTTTTGACGTGAAAACTTTTTGATATCTATGATTATTCGTATTTCCATTGAATTCAGAATGCTTCGCAAAAAAATCGCACCTAATTTCGAAATGTAACGAAGAAATTGTGGTTTCGGCAGCTAGTTTTTCTAACATTTATGATCAATTTGGAAAAAAGGACGTTTTTTGAGCGGATTTTTTCTCAGCATTTAAGATATACCATAAATCTATTTAATTATGAACGTTTTGCAACAAAAGCGGTTAATAATTTCGAAAAATTACGAAAAATATGTAATTTTTAGTGTAACCGTTTTCGAAAATTTTCAATTATCTCGAAAAATTTCACTTTTTTTGACGTGAAAACTTTTTGATATCTATGATTATTCGTATTTCCATTGAATTCAGAATGCTTCGCAAAAAAATCGCACGTAATTTCGAAATGTAACGAAGAAGTTGTAGTTTCGGCAGCTAGCTTTTCCACAATTTATGATATATTTGGAAAAAAAGACATTTTTTGAGCGGATTTTTTCTCGGCATTTAAGATATACCATACATCTATTTAATTACGAACGTTTTGCAACAAAAGCGGTTAATAATTTCGAAACATTACGAAAAATATGTGATTTTTAGTGTTACCGATTCCGAAAATTTTCAATTATCTCGAAAAATTTCACTTTTTTTGACGTGAAAACTTCTTGATATCTATGATTTTTCGTATTTCCATTGAATTCAGAATGCTTCCCAAAAAAATCGCACCTTATTTCGAAATATAACGAAGAAATTGTGGTTTCGGCAATTAGTTTTTCTAACATTTATGATCAATTTGGAAAAAAAGGACGTTTTTTGAGCGGATTTTTTCTCAGCATTTAAGATATACCATAAATCTATTTAATTATGAAAGTTTTACAACAAAAGCGGTTAATAATTTCGAAAAATTACGAAAAATATGTGATTTTTAGTGTAACCGTTTCCGAAAATTTTCAATTATCTCGAAAAATTTCACTTTTTTTGACGTGAAAACTTCTTGAAATCGATGATTATTCGTATTTGCATTGAATTGAGAACGCTTCGCAAAAAAATCGAACCTAATTTCGAAATGTAACGAAGAAATTGTGGTTTCGGCAGCTAGCTTTTCCACAATTTTTGATATATTTGGAAAAAAAAGACGTTTTTTGAGCGGATTTTTTCTCAGCATTTAAGATATACCATAAATCTATTAAATTATGAACGTTTTGCAACAAAAGCAATTAATAATTTCGAAAAATTACGAACAATATGTGATTTTTAGTGTAACCGTTTCCGAAAAGTTTCAATTATCTCGAAAAATTTCACTCTTTTTGACGTGAAAACTTTTTGATATCTATGATTATTCGTATTTACATTGAATTCAGAATGCTTCGCAAAAAAATCGCACCTAATTTCGAAATGTAACGAAGAAATTGTGGTTTCGGCAGCTAGTTTTTCTAACATTTATGATCAATTTGGAAAAAAAGGACGTTTTTTGAGCGGATTTTTTCTCAGCATTTAAGATATACCATAAATCTATTTAATTATGAACGTTTTGCAACAAAAGCGGTTAATAATTTCGAAAAATTACGAAAAATATGTGATTTTTAGTGTAACCGTTTTCGAAAATTTTCAATTATCTCGAAAAATTTCACTTTTTTTGACGTGAAAACTTTTTGATATCTATGATTATTCGTATTTCCATTGAATTCAGAATGCTTCGCAAAAAAATCGCACGTAATTTCGAAATGTAACGAAGAAATTGTAGTTTCGGCAGCTAGCTTTTCCACAATTTATGATATATTTGGAAAAAAAGACATTTTTTGAGCGGATTTTTTCTCGGCATTTAAGATATACCATAAATCTATTTAATTACGAACGTTTTGCAACAAAAGCGGTTAATAATTTCGAAACATTACGAAAAATATGTGATTTTTAGTGTTACCGTTTCCGAAAATTTTCAATTATCTCGAAAAATTTCACTTTTTTTGACGTGAAAACTTCTTGATATCTATGATTATTCGTATTTCCATTGAATTCAGAATGCTTCGCAAAAAAATCGCACCTAATTTCGAAATATAACGAAGAAATTGTGGTTTCGGCAATTAGTTTTTCTAACATCTATGATCAATTTGGAAAAAAAGGACGTTTTTTGAGCGGATTTTTTCTCAGCATTTAAGATATACCATAAATCTATTTAATTATGAACGTTTTGCAACAAAAGCGGTTAATAATTTCGAAAAATTACGAAAAATATGTGATTTTTAGTGTAACCGTTTTCGAAAATTTTCAATTATCTCGAAAAATTTCACTTTTTTTGACGTGAAAACTTTTTGATATCTATGATTATTCGTATTTCCATTGAATTCAGAATGCTTCGCAAAAAAATCGCACGTAATTTCGAAATGTAACGAAGAAATTGTAGTTTCGGCAGCTAGCTTTTCCACAATTTATGATATATTTGGAAAAATGACATTTTTTGAGCGGATTTTTTCTCGGCATTTAAGATATACCATAAATCTATTTAATTACGAACGTTTTGCAACAAAAGCGGTTAATAATTTCGAAACATTACGAAAAATATGTGATTTTTAGTGTTACCGTTTCCGAAAATTTTCAATTATCTCGAAAAATTTCACTTTTTTTGACGTGAAAACTTCTTGATATCTATGATTATTCGTATTTCCATTGAATTCAGAATGCTTCGCAAAAAAATCGCACCTAATTTCGAAATATAACGAAGAAATTGTGGTTTCGGCAATTAGTTTTTCTAACATTTATGATCAATTTGGAAAAAAAGGACGTTTTTTGAGCGGATTTTTTCTCAGCATTTAAGATATACCATAAATCTATTTAATTATGAACGTTTTGCAACAAAAGCGGTTAATAATTTCGAAAAATTACGAAAAATATGTGATTTTTAGTGTAACCGTTTTCGAAAATTTTCAATTATCTCGAAAAATTTCACTTTTTTTGACGTGAAAACTTCTTGAAATCGATGATTATTCGTATTTCCATTGAATTCAGAATGCTTCGCAAAAAAATCGCACCTAATTTCGAAATATAACGAAGAAATTGTGGTTTCGGCAATTAGTTTTTCTAACATTTATGATCAATTTGGAAAAAAAGGACGTTTTTTGAGCGGATTTTTTCTCAGCATTTAAGATATACCATAAATCTATTTAATTATGAACGTTTTGCAACAAAAGCGGTTAATAATTTCGAAAAATTACGAAAAATATGTGATTTTTAGTGTAACCGTTTTCGAAAATTTTCAATTATCTCGAAAAATTTCACTTTTTTTGACGTGAAAACTTTTTGATATCTATGATTATTCGTATTTCCATTGAATTCAGAATGCTTCGCAAAAAAATCGCACGTAATTTCGAAATGTAACGAAGAAATTGTAGTTTCGGCAGCTAGCTTTTCCACAATTTATGATATATTTGGAAAAAATGACATTTTTTGAGCGGATTTTTTCTCGGCATTTAAGATATACCATAAATCTATTTAATTACGAACGTTTTGCAACAAAAGCGGTTAATAATTTCGAAACATTACGAAAAATATGTGATTTTTAGTGTTACCGTTTCCGAAAATTTTCAATTATCTCGAAAAATTTCACTTTTTTTGACGTGAAAACTTCTTGATATCTATGATTATTCGTATTTCCATTGAATTCAGAATGCTTCGCAAAAAAATCGCACCTAATTTCGAAATATAACGAAGAAATTGTGGTTTCGGCAATTAGTTTTTCTAACATTTATGATCAATTTGGAAAAAAAGGACGTTTTTTGAGCGGATTTTTTCTCAGCATTTAAGATATACCATAAATCTATTTAATTATGAACGTTTTGCAACAAAAGCGGTTAATAATTTCGAAAAATTACGAAAAATATGTGATTTTTAGTGTAACCGTTTTCGAAAATTTTCAATTATCTCGAAAAATTTCACTTTTTTTGACGTGAAAACTTTTTGATATCTATGATTATTCGTATTTCCATTGAATTCAGAATGCTTCGCAAAAAAATCGCACGTAATTTCGAAATGTAACGAAGAAATTGTAGTTTCGGCAGCTAGCTTTTCCACAATTTTTGATATATTTGGAAAAAAAGACGTTTTTTGAGCTGATTTTTTCTCAGCATTTAAGATATACCATAAATCTATTAAATTATGAACGTTTTGCAACAAAAGCTATTAATAATTTCGAAAAATTACGAAAAATATGTGATTTTTAGTGTAACCGTTTCCGAAAATTTTCAATTATCTCGAAAAATTTCACTCTTTTTGACGTGAAAACTTTTTGATATCTATGATTATTCGTATTTCCTTTGAATTCAGAACGCTTTGCAAAAAAATCGCACGTAATTTCGTAATGTAACGAAGAAATTGTAGTTTCGGCAGCTAGCTTTTCCACAATTTATGATATATTTGGAAAAAAAGACGTTTTTTGAGCGGATTTTTTCTCGGCATTTAAGATATACCATAAATCTATTTAATTATGAACGTTTTGCAACAAAAGCGGTTAATAATTTCGAAAAATTACGAAAAATATGTGATTTTTAGTGTAACCGTTTCCGAAAAGTTTCAATTATCTCGAAAAATTTCACTTTTTTTGACGTGAAAACTTCTTGATAACTACGATTATTCGTATTTCCATTGAATTGAGAACGCTTCGCAAAAAAATCGCACCTAATTTCGAAATATAACGAAGAAATTGTGGTTTCGGCAATTAGTTTTTCTAACATTTATGATCAATTTGGAAAAAAAGGACGTTTTTGAGCGGATTTTTTCTCAGCATTTAAGATATACCATAAATCTATTTAATTATGAAAGTTTTACAACAAAAGCGGTTAATAATTTCGAAAAATTACGAAAAATACGTGATTTTTAGTGTAACCGTTTCCGAAAATTTTCAATTATCTCGAAAAATTTCACTCTTTTTGACGAGAAAACTTTTTGATATCTATGATTATTCGTATTTCCATTGAATTCAGAATGCTTCGCAAAAAAATCGCACCTAATTTCGAAATATAACGAAGAAATTGTGGTTTCGGCAGCTAGTTTTTCTAACATTTATGATCAATTTGGAAAAAAAGGACGTTTTTTGAGCGGATTTTTTCTCAGCATTTAAGATATACCATAAATCTATTTAATTATGAACGTTTTGCAACAAAAGCGGTTAATAATTTCGAAAAATTACGAAAAATATGTGATTTTTAGTGTAACCGTTTTCGAAAATTTTCAATTATCTCGAAAAATTTCACTTTTTTTGACGTGAAAACTTTTTGATATCTATGATTATTCGTATTTCCATTGAATTCAGAATGCTTCGCAAAAAAATCGCACGTAATTTCGAAATGTAACGAAGAAATTGTAGTTTCGGCAGCTAGCTTTTCCACAATTTATGATATATTTGGAAAAAATGACATTTTTTGAGCGGATTTTTTCTCGGCATTTAAGATATACCATAAATCTATTTAATTACGAACGTTTTGCAACAAAAGCGGTTAATAATTTCGAAACATTACGAAAAATATGTGATTTTTAGTGTTACCGTTTCCGAAAATTTTCAATTATCTCGAAAAATTTCACTTTTTTTGACGTGAAAACTTCTTGATATCTATGATTATTCGTATTTCCATTGAATTCAGAATGCTTCGCAAAAAAATCGCACCTAATTTCGAAATATAACGAAGAAATTGTGGTTTCGGCAATTAGTTTTTCTAAAATTTATGATCAATTTGGAAAAAAAGGACGTTTTTTGAGCGGATTTTTTCTCAGCATTTAAGATATACCATAAATCTATTTAATTATGAAAGTTTTACAACAAAAGCGGTTAATAATTTCGAAAAATTACGAAAAATATGTGATTTTTAGAGTAACCATTTCCGAAAATTTTCAATTATCTCGAAAAATTTCACTTTTTTTGACGTGAAAACTTTTTGATATCTATGATTATTCGTATTTTCTTTGAATTCAGAACGCTTCGCAAAAAAATCGCACGTAATTTCGAAATGTAACGAAGAAATTGTAGTTTCGGCAGCTAGCTTTTCCACAATTATTGAAATATTTGGAAAAAAAAGACGTTTTTTGAGCGGATTTTTTCTCAGCATTTAAGATATACCATAAATCTATTAAATTATGAACGATTTGCAACAAAAGCGGTTAATAATCTCGAAAAATTACGAACAATATGTGATTTTTTGTAACCGTTTCCGTAAAGTTTCAATTATCTCGAAAAATTTCACTTTTTTTGACGTGAAAACTTTTTGATATCTATGATTATTCGTATTTCCTTTGAATTCAGAATGCTTCGCAAAAAATTCGCACGTAATTTCGAAATGTAACGAAGAAATTGTAGTTTCGGCAGCTAGCTTTTCCACAATTTATGATATATTTGGAAAAAAAGACATTTTTTGAGCGGATTTTTTCTCGGCATTTAAGATATACCATAAATCTATTTAATTACGAACGTTTTGCAACAAAAGCGGTTAATAATTTCGAAACATTACGAAAAATATGTGATTTTTAGTGTTACCGTTTCCGAAAATTTTCAATTATCTCGAAAAATTTCACTTTTTTTGACGTGAAAACTTCTTGATATCTATGATTATTCGTATTTCCATTGAATTCAGAATGCTTCGCAAAAAAATCGCACCTAATTTCGAAATATAACGAAGAAATTGTGGTTTCGGCAGCTAGTTTTTCTAACATTTATGATCAATTTGGAAAAAAAGGACGTTTTTTGAGCGGATTTTTTCTCAGCATTTAAGATATACCATAAATCTATTTAATTATGAACGTTTTGCAACAAAAGCGGTTAATAATTTCGAAAAATTACGAAAAATATGTGATTTTTAGTGTAACCGTTTTCGAAAATTTTCAATTATCTCGAAAAATTTCACTTTTTTTGACGTGAAAACTTTTTGATATCTATGATTATTCGTATTTCCTTTGAATTCAGAATGCTTCGCAAAAAATTCGCACGTAATTTCGAAATGTAACGAAGAAATTGTAGTTTCGGCAGCTAGCTTTTCCACAATTTATGATATATTTGGAAAAAAAGACATTTTTTGAGCGGATTTTTTCTCGGCATTTAAGATATACCATAAATCTATTTAATTACGAACGTTTTGCAACAAAAGCGGTTAATAATTTCGAAAAATTACGAAAAATATGTGATTTTTAGTGTTACCGTTTCCGAAAATTTTCAATTATCTCGAAAAATTTCACTTTTTTTGACGTGAAAACTTCTTGATATCTATGATTATTCGTATTTCCATTGAATTCAGAATGCTTCGCAAAAAAATCGCACCTAATTTCGAAATATAACGAAGAAATTGTGGTTTCGGCAATTAGTTTTTCTAACATTTATGATCAATTTGGAAAAAAAGGACGTTTTTTGAGCGGATTTTTTCTCAGCATTTAAGATATACCATAAATCTATTTAATTATGAAAGTTTTACAACAAAAGCGGTTAATAATTTCGAAAAATTACGAAAAATATGTGATTTTTAGTGTAACCGTTTTCGAAAATTTTCAATTATCTCGAAAAATTTCACTTTTTTTACGTGAAAACCTCTTGATATCTATGATTATTCGTATTTGCATTGAATTGAGAACGCTTGGCAAAAAAATCGTACCTAATTTCGAAATGTAACGAAGAAATTGTGGTTTCGGCAGCTAGCTTTTCCACAATTTTTGATATATTTGGAAAAAAAAGACGTTTTTTGAGCGGATTTTTTCTCAGCATTTAAGATATACCATAAATCTATTAAGATATGAACGTTTTGCAACAAAAGCGGTTAATAATCTCGAAAAATTACGAAAAATATGTGATTTTTAGTTTAACCGTTTCCGAAAATTTTCAATTATCTCGAAAAATTTCACTTTTTTTACGTGAAAACCTCTTGATATCTATGATTATTCGTATTTGCATTGAATTGAGAACGCTTCGCAAAAAAATCGTACCTAATTTCGAAATGTAACGAAGAAATTGTGGTTTCGGCAGCTAGCTTTTCCACAATTTTTGATATATTTGGAAAAAAAAGACGTTTTTTGAGCGGATTTTTTCTCAGCATTTAAGATATACCATAAATCTATTAAGATATGAACGTTTTGCAACAAAAGCGGTTAATAATCTCCAAAAATTACGAAAAATATGTGGTTTTTAGTGTAACCGTTTCCGAAAATTTTCAATTATCTCGAAAAATTTCACTTTTTTTGACGTGAAAACTTCTTGATATCGATGATTATTCGTATTTGCATTGAATTGAGAACGCTTCGCAAAAAAATCGCACCTAATTTCGAAATGTAACGAAGAAATTGTGGTTTCGGCAGCTAGCTTTTCCACAATTATTGAAATATTTGGAAAAAAAAAGACGTTTTTTGAGCGGATTTTTTCTCAGCATTTAAGATATACCATAAATCTATTAAATTATGAACGTTTTGCAACAAAAGCGGTTAATAATCTCGAAAAATTACGAACAATATGTGATTTTTAGTGTAACCGTTTCCGAAAAGTTTCAATTATCTCGAAAAATTTCACTCTTTTTGACGTGAAAACTTTTTGATATCTATGATTATTCGTATTTCCATTGAATTCAGAATGCTTCGCAAAAAAATCGCACCTAATTTCGAAATATAACGAAGAAATTGTGGTTTCGGCAGCTAGTTTTTCTAACATTTATGATCAATTTGGAAAAAAAGGACGTTTTTTGAGCGGATTTATTCTCAGCATTTAAGATATACCATAAATCTATTTAATTATGAACGTTTTGCAACAAAAGCGGTTAATAATTTCGAAAAATTACGAAAAATATGTGATTTTTAGTGTAACCGTTTTCGAAAATTTTCAATTATCTCGAAAAATTTAACTTTTTTTGACGTGAAAACTTTTTGATATCTATGATTATTCGTATTTCCATTGAATTCAGAATGCTTCGCAAAAAAATCGCACGTAATTTCGAAATGTAACGAAGAAATTGTAGTTTCGGCAGCTAGCTTTTCCACAATTTATGATATATTTGGAAAAAAAGACATTTTTTGAGCGGATTTTTTCTCGGCATTTAAGATATACCATAAATCTATTTAATTACGAACGTTTTGCAACAAAAGCGGTTAATAATTTCGAAACATTACGAAAAATATGTGATTTTTAGTGTTACCGTTTCCGAAAATTTTCAATTATCTCGAAAAATTTCACTTTTTTTGACGTGAAAACTTCTTGATATCTATGATTATTCGTATTTCCATTGAATTCAGAATTCTTCGCAAAAAAATCGCACCTTATTTCGAAATATAACGAAGAAATTGTGGTTTCGGCAATTAGTTTTTCTAACATGTATGATCAATTTGGAAAAAAAGGACGTTTTTTGAGCGGATTTTTTCTCAGCATTTAAGATATACCATTAATCTATTTAATTATGAAAGTTTTACAACAAAAGCGGTTAATAATTTCGAAAAATTACGAAAAATATGTGATTTTTAGTGTAACCGTTTCCGAAAATTTTCAATTATCTCGAAAAATTTCACTTTTTTTGACGTGAAAACTTCTTGAAATCGATGATTATTCGTATTTGCATTGAATTGAGAACGCTTCGCAAAAAAATCGCACCTAATTTCGAAATGTAACGAAGAAATTGTGGTTTCGGCAGCTAGCTTTTCCACAATTTTTGATATATTTGGAAAAAAAAGACGTTTTTTGAGCTGATTTTTTCTCAGCATTTAAGATATACCATAAATCTATTAAATTATGAACGTTTTGCAACAAAAGCAATTAATAATTTCGAAAAATTACGAAAAATATGTGATTTTTAGTGTAACCGTTTCCGAAAATCTTCAATTATCTCGAAAAATTTCACTCTTTTTGACGTGAAAACTATTTGATATCTATGATTATTCGTATTTCCTTTGAATTCAGAACGCTTCGCAAAAAAATCGCACGTAATTTCGAAATTTAACGAAGAAATTGTAGTTTCGGCAGCTAGCTTTTCCACAATTATTGAAATATTTGGAAAAAAAAGACGTTTTTTGAGCGGATTTTTTCTCAGCATTTAAGATATACCATAAATCTATTAAATTATGAACGTTTTGCAACAAAAGCGGTTGATAATCTCGAAAAATTACGAACAATATGTGATTTTTAGTGTAACCGTTTCCGAAAAGTTTCAATTATCTCGAAAAATTTCACTCTTTTTGACGTGAAAACTTTTTGATATCTATGATGATTCGTATTTCCATTGAATTCAGAATGCTTCGCAAAAAAATCGCACCTAATTTCGAAATATTACGAAGAAATTGTGGTTTCGGCAGCTAGTTTTTCTAACATATATGATCAATTTGGAAAAAAAGGACGTTTTTTGAGCGGATTTTTTCTCAGCATTTAAGATATACCATAAATCTATTTAATTATGAACGTTTTGCAACAAAAGCGGTTAATAATTTCGAAAAATTACGAAAAATATGTGATTTTTAGTGTAACCGTTTTCGAAAATTTTCAATTATCTCGAAAAATTTCACTTTTTTTGACGTGAAAACTTTTTGATATCTATGATTATTCGTATTTCCATTGAATTCAGAATGCTTCGCAAAAAAATCGCACGTAATTTCGAAATGTAACGAAGAAATTGTAGTTTCGGCAGCTAGCTTTTCCACAATTTATGATATATTTGGAAAAAAAGACATTTTTTGAGCGGATTTTTTCTCGGCATTTAAGATATACCATAAATCTATTTAATTACGAACGTTTTGCAACAAAAGCGGTTAATAATTTCGAAACATTACGAAAAATATGTGATTTTTAGTGTTACCGTTTCCGAAAAGTTTCAATTATCTCGAAAAATTTCACTTTTTTTGACGTGAAAACTTCTTGATAACTACGATTATTCGTATTTCCATTGAATTGAGAACGCTTCGCAAAAAAATCGCACCTAATTTCGAAATATAACGAAGAAATTGTGGTTTCGGCAATTAGTTTTTCTAACATTTATGATCAATTTGGAAAAAAAGGACGTTTTTGAGCGGATTTTTTCTCAGCATTTAAGATATACCATAAATCTATTTAATTATGAAAGTTTTACAACAAAAGCGGTTAATAATTTCGAAAAATTACGAAAAATACGTGATTTTTAGTGTAACCGTTTCCGAAAATTTTCAATTATCTCGAAAAATTTCACTCTTTTTGACGTGAAAACTTTTTGATATCTATGATTATTCGTATTTCCATTGAATTCAGAATGCTTCGCAAAAAAATCGCACCTAATTTCGAAATATAACGAAGAAATTGTGGTTTCGGCAGCTAGTTTTTCTAACATTTATGATCAATTTGGAAAAAAAGTACGTTTTTTGAGCGGATTTTTTCTCAGCATTTAAGATATACCATAAATCTATTTAATTATGAACGTTTTGCAACAAAAGCGGTTAATAATTTCGAAAAATTACGAAAAATAGGTGATTTTTAGTGTAACCGTTTTCGAAAATTTTCAATTATCTCGAAAAATTTCACTTTTTTTGACGTGAAAACTTTTTGATATCTATGATTATTCGTATTTCCATTGAATTCAGAATGCTTCGCAAAAAAATCGCACGTAATTTCGAAATGTAACGAAGAAATTGTAGTTTCGGCAGCTAGCTTTTCCACAATTTATGATATATTTGGAAAAAAAGACATTTTTTGAGCGGATTTTTTCTCGGCATTTAAGATATACCATAAATCTATTTAATTACGAACGTTTTGCAACAAAAGCGGTTAATAATTTCGAAACATTACGAAAAATATGTGATTTTTAGTGTTACCGTTTCCGAAAATTTTCAATTATCTCGAAAAATTTCACTTTTTTTGACGTGAAAACTTCTTGATATCTATGATTATTCGTATTTCCATTGAATTCAGAATGCTTCGCAAAAAAATCGCACCTAATTTCGAAATATAACGAAGAAATTGTGGTTTCGGCAATTAGTTTTTCTAACATTTATGATCAATTTGGAAAAAAAGGACGTTTTTGAGCGGATTTTTTCTCAGCATTTAAGATATACCATAAATCTATTTAATTATGGAAGTCTTACAACAAAAGCGGTTAATAATTTCGAAAAATTACGAAAAATATGTGATTTTTAGTGTAACCATTTCCGAAAATTTTCAATTATCTCGAAAAATTTCACTTTTTTTGACGTGAAAACTTCTTGAAATCGATGATTATTCGTATTTGCATTGAATTGAGAACGCTTCGCAAAAAAATCGCACCTAATTTCGAAATGTAACGAAGAAATTGTGGTTTCGGCAGCTAGCTTTTCCACAATTTTTGATATATTTGGAAAAAAAAGACGTTTTTTGAGCTGATTTTTTCTCAGCATTTAAGATATACCATAAATCTATTAAATTATGAACGTTTTGCAACAAAAGCAATTAATAATTTCGAAAAATTACGAAAAATATGTGATTTTTAGTGTAACCGTTTCCGAAAATTTTCAATTATCTCGAAAAATTTCACTCTTTTTGACGTGAAAACTTTTTGATATCTATGATTATTCGTATTTCCTTTGAATTCAGAACGCTTCGCAAAAAAATCGCACGTAATTTCGAAATGTAACGAAGAAATTGTAGTTTCGGCAGCTAGCTTTTCCACAATTTATGATATATTTGGAAAAAAAGACGTTTTTTGAGCGGATTTTTTCTCGGCATTTAAGATATACCATAAATCTATTTAATTATGAACGTTTTGCAACAAAAGCGGTTAATAATTTCGAAAAATTACGAAAAATATGTGATTTTTAGTGTAACCGTTTCCGAAAAGTTTCAATTATCTCGAAAAATTTCACTTTTTTTGACGTGAAAACTTCTTGATAACTACGATTATTCGTATTTCCATTGAATTGAGAACGCTTCGCAAAAAAATCGCACCTAATTTCGAAATATAACGAAGAAATTGTGGTTTTGGCAATTAGTTTTTCTAACATTTATGATCAATTTGGAAAAAAAGGACGTTTTTGAGCGGATTTTTTCTCAGCATTTAAGATATACCATAAATCTATTTAATTATGAAAGTTTTACAACAAAAGCGGTTAATAATTTCGAAAAATTACGAAATATATGTGATTTTTAGTGTAACCGTTTCCGAAAATTTTCAATTATCTCGAAAAATTTCACTTTTTTTGACGTGAAAACTTCTTGAAATCGATGAATATTCGTATTTGCATTGAATTGAGAACGCTTCGCAAAAAAATCGCACCTAATTTCGAAATGTTACGAAGAAATTGTGGTTTCGGCAGCTAGCTTTTCCACAATTTTTGATATATTTGGAAAAAAAAGACGTTTTTTGAGCTGATTTTTTCTCAGCATTTAAGATATACCATAAATCTATTAAATTATGAACGTTTTGCAACAAAAGCAATTAATAATTTCGAAAAATTACGAAAAATATGTGATTTTTAGTGTAACCGTTTCCGAAAATTTTCAATTATCTCGAAAAATTTCACTTTTTTTGACGTGAAAACTTTTTGATATCTATGATTATTCGTATTTCCATTGAATTCAGAATGCTTCGCAAAAAAATCGCACCTAATTTCGAAATATAACGAAGAAATTGTGGTTTCGGCAGCTAGTTTTTCTAACATTTATGATCAATTTGGAAAAAAAGGACTTTTTTTGAGCGGATTTTTTCTCAGCATTTAAGATATACCATAAATCTATTTAATTATGAACGTTTTGCAACAAAAGCGGTTAATAATTTCGAAAAATTACGAAAAATATGTGATTTTTAGTGTAACCGTTTTCGAAAATTTTCAATTATCTCGAAAAATTTCACTTTTTTTGACGTGAAAACTTTTTGATATCTATGATTATTCGTATTTCCATTGAATTCAGAATGCTTCGCAAAAAAATCGCACGTAATTTCGAAATGTAACGAAGAAATTGTAGTTTCGGCAGCTAGCTTTTCCACAATTTATGATATATTTGGAAAAAAAGACATTTTTTGAGCGGATTTTTTCTCGGCATTTAAGATATACCATAAATCTATTTAATTACGAACGTTTTGCAACAAAAGCGTTTATTAATTTCGAAACATTACGAAAAATATGTGATTTTTAGTGTTACCGTTTCCGAAAATTTTCAATTATCTCGAAAAATTTCACTTTTTTTGACGTGAAAACTTCTTGATATCGATGATTATTCGTATTTCCATTTAATTCAGAATGCTTCGCAAAAAAATCGCACCTAATTTCGAAATATAACGAAGAAATTCTGGTTTCGGCAATTAGTTTTTCTAACATTTATGATCAATTTGGAAAAAAAGGACGTTTTTTGAGCGGTTTTTTTCTCGGCATTTAAGATATACCATAAATCTATTTAATTATGGTCGTTTTACAACAAAAGCGGTTAATAATTTCGAAAAATTACGAAAAATATGTGATTTTTAGTGTAACCGTTTCCGAAAATTTTCAATTATCTCGAAAAATTTCACTTTTTTTGACGTGAAAACTTCTTGATAGCTATGAGTATTCGTATTTCCATTTAATTGAGAACGCTTCGCAAAAAAATCGCACCAAATTTCGAAATATAACGAAGATATTGTGGTTTCGGCAGCTAGTTTTTCTAACATTTATGATCAATTTGGAAAAAAAGGACTTTTTTTGAGCGGATTTTTTCTCAGCATTTAAGATATACCATAAATCTATTTAATTATGAACGTTTTGCAACAAAAGCGGTTAATAATTTCGAAAAATTACGAAAAATATGTGATTTTTAGTGTAACCATTTTCGAAAATTTTCAATTATCTCGAAAAATTTCACTTTTTTTGACGTGAAAACTTTTTGATATCTATGATTATTCGTATTTCCATTGAATTCAGAATGCTTCGCAAAAAAATCGCACGTAATTTCGAAATGTAACGAAGAAATTGTAGTTTCGGCAGCTAGCTTTTCCACAATTTATGATATATTTGGAAAAAAAGACATTTTTTGAGCGGATTTTTTCTCGGCATTTAAGATATACCATAAATCTATTTAATTACGAACGTTTTGCAACAAAAGCGGTTAATAATTTCGAAACATTACGAAAAATATGTGATTTTTAGTGTTACCGTTTCCGAAAATTTTCAATTATCTCGAAAAATTTCAATTTTTTTGACGTGAAAACTTCTTGATATCTATGATTATTCGTATTTCCATTGAATTCAGAATGCTTCGCAAAAAAATCGCACCTAATTTCGAAATATAACGAAGAAATTGTGGTTTCGGCAATTAGTTTTTCTAACATTTATGATCAATTTGGAAAAAAAGGACGTTTTTTGAGCGGATTTTTTCTCAGCATTTAAGATATACCATAAATCTATTTAATTATGAACGTTTTGCAACAAAAGCGGTTAATAATTTCGAAAAATTACGAAAAATATGTGATTTATAGTGTAACCGTTTTCGAAAATTTTCAATTATCTCGAAAAATTTCACTTTTTTTGACGTGAAAACTTTTTGATATCTATGATTATTCGTATTTGCATTGAATTGAGAACGCTTCGCAAAAAAATCGCACCTAATTTCGAAATGTAACGAAGAAATTGTGGTTTCGGCAGCTAGCTTTTCCACAATTTTTGATATATTCGGAAAAAAAAGACGTTTTTTGAGCTGATTTTTTCTCAGCATTTAAGATATACCATAAATCTATTAAATTATGAACGTTTTGCAACAAAAGCAATTAAAAATTTCGAAAAATTACGAAAAATATGTGATTTTTAGTGTAACCGTTTCCGAAAATTTTCAATTATCTCGAAAAATTTCACTTTTTTTGACGTGAAAACTTCTTGATAGCTATGAGTATTCGTATTTCCATTTAATTGAGAACGCTTCGCAAAAAAATCGCACCAAATTTCGAAATATAACGAAGAAATTGTGGTTTCGGCAGCTAGTTTTTCTAACATTTATGATCAATTTGGAAAAAAAGGACTTTTTTTGAGCGGATTTTTTCTCAGCATTTAAGATATACCATAAATCTATTTAATTATGAACGTTTTGCAACAAAAGCGGTTAATAATTTCGAAAAATTACGAAAAATATGTGATTTTTAGTGTAACCGTTTTCGAAAATTTTCAATTATCTCGAAAAATTTCACTTTTTTTGACGTGAAAACTTTTTGATATCTATGATTATTCGTATTTCCATTGAATTCAGAATGCTTCGCAAAAAAATCGCACGTAATTTCGAAATGTAACGAAGAAATTGTAGTTTCGGCAGCTAGCTTTTCCACAATTTATGATATATTTGGAAAAAAAGACATTTTTTGAGCGGATTTTTTCTCGGCATTTAAGATATACCATAAATCTATTTAATTACGAACGTTTTGCAACAAAAGCGGTTAATAATTTCGAAACATTACGAAAAATATGTGATTTTTAGTGTTACCGTTTCCGAAAATTTTCAATTATCTCGAAAAATTTCACTTTTTTTGACGTGAAAACTTCTTGATATCTATGATTATTCGTATATCCATTGAATTCAGAATGCTTCGCAAAAAAATCGCACCTAATTTCGAAATATAACGAAGAAATTGTGGTTTCGGCAATTAGTTTTTCTAACATTTATGATCAATTTGGAAAAAAAGGACGTTTTTTGAGCGGATTTTTTCTCAGCATTTAAGATATACCATAAATCTATTTAATTATGAAAGTTTTACAACAAATGCGGTTAATAATTTCGAAAAATTACGAAAAATATGTGATTTTTAGTGTAACCGTTTCCGAAAATTTTCAATTATCTCGAAAAATTTCACTTTTTTTGACGTGAAAACTTCTTGAAATCGATGATTATTCGTATTTGCATTGAATTGAGAACGCTTCGCAAAAAAATCGCACCTAATTTCGAAATGTAACGAAGAAATTGTGGTTTCGGCAGCTAGCTTTTCCACAATTTTTGATATATTTGGAAAAAAAAGACGTTTTTTGAGCTGATTTTTTCTCAGCATTTAAGATATACCATAAATCTATTAAATTATGAACGTTTTGCAACAAAAGCAATTAAAAATTTCGAAAAATTACGAAAAATATGTGATTTTTAGTGTAACCGTTTCCGAAAATTTTCAATTATCTCGAAAAATTTCACTTTTTTTGACGTGAAAACTTCTTGATAGCTATGAGTATTCGTATTTCTATTTAATTGAGAACGCTTCGCAAAAAAATCGCACCAAATTTCGAAATATAACGAAGAAATTGTGGTTTCGGCAGCTAGTTTTTCTAACATTTATGATCAATTTGGAAAAAAAGGACTTTTTTTGAGCGGATTTTTTCTCAGCATTTAAGATATACCATAAATCTATTTAATTATGAACGTTTTGCAACAAAAGCGGTTAATAATTTCGAAAAATTACGAAAAATATGTGATTTTTAGTGTAACCGTTTTCGAAAATTTTCAATTATCTCGAAAAATTTCACTTTTTTTGACGTGAAAACTTTTTGATATCTATGATTATTCGTATTTCCATTGAATTCAGAATGCTTCGCAAAAAAATCGCACGTAATTTCGAAATGTAACGAAGAAATTGTAGTTTCGGCAGCTAGCTTTTCCACAATTTATGATATATTTGGAAAAAAAGACATTTTTTGAGCGGATTTTTTCTCGGCATTTAAGATATACCATAAATCTATTTAATTACGAACGTTTTGCAACAAAAGCGGTTAATAATTTCGAAACATTACGAAAAATATGTGATTTTTAGTGTTACCGTTTCCGAAAATTTTCAATTATCTCGAAAAATTTCAATTTTTTTGACGTGAAAACTTCTTGATATCTATGATTATTCGTATTTCCATTGAATTCAGAATGCTTCGCAAAAAAATCGCACCTAATTTCGAAATATAACGAAGAAATTGTGGTTTCGGCAATTAGTTTTTCTAACATTTATGATCAATTTGGAAAAAAAGGACGTTTTTTGAGCGGATTTTTTCTCAGCATTTAAGATATACCATAAATCTATTTAATTATGAACGTTTTGCAACAAAAGCGGTTAATAATTTCGAAAAATTACGAAAAATATGTGATTTATAGTGTAACCGTTTTCGAAAATTTTCAATTATCTCGAAAAATTTCACTTTTTTTGAGGTGAAAACTTTTTGATATCTATGATTATTCGTATTTCCATTGAATTCAGAATGCTTCGCAAAAAAATCGCACGTAATTTCGAAATGTAACGAAGAAATTGTAGTTTCGGCAGCTAGCTTTTCCACAATTTATGATATATTTGGAAAAAAAGACATTTTTTGAGCGGATTTTTTCTCGGCATTTAAGATATACCATAAATCTATTTAATTACGAACGTTTTGCAACAAAAGCGGTTAATAATTTCGAAACATTACAAAAAATATGTGATTTTTAGTGTTACCGTTTCCGAAAATTTTCAATTATCTCGAAAAATTTCACTTTTTTTGACGTGAAAACTTCTTGATATCTATGATTATTCGTATTTCCATTGAATTCAGAATGCTTCGCAAAAAAATCGCACCTAATTTCGAAATATAACGAAGAAATTGTGGTTTCGGCAATTAGTTTTTCTAACATTTATGATCAATTTGGAAAAAAAGGACGTTTTTTGAGCGGATTTTTTCTCAGCATTTAAGATATACCATAAATCTATTTAATTATGAAAGTTTTACAACAAAAGCGGTTAATAATTTCGAAAAATTACGAAAAATATGTGATTTTTAGTGTAACCGTTTCCGAAAATTTTCAATTATCTCGAAAAATTTCACTTTTTTTGACGTGAAAACTTCTTGAAATCGATGATTATTCGTATTTGCATTGAATTGAGAACGCTTCGCAAAAAAATCGCACCTAATTTCGAAATGTAACGAAGAAATTGTGGTTTCGGCAGCTAGCTTTTCCACAATTTTTTATATATTTGGAAAAAAAAGACGTTTTTTGAGCTGATTTTTTCTCAGCATTTAAGATATACCATAAATCTATTAAATTATGAACGTTTTGCAACAAAAGCAATTAATAATTTCGAAAAATTACGAAAAATATGTGATTTTTAGTGTAACCGTTTCCGAAAATTTTCAATTATCTCGAAAAATTTCACTTTTTTTGACGTGAAAACTTCTTGATATCTATGAGTATTCGTATTTCCATTTAATTGAGAACGCTTCGCAAAAAAATCGCACCTAATTTCGAAATATAACGAAGAAATTGTGGTTTCGGCAATTAGTTTTTCTAACATTTATGATCAATTTGGAAAAAAAGGACGTTTTTTGAGCGGATTTTTTCTCAGCATTTAAGATATACCATAAATCTATTTAATTATGAAAGTTTTACAACAAAAGCGGTTAATAATTTCGAAAAATTACGAAAAATATGTGATTTTTAGTGTTACCGTTTCCGAAAATTTTCAATTATCTCGAAAAATTTCACTTTTTTTACGTGAAAACCTCTTGATATCTATGATTATTCGTATTTGCATTGAATTGAGAACGCTTCGCAAAAAAATCGTACCTAATTTCGAAATGTAACGAAGAAATTGTGGTTTCGGCAGCTAGCTTTTCCACAATTTTTGATATATTTGGAAAAAAAAGACGTTTTTTGAGCGGATTTTTTCTCAGCATTTAAGATATACCATAAATCTATTAAGATATGAACGTTTTGCAACAAAAGCGGTTAATAATCTCGAAAAATTACGAAAAATATGTGGTTTTTAGTGTAACCGTTTCCGAAAATTTTCAATTATCTCGAAAAATTTCACTTTTTTTGACGTGAAAACTTCTTGATATCGATGATTATTCGTATTTGCATTGAATTGAGAATGCTTCGCAAAAAAATCGCACCTAATTTCGAAATGTAACGAAGAAATTGTAGTTTCGGCAGCTAGCTTTTCCACAATTATTGAAATATTTGGAAAAAAAAGACGTTTCTTGAGCGGATTTTTTCTCAGCATTTAAGATATACCATAAATCTATTTAATTATGAAAGTTTTACAACAAAAGCGGTTAATAATTTCGAAAAATTACGAAAAATATGTGATTTTTAGTGTAACCGTTTCCGAAAATTTTCAATTATCTCGAACAATTTCACTTTTTTTGACGTGAAAACTTCTTGAAATCGATGATTATTCGTATTTGCATTGAATTGAGATCGCTTCGCAAAAAAATCGCACCTAATTTCGAAATGTTACGAAGAAATTGTGGTTTCGGCAGCTAGCTTTTCCACAATTTTTGATATATTTGGAAAAAAAAGACGTTTTTTGAGCTGATTTTTTCTCAGCATTTAAGATATACCATAAATCTATTAAATTATGAACGTTTTGCAACAAAAGCAATTAATAATTTCGAAAAATTACGAAAAATATGTGATTTTTAGTGTAACCGTTTCCGAAAATTTTCAATTATCTCGAAAAATTTCACTCTTTTTGACGTGAAAACTTTTTGATATCTATGATTATTCGTATTTCCTTTGAATTCAGAACGCTTCGCAAAAAAATCGCACGTAATTTCGAAATGTAACGAAGAAATTGTAGTTTCGGCAGCTAGCTTTTCCACAATTTATGATATATTTGGAAAAAAAGACGTTTTTTGAGCGGATTTTTTCTCGGCATTTAAGATATACCATAAATCTATTTAATTATGAACGTTTTGCAACAAAAGCGGTTAATAATTTCGAAAAATTACGAAAAATATGTGATTTTTAGTGTAACCGTTTCCGAAAAGTTTCAATTATCTCGAAAAATTTCACTTTTTTTGACGTGAAAACTTCTTGATAACTACGATTATTCGTATTTCCATTGAATTGAGAACGCTTCGCAAAAAAATCGCACCTAATTTCGAAATATAACGAAGAAATTGTGGTTTCGGCAATTAGTTTTTCTAACATTTATGATCAATTTGGAAAAAAAGGACGTTTTTGAGCGGATTTTTTCTCAGCATTTAAGATATACCATAAATCTATTTAATTATGAAAGTTTTACAACAAAAGCGGTTAATAATTTCGAAAAATTACGAAAAATACGTGATTTTTAGTGTAACCGTTTCCGAAAATTTTCAATTATCTCGAAAAATTTCACTCTTTTTGACGTGAAAACTTTTTGATATCTATGATTATTCGTATTTCCATTGAATTCAGAATGCTTCGCAAAAAAATCGCACCTAATTTCGAAATATAACGAAGAAATTGTGGTTTCGGCAGCTAGTTTTTCTAACATTTATGATCAATTTGGAAAAAAAGGACGTTTTTTGAGCGGATTTTTTCTCAGCATTTAAGGTATACCATAAATCTATTTAATTACGAACGTTTTGCAACAAAAGCGGTTAATAATTTCGAAACATTACGAAAAATATGTGATTTTTAGTGTTACCGTTTCCGAAAATTTTCAATTATCTCGAAAAATTTCACTTTTTTTGACGTGAAAACTTCTTGATATCTATGATTATTCGTATTTCCATTGAATTCAGAATGCTTCGCAAAAAAATCGCACCTAATTTCGAAATATAACGAAGAAATTGTGGTTTCGGCAATTAGTTTTTCTAACATTTATGATCAATTTGGAAAAAAAGGAAGTTTTTTCAGCGGATTTTTTCTCAGCATTTAAGATATACCATAAATCTATTTAATTATGAAAGTTTTACAACAAAAGCGGTTAATAATTTCGAAAAATTACGAAAAATATGTGATTTTTAGTGTAACCGTTTCCGAAAATTTTCAATTATCTCGAACAATTTCACTTTTTTTGACGTGAAAACTTCTTGAAATCGATGATTATTCGTATTTGCATTGAATTGAGAACGCTTCGCAAAAAAATCGCACCTAATTTCGAAATGTTACGAAGAAATTGTGGTTTCGGCAGCTAGCTTTTCCACAATTTTTGATATATTTGGAAAAAAAAGACGTTTTTTGAGCTGATTTTTTCTCAGCATTTAAGATATACCATAAATCTATTAAATTATGAACGTTTTGCAACAAAAGCAATTAATAATTTCGAAAAATTACGAAAAATATGTGATTTTTAGTGTAACCGTTTCCGAAAATTTTCAATTATCTCGAAAAATTTCACTCTTTTTGACGTGAAAACTTTTTGATATCTATGATTATTCGTATTTCCTTTGAATTCAGAACGCTTCGCAAAAAAATCGCACGTAATTTCGAAATGTAACGAAGAAATTGTAGTTTCGGCAGCTAGCTTTTCCACAGTTTATGATATATTTGGAAAAAAAGACGTTTTTTGAGCGGATTTTTTCTCGGCATTTAAGATATACCATAAATCTATTTAATTATGAACGTTTTGCAACAAAAGCGGTTAATAATTTCGAAAAATTACGAAAAATATGTGATTTTTAGTGTAACCGTTTCCGAAAAGTTTCAATTATCTCGAAAAATTTCACTTTTTTTGACGTGAAAACTTCTTGATAACTACGATTATTCGTATTTCCATTGAATTGAGAACGCTTCGCAAAAAAATCGCACCTAATTTCGAAATATAACGAAGAAATTGTGGTTTCGGCAATTAGTTTTTCTAACATTTATGATCAATTTGGAAAAAAAGGACGTTTTTGAGCGGATTTTTTCTCAGCATTTAAGATATACCATAAATCTATTTAATTATGAAAGTTTTACAACAAAAGCGGTTAATAATTTCGAAAAATTACGAAAAATATGTGATTTTTAGTGTAACCATTTCCGAAAATTTTCAATTATCTCGAAAAATTTCACTTTTTTTGACGTGAAAACTTCTTGAAATCGATGATTATTCGTATTTGCATTGAATTGAGAACGCTTCGCAAAAAAATCGCACCTAATTTCGAAATGTAACGAAGAAATTGTGGTTTCGGCAGCTAGCTTTTCCACAATTTTTGATATATTTGGAAAAAAAAGACGTTTTTTGAGCTGATTTTTTCTCAGCATTTAAGATATACCATAAATCTATTAAATTATGAACGTTTTGCAACAAAAGCAATTAATAATTTTGAAAAATTACGAAAAATATGTGATTTTTAGTGTAACCGTTTCCGAAAATTTTCAATTATCTCGAAAAATTTCACTCTTTTTGACGTGAAAACTTTTTGATATCTATGATTATTCGTATTTCCTTTGAATTCAGAACGCTTCGCAAAAAAATCGCACGTAATTTCGAAATGTAACGAAGAAATTGTAGTTTCGGCAGCTAGCTTTTCCACAATTATTGAAATATTTGGAAAAAAAAGACGTTTTTTGAGCGGATTTTTTCTCAGCATTTAAGATATACCATAAATCTATTAAATTATGAACGTTTTGCAACAAAAGCGGTTAATAATCTCGAAAAATTACGAACAATATGTGATTTTTAGTGTAACCGTTTCCGAAAAGTTTCAATTATCTCGAAAAATTTCACTCTTTTTGACGTGAAAACTTTTTGATATCTATGATTATTCGTATTTCCATTGAATTCAGAATGCTTCGCAAAAAAATCGCACCTAATTTCGAGATATAACGAAGAAATTGTGGTTTCGGCAGCTAGTTTTTCTAACATTTATGATCAATTTGGAAAAAAAGACGTTTTTTGAGCGGATTTTTTCTCGGCATTTAAGATATACCATAAATCTATTTAATTATGAACGTTTTGCAACAAAAGCGGTTAATAATTTCGAAAAATTACGAAAAATATGTGATTTTTAGTGTAACCGTTTCCGAAAAGTTTCAATTATCTCGAAAAATTACACTTTTTTTGACGTGAAAACTTCTTGATAACTACGATTATTCGTATTTCCATTGAATTGAGAACGCTTCGCAAAAAAATCGCACCTAATTTCGAAATATAACGAAGAAATTGTGGTTTCGGCAATTAGTTTTTCTAACATTTATGATCAATTTGGAAAAAAAGGACGTTTTTGAGCGGATTTTTTCTCAGCATTTAAGATATACCATAAATCTACTTAATTATGAAAGTTTTACAACAAAAGCGGTTAATAATTTCGAAAAATTACGAAAAATACGTGATTTTTAGTGTAACCGTTTCCGAAAATTTTCAATTATCTCGAAAAATTTCACTTTTTTTACGTGAAAACCTCTTGATATCTATGATTATTCGTATTTGCATTGAATTGAGAACGCTTCGCAAAAAAATCGTACCTAATTTCGAAATGTAACGAAGAAATTGTGGTTTCGGCAGCTAGCTTTTCCACAATTTTTGATATATTTGGAAAAAAAAGACGTTTTTTGAGCGAGTTTTTTCTCAGCATTTAAGATACCCTAAATCTATTAAGATATGAACGTTTTGCAACAAAAGCGGTTAATAATCTCGAAAAATTACGAAAAATATGTGATTTTTAGTGTAACCGTTTCCGAAAATTTTCAATTATCTCGAAAAATTTCACTTTTTTTGACGTGAAAACTTCTTGAAATCGATGATTATTCGTATTTGCATTGAATTGAGAACGCTTCGCAAAAAAATCGCACCTAATTTCGAAATGTAACGAAGAAATTGTGGTTTCGGCAGCTAGCTTTTCCACAATTTTTGAAATATTTGGAAAAAAAAGACGTTTTTTGAGCGGATTTTTCTCAGCATTTAAGATATACCATAAATCTATTTAATTATGAACGTTTTGCAACAAAAGCGGTTAATAATTTCGAAAAATTACGAAAAATATGTGATTTTTAGTGTAACCGTTTTCGAAAATTTTCAATTATCTCGAAAAATTTCACTTTTTTTGACATGAAAACTTTTCGATATCTATGATTATTCGTATTTCCATTGAATTCAGAATGCTTCGCAAAAAAAGCGCACCTGATTTCGAAATATAACGAAGAAATTGTGGTTTCGGCAGCTAGCTTTTTTACAATTTATGATATATTTGGAAAAGAAGGACGTTTTTTGAGCTGATTTCTTCTCTGCATTTAAGATATACCATAAATCTATTAAATTATGAACGGTTTGCAACAAAAGCGGTTAATAATTTCGAAAAATTACGAAAAATATGTGATTTTTAGTGTAACCGTTTCCGAAAATTTTCAATTATCTCGAAAAATTTCACTCTTTTTGACGTGAAAACTTTTTGATATCTATGATTATTCGTATTTCCATTGAATTCAGAACGCTTCGCAAAAAAATCGCACGTAATTTCGAAATGTAACGAAGAAATTGTAGTTTCGGCAGCTAGCTTTTCCACAATTTATGATATATTTGGAAAAAAAAGACGTTTTTTGAGCGGATTTTTTCTCGGCATTTAAGATATACCATAAATCTATTTAATTATGGTCGTTTTGCAACAAAAGCGGTTAATAATTTCGAAAAATTACGAAAAATATGTGATTTTTAGTGTAACCGTTTCCGAAAAGTTTCAATTATCTCGAAAAATTTCACTTTTTTTGACGTGAAAACTTCTTGATATCTATGAGTATTCGTATTTCCATTTAATTGAGAACGCTTCGCAAAAAAATCGCACCTAATTTCGAAATATAACGAAGAAATTGTGGTTTCGGCAATTAGTTTTTCTAACATTTATGATCAATTTGGAAAAAAAGGACGTTTTTTGAGCGGATTTTTTCTCAGCATTTAAGATATACCATAAATCTATTTAATTATGAAAGTTTTACAACAAAAGCGGTTAATAATTTCGAAAAATTACGAAAAATATGTGCTTTTTAGGGTAACCGTTTCCGAAAATTTTCAATTATCTCGAAAAATTTCACTTTTTTTACGTGAAAACCTCTTGATATCTATGATTATTCGTATTTGCATTGAATTGAGAACGCTTCGCAAAAAAATCGTACCTAATTTCGAAATGTAACGAAGAAATTGTGGTTTCGGCAGCTAGCTTTTCCACAATTTTTGATATATTTGGAAAAAAAAGACGTTTTTTGAGCGGATTTTTTCTCAGCATTTAAGATATACCATAAATCTATTAAGATATGAACGTTTTGCAACAAAAGCGGTTAATAATCTCGAAAAATTACGAAAAATATGTGATTTTTAGTGTAACCGTTTCCGAAAATTTTCAATTATCTCCAAAAATTTCACTTTTTTTACGTGAAAACCTCTTGATAGCTATGATTATTCGTATTTGCATTGAATTGAGAACGCTTCGCAAAAAAATCGTACCTAATTTCGAAATGTAACGAAGAAATTGTGGTTTCGGCAGCTAGCTTTTCCACAATTTTTGATATATTTGGAAAAAAAAGACGTTTTTTGAGCGGATTTTTTCTCAGCATTTAAGATATACCATAAATCTATTAAGATATGAAAGTTTTACAACAAAAGCGGTTAATAATTTCGAAAAATTACGAAAAATATGTGATTTTTAGTGTAACCGTTTCCGAAAATTTTCAATTATCTCGAAAAATTTCACTTTTTTTGACGTGAAAACTTCTTGAAATCGATGATTATTCGTATTTGCATTGAATTGAGAACGCTTCGCAAAAAAATCGCACCTAATTTCGAAATGTAACGAAGAAATTGTGGTTTCGGCAGCTAGCTTTTCCACAATTTTTGAAATATTTGGGAAAAAAAGACGATTTTTGAGCGGATTTTTTCTCAGCATTTAAGATATACCATAAATCAATTAAATTATGAACGTTTTGCAACAAAAGCGGTTAATAATTTCGAAAAATTACGAGAGATATGTGATTTTTAGTGTAACCGTTTCCGAAAAGTTTCAATTATCTCGAAAAATTTCACTCTTTTTGACGTATAAACTTTTTGATATCTATGATTATTCGTATTTGCATTGAATTGAGAACGCTTCGCAAAAATATCGCACCTAATTTCGAAATATAACGAAGAAATTGTGGTTTCGGCAGCTAGTTTTTCTAACATTTATGATCAATTTGGAAAAAAAGGACGTTTTTTGAGCGGATTTTTTCTCAGCATTTAAGATATACCATAAATCTATTTAATTATGAACGTTTTGCAACAAAAGCGGTTAATAATTTCGAAAAATTACGAAAAATATGTGATTTTTAGTGTAACCGTTTTCGAAAATTTTCAATTATCTCGAAAAATTTCACTTTTTTTGACGTGAAAACTTTTTGATATCTATGATTATTCGTATTTCCATTGAATTCAGAATGCTTTGCAAAAAAATCGCACGTAATTTCGAAATGTAACGAAGAAATTGTAGTTTCGGCAGCTAGCTTTTCCACAATTTATGATATATTTGGAAAAAAAGACATTTTTTGAGCGGATTTTTTCTCGGCATTTAAGATATACCATAAATCTATTTAATTACGAACGTTTTGCAACAAAAGCGGTTAATAATTTCGAAACATTACGAAAAATATGTGATTTTTAGTGTTACCGTTTCCGAAAATTTTCAATTATCTCGAAAAATTTCACTTTTTTTGACGTGAAAACTTCTTGAAATCGATGATTATTCGTATTTGCATTGAATTGAGAACGCTTCGCAAAAAAATCGCACCTAATTTCGAAATGTAACGAAGAAATTGTGGTTTCGGCAATTAGTTTTTCTAACATTTATGATCAATTTGGAAAAAAAGGACGTTTTTTGAGCGGATTTTTTCTCAGCATTTAAGATATACCATAAATCTATTTAATTATGAAAGTTTTACAACAAAAGCGGTTAATAATTTCGAAAAATTACGAAAAATATGTGATTTTTAGTGTAACCGTTTCCGAAAATTTTCAATTATCTCGAAAAATTTCACTTTTTTTGACGTGAAAACTTCTTGAAATCGATGATTATTCGTATTTGCATTGAATTGAGAACGCTTCGCAAAAAAATCGCACCTAATTTCGAAATGTAACGAAGAAATTGTGGTTTCGGCAGCTAGCTTTTCCACAATTTTTGAAATATTTGGGAAAAAAAGACGATTTTTGAGCGGATTTTTTCTCAGCATTTAAGATATACCATAAATCTATTAAATTATGAACGTTTTGCAACAAAAGCGGTTAATAATTTCGAAAAATTACGAGAAATATGTGATTTTTAGTGTAACCGTTTCCGAAAAGTTTCAATTATCTCGAAAAATTTCACTCTTTTTGACGTATAAACTTTTTGATATCTATGATTATTCGTATTTCCATTGAATTCAGAATGCTTCGCAAAAAAATCGCACCTAATTTCGAAATATAACGAAGAAATTGTGGTTTCGGCAGCTAGTTTTTCTAACATTTATGATCAATTAGGAAAAAAAGGACGTTTTTTGAGCGGATTTTTTCTCAGCATTTAAGATATACCATAAATCTATTTAATTATGAACGTTTTGCAACAAAAGCGGTTAATAATTTCGAAAAATTACGAAAAATATGTGATTTTTAGTGTAACCGTTTTCGAAAATTTTCAATTATCTCGAAAAATTTCACTTTTTTTGACGTGAAAACTTTTCGATATCTATGATTATTCGTATTTCCATTGAATTCAGAATGCTTCGCAAAAAAATCGCACCTGATTTCGAAATATAACGAAGAAATTGTGGTTTCGGCAATTAGTTTTTCTAACATTTATGATCAATTTGGAAAAAAAGGACGTTTTTTGAGCGGATTTTTTCTCAGCATTTAAGATATACCATAAATCTATTTAATTATGAACGTTTTGAAACAAAAGCGGTTAATAATTTCGAAATATTACGAAAAATATGTGATTTTTAGTGTAACCGTTTCCGAAAATTTTCAATTATCTCGAAAAATTTCACTTTTTTTGACGTGAAAACTTCTTGAAATCGATGATTATTCGTATTTGCATTGAATTGAGAACGCTTCGCAAAAAAATCGCACCTAATTTCGAAATGTAACGAAGAAATTGTGGTTTCGGCAGCTAGCTTTTCCACAATTTTTGATATATTTGGAAAAAAAAGACGTTTTTTGAGCTGATTTTTTCTCAGCATTTAAGATATACCATAAATCTATTAAGATATGTACGTTTTGCAACAAAAGCGGTTAAAAATCTCGAAAAATTACGAAAAATATGTGATTTTTAGTGTAACCGTTTCCGAAAATTTTCAATTATCTCGAAAAATTTCACTTTTTTTGACGTGAAAACTTCTTGATATCGATGATTATTCGTATTTGCATTGAATTGAGAACGCTTCGCAAAAAAATCGCACCTAATTTCGAAATATAACGATGAAATTGTGGTTTCGGCAATTAGTTTTTCTAACATTTATGATCAATTTGGAAAAAAAGGACGTTTTTTGAGCGGATTTTTTCTCAGCATTTAAGATATACCATAAATCTATTTAATTATGAAAGTTTTACAACAAAAGCGGTTAATAATTTCGAAAAATTACGAAAAATATGTGATTTTTAGTGTAACCGTTTCCGAAAATTTTCAATTATCTCGAAAAATTTCACTTTTTTTACGTGAAAACCTCTTGATATATATGATTATTCGTATTTGCATTGAATTGAGAACGCTTCGCAAAAAAATCGTACCTAATTTCGAAATGTAACGAAGAAATTGTGGTTTCGGCAGCTAGCTTTTCCACAATTTTTGATATATTTGGAAAAAAAAGACGTTTTTTGAGCGGATTTTTTCTCAGCATTTAAGATATACCATAAATCTATTAAGATATGAACGTTTTGCAACAAAAGCGGTTAATAATCTCGAAAAAATACGAACAATATGTGATTTTTAGTGTAACCGTTTCCGAAAAGTTTCCATTAACTCGAAAGATTTCACTCTTTTTGACGTGAAAACTTTTTGATATCTATGATTATTCGTATTTCCATTGAATTCAGAATGCTTCGCAAAAAAATCGCACCTGATTTCGAAATATAACGAAGAAATTGTAGTTTCGGCAGCTAGCTTTTCCACAATTTATGATATATTTGGAAACAAAGACGTTTTTTGATCGGATTTTTTCTCGGCATTTAAGATATACCATAAATCTATTTAATTATGAACGTTTTGCAACAGAAGCGGTTAATAATCTCGAAAAATTACGAAAAATGTGATTTTTAGTGTAACTGTTTCTGAAAATTTTCAATTATTTCAAAATTTCGGCAATTAGTTTTTCTAACATTTATGATCAATTTGGAAAAAAAGGACGTTTTTTGAGCGGATTTTTTCTCAGCATTTAAGATATACCATAAATCTATTTAATTATGAACGTTTTGAAACAAAAGCGGTTAATAATTTCGAAATATTACGAAAAATATGTGATTTTTAGTGTAACCGTTTCCGAAAATTTTCAATTATCTCGAAAAATTTCACTTTTTTTGACGTGAAAACTTCTTGAAATCGATGATTATTCGTATTTGCATTGAATTGAGAACGCTTCGCAAAAAAATCGCACCTAATTTCGAAATGTAACGAAGAAATTGTGGTTTCGGCAGCTAGCTTTTCCACAATTTTTGATATATTTGGAAAAAAAAGACGTTTTTTGAGCTGATTTTTTCTCAGCATTTAAGATATACCATAAATCTATTAAGATATGTACGTTTTGCAACAAAAGCGGTTAAAAATCTCGAAAAATTACGAAAAATATGTGATTTTTAGTGTAACCGTTTCCGAAAATTTTCAATTATCTCGAAAAATTTCACTTTTTTTGACGTGAAAACTTCTTGATATCGATGATTATTCGTATTTGCATTGAATTGAGAACGCTTCGCAAAAAAATCGCACCTAATTTCGAAATATAACGATGAAATTGTGGTTTCGGCAATTAGTTTTTCTAACATTTATGATCAATTTGGAAAAAAAGGACGTTTTTTGAGCGGATTTTTTCTCAGCATTTAAGATATACCATAAATCTATTTAATTATGAAAGTTTTACAACAAAAGCGGTTAATAATTTCGAAAAATTACGAAAAATATGTGATTTTTAGTGTAACCGTTTCCGAAAATTTTCAATTATCTCGAAAAATTTCACTTTTTTTACGTGAAAACCTCTTGATATATATGATTATTCGTATTTGCATTGAATTGAGAACGCTTCGCAAAAAAATCGTACCTAATTTCGAAATGTAACGAAGAAATTGTGGTTTCGGCAGCTAGCTTTTCCACAATTTTTGATATATTTGGAAAAAAAAGACGTTTTTTGAGCGGATTTTTTCTCAGCATTTAAGATATACCATAAATCTATTAAGATATGAACGTTTTGCAACAAAAGCGGTTAATAATCTCGAAAAAATACGAACAATATGTGATTTTTAGTGTAACCGTTTCCGAAAAGTTTCCATTAACTCGAAAGATTTCACTCTTTTTGACGTGAAAACTTTTTGATATCTATGATTATTCGTATTTCCATTGAATTCAGAATGCTTCGCAAAAAAATCGCACCTGATTTCGAAATATAACGAAGAAATTGTAGTTTCGGCAGCTAGCTTTTCCACAATTTATGATATATTTGGAAACAAAGACGTTTTTTGATCGGATTTTTTCTCGGCATTTAAGATATACCATAAATCTATTTAATTATGAACGTTTTGCAACAGAAGCGGTTAATAATCTCGAAAAATTACGAAAAATGTGATTTTTAGTGTAACTGTTTCTGAAAATTTTCAATTATTTCAAAATTTCGGCAGCTAGTTTTTCTAACATTTATGATCAATTTGGAAAAAAAGGACGTTTTTTGAGCGGATTTTTTCTCAGCATTTAAGATATACCATAAATCTATTTAATTATGAACGTTTTGCAACAAAAGCGGTTAATAATTTCGAAAAATTCTGAAAAATATGTGATTTTTATTGTAACCGTTTTCGAAAATTTTCAATTATCTCGAAAAATTTCACTTTTTTTGACGTGAAAACTTTTTGATATCTATGATTATTCGTATTTCCATTGAATTCAGAATGCTTCGCAAAAAAATCGCACGTAATTTCGAAATGTAACGAAGAAATTGTAGTTTCGGCAGCTAGCTTTTCCACAATTTATGATATATTTGGAAAAAAAGACATTTTTTGAGCGGATTTTTTCTCGGCATTTAAGATATACCATAAATCTATTTAATTACGAACGTTTTGCAACAAAAGCGGTTAATAATTTCGAAACATTACGAAAAATATGTGATTTTTAGTGTTACCGTTTCCGAAAATTTTCAATTATCTCGAAAAATTTCACTTTTTTTGACGTGAAAACTTCTTGATATCTATGATTATTCGTATTTCCATTGAATTCAGAATGCTTCGCAAAAAAATCGCACCTAATTTCGAAATATAACGAAGAAATTGTGGTTTCGGCAATTAGTTTTTCTAACATTTATGATCAATTTGGAAAAAAAGGACGTTTTTTGAGCGGATTTTTTCTCAGCATTTAAGATATACCATAAATCTATTTAATTATGAAAGTTTTACAACAAAAGCGGTTAATAATTTCGAAAAATTACGAAAAATATGTGATTTTTAGTGTAACCGTTTCCGAAAATTTTCAATTATCTCGAAAAATTTCACTTTTTTTGACGTGAAAACTTCTTGAAATCGATGATTATTCGTATTTGCATTGAATTGAGAACGCTTCGCAAAAAAATCGCACCTAATTTCGAAATGTAACGAAGAAATTGTGGTTTCGGCAGCTAGCTTTTCCACAATTTTTGATATATTTGGAAAAAAAAGACGTTTTTTGAGCTGATTTTTTCTCAGCATTTAAGATATACCATAAATCTATTAAATTATGAACGTTTTGCAACAAAAGCAATTAATAATTTCGAAAAATTACGAAAAATATGTGATTTTTAGTGTAACCGTTTCCGAAAATTTTCAATTATTTCGAAAAATTTCACTTTTTTTGACGTGAAAACTTCTTGATATCTATGAGTATTCGTATTTCCATTTAATTGAGAATGCTTCGAAAAAAATCGCACCTAATTTCGAAATATAACGAAGAAATTGTGGTTTTGGCAGCTAGTTTTTCTAACATTTATGATCAATTTGGAAAAAAAGGACGTTTTTTGAGCGGATTTTTTCTCAGCATTTAAGATATACCATAAATCTATTTAATTATGAACGTTTTGCAACAAAAGCGGTTAATAATTTCGAAAAATTACGAAAAATATGTGATTTTTAGTGTAACCGTTTTCGAAAATTTTCAATTATCTCGAAAAATTTCACTTTTTTTGACGTGAAAACTTTTTGATATCTATGATTATTCGTATTTCCATTGAATTCAGAATGCTTCGCAAAAAAATCGCACGTAATTTCGAAATGTAACGAAGAAATTGTAGTTTCGGCAGCTAGCTTTTCCACAATTTATGATATATTTGGAAAAAAAGACATTTTTTGAGCGGATTTTTTCTCGGCATTTAAGATATGCCATAAATCTATTTAATTACGAACGTTTTGCAACAAAAGCGGTTAATAATTTCGAAAAATTACGAAAAATATGTGATTTTTAGTGTAACCGTTTCCGAAAATTTTCAATTATCTCGAAAAATTTCACTTTTTTTGACGTGAAAACTTCTTGAAATCGATTATTATTCGTATTTGCATTGAATTGAGAACGCTTCGCAAAAAAATCGCACCTAATTTCGAAATGTAACGAAGAAATTGTGGTTTCGGCAGCTAGCTTTTCCACAATTTTTGATATATTTGGAAAAAAAAGACGTTTTTTGAGCTGATTTTTTCTCAGCATTTAAGATATACCATAAATCTATTAAATTATGAACGTTTTGCAACAAAAGCAATTAATAATTTTGAAAAATTACGAAAAATATGTGATTTTTAGTGTAACCGTTTCCGAAAATTTTCAATTATCTCGAAAAATTTCACTCTTTTTGACGTGAAAACTTTTTGATATCTATGATTATTCGTATTTCCTTTGAATTCAGAACGCTTCGCAAAAAAATCGCACGTAATTTCGAAATGTAACGAAGAAATTGTAGTTTCGGCAGCTAGCTTTTCCACAATTATTGAAATATTTGGAAAAAAAAGACGTTTTTTGAGCAAATTTTTTCTCAGCATTTAAGATATACCATAACTCTATTAAATTATGAACGTTTTGCAACAAAAGCGGTTAATAATCTCGAAAAATTACGAACAATATGTGATTTTTAGTGTAACCGTTTCCGAAAAGTTTCAATTATCTCGAAAAATTTCACTCTTTTTGACGTGAAAACTTTTTGATATCTATGATTATTCGTATTTCCATTGAATTCAGAATGCTTCGCAAAAAAATCGCACCTAATTTCGAAATATAACGAAGAAATTGTGGTTTCGGCAGCTAGTTTTTCTAACATTTATGATCAATTTGGAAAAAAAGGACATTTTTTGAGCGGATTTTTTCTCAGCATTTAAGATATACCATAAATCTATTTAATTATGAACGTTTTGCAACAAAAGCGGTTAAAAATTTCGAAAAATTACGAAAAATATGTGATTTTTAGTGTAACCGTTTTCGAAAATTTTCAATTATCTCGAAAAATTTCACTTTTTTTGACGTGAACACTTTTTGATATCTATGATTATTCGTATTTCCATTGAATTCAGAATGCTTCGCAAAAAAATCGCACGTAATTTCGAAATGTAACGAAGAAATTGTAGTTTCGGCAGCTAGCTTATCCACAATTTATGATATATTTGGAAAAAAAGACGTTTTTTGAGCGGATTTTTTCTCGGCATTTAAGATATACCATAAATCTATTTAATTATGAACGTTTTGCAACAAAAGCGGTTAATAATTTCGAAAAATTACGAAAAATATGTGATTTTTAGTGTAACCGTTTCCGAAAAGTTTCAATTATCTCGAAAAATTTCACTTTTTTTGACGTGAAAACTTCTTGATAACTACGATTATTCGTATTTCCATTGAATTGAGAACGCTTCGCAAAAAAATCGTACCTAATTTCGAAATGTAACGAAGAAATTGTGGTTTCGGCAGCTAGCTTTTCCACAATTTTTGATATATTTGGAAAAAAAAGACGTTTTTTGAGCGAATTTTTTCTCAGCATTTAAGATACCCTAAATCTATTAAGATATGAACGTTTTGCAACAAAAGCGGTTAATAATCTCGAAAAATTACGAAAAATATGTGATTTTTAGTGTAACCGTTTCCTAAAATTTTCAATTATCTCGAAAAATTTCACTTTTTTTGACGTGAAAACTTCTTGAAATCGATGATTATTCGTATTTGCATTGAATTGAGAACGCTTCGCAAAAAAATCGCACCTAATTTCGAAATGTAACGAAGAAATTGTGGTTTCGGCAGCTAGCTTTTCCACAATTTTTGAAATATTTGGAAAAAAAAGACGTTTTTTGAGCGGATTTTTCTCAGCATTTAAGATATACCATAAATCTATTTAATTATGAACGTTTTGCAACAAAAGCGGTTAATAATTTCGAAAAATTACGAAAAATATGTGATTTTTAGTGTAACCGTTTTCGAAAATTTTCAATTATCTCGAAAAATTTCACTTTTTTTGACATGAAAACTTTTCGATATCTATGATTATTCGTATTTCCATTGAATTCAGAATGCTTCGCAAAAAAAGCGCACCTGATTTCGAAATATAACGAAGAAATTGTGGTTTCGGCAGCTAGCTTTTTTACAATTTATGATATATTTGGAAAAGAAGGACGTTTTTTGAGCTGATTTCTTCTCTGCATTTAAGATATACCATAAATCTATTAAATTATGAACGGTTTGCAACAAAAGCGGTTAATAATTTCGAAAAATTACGAAAAATATGTGATTTTTAGTGTAACCGTTTCCGATAATTTTCAATTATCTCGAAAAATTTCACTCTTTTTGACGTGAAAACTTTTTGATATCTATGATTATTCGTATTTCCATTGAATTCAGAACGCTTCGCAAAAAAATCGCACGTAATTTCGAAATGTAACGAAGAAATTGTAGTTTCGGCAGCTAGCTTTTCCACAATTTATGATATATTTGGAAAAAAAAGACGTTTTTTGAGCGGATTTTTTCTCGGCATTTAAGATATACCATAAATCTATTTAATTATGGTCGTTTTGCAACAAAAGCGGTTAATAATTTCGAAAAATTACGAAAAATATGTGATTTTTAGTGTAACCGTTTCCGAAAAGTTTCAATTATCTCGAAACATTTCACTTTTTTTGACGTGAAAACTTCTTGATATCTATGAGTATTCGTATTTCCATTTAATTGAGAACGCTTCGCAAAAAAATCGCACCTAATTTCGAAATATAACGAAGAAATTGTGGTTTCGGCAATTAGTTTTTCTAACATTTATGATCAATTTGGAAAAAAAGGACGTTTTTTGAGCGGATTTTTTCTCAGCATTTAAGATATACCATAAATCTATTTAATTATGAAAGTTTTACAACAAAAGCGGTTAATAATTTCGAAAAATTACGAAAAATATGTGCTTTTTAGGGTAACCGTTTCCGAAAATTTTCAATTATCTCGAAAAATTTCACTTTTTTTACGTGAAAACCTCTTGATATCTATGATTATTCGTATTTGCATTGAATTGAGAACGCTTCGCAAAAAAATCGTACCTAATTTCGAAATGTAACGAAGAAATTGTGGTTTCGGCAGCTAGCTTTTCCACAATTTTTGATATATTTGGAAAAAAAAGACGTCTTTTGAGCGGATTTTTTCTCAGCATTTAAGATATACCATAAATCTATTAAGATATGAACGTTTTGCAACAAAAGCGGTTAATAATCTCGAAAAATTACGAAAAATATGTGATTTTTAGGGTAACCGTTTCCGAAAATTTTCAATTATCTCGAAAAATTTCACTTTTTTTACGTGAAAACCTCTTGATATCTATGATTATTCGTATTTGCATTGAATTGAGAACGCTTCGCAAAAAAATCGTACCTAATTTCGAAATGTAACGAAGAAATTGTGGTTTCGGCAGCTAGCTTTTCCACAATTTTTGATATATTTGGAAAAAAAAGACGTTTTTTGAGCGGATTTTTTCTCAGCATTTAAGATATACCATAAATCTATTAAGATATGAACGTTTTGCAACAAAAGCGGTTATTAATCTCGAAAAATTACGAAAAATATGTGGTTTTTAGTGTAACCGTTTCCGAAAATTTTCAATTATCTCGAAAAATTTCACTTTTTTTGACGTGAAAACTTCTTGATATCGATGATTATTCGTATTTGCATTGAATTGAGAACGCTTCGCAAAAATATCGCACCTAATTTCGAAATATAACGAAGAAATTGTGGTTTCGGCAGCTAGTTTTTCTAACATTTATGATCAATTTGGAAAAAAAGGACGTTTTTTGAGCGGATTTTTTCTCAGCATTTAAGATATACCATAAATCTATTTAATTATGAACGTTTTGCAACAAAAGCGGTTAATAATTTCGAAAAATTACGAAAAATATGTGATTTTTAGTGTAACCGTTTTCGAAAATTTTCAATTATCTCGAAAAATTTCACTTTTTTTGACGTGAAAACTTTTTGATATCTATGATTATTCGTATTTCCATTGAATTCAGAATGCTTTGCAAAAAAATCGCACGTAATTTCGAAATGTAACGAAGAAATTGTAGTTTCGGCAGCTAGCTTTTCCACAATTTATGATATATTTGGAAAAAAAGACATTTTTTGAGCGGATTTTTTCTCGGCATTTAAGATATACCATAAATCTATTTAATTACGAACGTTTTGCAACAAAAGCGGTTAATAATTTCGAAACATTACGAAAATTATGTGATTTTTAGTGTAACCGTTTCCGAAAAGTTTCAATTATCTCGAAAAATTTCACTTTTTTTGACGTGAAAACTTCTTGAAATCGATGATTATTCGTATTTGCATTGAATTGAGAACGCTTCGCAAAAAAATCGCACCTAATTTCGAAATGTAACGAAGAAATTTTGGTTTCGGCAATTAGTTTTTCTAATATTTATGATCAATTTGGAAAAAAAGGACGTTTTTTGAGCGGATTTTTTCACAGCATTTAAGATATACCATAAATCTATTTAATTATGAAAGTTTTACAACAAAAGCGGTTAATAATTTCGAAAAATTACGAAAAATATGTGATTTTTAGTGTAACCGTTTCCGAAAATTTTCAATTATCTCGAAAAATTTCACTTTTTTTGACGTGAAAACTTCTTGAAATCGATGATTATTCGTATTTGCATTGAATTGAGAACGCTTCGCAAAAAAATCGCACCTAATTTCGAAATGTAACGAAGAAATTGTGGTTTCGGCAGCTAGCTTTTCCACAATTTTTGAAATATTTGGGAAAAAAAGACGATTTTTGAGCGGATTTTTTCTCAGCATTTAAGATATACCATAAATCTATTAAATTATGAACGTTTTGCAACAAAAGCGGTTAATAATTTCGAAAAATTACGAGAAATATGTGATTTTTAGTGTAACCGTTTCCGAAAAGTTTCAATTATCTCGAAAAATTTCACTCTTTTTGACGTATAAACTGTTTGATATCTATGATTATTCGTATTTCCATTGAATTCAGAATGCTTCGCAAAAAAATCGCACCTAATTTCGAAATATAACGAAGAAATTGTGGTTTCGGCAGCTAGTTTTTCTAACATTTATGATCAATTTGGAAAAAAAGGACGTTTTTTGAGCGGATTTTTTCTCAGCATTTAAGATATACCATAAATCTATTTAATTATGAACGTTTTGCAACAAAAGCGGTTAATAATTTCGAAAAATTACGAAAAATATGTGATTTTTAGTGTAACCGTTTTCGAAAATTTTCAATTATCTCGAAAAATTTCACTTTTTTTGACGTGAAAACTTTTCGATATCTATGATTATTCGTATTTCCATTGAATTCAGAATGCTTCGCAAAAAAATCGCACCTGATTTCGAAATATAACGAAGAAATTGTGGTTTCGGCAATTAGTTTTTCTAACATTTATGATCAATTTGGAAAAAAAGGACGTTTTTTGAGCGGATTTTTTCTCAGCATTTAAGATATACCATAAATCTATTTAATTATGAACGTTTTGAAACAAAAGCGGTTAATAATTTCGAAAAATTACGAAAAATATGTGATTTTTAGTGTAACCGTTTCCGAAAATTTTCAATTATCTCGAAAAATTTCACTTTTTTTGACGTGAAAACTTCTTGAAATCGATGATTATTCGTATTTGCATTGAATTGAGAACGCTTCGCAAAAAAATCGCACCTAATTTCGAAATGTAACGAAGAAATTGTGGTTTCGGCAGCTAGCTTTTCCACAATTTTTGATATATTTGGAAAAAAAAGACGTTTTTTGAGCTGATTTTTTCTCAGCATTTAAGATATACCATAAATCTATTAAGATATGTACGTTTTGCAACAAAAGCGGTTAAAAATCTCGAAAAATTACGAAAAATATGTGATTTTTAGTGTAACCGTTTCCGAAAATTTTCAATTATCTCGAAAAATTTCACTTTTTTTGACGTGAAAACTTCTTGATATCGATGATTATTCGTATTTGCATTGAATTGAGAACGCTTCGCAAAAAAATCGCACCTAATTTCGAAATATAACGAAGAAATTGTGGTTTCGGCAATTAGTTTTTCTAACATTTATGATCAATTTGGAAAAAAAGGACGTTTTTTGAGCGGATTTTTTCTCAGCATTTAAGATATACCATAAATCTATTTAATTATGAAAGTTTTACAACAAAAGCGGTTAATAATTTCGAAAAATTACGAAAAATATGTGATTTTTAGTGTAACCGTTTCCGAAAATTTTCAATTATCTCGAAAAATTTCACTTTTTTTACGTGAAAACCTCTTGATATCTATGATTATTCGTATTTGCATTGAATTGAGAACGCTTCGCAAAAAAATCGTACCTAATTTCGAAATGTAACGAAGAAATTGTGGTTTCGGCAGCTAGCTTTTCCACAATTTTTGATATATTTGGAAAAAAAAGACGTTTATTGAGCGGATTTTTTCTCAGCATTTAAGATATACCATAAATCTATTAAGATATGAACGTTTTGCAACAAAAGCGGTTAATAATCTCGAAAAATTACGAACAATATGTGATTTTTAGTGTAACCGTTTCCGAAAAGTTTCCATTAACTCGAAAGATTTCACTCTTTTTGACGTGAAAACTTTTTGATATCTATGATTATTCGTATTTCCATTGAATTCAGAATGCTTCGCAAAAAAATCGCACCTGATTTCGAAATATAACGAAGAAATTGTAGTTTCGGCAGCTAGCTTTTCCACAATTTATGATATATTTGGAAAAAAAGACGTTTTTTGAGCGGATTTTTTCTCGGCATTTAAGATATACAATAACTCTATTTAATTATGAACGTTTTGCAACAAAAGCGGTTAATATTTTCGAAAAATTACGAAAAATATGTGATTTTTAGTGTGACCGTTTCCGAAAAGTTTCAATTATCTCGAAAAATTTCACTTTTTTTGACGTGAAAACTTCTTGATAACCATGATTATTCGTATTTCCATTGAATTGAGAACGCTTCGCAAAAAAATCGCACCTAATTTCGAAATATAACGAAGAAATTGTGGTTTCGGCAATTAGTTTTTCTAACATTTATGATCAATTTGGAAAAAAAGGACGTTTTTGAGCGGATTTTTTCTCAGCATTTAAGATATACCATAAATCTATTTAATTATGAAAGTTTTACAACAAAAGCGGTTAATAATTTCGAAAAATTACGAAAAATATGTGATTTTTAGTGTAACCGTTTCCGAAAATTTTCTATTATCTCGAAAAATTTCACTTTTTTTACGTGAAAACCTCTTGATATCTATGATTATTCGTATTTTCATTGAATTGAGAACGCTTCGCAAAAAAATCGGACGTAATTTCGAAATGTAACGAAGAAATTGTAGTTTCGGCAGCTAGCTTTTCCACAATTTATGATATATTTGGAAACAAAGACGTTTTTTGAGCGGATTTTTTCTCGGCATTTAAGATATACCATAAATCTATTTAATTATGAACGTTTTGCAACAGAAGCGGTTAATAATCTCGAAAAATTACGAAAAATGTGATTTTTAGTGTAACTGTTTTCGAAAATTTTCAATTATCTCGAAAAATTTCACTTTTTTTGACGTGAAAACTTTTTGATATCTATGATTATTCGTATTTCCATTGAATTCAGAATGCTTCGCAAAAAAATCGCACGTAATTTCGAAATGTAACGAAGAAATTGTAGTTTCGGCAGCTAGCTTTTCCACAATTTATGATATATTTGGAAAAAAAGACATTTTTTGAGCGGATTTTTTCTCGGCATTTAAGATATACCATAAATCTATTTAATTACGAACGTTTTGCAACAAAAGCGGTTAATAATTTCGAAACATTACGAAAAATATGTGATTTTTAGTGTTACCGTTTCCGAAAATTTTCAATTATCTCGAAAAATTTCACTTTTTTTGACGTATAAACTTTTTGATATCTATGATTATTCGTATTTCCATTGAATTCAGAATGCTTCGCAAAAAAATCGCACCTAATTTCGAAATATAACGAAGAAATTGTGGTTTCGGCAGCTAGTTTTTCTAACATTTATGATCAATTTGGAAAAAAAGGACGTTTTTTGAGCGGATTTTTTCTCAGCATTTAAGATATACCATAAATCTATTTAATTATGAACGTTTTGCAACAAAAGCGGTTAATAATTTCGAAAAATTACGAAAAATATGTGATTTTTAGTGTAACCGTTTTCGAAAATTTTCAATTATCTCGAAAAATTTCACTTTTTTTGACGTGAAAACTTTTCGATATCTATGATTATTCGTATTTCCATTGAATTCAGAATGCTTCGCAAAAAAATCGCACCTGATTTCGAAATATAACGAAGAAATTGTGGTTTCGGCAATTAGTTTTTCTAACATTTATGATCAATTGGGAAAAAAAGGACGTTTTTTGAGCGGATTTTTTCTCAGCATTTAAGATATACCATAAATCTATTAAGATATGAACGTTTTGCAACAAAAGCGGTTAATAATCTCGAAAAATTACGAACAATATGTGATTTTTAGTGTAACCGTTTCCGAAAAGTTTCCATTAACTCGAAAGATTTCACTCTTTTTGACGTGAAAACTTTTTGATATCTATGATTATTCGTATTTCCATTGAATTCAGAATGCTTCGCAAAAAAATCGCACCTGATTTCGAAATATAACGAAGAAATTGTAGTTTCGGCAGCTAGCTTTTCCACAATTTATGATATATTTGGAAAAAAAGACGTTTTTTGAGCGGATTTTTTCTCGGCATTTAAGATATACCATAACTCTATTTAATTATGAACGTTTTGCAACAAAAGCGGTTAATATTTTCGAAAAATTACGAAAAATATGTGATTTTTAGTGTGACCGTTTCCGAAAAGTTTCAATTATCTCGAAAAATTTCACTTTTTTTGACGTGAAAACTTCTTGATAACCATGATTATTCGTATTTCCATTGAATTGAGAACGCTTCGCAAAAAAATCGCACCTAATTTCGAAATATAACGAAGAAATTGTGGTTTCGGCAATTAGTTTTTCTAACATTTATGATCAATTTGGAAAAAAAGGACGTTTTTGAGCGGATTTTATCTCAGCATTTAAGATATACCATAAATCTATTTAATTATGAAAGTTTTACAACAAAAGCGGTTAATAATTTCGAAAAATTACGAAAAATATGTGATTTTTAGTGTAACCGTTTCCGAAAATTTTCTATTATCTCGAAAAATTTCACTTTTTTTACGTGAAAACCTCTTGATATCTATGATTATTCGTATTTTCATTGAATTGAGAACGCTTCGCAAAAAAATCGGACGTAATTTCGAAATGTAACGAAGAAATTGTAGTTTCGGCAGCTAGCTTTTCCACAATTTATGATATATTTGGAAACAAAGACGTTTTTTGAGCGGATTTTTTCTCGGCATTTAAGATATACCATAAATCTATTTAATTATGAACGTTTTGCAACAGAAGCGGTTAATAATCTCGAAAAATTACGAAAAATGTGATTTTTAGTGTAACTGTTTCCGAAAATTTTCAATTATTTCAAAATTTCGGCAGCTAGTTTTTCTAACATTTATGATCAATTTGGAAAAAAAGGACGTTTTTTGAGCGGATTTTTTCTCAGCATTTAAGATATACCATAAATCTATTTAATTATGAACGTTTTGCAACAAAAGCGGTTAATAATTTCGAAAAATTCCGAAAAATATGTGATTTTTATTGTAACCGTTTTCGAAAATTTTCAATTATCTCGAAAAATTTCACTTTTTTTGACGTGAAAACTTTTTGATATCTATGATTATTCGTATTTCCATTGAATTCAGAATGCTTCGCAAAAAAATCGCACGTAATTTCGAAATGTAACGAAGAAATTGTAGTTTCGGCAGCTAGCTTTTCCACAATTTATGATATATTTGGAAAAAAAGACATTTTTTGAGCAGATTTTTTCTCGGCATTTAAGATATACCATAAATCTATTTAATTACGAACGTTTTGCAACAAAAGCGGTTAATAATTTCGAAACATTACGAAAAATATGTGATTTTTAGTGTTACCGTTTCCGAAAATTTTCAATTATCTCGAAAAATTTCACTTTTTTTGACGTGAAAACTTCTTGATATCTATGATTATTCGTATTTCCATTGAATTCAGAATGCTTCGCAAAAAAATCGCACCTAATTTCGAAATGTAACGAAGAAATTGTGGTTTCGGCAGCTAGCTTTTCCACAATTTTTGATATATTTGGAAAAAAAAGACGTTTTTTGAGCTGATTTTTTCTCAGCATTTAAGATATACCATAAATCTATAAAATTATGAACGTTTTGCAACAAAAGCAATTAATAATTTCGAAAAATTACGAAAAATATGTGATTTTTAGTGTAACCGTTTCCGAAAATTTTCAATTATTTCGAAAAATTTCACTTTTTTTGACGTGAAAACTTCTTGATATCTATGAGTATTCGTATTTCCATTTAATTGAGAACGCTTCGCAAAAAAATCGCACCTAATTTCGAAATATAACGAAGAAATTGTGGTTTCGGCAGCTAGCTTTTCCACAATTATTGAAATATTTGGAAAAAAAGACGTTTTTTGAGCGGATTTTTTCTCAGCATTTAAGATATACCATAAATCTATTAAATTATGAACGTTTTGCAACAAAAGCAATTAATAATCTCGAAAAATTACGAACAATATGTGATTTTTAGTGTAACCGTTTCCGAAAAGTTTCAATTATCTCGAAAAATTTCACTCTTTTTGACGTGAAAACTTTTTGATATCTATGATTATTCGTATTTCCATTGAATTCAGAATGCTTCGAAAAAAATCGCACCTAATTTCGAAATATAACGAAGAAATTGTGGTTTTGGCAGCTAGTTTTTCTAACATTTATGATCAATTTGGAAAAAAAGGACGTTTTTTGAGCGGATTTTTTCTCAGCATTTAAGATATACCATAAATCTATTTAATTATGAACGTTTTGCAACAAAAGCGGTTAATAATTTCGAAAAATTACGAAAAATATGTGATTTTTAGTGTAACCGTTTTCGAAAATTTTCAATTATCTCGAAAAATTTCACTTTTTTTGACGTGAAAACTTTTTGATATCTATGATTATTCGTATTTCCATTGAATTCAGAATGCTTCGCAAAAAAAGTCGCACGTAATTTCGAAATGTAACGAAGAAATTGTAGTTTCGGCAGCTAGCTTTTCCACAATTTATGATATATTTGGAAAAAAAGACATTTTTTGAGCGGATTTTTTCTCGGCATTTAAGATATACCATAAATCTATTTAATTACGAACGTTTTGCAACAAAAGCGGTTAATAATTTCGAAAAATTACGAAAAATATGTGATTTTTAGTGTAACCGTTTCCGAAAATTTTCAATTATCTCGAAAAATTTCACTTTTTTTGACGTGAAAACTTCTTGATATCGATGATTATTCGTATTTGCATTGAATTGAGAACGCTTCGCAAAAAAATCGCACCTAATTTCGAAATATAACGAAGAAATTGTGGTTTCGGCAATTAGTTTTTCTAACATTTATGATCAATTTGGAAAAAAAGGACGTTTTTTGAGCGGATTTTTTCTCAGCATTTAAGATATACCATAAATCTATTTAATTATGAAAGTTTTACAACAAAAGCGGTTAATAATTTCGAAAAATTACGAAAAATATGTGATTTTTAGTGTAACCGTTTCCGAAAATTTTCAATTATCTCGAAAAATTTCACTTTTTTTACGTGAAAACCTCTTGATATCTATGATTATTCGTATTTGCATTGAATTGAGAACGCTTCGCAAAAAAATCGTACCTAATTTCGAAATGTAACGAAGAAATTGTGGTTTCGGCAGCTAGCTTTTCCACAATTTTTGATATATTTGGAAAAAAAAGACGTTTTTTGAGCGGATTTTTTCTCAGCATTTAAGATATACCATAAATCTATTAAGATATGAACGTTTTGCAACAAAAGCGGTTAATAATCTCGAAAAATTACGAACAATATGTGATTTTTAGTGTAACCGTTTCCGAAAAGTTTCCATTAACTCGAAAGATTTCACTCTTTTTGACGTGAAAACTTTTTGATATCTATGATTATTCGTATTTCCATTGAATTCAGAATGCTTCGCAAAAAAATCGCACCTGATTTCGAAATATAACGAAGAAATTGTAGTTTCGGCAGCTAGCTTTTCCACAATTTATGATATATTTGGAAAAAAAGACGTTTTTTGAGCGGATTTTTTCTCGGCATTTAAGATATACAATAACTCTATTTAATTATGAACGTTTTGCAACAAAAGCGGTTAATATTTTCGAAAAATTACGAAAAATATGTGATTTTTAGTGTGACCGTTTCCGAAAAGTTTCAATTATCTCGAAAAATTTCACTTTTTTTGACGTGAAAACTTCTTGATAACCATGATTATTCGTATTTCCATTGAATTGAGAACGCTTCGCAAAAAAATCGCACCTAATTTCGAAATATAACGAAGAAATTGTGGTTTCGGCAATTAGTTTTTCTAACATTTATGATCAATTTGGAAAAAAAGGACGTTTTTGAGCGGATTTTTTCTCAGCATTTAAGATATACCATAAATCTATTTAATTATGAAAGTTTTACAACAAAAGCGGTTAATAATTTCGAAAAATTACGAAAAATATGTGATTTTTAGTGTAACCGTTTCCGAAAATTTTCTATTATCTCGAAAAATTTCACTTTTTTTACGTGAAAACCTCTTGATATCTATGATTATTCGTATTTTCATTGAATTGAGAACGCTTCGCAAAAAAATCGGACGTAATTTCGAAATGTAACGAAGAAATTGTAGTTTCGGCAGCTAGCTTTTCCACAATTTATGATATATTTGGAAACAAAGACGTTTTTTGAGCGGATTTTTTCTCGGCATTTAAGATATACCATAAATCTATTTAATTATGAACGTTTTGCAACAGAAGCGGTTAATAATCTCGAAAAATTACGAAAAATGTGATTTTTAGTGTAACTGTTTTCGAAAATTTTCAATTATCTCGAAAAATTTCACTTTTTTTGACGTGAAAACTTTTTGATATCTATGATTATTCGTATTTCCATTGAATTCAGAATGCTTCGCAAAAAAATCGCACGTAATTTCGAAATGTAACGAAGAAATTGTAGTTTCGGCAGCTAGCTTTTCCACAATTTATGATATATTTGGAAAAAAAGACATTTTTTGAGCGGATTTTTTCTCGGCATTTAAGATATACCATAAATCTATTTAATTACGAACGTTTTGCAACAAAAGCGGTTAATAATTTCGAAACATTACGAAAAATATGTGATTTTTAGTGTTACCGTTTCCGAAAATTTTCAATTATCTCGAAAAATTTCACTTTTTTTGACGTATAAACTTTTTGATATCTATGATTATTCGTATTTCCATTGAATTCAGAATGCTTCGCAAAAAAATCGCACCTAATTTCGAAATATAACGAAGAAATTGTGGTTTCGGCAGCTAGTTTTTCTAACATTTATGATCAATTTGGAAAAAAAGGACGTTTTTTGAGCGGATTTTTTCTCAGCATTTAAGATATACCATAAATCTATTTAATTATGAACGTTTTGCAACAAAAGCAATTAATAATTTCGAAAAATTACGAAAAATATGTGATTTTTAGTGTAACCGTTTTCGAAAATTTTCAATTATCTCGAAAAATTTCACTTTTTTTGACGTGAAAACTTTTCGATATCTATGATTATTCGTATTTCCATTGAATTCAGAATGCTTCGCAAAAAAATCGCACCTGATTTCGAAATATAACGAAGAAATTGTGGTTTCGGCAATTAGTTTTTCTAACATTTATGATCAATTGGGAAAAAAAGGACGTTTTTTGAGCGGATTTTTTCTCAGCATTTAAGATATACCATAAATCTATTAAGATATGAACGTTTTGCAACAAAAGCGGTTAATAATCTCGAAAAATTACGAACAATATGTGATTTTTAGTGTAACCGTTTCCGAAAAGTTTCCATTAACTCGAAAGATTTCACTCTTTTTGACGTGAAAACTTTTTGATATCTATGATTATTCGTATTTCCATTGAATTCAGAATGCTTCGCAAAAAAATCGCACCTGATTTCGAAATATAACGAAGAAATTGTAGTTTCGGCAGCTAGCTTTTCCACAATTTATGATATATTTGGAAAAAAAGACGTTTTTTGAGCGGATTTTTTCTCGGCATTTAAGATATACCATAACTCTATTTAATTATGAACGTTTTGCAACAAAAGCGGTTAATATTTTCGAAAAATTACGAAAAATATGTGATTTTTAGTGTGACCGTTTCCGAAAAGTTTCAATTATCTCGAAAAATTTCACTTTTTTTGACGTGAAAACTTCTTGATAACCATGATTATTCGTATTTCCATTGAATTGAGAACGCTTCGCAAAAAAATCGCACCTAATTTCGAAATATAACGAAGAAATTGTGGTTTCGGCAATTAGTTTTTCTAACATTTATGATCAATTTGGAAAAAAAGGACGTTTTTGAGCGGATTTTATCTCAGCATTTAAGATATACCATAAATCTATTTAATTATGAAAGTTTTACAACAAAAGCGGTTAATAATTTCGAAAAATTACGAAAAATATGTGATTTTTAGTGTAACCGTTTCCGAAAATTTTCTATTATCTCGAAAAATTTCACTTTTTTTACGTGAAAACCTCTTGATATCTATGATTATTCGTATTTTCATTGAATTGAGAACGCTTCGCAAAAAAATCGGACGTAATTTCGAAATGTAACGAAGAAATTGTAGTTTCGGCAGCTAGCTTTTCCACAATTTATGATATATTTGGAAACAAAGACGTTTTTTGAGCGGATTTTTTCTCGGCATTTAAGATATACCATAAATCTATTTAATTATGAACGTTTTGCAACAGAAGCGGTTAATAATCTCGAAAAATTACGAAAAATGTGATTTTTAGTGTAACTGTTTCCGAAAATTTTCAATTATTTCAAAATTTCGGCAGCTAGTTTTTCTAACATTTATGATCAATTTGGAAAAAAAGGACGTTTTTTGAGCGGATTTTTTCTCAGCATTTAAGATATACCATAAATCTATTTAATTATGAACGTTTTGCAACAAAAGCGGTTAATAATTTCGAAAAATTCCGAAAAATATGTGATTTTTATTGTAACCGTTTTCGAAAATTTTCAATTATCTCGAAAAATTTCACTTTTTTTGACGTGAAAACTTTTTGATATCTATGATTATTCGTATTTCCATTGAATTCAGAATGCTTCGCAAAAAAATCGCACGTAATTTCGAAATGTAACGAAGAAATTGTAGTTTCGGCAGCTAGCTTTTCCACAATTTATGATATATTTGGAAAAAAAGACATTTTTTGAGCAGATTTTTTCTCGGCATTTAAGATATACCATAAATCTATTTAATTACGAACGTTTTGCAACAAAAGCGGTTAATAATTTCGAAACATTACGAAAAATATGTGATTTTTAGTGTTACCGTTTCCGAAAATTTTCAATTATCTCGAAAAATTTCACTTTTTTTGACGTGAAAACTTCTTGATATCTATGATTATTCGTATTTCCATTGAATTCAGAATGCTTCGCAAAAAAATCGCACCTAATTTCGAAATATAACGAAGAAATTGTGGTTTCGGCAATTAGTTTTTCTAACATTTATGATCAATTTGGAAAAAAAGGACGTTTTTTGAGCGGATTTTTTCTCAGCATTTAAGATATACCATAAATCTATTTAATTATGAAAGTTTTACAACAAAAGCGGTTAATAATTTCGAAAAATTACGAAAAATATGTGATTTTTAGTGTAACCGTTTCCGAAAATTTTCAATTATCTCGAAAAATTTCACTTTTTTTGACGTGAAAACTTCTTGAAATCGATGATTATTCGTATTTGCATTGAATTGAGAACGCTTCGCAAAAAAATCGCACCTAATTTCGAAATGTAACGAAGAAATTGTGGTTTCGGCAGCTAGCTTTTCCACAATTTTTGATATATTTGGAAAAAAAAGACGTTTTTTGAGCTGATTTTTTCTCAGCATTTAAGATATACCATAAATCTATTAAATTATGAACGTTTTGCAACAAAAGCAATTAATAATTTCGAAAAATTACGAAAAATATGTGATTTTTAGTGTAACCGTTTCCGAAAATTTTCAATTATTTCGAAAAATTTCACTTTTTTTGACGTGAAAACTTCTTGATATCTATGAGTATTCGTATTTCCATTTAATTGAGAACGCTTCGCAAAAAAATCGCACCTAATTTCGAAATATAACGAAGAAATTGTGGTTTCGGCAGCTAGCTTTTCCACAATTATTGAAATATTTGGAAAAAAAGACGTTTTTTGAGCGGATTTTTTCTCAGCATTTAAGATATACCATAAATCTATTAAATTATGAACGTTTTGCAACAAAAGCAATTAATAATCTCGAAAAATTACGAACAATATGTGATTTTTAGTGTAACCGTTTCCGAAAAGTTTCAATTATCTCGAAAAATTTCACTCTTTTTGACGTGAAAACTTTTTGATATCTATGATTATTCGTATTTCCATTGAATTCAGAATGCTTCGAAAAAAATCGCACCTAATTTCGAAATATAACGAAGAAATTGTGGTTTTGGCAGCTAGTTTTTCTAACATTTATGATCAATTTGGAAAAAAAGGACGTTTTTTGAGCGGATTTTTTCTCAGCATTTAAGATATACCATAAATCTATTTAATTATGAACGTTTTGCAACAAAAGCGGTTAATAATTTCGAAAAATTACGAAAAATATGTGATTTTTAGTGTAACCGTTTTCGAAAATTTTCAATTATCTCGAAAAATTTCACTTTTTTTGACGTGAAAACTTTTTGATATCTATGATTATTCGTATTTCCATTGAATTCAGAATGCTTCGCAAAAAAAGTCGCACGTAATTTCGAAATGTAACGAAGAAATTGTAGTTTCGGCAGCTAGCTTTTCCACAATTTATGATATATTTGGAAAAAAAGACATTTTTTGAGCGGATTTTTTCTCGGCATTTAAGATATACCATAAATCTATTTAATTACGAACGTTTTGCAACAAAGGCGGTTAATAATTTCGAAACATTACGAAAAATATGTGATTTTTAGTGTTACCGTTTCCGAAAATTTTCAATTATCTCGAAAAATTTCACTTTTTTTGACGTGAAAACTTCTTGATATCTATGATTATTCGTATTTCCATTGAATTCAGAATGCTTCGCAAAAAAATCGCACCTTATTTCGAAATATAACGAAGAAATTGTGGTTTCGGCAATTAGTTTTTCTAACATTTATGATCAATTTGGAAAAAAAGGACGTTTTTTGAGCGGATTTTTTCTCAGCATTTAAGATATACCATAAATCTATTTAATTATGAAAGTTTTACAACAAAAGCGGTTAATAATTTCGAAAAATTACGAAAAATATGTGATTTTTAGTGTAACCGTTTCCGAAAATTTTCAATTATCTCGAAAAATTTCACTTTTTTTGACGTGAAAACTTCTTGAAATCGATGATTATTCGTATTTGCATTGAATTGAGAACGCTTCGCAAAAAAATCGCACCTAATTTCGAAATGTAACGAAGAAATTGTGGTTTCGGCAGCTAGCTTTTCCACAATTTTTGATATATTTGGAAAAAAAAGACGTTTTTTGAGCTGATTTTTTCTCAGCATTTAAGATATACCATAAATCTATTAAATTATGAACGTTTTGCAACAAAAGCAATTAATAATTTCGAAAAATTACGAAAAATATGTGATTTTTAGTGTAACCGTTTCCGAAAATTTTCAATTATCTCGAAAAATTTCACTTTTTTTGACGTGAAAACTTCTTGATATCTATGAGTATTCGTATTTCCATTTAATTGAGAACGCTTCGCAAAAAAATCGCACCTAATTTCGAAATATAACGAAGAAATTGTGGTTTCGGCAATTAGTTTTTCTAACATTTATGATCAATTTGGAAAAAAAGGACGTTTTTTGAGCGGATTTTTTCTCAGCATTTAAGATATACCATAAATCTATTTAATTATGAACGTTTTGCGACAAAAGCGGTTAATAATTTCGAAAAATTACGAAAAATATGTGATTTTTAGTGTAACCGTTTTCGAAAATTTTCAATTATCTCGAAAAATTTCACTTTTTTTGACGTGAAAACTTTTTGATATCTATGATTATTCGTATTTCCATTGAATTCAGAATGCTTCGCAAAAAAAGTCGCACGTAATTTCGAAATGTAACGAAGAAATTGTAGTTTCGGCAGCTAGCTTTTCCACAATTTATGATATATTTGGAAAAAAAGACATTTTTTGAGCGGATTTTTTCTCGGCATTTAAGATATACCATAAATCTATTTAATTACGAACGTTTTGCAACAAAAGCGGTTAATAATTTCGAAACATTACGAACAATATGTGATTTTTAGTGTTACCGTTTCCGAAAATTTTCAATTATCTCGAAAAATTTCACTTTTTTTGACGTGAAAACTTCTTGATATCTATGATTATTCGTATTTCCATTGAATTCAGAATGCTTCGCAAAAAAATCGCACCTTATTTCGAAATATAACGAAGAAATTGTGGTTTCGGCAATTAGTTTTTCTAACATTTATGATCAATTTGGAAAAAAAGGACGTTTTTTGAGCGGATTTTTTCTCAGCATTTAAGATATACCATAAATCTATTTAATTATGAAAGTTTTACAACAAAAGCGGTTAATAATTTCGAAAAATTACGAAAAATATGTGATTTTTAGTGTAACCGTTTCCGAAAATTTTCAATTATCTCGAAAAATTTCACTTTTTTTGACGTGAAAACTTCTTGAAATCGATGATTATTCGTATTTGCATTGAATTGAGAACGCTTCGCAAAAAAATCGCACCTAATTTCGAAATGTAACGAAGAAATTGTGGTTTCGGCAGCTAGCTTTTCCACAATTTTTGATATATTTGGAAAAAAAAGACGTTTTTTGAGCTGATTTTTTCTCAGCATTTAAGATATACCATAAATCTATTAAATTATGAACGTTTTGCAACAAAAGCAATTAATAATTTCGAAAAATTACGAAAAATATGTGATTTTTAGTGTAACCGTTTCCGAAAATTTTCAATTATCTCGAAAAATTTCACTTTTTTTGACGTGAAAACTTCTTGATATCTATGAGTATTCGTATTTCCATTTAATTGAGAACGCTTCGCAAAAAAATCGCACCTAATTTCGAAATATAACGAAGAAATTGTGGTTTCGGCAATTAGTTTTTCTAACATTTATGATCAATTTGGAAAAAAAGGACGTTTTTTGAGCGGATTTTTTCTCAGCATTTAAGATATACCATAAATCTATTTAATTATGAACGTTTTGCGACAAAAGCGGTTAATAATTTCGAAAAATTACGAAAAATATGTGATTTTTAGTGTAACCGTTTTCGAAAATTTTCAATTATCTCGAAAAATTTCACTTTTTTTGACGTGAAAACTTTTTGATATCTATGATTATTCGTATTTCCATTGAATTCAGAATGCTTCGCAAAAAAATCGCACGTAATTTCGAAATGTAACGAAGAAATTGTAGTTTCGGCAGCTAGCTTTTCCACAATTTATGATATATTTGGAAAAAAAGACATTTTTTGAGCGGATTTTTTCTCGGCATTTAAGATATACCATAAATCTATTTAATTACGAACGTTTTGCAACAAAAGCGGTTAATAATTTCGAAACATTACGAAAAATATGTGATTTTTAGTGTTACCGTTTCCGAAAATTTTCAATTATCTCGAAACATTTCACTTTTTTTGACGTGAAAACTTCTTGATATCTATGATTATTCGTATTTCCATTGAATTCAGAATGCTTCGCAAAAAAATCGCACCTAATTTCGAAATATAACGAAGAAATTGTGGTTTCGGCAATTAGTTTTTCTAACATTTATGATCAATTTGGAAAAAAAGGACGTTTTTTGAGCGGATTTTTTCTCAGCATTTAAGATATACCATAAATCTATTTAATTATGAAAGTTTTACAACAAAAGCGGTTAATAATTTCGAAAAATTACGAAAAATATGTGATTTTTAGTGTAACCGTTTCCGAAAATTTTCAATTATCTCGAAAAATTTCACTTTTTTTGACGTGAAAACTTCTTGAAATCGATGATTATTCGTATTTGCATTGAATTGAGAACGCTTCGCAAAAAAATCGTACCTAATTTCGAAATGTAACGAAGAAATTGTGGTTTCGGCAGCTAGCTTTTCCACAATTTTTGATATATTTGGAAAAAAAAGACGTTTTTTGAGCGGATTTTTTCTCAGCATTTAAGATAGACCATAAATCTATTAAGATATGAACGTTTTGCAGCAAAAGCGGTTAATAATCTCGAAAAATTACGAAAAATATGTGATTTTTAGTGTAACCGTTTCCGAAAATTTTCAATTATCTCGAAAAATTTCACTTTTTTTACGTGAAAACCTCTTGATATCTATGATTATTCGTATTTGCATTGAATTGAGAACGCTTCGCAAAAAAATCGTACCTAATTTCGAAATGTAACGAAGAAATTGTGGTTTCGGCAGCTAGCTTTTCCACAATTTTTGATATATTTGGAAAAAAAAGACGTTTTTTGAGCGGATTTTTTCTCAGCATTTAAGATATACCATAAATCTATTAAGATATGAACGTTTTGCAACAAAAGCGGTTAATAATCTCGAAAAATTACGAAAAATATGTGGTTTTTAGTGTAACCGTTTCCGAAAATTTTCAATTATCTCGAAAAATTTCACTTTTTTTGACGTGAAAACTTCTTGATATCGATGATTATTCGTATTTGCATTGAATTGAGAACGCTTCGCAAAAAAATCGCACCTAATTTCGAAATGTAACGAAGAAATTGTGGTTTCGGCAGCTAGCTTTTCCACAATTATTGAAATATTTTGAAAAAAAAGACGTTTTTTGAGCGGATTTTTTCTCAGCATTTAAGATATACCATAAATCTATTAAATTATGAACGTTTTGCAACAAAAGCGGTTAATAATCTCGAAAAATTACGAACAATATGTGATTTTTAGTGTAACCGTTTCCGAAAAGTTTCAATTATCTCGAAAAATTTCACTCTTTTTGACGTGAAAACTTTTTGATATCTATGATTATTCGTATTTCCATTGAATTCAGAATGCTTCGCAAAAAAATCGCACCTAATTTCGAAATATAACGAAGAAATTGTGGTTTCGGCAGCTAGTTTTTCTAACATTTATGATCAATTTGGAAAAAAAGGACGTTTTTTGAGCGGATTTTTTCTCAGCATTTAAGATATACCATAAATCTATTTAATTATGAACGTTTTGCAACAAAAGCGGTTAATAATTTCGAAAAATTACGAAAAATATGTGATTTTTAGTGTAACCGTTTTCGAAAATTTTCAATTATCTCGAAAAATTTCACTTTTTTTGACGTGAAAACTTTTTGATATCTATGATTATTCGTATTTCCATTGAATTCAGAATGCTTCGCAAAAAAATCGCACGTAATTTCGAAATGTAACGAAGAAATTGTAGTTTCGGCAGCTAGCTTTTCCACAATTTATGATATATTTGGAAAAAAAGACATTTTTTGAGCGGATTTTTTCTCGGCATTTAAGATATACCATAAATCTATTTAATTACGAACGTTTTGCAACAAAAGCGGTTAATAATTTCGAAACATTACGAAAAATATGTGATTTTTAGTGTTACCGTTTCCGAAAATTTTCAATTATCTCGAAAAATTTCACTTTTTTTGACGTGAAAACTTCTTGATATCTATGATTATTCGTATTTCCATTGAATTCAGAATGCTTCGCAAAAAAATCGCACCTAATTTCGAAATATAACGAAGAAATTGTGGTTTCGGCAATTAGTTTTTCTAACATTTATGATCAATTTGGAAAAAAAGGACGTTTTTTGAGCGGATTTTTTCTCAGCATTTAAGATATACCATAAATCTATTTAATTATGAAAGTTTTACAACAAAAGCGGTTAATAATTTCGAAAAATTACGAAAAATATGTTATTTTTAGTGTAACCGTTTCCGAAAATTTTCAATTATCTCGAAAAATTTCACTTTTTTTGACGTGAAAACTTCTTGAAATCGATGATTATTCGTATTTGCATTGAATTGAGAACGCTTCGCAAAAAAATCGCACCTAATTTCGAAATGTAACGAAGAAATTGTGGTTTCGGCAGCTAGCTTTTCCACAATTTTTGATATATTTGGAAAAAAAAGACGTTTTTTGAGCTGATTTTTTCTCAACATTTAAGATATACCATAAATCTATTAAATTATGAACGTTTTGCAACAAAAGCAATTAATAATTTCGAAAAATTACGAAAAATATGTGATTTTTAGTGTAACCGTTTCCGAAAATTTTCAATTATCTCGAAAAATTTCACTCTTTTTGACGTGAAAACTTTTTGATATCTATGATTATTCGTATTTCCTTTGAATTCAGAATGCTTCGCAAAAAAATCGCACGTAATTTCGAAATGTAACGAAGAAATTGTAGTTTCGGCAGCTAGCTTTTCCACAATTTATGATATATTTGGAAAAAAAGACGTTTTTTGAGCGGATTTTTTCTCGGCATTTAAGATATACCATAAATCTATTTAATTATGAACGTTTTGCAACAAAAGCGGTTAATAATTTCGAAAAATTACGAAAAATATGTGATTTTTAGTGTAACCGTTTCCGAAAAGTTTCAATTATCTCGAAAAATTTCACTTTTTTTGACGTGAAAACTTCTTGATAACTACGATTATTCGTATTTCCATTGAATTGAGAATGCTTCGCAAAAAAATCGCACCTAATTTCGAAATATAACGAAGAAATTGTGGTTTCGGCAATTAGTTTTTCTAACATTTATGATCAATTTGGAAAAAAAGGACGTTTTTGAGCGGATTTTTTCTCAGCATTTAAGATATACCATAAATCTATTTAATTATGAAAGTTTTACAACAAAAGCGGTTAATAATTTCGAAAAATTACGAAAAATACGTGATTTTTAGTGTAACCATTTCCGAAAATTTTCAATTACCTCGAAAAATTTCACTCTTTTTGACGTGAAAACTTTTTGATATCTATGATTATTCGTATTTCCATTGAATTCAGAATGCTTCGCAAAAAAATCGCACCTAATTTCGAAATATAACGAAGAAATTGTGGTTTCGGCAGCTAGTTTTTCTAACATTTATGATCAATTTGGAAAAAAGGACGTTTTTTGAGCGGATTTTTTCTCAGCATTTAAGATATACCATAAATCTATTTAATTATGAACGTTTTGCAACAAAAGCGGTTAATAATTTCGAAAAATTACGAAAAATATGTGATTTTTAGTGTAACCGTTTTCGAAAATTTTCAATTATCTCGAAAAATTTCACTTTTTTTGACGTGAAAACTTTTTGATATCTATGATTATTCGTATTTCCATTGAATTCAGAATGCTTCGCAAAAAAATCGCACGTAATTTCGAAATGTAACGAAGAAATTGTAGTTTCGGCAGCTAGCTTTTCCACAATTTATGATATATTTGGAAAAAAAGACATTTTTTGAGCGGATTTTTTCTCGGCATTTAAGATATACCATAAATCTATTTAATTACGAACGTTTTGCAACAAAAGCGGTTAATAATTTCGAAACATTACGAAAAATATGTGATTTTTAGTGTTACCGTTTCCGAAAATTTTCAATTATCTCGAAAAATTTCACTTTTTTTGACGTGAAAACTTCTTGATATCTATGATTATTCGTATTTCCATTGAATTCAGAATGCTTCGCAAAAAAATCGCACCTAATTTCGAAATATAACGAAGAAATTGTGGTTTCGGCAATTAGTTTTTCTAACATTTATGATCAATTTGGAAAAAAAGGACGTTTTTTGAGCGGATTTTTTCTCAGCATTTAAGATATACCATAAATCTATTTAATTATGAAAGTTTTACAACAAAAGCGGTTAATAATTTCGAAAAATTACGAAAAATATGTGATTTTTAGTGTAACCGTTTCCGAAAATTTTCAATTATCTCGAAAAATTTCACTTTTTTTGACGTGAAAACTTCTTGAAATCGATGATTATTCGTATTTGCATTGAATTGAGAACGCTTCGCAAAAAAATCGCACCTAATTTCGAAATGTAACGAAGAAATTGTGGTTTCGGCAGCTAGCTTTTCCACAATTTTTGATATATTTGGAAAAAAAGACGTTTTTTGAGCTGATTTTTTCTCAGCATTTAAGATATACCATAAATCTATTAAATTATGAACGTTTTGCAACAAAAGCAATTAATAATTTCGAAAAATTACGAAAAATATGTGATTTTTAGTGTAACCGTTTCCGAAAATTTTCAATTATCTCGAAAAATTTGACTTTTTTTTTCGTGAAAACTTCTTGAAATCGATGATTATTCGTATTTGCATTGAATTGAGAACGCTTCGCAAAAAAATCGTACCTAATTTCGAAATGTAACGAAGAAATTGTGGTTTCGGCAGCTAGCTATTCCACAATTTTTGATATATTTGGAAAAAAAAGACGTTTTTTGAGCGGATTTTTTCTCAGCATTTAAGATATACCATAAATCTATTAAGATATGAACGTTTTGCAACAAAAGCGGTTAATAATCTCGAAAAATTACGAAAAATATGTGATTTTTAGTGTAACCGTTTCCGAAAATTTTCAATTATCTCGAAAAATTTCACTTTTTTTGACTTGAAAACTTCTTGAAATCGATGATTATTCGTATTTGCATTGAATTGAGAACGCTTCGCAAAAAAATCGTACCTAATTTCGAAATGTAACGAAGAAATTGTGGTTTCGGCAGCTAGCTATTCCACAATTTTTGATATATTTGGAAAAAAAAGACGTTTTTTGAGCGGATTTTTTCTCAGCATTTAAGATATACCATAAATCTATTAAGATATGAACGTTTTGCAACAAAAGCGGTTAATAATCTCGAAAAATTACGAAAAATATGTGATTTTTAGTGTAACCGTTTCCGAAAATTTTCAATTATCTCGAAAAATTTCACTTTTTTTGACGTGAAAACTTCTTGAAATCGATGATTATTCGTATTTCCATTGAATTCAGAATGCTTCGCAAAAAAATCGCACCTAATTTCGAAATATAACGAAGAAATTGTGGTTTCGGCAGCTAGTTTTTCTAACATTTATGATCAATTTGGAAAAAAAGGACGTTTTTTGAGCGGATTTTTTCTCAGCATTTAAGATATACCATAAATCTATTTAATTATGAACGTTTTGCAACAAAAGCGGTTAATAATTTCGAAAAATTACGAAAAATATGTGATTTTTAGTGTAACCGTTTTCGAAAATTTTCAATTATCTCGAAAAATTTCACTTTTTTTGACGTGAAAACTTTTTGATATCTATGATTATTCGTATTTCCATTGAATTCAGAATGCTTCGCAAAAAAATCGCACGTAATTTCGAAATGTAACGAAGAAATTGTAGTTTCGGCAGCTAGCTTTTCCACAATTTATGATATATTTGGAAAAAAAGACATTTTTTGAGCGGATTTTTTCTCGGCATTTAAGATATACCATAAATCTATTTAATTACGAACGTTTTGCAACAAAAGCGGTTAATAATTTCGAAACATTACGAAAAATATGTGATTTTTAGTGTTACCGTTTCCGAAAATTTTCAATTATCTCGAAAAATTTCACTTTTTTTGACGTGAAAACTTCTTGATATCTATGATTATTCGTATTTCCATTGAATTCAGAATGCTTCGCAAAAAAATCGCACCTAATTTCGAAATATAACGAAGAAATTGTGGTTTCGGCAATTAGTTTTTCTAACATTTATGATCAATTTGGAAAAAAAGGACGTTTTTTGAGCGGATTTTTTCTCAGCATTTAAGATATACCATAAATCTATTTAATTATGAAAGTTTTACAACAAAAGCGGTTAATAATTTCGAAGAATTACGAAAAATATGTTCATTTTAGTGTAACCGTTTCCGAAAATTTTCAATTATCTCGAAAAATTTCACTTTTTTTGACGTGAAAACTTCTTGAAATCGATGATTATTCGTATTTGCATTGAATTCAGAATGCTTCGCAAAAAAATCGCACCTAATTTCGAAATGTAACGAAGAAATTGTGGTTTCGGCAGCTAGCTTTTCCACAATTTTTGATATATTTGGAAAAAAAAGACGTTTTTTGAGCTGATTTTTTCTCAACATTTAAGATATACCATAAATCTATTAAATTATGAACGTTTTGCAACAAAAGCAATTAATAATTTCGAAAAATTACGAAAAATATGTGATTTTTAGTGTAACCGTTTCCGAAAATTTTCAATTATCTCGAAAAATTTCACTCTTTTTGACGTGAAAACTTTTTGATATCTATGATTATTCGTATTTCCTTTGAATTCAGAATGCTTCGCAAAAAAATCGCACGTAATTTCGAAATGTAACGAAGAAATTGTAGTTTCGGCAGCTAGCTTTTCCACAATTTATGATATATTTGGAAAAAAAGACGTTTTTTGAGCGGATTTTTTCTCGGCATTTAAGATATACCATAAATCTATTTAATTATGAACGTTTTGCAACAAAAGCGGTTAATAATTTCGAAAAATTACGAAAAATATGTGATTTTTAGTGTAACCGTTTCCGAAAAGTTTCAATTATCTCGAAAAATTTCACTTTTTTTGAAGTGAAAACTTCTTGATAACTACGATTATTCGTATTTCCATTGAATTGAGAACGCTTCGCAAAAAAATCGCACCTAATTTCGAAATATAACGAAGAAATTGTGGTTTCGGCAATTAGTTTTTCTAACATTTATGATCAATTTGGAAAAAAAGGACGTTTTTGAGCGGATTTTTTCTCAGCATTTAAGATATACCATAAATCTATTTAATTATGAAAGTTTTACAACAAAAGCGGTTAATAATTTCGAAAAATTACGAAAAATACGTGATTTTTAGTGTAACCATTTCCGAAAATTTTCAATTACCTCGAAAAATTTCACTCTTTTTGACGTGAAAACTTTTTGATATCTATGATTATTCGTATTTCCATTGAATTCAGAATGCTTCGCAAAAAAATCGCACCTAATTTCGAAATATAACGAAGAAATTGTGGTTTCGGCAGCTAGTTTTTCTAACATTTATGATCAATTTGGAAAAAAGGACGTTTTTTGAGCGGATTTTTTCTCAGCATTTAAGATATACCATAAATCTATTTAATTATGAACGTTTTGCAACAAAAGCGGTTAATAATTTCGAAAAATTACGAAAAATATGTGATTTTTAGTGTAACCGTTTTCGAAAATTTTCAATTATCTCGAAAAATTTCACTTTTTTTGACGTGAAAACTTTTTGATATCTATGATTATTCGTATTTCCATTGAATTCAGAATGCTTCGCAAAAAAATCGCACGTAATTTCGAAATGTAACGAAGAAATTGTAGTTTCGGCAGCTAGCTTTTCCACAATTTATGATATATTTGGAAAAAAGACATTTTTTGAGCGGATTTTTTCTCGGCATTTAAGATATACCATAAATCTATTTAATTACGAACGTTTTGCAACAAAAGCGGTTAATAATTTCGAAACATTACGAAAAATATGTGATTTTTAGTGTTACCGTTTCCGAAAATTTTCAATTATCTCGAAAAATTTCACTTTTTTTGACGTGAAAACTTCTTGATATCTATGATTATTCGTATTTCCATTGAATTCAGAATGCTTCGCAAAAAAATCGCACCTAATTTCGAAATATAACGAAGAAATTGTGGTTTCGGCAATTAGTTTTTCTAACATTTATGATCAATTTGGAAAAAAAGGACGTTTTTTGAGCGGATTTTTTCTCAGCATTTAAGATATACCATAAATCTATTTAATTATGAAAGTTTTACAACAAAAGCGGTTAATAATTTCGAAAAATTACGAAAAATATGTGATTTTTAGTGTAACCGTTTCCGAAAATTTTCAATTATCTCGAAAAATTTCACTTTTTTTGACGTGAAAACTTCTTGAAATCGATGATTATTCGTATTTGCATTGAATTGAGAACGCTTCGCAAAAAAATCGCACCTAATTTCGAAATGTAACGAAGAAATTGTGGTTTCGGCAGCTAGCTTTTCCACAATTTTTGATATATTTGGAAAAAAAGACGTTTTTTGAGCTGATTTTTTCTCAGCATTTAAGATATACCATAAATCTATTAAATTATGAACGTTTTGCAACAAAAGCAATTAATAATTTCGAAAAATTACGAAAAATATGTGATTTTTAGTGTAACCGTTTCCGAAAATTTTCAATTATCTCGAAAAATTTGACTTTTTTTTTCGTGAAAACTTCTTGAAATCGATGATTATTCGTATTTGCATTGAATTGAGAACGCTTCGCAAAAAAATCGTACCTAATTTCGAAATGTAACGAAGAAATTGTGGTTTCGGCAGCTAGCTATTCCACAATTTTTGATATATTTGGAAAAAAAAGACGTTTTTTGAGCGGATTTTTTCTCAGCATTTAAGATATACCATAAATCTATTAAGATATGAACGTTTTGCAACAAAAGCGGTTAATAATCTCGAAAAATTACGAAAAATATGTGATTTTTAGTGTAACCGTTTCCGAAAATTTTCAATTATCTCGAAAAATTTCACTTTTTTTGACGTGAAAACTTCTTGAAATCGATGATTATTCGTATTTGCATTGAATTGAGAACGCTTCGCAAAAAAATCGTACCTAATTTCGAAATGTAACGAAGAAATTGTGGTTTCGGCAGCTAGCTATTCCACAATTTTTGATATATTTGGAAAAAAAAGACGTTTTTGGAGCGGATTTTTTCTCAGCATTTAAGATATACCATAAATCTATTAAGATATGAACGTTTTGCAACAAAAGCGGTTAATAATCTCGAAAAATTACGAAAAATATGTGATTTTTAGTGTAACCGTTTCCGAAAATTTTCAATTATCTCGAAAAATTTCACATTTTTTGACGTGAAAACTTCTTGAAATCGATGATTATTCGTATTTGCATTGAATTGAGAACGCTTCGCAAAAAAATCGCACCTAATTTCGAAATGTAACGAAGAAATTGTGGTTTCGGCAGCTAGCTTTTCCACAATTTTAGATATATTTGGAAAAAAGGACGTTTTTTGAGCGGATTTTTTCTCAGCATTTAAGATATACCATAAATCTATTTAATTATGAACGTTTTGCAACAAAAGCGGTTAATAATTTCGAAAAATTACGAAAAATATGTGATTTTTAGTGTAACCGTTTTCGAAAATTTTCAATTATCTCGAAAAATTTCACTTTTTTTGACGTGAAAACTTTTTGATATCTATGATTATTCGTATTTCCATTGAATTCAGAATGCTTCGCAAAAAAATCGCACGTAATTTCGAAATGTAACGAAGAAATTGTAGTTTCGGCAGCTAGCTTTTCCACAATTTATGATATATTTGGAAAAAAAGACATTTTTTGAGCGGATTTTTTCTCGGCATTTAAGATATACCATAAATCTATTTAATTACGAACGTTTTGCAACAAAAGCGGTTAATAATTTCGAAACATTACGAAAAATATGTGATTTTTAGTGTTACCGTTTCCGAAAATTTTCAATTATCTCGAAAAATTTCACTTTTTTTGACGTGAAAACTTCTTGATATCTATGATTATTCGTATTTCCATTGAATTCAGAATGCTTCGCAAAAAAATCGCACCTAATTTCGAAATATAACGAAGAAATTGTGGTTTCGGCAATTAGTTTTTCTAACATTTATGATCAATTTGGAAAAAAAGGACGTTTTTTGAGCGGATTTTTTCTCAGCATTTAAGATATACCATAAATCTATTTAATTATGAAAGTTTTACAACAAAAGCGGTTAATAATTTCGAAAAATTACGAAAAATATGTGATTTTTAGTGTAACCGTTTCCGAAAATTTTCAATTATCTCGAAAAATTTCACTTTTTTTGACGTGAAAACTTCTTGAAATCGATGATTATTCGTATTTGCATTGAATTGAGAACGCTTCGCAAAAAAATCGCACCTAATTTCGAAATGTAACGAAGAAATTGTGGTTTCGGCAGCTAGCTTTTCCACAATTTTTGATATATTTGGAAAAAAAGACGTTTTTTGAGCTGATTTTTTCTCAGCATTTAAGATATACCATAAATCTATTAAATTATGAACGTTTTGCAACAAAAGCAATTAATAATTTCGAAAAATTACGAAAAATATGTGATTTTTAGTGTAACCGTTTCCGAAAATTTTCAATTATCTCGAAAAATTTGACTTTTTTTTTCGTGAAAACTTCTTGAAATCGATGATTATTCGTATTTGCATTGAATTGAGAACGCTTCGCAAAAAAATCGTACCTAATTTCGAAATGTAACGAAGAAATTGTGGTTTCGGCAGCTAGCTATTCCACAATTTTTGATATATTTGGAAAAAAAAGACGTTTTTTGAGCGGATTTTTTCTCAGCATTTAAGATATACCATAAATCTATTAAGATATGAACGTTTTGCAACAAAAGCGGTTAATAATCTCGAAAAATTACGAAAAATATGTGATTTTTAGTGTAACCGTTTCCGAAAATTTTCAATTATCTCGAAAAATTTCACTTTTTTTGACGTGAAAACTTCTTGAAATCGATGATTATTCGTATTTGCATTGAATTGAGAACGCTTCGCAAAAAAATCGTACCTAATTTCGAAATGTAACGAAGAAATTGTGGTTTCGGCAGCTAGCTATTCCACAATTTTTGATATATTTGGAAAAAAAAGACGTTTTTTGAGCGGATTTTTTCTCAGCATTTAAGATATACCATAAATCTATTAAGATATGAACGTTTTGCAACAAAAGCGGTTAATAATCTCGAAAAATTACGAAAAATATGTGATTTTTAGTGTAACCGTTTCCGAAAATTTTCAATTATCTCGAAAAATTTCACTTTTTTTGACGTGAAAACTTCTTGAAATCGATGATTATTCGTATTTGCATTGAATTGAGAACGCTTCGCAAAAAAATCGCACCTAATTTCGAAATGTAACGAAGAAATTGTGGTTTCGGCAGCTAGCTTTTCCACAATTTTAGATATATTTGGAAAAAAAAGACGTTTTTTGAGCTGATTTTTTCTCAGCATTTAAGATATACCATAAATCTATTAAATTATGAACGTTTTGCAACAAAAGCAATTAATAATTTCGAAAAATTACGAAAAATATGTGATTTTTAGTGTAACCGTTTCCGAAAATTTTCAATTATCTCGAAAAATTTCACTCTTTTTGACGTGAAAACTTTTTGATATCTATGATTATTCGTATTTCCTTTGAATTCAGAATGCTTCGAAAAAAATCGCACGTAATTTCGAAATGTAACGAAGAAATTGTAGTTTCGGCAGCTAGCTTTTCCACAATTTATGATATATTTGGAAAAAAAGACGTTTTTTGAGCGGATTTTTTCTCGGCATTTAAGATATACCATAAATCTATTTAATTATGAACGTTTTGCAACAAAAGCGGTTAATAATTTCGAAAAATTACGAAAAATATGTGATTCTTAGTGTAACCGTTTCCGAAAAGTTTCAATTATCTCGAAAAATTTCACTTTTTTTGACGTGAAAACTTCTTGATAACTACGATTATTCGTATTTCCATTGAATTGAGAACGCTTCGCAAAAAAATCGCACCTAATTTCGAAATATAACGAAGAAATTGTGGTTTCGGCAATTAGTTTTTCTAACATTTATGATCAATTTGGAAAAAAAGGACGTTTTTGAGCGGATTTTTTCTCAGCATTTAAGATATACCATAAATCTATTTAATTATGAAAGTTTTACAACAAAAGCGGTTAATAATTTCGAAAAATTACGAAAAATACGTGATTTTTAGTGTAACCATTTCCGAAAATTTTCAATTATCTCGAAAAATTTCACTCTTTTTGACGTGAAAACTTTTTGATATCTATGATTATTCGTATTTCCATTGAATTCAGAATGCTTCGCAAAAAAATCGCACCTAATTTCGAAATATAACGAAGAAATTGTGGTTTCGGCAGCTAGTTTTTCTAACATTTATGATCAATTTGGAAAAAAAGGACGTTTTTTGAGCGGATTTTTTCTCAGCATTTAAGATATACCATAAATCTATTTAATTATGAACGTTTTGCAACAAAAGCGGTTAATAATTTCGAAAAATTACGAAAAATATGTGATTTTTAGTGTAACCGTTTTCGAAAATTTTCAATTATCTCGAAAAATTTCACTTTTTTTGACGTGAAAACTTTTTGATATCTATGATTATTCGTATTTCCATTGAATTCAGAATGCTTCGCAAAAAAATCGCACCTAATTTCGAAATATAACGAAGAAATTGTGGTTTCGGCAATTAGTTTTTCAAACATTTATGATCAATTTGGAAAAAAAGGACGTTTTTTGAGCGGATTTTTTCTCAGCATTTAAGATATACCATAAATCTATTTAATTATGAAAGTTTTACAACAAAAGCGGTTAATAATTTCGAAAAATTACGAAAAATATGTGATTTTTAGTGTAACCGTTTCCGAAAATTTTCAATTATCTCGAAAAATTTCACTTTTTTTGACGTGAAAACTTCTTGAAATCGATGATTATTCGTATTTGCATTGAATTGAGAACGCTTCGCAAAAAAAACGCACCTAATTTCGAAATGTAACGAAGAAATTGTGGTTTCCGCAGCTAGCTTTTCCACAATTTTTGATATATTTGGAAAAAAAAGACGTTTTTTGAGCTGATTTTTTCTCAGCATTTAAGATATACCATAAATCTATTAAATTATGAACGTTTTGCAACAAAAGCAATTAATAATTTCGAAAAATTACGAAAAATATGTGATTTTTAGTGTAACCGTTTCCGAAAATTTTCAATTATCTCGAAAAATTTATTTTTTTTGACGTGAAAACTTCTTGAAATCGATGATTATTCGTATTTGCATTGAATTGAGAACGCTTCGCAAAAAAATCGTACCTAATTTCGAAATGTAACGAAGAAATTGTGGTTTCGGCAGCTAGCTTTTAAACAATTTTTGATATATTTGGAAAAAAAAGACGTTTTTTGAGCGGATTTTTTCTCAGCATTTAAGATATACCATAAATCTATTAAGATATGAACGTTTTGCAACAAAAGCGGTTAATAATCTCGAAAAATTACGAAAAATATGTGATTTTTAGTGTAACCGTTTCCGAAAATTTTCAATTATCTCGAAAAATTTCACTTTTTTTGACGTGAAAACTTCTTGATATCGATGATTATTCGTATTTGCATTGAATTGAGAACGCTTCGCAAAAAAATCGCACCTAATTTCGAAATGTAACGAAGAAATTGTGGTTTCGGCAGCTAGCTTTTCCACAATTATTGAAATATTTGGAAAAAAAAGACGTTTTTTGAGCGGATTTTTTCTCAGCATTTAAGATATACCATAAATCTATTAAATTATGAACGTTTTGCAACAAAAGCGGTTAATAATCTCGAAAAATTACGAACAATATGTGATTTTTAGTGTAACCGTTTCCGAAAAGTTTCAATTATCTCGAAAAATTTCACTCTTTTTGACGTGAAAACTTTTTGATATCTATGATTATTCGTATTTCCATTGAATTCAGAATGCTTCGCAAAAAAATCGCACCTAATTTCGAAATATAACGAAGAAATTGTGGTTTCGGCAGCTAGTTTTTCTAACATTTATGATCAATTTGGAAAAAAAGGACGTTTTTTGAGCGGATTTTTTCTCAGCATTTAAGATATACCATAAATCTATTTAATTATGAACGTTTTGCAACAAAAGCGGTTAATAATTTCGAAAAATTACGAAAAATATGTGATTTTTAGTGTAACCGTTTTCGAAAATTTTCAATTATCTCGAAAAATTTCACTTTTTTTGACGTGAAAACTTTTTGATATCTATGATTATTCGTATTTCCATTGAATTCAGAATGCTTCGCAAAAAAATCGCACGTAATTTCGAAATGTAACGAAGAAATTGTAGTTTCGGCAGCTAGCTTTTCCACAATTTATGATATATTTGGAAAAAAAGACATTTTTTGAGCGGATTTTTTCTCGGCATTTAAGATATACCATAAATCTATTTAATTACGAACGTTTTGCAACAAAAGCGGTTAATAATTTCGAAACATTACGAAAAATATGTGATTTTTAGTGTTACCGTTTCCGAAAATTTTCAATTATCTCGAAAAATTTCACTTTTTTTGACGTGAAAACTTCTTGATATCTATGATTATTCGTATTTGCATTGAATTGAGAACGCTTCGCAAAAAAATCGTACCTAATTTCGAAATGTAACGAAGAAATTGTGGTTTCGGCAGCTAGCTATTCCACAATTTTTGATATATTTGGAAAAAAAAGACGTTTTTTGAGCGGATTTTTTCTCAGCATTTAAGATATACCATAAATCTATTAAGATATGAACGTTTTGCAACAAAAGCGGTTAATAATCTCGAAAAATTACGAAAAATATGTGATTTTTAGTGTAACCGTTTCCGAAAATTTTCAATTATCTCGAAAAATTTCACTTTTTTTGACGTGAAAACTTCTTGATATCGATGATTATTCGTATTTGCATTGAATTGAGAACGCTTCGCAAAAAAATCGCACCTAATTTCGAAATGTAACGAAGAAATTGTGGTTTCGGCAGCTAGCTTTTCCACAATTATTGAAATATTTGGAAAAAAAAGACGTTTTTTGAGCGGATTTTTTCTCAGCATTTAAGATATACCATAAATCTATTAAATTATGAACGTTTTGCAACAAAAGCGGTTAATAATCTCGAAAAATTACGAACAATATGTGATTTTTAGTGTAACCGTTTCCGAAAAGTTTCAATTATCTCGAAAAATTTCACTCTTTTTGACGTGAAAACTTTTTGATATCTATGATTATTCGTATTTCCATTGAATTCAGAATGCTTCGCAAAAAAATCGCACCTAATTTCGAAATATAACGAAGAAATTGTGGTTTCGGCAGCTAGTTTTTCTAACATTTATGATCAATTTGGAAAAAAAGGACGTTTTTTGAGCGGATTTTTTCTCAGCATTTAAGATATACCATAAATCTATTTAATTATGAACGTTTTGCAACAAAAGCGGTTAATAATTTCGAAAAATTACGAAAAATATGTGATTTTTAGTGTAACCGTTTTCGAAAATTTTCAATTATCTCGAAAAATTTCACTTTTTTTGACGTGAAAACTTTTTGATATCTATGATTATTCGTATTTCCATTGAATTCAGAATGCTTCGCAAAAAAATCGCACGTAATTTCGAAATGTAACGAAGAAATTGTAGTTTCGGCAGCTAGCTTTTCCACAATTTATGATATATTTGGAAAAAAAGACATTTTTTGAGCGGATTTTTTCTCGGCATTTAAGATATACCATAAATCTATTTAATTACGAACGTTTTGCAACAAAAGCGGTTAATAATTTCGAAACATTACGAAAAATATGTGATTTTTAGTGTTACCGTTTCCGAAAATTTTCAATTATCTCGAAAAATTTCACTTTTTTTGACGTGAAAACTTCTTGATATCTATGATTATTCGTATTTCCATTGAATTCAGAATGCTTCGCAAAAAAATCGCACCTAATTTCGAAATATAACGAAGAAATTGTGGTTTCGGCAATTAGTTTTTCTAACATTTATGATCAATTTGGAAAAAAAGGACGTTTTTTGAGCGGATTTTTTCTCAGCATTTAAGATATACCATAAATCTATTTAATTATGAAAGTTTTACAACAAAAGCGGTTAATAATTTCGAAAAATTACGAAAAATATGTGATTTTTAGTGTAACCGTTTCCGAAAATTTTCAATTATCTCGAAAAATTTCACTTTTTTTGACGTGAAAACTTCTTGAAATCGATGATTATTCGTATTTGCATTGAATTGAGAACGCTTCGCAAAAAAATCGCACCTAATTTCGAAATGTAACGAAGAAATTGTGGTTTCGGCAGCTAGCTTTTCCACAATTTTTGATATATTTGGAAAAAAAAGACGTTTTTTGAGCGGATTTTTTCTCAGCATTTAAGATATACCATAAATCTATTAAATTATGAACGTTTTGCAACAAAAGCGGTTAATAATCTCGAAAAATTACGAACAATATGTGATTTTTAGTGTAACCGTTTCCGAAAAGTTTCAATTATCTCGAAAAATTTCACTCTTTTTGACGTGAAAACTTTTTGATATCTATGATTATTCGTATTTCCATTGAATTCAGAATGCTTCGCAAAAAAATCGCACCTAATTTCGAAATGTAACGAAGAAATTGTGGTTTCGGCAGCTAGTTTTTCTAACATTTATGATCAATTTGGAAAAAAAGGACGTTTTTTGAGCGGATTTTTTCTCAGCATTTAAGATATACCATAAATCTATTTAATTATGAACGTTTTGCAACAAAAGCGGTTAATAATTTCGAAAAATTACGAAAAATATGTGATTTTTAGTGTAACCGTTTTCGAAAATTTTCAATTATCTCGAAAAATTTCACTTTTTTTGACGTGAAAACTTTTTGATATCTATGATTATTCGTATTTCCATTGAGTTCAGAATGCTTCGCAAAAAAATCGCACGTAATTTCGAAATGTAACGAAGAAATTGTAGTTTCGGCAGCTAGCTTTTCCACAATTTATGATATATTTGGAAAAAAAGACGTTTTTTGAGCGGATTTTTTCTCGGCATTTAAGATATACCATAAATCTATTTAATTATGAACGTTTTGCAACAAAAGCGGTTAATAATTTCGAAACATTACGAAAAATACGTGATTTTTAGTGTAACCGTTTCCGAAAATTTTCAATTATCTCGAAAAATTTCACTCTTTTTGACGTGAAAACTTTTTGATATCTATGATTATTCGTATTTCCATTGAATTGAGAACGCTTCGCAAAAAAATCGCCCCTAATTTTGAAATATAACGAAGAAATTGTGGTTTCGGCAATTAGTTTTTCTAACATTTATGATCAATTTGGAAAAAAAGGACGTTTTTGAGCGGATTTTTTCTCAGCATTTAAGATATACCATAAATCTATTTAATTATGAAAGTTTTACAACAAAAGCGGTTAATAATTTCGAAAAATTACGAAAAATACGTGATTTTTAGTGTAACCGTTTCCGAAAATTTTCAATTATCTCGAAAAATTTCACTCTTTTTGACGTGAAAACTTTTTGATATCTATGATTATTCGTATTTCCATTGAATTCAGAATGCTTCGCAAAAAAATCGCACCTAATTTCGAAATATAACGAAGAAATTGTGGTTTCGGCAGCTAGTTTTTCTAACATTTATGATCAATTTGGAAAAAAAGGACGTTTTTTGAGCGGATTTTTTCTCAGCATTTAAGATATACCATAAATCTATTTAATTATGAACGTTTTGCAACAAAAGCGGTTAATAATTTCGAAAAATTACGAAAAATATGTGATTTTTAGTGTAACCGTTTTCGAAAATTTTCAATTATCTCGAAAAATTTCACTTTTTTTGACGTGAAAACTTTTTGATATCTATGATTATTCGTATTTCCATTGAATTCAGAATGCTTCGCAAAAAAATCGCACCTAATTTCGAAATATAACGAAGAAATTGTGGTTTCGGCAATTAGTTTTTCTAACATTTATGATCAATTTGGAAAAAAAGGACGTTTTTTGAGCGGATATTTTCTCAGCATTAAAGATATACCATAAATCTATTTAATTATGAAAGTTTTATAACAAAAGCGGTTAATAATTTCGAAAAATTACGAAAAATATGTGATTTTTAGTGTAACCGTTTCCGAAAATTTTCAATTATCTCGAAAAATTTCACTTTTTTTGACGTGAAAACTTCTTGAAATCGATGATTATTCGTATTTGCATTGAATTGAGAACGCTTCGCAAAAAAATCGCACCTAATTTCGAAATGTAACGAAGAAATTGTGGTTTCGGCAGCTAGCTTTTCCACAATTTTTGATATATTTGGAAAAAAAAGACGTTTTTTGAGCGGATTTTTTCTCAGCATTTAAGATATACCATAAATCTATTTAATTATGAAAGTTTTACAACAAAAGCGGTTAATAATTTCGAAAAATTACGAAAAATACGTGATTTTTAGTGTAACCGTTTCCGAAAATTTTCAATTATCTCGAAAAATTTCACTTTTTTTACGTGAAAACCTCTTGATATCTATGATTATTCGTATTTGCATTGAATTGAGAACGCTTCGCAAAAAAATCGTACCTAATTTCGAAATGTAACGAAGAAATTGTGGTTTCGGCAGCTAGCTTTTCCACAATTTTTGATATATTTGGAAAAAAAAGACGTTTTTTGAGCGAGTTTTTTCTCAGCATTTAAGATATACCATAAATCTATTAAGATATGAACGTTTTGCAACAAAAGCGGTTAATAATCTCGAAAAATTACGAAAAATATGTGATTTTTAGTGTAACCGTTTCCGAAAATTTTCAATTTTCTCGAAAAATTTCACTTTTTTTGACCTGAAAACTTCTTGAAATCGATGATTATTCGTATTTGCATTGAATTGAGAACGCTTCGCAAAAAAATCGCACCTAATTTCGAAATGTAACGAAGAAATTGTGGTTTCGGCAGCTAGCTTTTCCACAATTTTTGAAATATTTGGAAAAAAAAGACGTTTTTTGAGCGGATTTTTCTCAGCATTTAAGATATACCATAAATCTATTTAATTATGAACGTTTTGCAACAAAAGCGGTTAATAATTTCGAAAAATTACGAAAAATATGTGATTTTTAGTGTAACCGTTTTCGAAAATTTTCAATTATCTCGAAAAATTTCACTTTTTTTGACATGAAAACTTTTCGATATCTATGATTATTCGTATTTCCATTGAATTCAGAATGCTTCGCAAAAAAATCGCACCTGATTTCGAAATATAACGAAGAAATTGTGGTTTCGGCAGCTAGCTTTTTTACAATTTATGATATATTTGGAAAAGAAGGACGTTTTTTGAGCTGATTTCTTCTCTGCATTTAAGATATACCATAAATCTATTAAATTATGAACGGTTTGCAACAAAAGCGGTTAATAATTTCGAAAAATTACGAAAAATATGTGATTTTTAGTGTAACCGTTTCCGAAAATTTTCAATTATCTCGAAAAATTTCACTCTTTTTGACGTGAAAACTTTTTGATATCTATGATTATTCGTATTTCCATTGAATTCAGAACGCTTCGCAAAAAAATCGCACGTAATTTCGAAATGTAACGAAGAAATTGTAGTTTCGGCAGCTAGCTTTTCCACAATTTATGATACATTTGGAAAAAAAGGACGTTTTTTGAGCGGATTTTTTCTCGGCATTTAAGATATACCATAAATCTATTTAATTATGGTCGTTTTGCAACAAAAGCGGTTAATAATTTCGAAAAATTACGAAAAATATGTGATTTTTAGTGTAACCGTTTCCGAAAAGTTTCAATTATCTCGAAAAATTTCACTTTTTTTGACGTGAAAACTTCTTGATATCTATGAGTATTCGTATTTCCATTTAATTGAGAACGCTTCGCAAAAAAATCGCACCTAATTTCGAAATATAACGAAGAAATTGTGGTTTCGGCAATTAGTTTTTCTAACATTTATGATCAATTTGGAAAAAAAGGACGTTTTTTGAGCGGATTTTTTCTCAGCATTTAAGATATACCATAAATCTATTTAATTATGAAAGTTTTACAACAAAAGCGGTTAATAATTTCGAAAAATTACGAAAAATATGTGATTTTTAGTGTAACCGTTTCCGAAAATTTTCAATTATCTCGAAAAATTTCACTTTTTTTACGTGAAAACCTCTTGATATCTATGATTATTCGTATTTGCATTGAATTGAGAACGCTTCGCAAAAAAATCGTACCTAATTTCGAAATGTAACGAAGAAATTGTGGTTTCGGCAGCTAGCTTTTCCACAATTTTTGATATATTTGGAAAAAAAAGACGTTTTTTGAGCGGATTTTTTCTCAGCATTTAAGATATACCATAAATCTATTAAGATATGAACGTTTTGCAACAAAAGCGGTTAATAATCTCGACAAATTACGAAAAATATGTGATTTTTAGTGCAACCGTTTCCGAAAATTTTCAATTATCTCGAAAAATTTCACTTTTTTTACGTGAAAACCTCTTGATATCTATGATTATTCGTATTTGCATTGAATTGAGAACGCTTCGCAAAAAAATCGTACCTAATTTCGAAATGTAACGAAGAAATTGTGGTTTCGGCAGCTAGCTTTTCCACAATTTTTGATATATTTGGAAAAAAAAGACGTTTTTTGAGCGGATTTTTTTTCAGCATTTAAGATATACCATAAATCTATTAAGATATGAACGTTTTGCAACAAAAGCGGTTATTAATCTCGAAAAATTACGAAAAATATGTGGTTTTTAGTGTAACCGTTTCCGAAAATTTTTAATTATCTCGAAAAATTTCACTTTTTTTGACGTGAAAACTTCTTGATATCGATGATTATTCGTATTTGCATTGAATTGAGAACGCTTCGCAAAAAAATCGCACCTAATTTCGAAATGTAACGAAGAAATTGTGGTTTCGGCAGCTAGCTTTTCCACAATTATTGAAATATTTGGAAAAAAAAGACGTTTTTTGAGCGGATTTTTTCTCAGCATTTAAGATATACCATAAATCTATTAAGATATGAACGTTTTGCAACAAAAGCGGTTAATAATCTCGAAAAATTACGAACAATATGTGATTTTTAGTGTAACCGTTTCCGAAAAGTTTCAATTATCTCGAAAAATTTCACTCTTTTTGACGTGAAAACTTTTTGATATCTATGATTATTCGTATTTCCATTGAATTCAGAATGCTTCGCAAAAATATCGCACCTAATTTCGAAATATAACGAAGAAATTGTGGTTTCGGCAGCTAGTTTTTCTAACATTTATGATCAATTTGGAAAAAAAGGACGTTTTTTGAGCGGATTTTTTCTCAGCATTTAAGATATACCATAAATCTATTTAATTATGAACGTTTTCCAACAAAAGCGGTTAATAATTTCGAAAAATTACGAAAAATATGTGATTTTTAGTGTAACCGTTTTCGAAAATTTTCAATTATCTCGAAAAATTTCACTTCTTTTGACGTGAAAACTTTTTGATATCTATGATTATTCGTATTTCCATTGAATTCAGAATGCTTTGCAAAAAAATCGCACGTAATTTCGAAATGTAACGAAGAAATTGTAGTTTCGGCAGCTAGCTTTTCCACAATTTATGATATATTTGGAAAAAAAGACATTTTTTGAGCGGATTTTTTCTCGGCATTTAAGATATACCATAAATCTATTTAATTACGAACGTTTTGCAACAAAAGCGGTTAATAATTTCGAAAAATTACGAAAAATATGTGATTTTTAGTGTAACCGTTTTCGAAAATTTTCAATTATCTCGAAAAATTTCACTTTTTTTGACGTGAAAACTTTTTGATATCTATGATTATTCGTATTTGCATTGAATTGAGAACGCTTCGCAAAAAAATCGCACCTAATTTCGAAATGTAACGAAGAAATTGTGGTTTCGGCAGCTAGCTTTTCCACAATTTTTGATATATTTGGAAAAAAAAGACGTTTTTTGAGCGAGTTTTTTCTCAGCATTTAAGATATACCATAAATCTATTAAGATATGAACGTTTTGCAACAAAAGCGGTTAATAATCTCGAAAAATTACGAAAAATATGTGATTTTTAGTGTAACCGTTTCCGAAAATTTTCAATTATCTCGAAAAATTTCACTTTTTTTGACCTGAAAACTTCTTGAAATCGATGATTATTCGTATTTGCATTGAATTGAGAACGCTTCGCAAAAAAATCGCACCTAATTTCGAAATGTAACGAAGAAATTGTGGTTTCGGCAATTAGTTTTTCTAACATTTATGATCAATTTGGAAAAAAAGGACGTTTTTGAGCGGATTTTTTCTCAGCATTTAAGATATACCATAAATCTATTTAATTATGAAAGTTTTACAACAAAAGCGGTTAATAATTTCGAAAAATTACGAAAAATATGTGATTTTTAGTGTAACCGTTTCCGAAAATTTTCAATTATCTCGAAAAATTTCACTTTTTTTACGTGAAAACCTCTTGATATCTATGATTATTCGTATTTTCATTGAATTGAGAACGCTTCGCAAAAAAATCGGACGTAATTTCGAAATGTAACGAAGAAATTGTAGTTTCGGCAGCTAGCTTTTCCACAATTTATGATATATTTGGAAACAAAGACGTTTTTTGAGCTGATTTTTTCTCTGCATTTAAGATATACCATAAATCTATTTAATTATGAACGTTTTGCAACAGAAGCGGTTAATAATTTCGAAAAATTACGAAAAATGTGATTTTTAGTGTAACTGTTTCCGAAAAGTTTCAATTATCTCGAAAAATTTCACTTTTTTTACGTGAAAACCTCTTGATATCTATGATTATTCGTATTTGCATTGAATTGAGAACGCTTCGCAAAAAAATCGTACCTAATTTCGAAATGTAACGAAGAAATTGTGGTTTCGGCAGCTAGCTTTTCCACAATTTTTGATATATTTGGAAAAAAAGACATTTTTTGAGCGGATTTTTTCTCGGCATTTAAGATATACCATAAATCTATTTAATTACGAACGTTTTGCAACAAAAGCGGTTAATAATTTCGAAACATTACGAAAAATATGTGATTTTTAGTGTTACCGTTTCCGAAAATTTTCAATTATCTCGAAACATTTCACTTTTTTTACGTGAAAACCTCTTGATATCTATGATTATTCGTATTTGCATTGAATTGAGAACGCTTCGCAAAAAAATCGTACCTAATTTCGAAATGTAACGAAGAAATTGTGGTTTCGGCAGCTAGCTTTTCCACAATTTTTGATATATTTGGAAAAAAAGACATTTTTTGAGCGGATTTTTTCTCGGCATTTAAGATATACCATAAATCTATTTAATTACGAACGTTTTGCAACAAAAGCGGTTAATAATTTCGAAACATTACGAAAAATATGTGATTTTTAGTGTTACCGTTTCCGAAAATTTTCAATTATCTCGAAACATTTCACTTTTTTTACGTGAAAACCTCTTGATATCTATGATTATTCGTATTTGCATTGAATTGAGAACGCTTCGCAAAAAAATCGTACCTAATTTCGAAATGTAACGAAGAAATTGTGGTTTCGGCAGCTAGCTTTTCCACAATTTTTGATATATTTGGAAAAAAAAGACGTTTTTTGAGCGGATTTTTTCTCAGCATTTAAGATATACCATAAATCTATTAAGATATGAACGTTTTGCAACAAAAGCGGTTATTAATCTCGAAAAATTACGAAAAATATGTGGTTTTTAGTGTAACCGTTTCCGAAAATTTTCAATTATCTCGAAAAATTTCACTTTTTTTGACGTGAAAACTTCTTGATATCTATGATTATTCGTATTTGCATTGAATTGAGAACGCTTCGCAAAAAAATCGTACCTAATTTCGAAATGTAACGAAGAAATTGTGGTTTCGGCAGCTAGCTTTTCCACAATTTTTGATATATTTGGAAAAAAAAGACGTTTTTTGAGCGGATTTTTTCTCAGCATTTAAGATATACCATAAATCTATTAAGATATGAACGTTTTGCAACAAAAGCGGTTATTAATCTCGAAAAATTACGAAAAATATGTGGTTTTTAGTGTAACCGTTTCCGAAAATTTTCAATTATCTCGAAAAATTTCACTTTTTTTGACGTGAAAACTTCTTGATAACGATGATTATTCGTATTTGCATTGAATTGAGAACGCTTCGCAAAAAAATCGCACCTAATTTCGAAATGTAACGAAGAAATTGTGGTTTCGGCAGCTAGCTTTTCCACAATTATTGAAATATTTGGAAAAAAAAGACGTTTTTTGAGCGGATTTTTTCTCAGCATTTAAGATATACCATAAATCTATTAAGATATGAACATTTTGCAACAAAAGCGGTTAATAATCTCGAAAAATTACGAACAATATGTGATTTTTAGTGTAACCGTTTCCGAAAAGTTTCAATTATCTCGAAAAATTTCACTCTTTTTGACGTGAAAACTTTTTGATATCTATGATTATTCGTATTTCCATTGAATTCAGAATGCATCGCAAAAATATCGCACCTAATTTCGAAATATAACGAAGAAATTGTGGTTTCGGCAGCTAGTTTTTCTAACATTTATGATCAATTTGGAAAAAAAGGACGTTTTTTGAGCGGATTTTTTCTCAGCATTTAAGATATACCATAAATCTATTTAATTATGAACGTTTTGCAACAAAAGCGGTTAATAATTTCGAAAAATTACGAAAAATATGTGATTTTTAGTGTAACCGTTTTCGAAAATTTTCAATTATCTCGAAAAATTTCACTTTTATTGACGTGAAAACTTTTTGATATCTATGATTATTCGTATTTCCATTGAATTCAGAATGCTTTGCAAAAAAATCGCACGTAATTTCGAAATGTAACGAAGAAATTGTAGTTTCGGCAGCTAGCTTTTCCACAATTTATGATATATTTGGAAAAAAAGACATTTTTTGAGCGGATTTTTTCTCGGCATTTAAGATATACCATAAATCTATTTAATTACGAACGTTTTGCAACAAAAGCGGTTAATAATCTCGAAACATTACGAAAAATATGTGATTTTTAGTGTTACCGTTTCCGAAAATTTTCAATTATCTCGAAAAATTTCCCTTTTTTTGACGTGAAAACTTCTTGATATCTATGATTATTCGTATTTCCATTGAATTCAGAATGCTTCGCAAAAAAATCGCACCTAATTTCGAAATATAACGAAGAAATTGTGGTTTCGGCAATTAGTTTTTCTAACATTTATGATCAATTTGGAAAAAAAGGACGTTTTTTGAGCGGATTTTTTCTCAGCATTTAAGATATACCATAAATCTATTTAATTATGAAAGTTTTACAACAAAAGCGGTTAATAATTTCGAAAAATTACGAAAAATATGTGATTTTTAGTGTAACCGTTTCCGAAAATTTTCAATTATCTCGAAAAATTTCACTTTTTTTGACGTGAAAACTTCTTGAAATCGATGATTATTCGTATTTGCATTGAATTGAGAACGCTTCGCAAAAAAATCGCACCTAATTTCGAAATGTAACGAAGAAATTGTGGTTTCGGCAGCTAGCTTTTCCACAATTTTTGATATATTTGGAAAAAAAAGACGTTTTTTGAGCTGATTTTTTCTCAGCATTTAAGATATACCATAAATCTATTAAGATATGTACGTTTTGCAACAAAAGCGGTTAATAATCTCGAAAAATTACGAAAAATATGTGATTTTTAGTGTAACCGTTTCCGAAAATTTTCAATTATCTCGAAAAATTTCACTTTTTTTGACGTGAAAACTTCTTGATATCGATGATTATTCGTATTTGCATTGAATTGAGAACGCTTCGCAAAAAAATCGCACCTAATTTCGAAATATAACGAAGAAATTGTGGTTTCGGCAATTAGTTTTTCTAACATTTATGATCAATTTGGAAAAAAAGGACGTTTTTTGAGCGGATTTTTTCTCAGCATTTAAGATATACCATAAATCTATTTAATTATGAAAGTTTTACAACAAAAGCGGTTAATAATTTCGAAAAATTACGAAAAATATGTGATTTTTAGTGTAACCGTTTCCGAAAATTTACAATTATCTCGAAAAATTTCACTTTTTTTACGTGAAAACCTCTTGATATCTATGATTATTCGTATTTGCATTGAATTGAGAACGCTTCGCAAAAAAATCGTACCTAATTTCGAAATGTAACGAAGAAATTGTGGTTTCGGCAGCTAGCTTTTAAACAATTTTTGATATATTTGGAAAAAAAAGACGTTTTTTGAGCGGATTTTTTCTCAGCATTTAAGATATACCATAAATCTATTAAGATATGAACGTTTTGCAACAAAAGCGGTTAATAATCTCGAAAAATTACGAAAAATATGTGATTTTTAGTGTAACCGTTTCCGAAAATTTTCAATTATCTCCAAAAATTTCACTTTTTTTACGTGAAAACCTCTTGATATCTATGATTATTCGTATTTGCATTGAATTGAGAACGCTTCGCAAAAAAATCGTACCTAATTTCGAAATGTAACGAAGAAATTGTGGTTTCGGCAGCTAGCTTTTCCACAATTTTTGATATATTTGGAAAAAAAAGACGTTTTTTGAGCGGATGTTTTCTCAGCATTTAAGATATACCATAAATCTATTAAATTATGAACGTTTTGCAACAAAAGCGGTTAATAATCTCGAAAAATTACGAACAATATGTGATTTTTAGTGTAACCGTTTCCGAAAAGTTTCAATTAACTCGAAAGATTTCACTCTTTTTGACGTGAAAACTTTTTGATATCTATGATTATTCGTATTTCCATTGAATTCAGAATGCTTCACAAAAAAATCGCACCTAATTTCGAAATGTAGCGAAGAAATTGTGGTTTCGGCAGCTAGTTTTTCTAACATTTATGATGAATTTGGAAAAAAAGGACGTTTTTTGAGCGGATTTTTTCTCAGCATTTAAGATATACCATAAATCTATTTAATTATGAACGTTTTGCAACAATAGCGGTTAATAATTTCGAAAAATTACGAAAAATATGTGATTTTTAGTGTAACCGTTTTCGAAAATTTTCAATTATCTCGAAAAATTTCACTTTTTTTGACGTGAAAACTTTTTGATATCTATGATTATTCGTATTTCCATTGAATTCAGAATGCTTCGCAAAAAAATCGCACCTGATTTCGAAATATAACGAAGAAATTTTGGTTTCGGCAGCTAGCTTTTCTACAATTTATGATATATTTGGAAAAGAAGGACGTTTTTTGAGCTGATTTCTTCTCTGCATTTAAGATATACCATAAATCTATTAAATTATGAACGTTTTGCAACAAAAGCGGTTAATAATTTCGAAAAATTACGAAAAATATGTGATTTTTAGTGTAACCGTTTCCGAAAATTTTCAATTATCTCGAAAAATTTCACTCTTTTTGACGTGAAAACTTCTTGATATCTATGATTATTCGTATTTCCATTGAATTCAGAATGCTTCGCAAAAAAATCGCACCTGATTTCGAAATATAACGAAGAAATTGTAGTTTCGGCAGCTAGCTTTTCCACAATTTATGATATATTTGGAAAAAAAGACGTTTTTTGAGCGGATTTTTTCTCGGCATTTAAGATATACCATAAATCTATTTAATTATGAACGTTTTGCAACAAAAGCGGTTAATAATTTCGAAAAATTACGAAAAATATGTGATTTTTAGTGTGACCGTTTCCGAAAAGTTTCAATTATCTCGAAAAATTTCACTTTTTTTGACGTGAAAACTTCTTGATAACTATGATTATTCGTATTTCCATTGAATTGAGAACGCTTCGCAAAAAAATCGCACCTAATTTCGAAATATAACGAAGAAATTGTGGTTTCGGCAATTAGTTTTTCTAACATTTATGATCAATTTGGAAAAAAAGGACGTTTTTGAGCGGATTTTTTCTCAGCATTTAAGATATACCATAAATCTATTTAATTATGAAAGTTTTACAACAAAAGCGGTTAATAATTTCGAAAAATTACGAAAAATATGTGATTTTTAGTGTAACCGTTTCCGAAAATTTTCAATTATCTCGAAAAATTTCACTTTTTTTACGTGAAAACCTCTTGATATCTATGATTATTCGTATTTTCATTGAATTGAGAACGCTTCGCAAAAAAATCGGACGTAATTTCGAAATGTAACGAAGAAATTGTAGTTTCGGCAGCTAGCTTTTCCACAATTTATGATATATTTGGAAACAAAGACGTTTTTTGAGCTGATTTTTTCTCTGCATTTAAGATATACCATAAATCTATTTAATTATGAACGTTTTGCAACAGAAGCGGTTAATAATTTCGAAAAATTACGAAAAATGTGATTTTTAGTGTAACTGTTTCCGAAAAGTTTCAATTATCTCGAAAAATTTCACTTTTTTGACGTGAAAACTTCTTGATATCTATGATTATTCGTATTTGCATTGAATTGAGAACGCTTCGCAAAAAAATCGCACGTAATTTCGAAATGTAACGAAGAAATTGTGGTTTCGGCAGCTAGCTTTTCCACAATTTTTGATATATTTGGAAAAAAAAGACGTTTTTTGAGCGGATTTTTTCTCAGCATTTAAGATATACCATAAATCTATTAAGATATGAACGTTTTGCAACAAAAGCGGTTAATAATCTCGAAAAATTACGAAAAATATGTGATTTTTAATGTAACCGTTTCCGAAAATTTTCAATTATATTAAAAATAACATGCCTTTTTGTTGCAACAAGTTCTCATTTTGAGAGATTCACGTTAAATCTAACATATTGTGCCAATATCCGCTTATATGTAAAGTTAATTGGTAATCAGGAAATATACAATCAGGAAAGATTCAAAGTGAAACCCTTAATTATTTGAGCAATGTAAAAAAATTAAGAGGAATTCATTTCTACCTTTTGCAGGACAGAAGTTGGACAGCAATCTCTTCCTCCTTTAATGTAATTGGATGAGATATCCTTCCTATTGGCAGCAATCTCCAAATCCATATCTGAGATATCTTTCTTGAAAGTTTCAATCTCCTACTTCTTTAAAATTCGTGGAAGGTTGAAAACGCAACAGTATTCTTCCTTTTCATCTAAAAATAAAAAAACATTGTAAATAAAGGAGATAACTAGTATTTAGCTGCAACTTCAATTAAATTACAGTTAAAATGGAACTAAATTAAAAATTTTTAATCCTTATTCAATTTTCAGACTAAATTATTTTGTTTCCTTAGCATGATTTAAATGTTTATGATTTCAAAACATCCAACGGATTCATTAATTTCCAGTGAACAAATTCATGATTAGTATAAATTTGTAATGCACAATTGTAGGATAGTGTATTCGTAAAAGGTACATTTATCCTATTATAAAAGTGAGCATCACCTCTGACTAATCCAATGGCACCAATCAGTTTATCCAGTAACTGCATTGATATTGACCTCAAGATCAACTTTTCGCCACAATTTCCCAGTTGCATTTCCAATGATGCAAACACCTGTCCACTTATCCTATGATCCATAGTAAACTTCATAGTCAGTTGATTATGTTCATCAGACTCTGGGAAGGCAACGAAAAAAGAAGCAAGCAAGATGGGATTACATCTTCTCATCAGAAATCAAGCAGTCTTCTGACCTGTTGAAGAGGAAATTATTAGATGTAATGTTTTCCTTATCTATAAAGGTGTAGAAAGTGGCTCTGTTATTTATTTATTTATTAGTAGCATCAACATACAGCAGAAGGCCAATTACATCTAACGATAAACAAGAATTAAAGACAAAATTATAAAATAATTTCAATAAATGAAATAAATACAATTAACAATATAAAAAACAATGAGAATAAATAAATAATAGTTGATAAAAAAAACAAACATATAAGATTAAATTTTCCATGTTACTCTTTCACAACCATATTTAGAATAGATTTTGCAGTTAAGAAGAAAGGATCAAAATGAGTGATGGAAGAAAGAGATTTGAAAATAGACTGGATGCAGAAGAATTTATATTAGTGATATCCATTGCAATGCTATACGTTCAATAAACAAGTAAATTATTTATTTGTGAAAGACTGAATATTTAAATTCTACTCCTCTATCTAACAAGGAGAGACTCTCACTTTTGTCCCCGGATTTTGATGAAACTTTTTGCAGTGGTGCAGTAAGTAGAGTAATGAAAAACTGTAACGGCGTTCGACTGAATGGGCCTTAGTTTACTGTAATGAATAACTGAAAATTGATAATCGGAGTATAGGCAACCCCGCAATATACGCCCATGCTATCCGTGTATGCATGAAATAACGTGATGTTCTCTGGCATATTTGTCATTAAATTTTTATCTTCATTTGCTAAATTCTTTCCTTATTACTTACTATTTGACTTATTGATAATAATAAATAGTAGGCTCAATTTGTAATCCCATTAAGTAATCTTCGTAAGTGATATTTTCCATTTAAGGTAGTTAATGACTATCCTAAGAACATAAAAGGAGCTTGCATTCAAGTAATTTAGGATTTCACAATCATAAATAGCGATTACTTTCCTAAATTTTATATAATAAACACCATTGTCTATATATTGATTTATTTATTTATCTGATTTCCGCATTTCTTGAAATTTATGTAAGCCATTTTGCAGGAATCAATTTCACTACTTCCTGACGACATAGAAATTCAAGAAATAGTTAGATGCATAATTGTGTCTTTAATATCGATATTTTTTGCACAGTGCATCCTTGATTTGATTTCAGATGACTCGAAAATACCCTTATAATAAATGTTAAGAAAGAAAAGAAAAAGTTAATTTTCATCATCGTTCATCGATTACAGACTTTTTCTTTAGTACACTGAAATCAGGAATAATGGTCCTGTGAAATCAATACCAGAACCAAAAGAAAGGAAATTGAATATAGATTGTTATTTTGTCATTGCTTATCATGTATATTTTACCAGATATACTGAAATCAGATAAGTAAATAAATATATAAATCGTTGTGATTATTAAATAAGAATATGAAAGGCAATCGCTATATATGGCTGAAAATCCTAAGTAATTTGAATGCAAATTCCTTTATCATTCTGAGGATGGTAGTGAAATACCTAAAATGGAGTAATATTGCTTACGAAATTTATTTAAGGGGTTGCATGCCTTTCTCAACTTCAGTAAGTAGGCCATTGACAAACAAAAAAAGATATTATGAGCATGTAGCACATTGAAATAAAAAAACAAGAAAACAGGGTTATATGTATTTAAATTAAATAATGCTTAAAATGTTTAATCATGGCAGAAAAACACCAAAAACGAAGGGTTGTAGAAAAACAGATGATTAATTAAATAAATATGTAAATACCCTTATCATATATTACAAAGACTTTTCCATCGAAGTTGTCATAAACTTTTAGAATGTATACAAATTTTTAAAATGAAAAATAAATGCAAAAAATGTTGAGGTACCCAGTAATAATACTCAAGAGAGTGAAAAGTGTGAAATAGTTAACGAATGATACCCATTTAATTTTTTTTTCATGCTTTGAGATCTGAATTCTGTGAAGAATGAAGAAATACTACATGCTTATGAGCAAAGTGTATTTATATAAATGAAGATTAATATTCTTGACAAAATATATGCAATTCAAAATCCACTGATTAGAATTATTTAGTCTTTTCCTCTTACAGGGTATTTGATATTAAATGCCACAAAGTTATCATTTGCCACATGAATTTAAATGAATATCATTTCCATTATACTGGACACTGAATCTTAATGAGTTAAGTACACCCTGGATGTGAAAATGGAGTGCATTAAACTGCTAGGCAGGTCTGCTCATAAATGTCAAAAATAATATTTAAAATAACTCACAGATAATGAAATCTTACAAAGACCACCCGTAAAATATATCAAAATCTTCCAAAAGCCATAAAACACTCAGAAATTTATAGACAACTGACATAATGTCTTCAGAGAGTTTAACTTTAAATGAATTCAAGGCAGAAATAAATCTGGAAAGAAATGGCTTGTACAAAACCTACCGATAGCAATCAATAAAATTTATTGACAAAGATACTCTTAGCATTGCTAATATATAACAGATAATGTCTTTGAATAATAAAAGCAATGATATCTATTGAAATAAAAACATGAGATTAAGTAGAATAACTTGGAGATTTAAACGCATATTTAAGAAATGGAATTTCAGATTGGTAAGATCAACCTGTCTTGATGGAAATAGAGCAATCATATTCGATATTGAATACAAATAAAGAGGAGAATTTTCTAAATTGCTACCTATAGTAGAGATGGAAGTATTCAACGAAAAGATCGATCTCCAGAATCGGATTGAATCGTTTGCTTTGAATCAATTCGAGCTCGAGATTGTATTCGAAAGATCGATCGAATCGGATGAGATTGGTTATGCTATCTCTTACTAGCTGTTTTGAATCGTTTACAACTACGTTTATTGGCTGGAATGGTCAAGTTACACTGGATTTTTAGCATCTGTGTCTATAATATCCATCCTGTAGATATCACTTAAGTTGAATGTTATGTAAATAAAGCTTTCATTTAATGGATTTTAAATTATTATCGTATTTTTTCTTGAGGCAAAACTTTTGAACATTTTTTCTTAGTTATGCTTAGTTTCAGAATTGATAATAAGATGATATTATAAAGTAGATTTGTTAGGCATCTTCTATTACAAAAGTGACAGTAAACGAAACCTCACACAGTTATAAGACGATATGAAGCCTTTAGAATCAGTCCGTTAAAATATTTTAATTTGAAAAGACAATCACATTAATAAATACATATGATCTAAATGCAAATTTAAAAATATAATGATTGGATTAGTTGGTACATTATTATTTTAAACTAGCATAAAGTCGTAATCATGCTGAAAGTAGTAGTAGTAGAAAGTAAATCACACGTAGTAGCTTCATTATCTTCAAATAGAGTTGGCAAAGTCGAGGTGATAAATAAAATTTCCCTAAATGTTCATACGTTGCCTCCTGTGAATCAACACAGCAAACGATTCATGCATAAGGCATTCATCATGACGAAAAGATTTTTTTGAAGATTTCAAATTGTTTTATTCTATTTTTCTAACATCTCTTGCGGATGTGTTAAGAGTAAGGCATGTAAATTATGTGAATTCTACGTTCCTTTTGATCGGTAAAGCAAATCTAGTTTCAATAAGGTAATCGGTAATAATCGTCAGCTAAAAGCAATGCCTTAAACTTTCTGAGGGTGATCCTACAAATATTATTGACACTAATCGCGTTGTTTCACAAGAAAATTGTAGCATGATGTGGAATAGCCCCTTTAAAAATTTTCAAATCCAACTATTGCACCAGACGGTCAACAGGGAAAAGAAAAATTAGAGGAGTTCACGACCTTGGGGCAAGTACTTGAGTATTTCTAACGGTTGGTGCATAAAGAGGTGTATGGGATACTATACTAAAACATTTCAGGGACGTCTTAGAAACTACCACTGCTTCTAGAAAGACCTCTGATGCTTATCACCTTATAATATGAGAATGTTAAGAAAGAATATTAACTCACCTTCTAATAAGTATTCCATGATGAGCAGTGTTCACGTATGACAAATTCCACAGTTCCATTTGATGCGCAGGGAAGTGTCCTAGGGCCGATTTTATTCCTCATATACATTCACGACCTAGTGGATAAAGTAAAGAGCAAATTTAGATTAGATACCCTCATATACAGAGAGATTTCGTCAGAAAATGATATAAATACATTACAGAATGACTTGAACGTTATAGCAGGATGGTGTAAGGATTGGCAGCTTGATCTGAATCTTAAGAAATGCGTTGCTATGAGTTTCACGCGTTCTACAAACGTTATTCCCGCTCAGTACGAAATTTCAGGACATCCCTTAGAGTTCGTGCGTCATAATAAATATCTAGGAGTCACGTTTAGTAGTAGTTTATCTTTTAAAGAACACGTTCGAGATGTAATAGGTAAGGCGAACAAAATACAGAGACTAACAGGTAGAACGCTGAAGGGATGCTCGTCAAGAGTAAAAGAAAAAGCTTATTTTTCACTCATTTGACCTAATCTCGAATATTGCTGCGCGATTTGAGATCCACACGAGGTAGGTTTGGTCACAGACTTAGAAATGGCCCAACGTAGAGCTGCTCGTTTTGTTACAGGAGATTTCAGGTTCGACAGTGGCGTTGCGTTTATGATAGAATCCCTCGGTTGGAATTCACTTCAGGAGAGAAGAAACGATTACCGAAGGAAATTTTTCGAAAGGTTCCGAATTTAGGTGAATGAAATTTTGATTAAGTAATGAGCGCGATCTCCAAGAGGTATCAAAAAAGCGTTATTAGGAGGAAATCGTGAGGACAGATGGTTATTTCTGGTCGTTCTTCCCGCGAGCTATTAGAGAAGCTAATAGGGTCGATTAGAAAACAATGAGGGTGTCATTACACCCCCTGCCATACGCCACCCATTGCGGGGTACTCATCTAAATCTAAATCTAACAACACCGAATACTACAATAAACACTGCACACCTTTAAAAATCACACTTGACTCACTTCTCCACTCACATAGCACTGACAAGTATTACTACCTTCTTCTGGCGGTCATTTGGAGGAACGGAGGCCAGAATGTGCAATTGAATGACACCTTCAAGCCCTGCTCACCACTGCAGTCGAATTGTAACCACAAATCCAAATTCCTTCCTTCAGCTGTGGAATCCCAGCGGTCGAACGCGCCCATCAGCCAAGGTTGATGTCTTGGGTGACCCACCCCATTTTGACAAAACTGGCTGTAAAACAAAGGTTTTCTTGAATTAATTAATCACATATTCAACTGTGATCACTTAAAGATCATAACGAATCTTGAAGAATGATTTATAAAACTACATTAATTTTTACCCGATGATTGCGTTCATTCGGGTTCAGTATTGGCTTGAAAATGAAGAATTTTTCGAAAAATCAAAAACCGGCATTTTCTGTGATTTTTGGTCAATTTTGGCCCCCTGTAGAATTTTAATGAGTAGACATCAGCGCAAATAATTTGGTTGCAAAGGAAGGATTTATTCAAGAATGGCCAGTACTGAAGTCCGCACTCAAAAAAAGGATTTTTCTAACCAGGTTTTTTCGATTCCAGCCCACTCTGCTGCGTAGTATTCAAGATAGCTCTACATTTTCTTCATAGTTATGATAAAATCATAATAAAATCTCTGAGATATTCGAGTTATTCATCTTTTTTCTGCCGAATACGAACGAAATTTTATGCCGTTACGCCGACGGCTTCATTTTCCCCTCTACGCCGCCGCTGACCAAAATCACGGCGGCGCACAGAGAATCGAAAAAAGCTGGCCAAAAAATCCTTTTTTGAGTGCGGGTTTTGAAACTTCTCATTGTTATTACAGAATTATTGAAATTTATGTTCCAGTTTGTATTTTTTCGATATCTTAATGCGTTAAAAAGATACATGGCGACAAACTTGAACAATTTTCACAGAAATGGGCAGTCTCGGATTTTTCGGACAAACGTTCAAGTTTGCGTTTTTGTGGAGGGTTTAAATAGACACTTTTGGATAAAACAACGATGCAATGATCTACAACGATTCTTTATCTTTTGACTGGTTGATATTACCGCTTACAAAAATGAGTTTTTGCTCACTTAAAGCAACATAATGGCGGAAACGTTTTTCGGACAATTTTCGAGATAAAGTAAGGAATATAAATAGGAAAACTGCCCTAACGCATCGAGTCTCTTATACCACGTCATAGTCAGAAGTATCTAGATGTGGAATCAGAAGAGATTGTTTAAATTCAGGTGCTAATTTGGGAGTTAAGTCGATTTTTCGTAAGCGCGGCGCGTTCCGACTCACCGCCGTGGTATCCCCGAATGCAGTTTCGCTGTCTTCTTGGAGATATGACTGGGAAAAGCGAAGGAGGCTATTGCCGAAGATATAAGCGGGAATTTAGGGTTTTCCACAACTTTTCGTCCACAAAAATATGACTTTCCCTTCTCCGGACGGAGTTGCATATGATAGAGAAGGTTTCGTTGAGGTGAAGTGTCCAAACAATTGTAGGGGTGTTACGCTGCAGGAAGGGAGATCGCGAGATAGAAAAGATACAACGAAAGGCAATACGCTTTGTAAAAAATTGCTATGATAAATTGGTAAGTGTTACTCAGATGCTTCAGGAGGCAGGATGGGAATCTCTAGAAGGCTCAATCAGAGATTTAAATTACTAGATAAATTCAGACAGAGCACGTTCATAGAAGATGTAGCCGATATTATGCGCCCTCCTTGCTATATAGGCCGTTCTGGTACAGCGAGAAATATCAGAGAAATAGATGTTAGAACCAGTCGATTCAAGAATTCATTCATTCATGATTATTCGTAAGTCTTTTGAAATGAGAACGCTTTGCAAAGAAATCGCACGTAACTTTGAAATATTAGGAAAAAATTTTGATTCTGGATCCAGCATTTCCATAATTTATAATATATTAGGAAAAATAAGACGTTTTATGAGCAGGTTTTTGCTCGACATGTAAGATATAACATATATCTCTTGAAATGAGTACTTTTTGCAACAAAAGCGGTTAATAATTTCGAAAAATAACAAAAAATATGTGATTTTTAGTGTAATCCTTTCCGTAAATTTTTAATTATCTCAAAATATTTCACGTTTTCTGACCGGATTTTTGCTTAATATCTTTGATTATTCATATGTCTTTTGAAATGAGAACGCTTTGCAAAGAACTTTGCCGTTTCTCTAATGGTCCTTGGTTCGATGCAAGAGTATCATTCCGACTACCATGCATTTCAAATGGGAATAATGGAATCTTATTTTAGGGCCTTCCTGATAAGACACTGAATTAAAACTTTGGAACACGTCAGATAGGAAATTATCTAATATTAATATGCAATATTCTCTCAATGAAGCGTCCTGAGTTCGACCCCAGACGGTCATTTGCGCGAATTTTTGAAAATTCTTTTGAGGCCTTTCTTGGTACGGTACTGCATTCAACTGATAGCTTGCAGTATGCAAACAATTTTTACTCGTAATAATAAAAATTCTATATTCATAAGAATACTGCCGTGGGCTAGGTGGACCGATTACTTTATTCCGAAAAATTCAGGAAACAAGAATTCAATATACTTATTTTATTTCTCCAAGAGATTAATTATTGTTACGGTTGTAATTATTGTTTACGGTGTACGGTAAATTCGCCATAAAATTGGTTATATGCAGAGATTAAACAAGATTATAATAGATTAATTTGAGCTTCATTTTATATTACGTATTCCCTGTCATTTGAATGTGTATTTAAAATTCATGGATAGTTAAAACCAAGCTGTGTTACCGAGTAATACTAGTCGTTGTCAAAGACGTGAGATGGCTAATGTGTAAAACTCCCAAAAAATAGCTATAATTCGGGTTAGAAAATAGATAAAGATGAAATTCAAACGCCAAAATGTAGCTAAAGAATAAATTTATCAAGGACTATTTAAATAATTTCCGAAAAATATTTTTAAATTGAAATTTTTGAGGCGATAAGAATGATTGTATCGCAAAGACGGGAGCCGGCTTGAGTGTAGAGCTCTCGAAAAATGGTTATGACTCAATAAATAAAATAGATAAAAATAAATAAATAAAGCCCAAATGTAGCTAATAAACAGCTTTATTAATCACATTTTAAAAAATTTCAGGAAAAAATTTTTGAAGCTAAATATATAGGTGACAAATTCGCATCTCATCCACTGAACCAACTACTAAATACCGTCAAAACTCAGTTAATATTAGAGTTATAAACGCGGTAAAAGATGAACATTTTAGAGAAAAGATCCTTCTATGACGTAAAGCTTAAAATTTTAGGATAAATTTATTTTTTAGCCGAAAACTCGATTTTTCGCACTGCACGGCTAGTGCAGTAATGTTCACGCGTAAATTGATACAACTCTTATATTATCAGTACTGAAGGAGGGTTATGATTGCCTAATTGCAGAAAAAACACTGATTTTTAAGATGGACTAGCTGATTAATCCGATAAAACAATGTATCATTGGAACAGGTTATCAATATCAATTCAATTCAATCAATATCAAAAAGAAATAATCAGTAGATTATCAATAGGTCAATTTGATATTGTTCTCAGCATTCTTTGTAAAGTTATATAATTAATGCATATGTATACGCTGCCACCATTAATTAATAACATGGATATTTTTGTTTGTACTATGGGTGACTGATAATTTTATATTGTAGTAAGGGTTGTAAATCTGACTGTGTTGACTAAATATGTTTAAATTTCTGATTTTATATTTTCTATATATTTTTTATGAGTTGTCACCGGACAGTTATCCACTTGTAACTTAACATTGTAAATAAATAAATAAATAAACAATGGAGTCATTTTTGACATTTGCTGCATCTCAATCCAGTTCGTCAGTACGGAAAAACTTTTATAACTTCAATAAAACGAAACCCACATAGGTGATTCAAACATCAACTCATAGCTTAAACATTGTTTTATATCACCGCAAAATTTGGTTACAATCAATCGAGAAATCACGTCGAAACATGCAAAAAAAAACGAGTTTCCAATCAGCTTACGGAAAACACGTCTATAACTTCCTCAAAAATAAACGTACGGGAATGATTTAAACACTAAATTGTAGCTTAAACATCGCAGATTAATGTATTTAAACGTCGTTGAAAACAAACTGAAATGATTGCCAAAAAGGAGTCATTTTAGAGAAAGTCACCGCTACAATCCGATGCGACAGTTCGGGCAAATGGTTATAACTTCAGTAAAAATAAACATAAATGAATGATTTAAACGTTAAATTTAGCAAAAACGAAGTTCTACAACTCTGCAGAATTTCAATTCAATCAAACGTGAAACATTGCCAGTACTCACTCCCGAAAAAAACTCGAAAATCGAGGTTAAAATGTGCGAAAATCCACAAAAATCAATATAATTTCGATCGTTAAGGATCTACAATCATAGCCATAGCAACAATAGCTGTCATTAACATATAAAAACTCCGCAGAAAAAGTCTCAAAAACGACAGAAAAACGGTATAATCGACGCAAACCGTAAATATTTTCAATGGTAATCGTTCTACACACACAATAATAGCTGTAGAAAGCATGAATAGCTGTGAATAACCGACAAAACGATTAAAATTCGATGCAAATGCCTCAAAAACGACGTAAATTCGCTAAAATTCTACTGAAAACGTAAATATTTTCTATGATTAACGTTCTATAAACATCTTCATAGCTGTAGGGGGCAAGAATCATGGAAAAAGCGCGACATTTTTGAGAAAATCCGCCAAAAACCGGCACAAAACCAAGTAATATTCAATTGCTATGGCACTACACACGGAGTCAAATCAAATATGGCCATGATTAAACCAAAAAACCGACAAAAATGCACTGAAAAGACCTTAAAACCGCCAAAAATTCACTGAAAACGATATAATTTTTGATCTTTTACGTCCTACGCTGTACGTCATAACAATGTGACACAACATAAACCGAAGAAACACTGAAAATCAGCCAAAAACGCCACAAAAAAGACGAAACATCCGCTAAAAATCAACTTAAAACGTCGAGATACACTAATTATTGCCTGGAAACGTAAATATTTTCGATTGTTTACGTGATACAAAGGTGGTCATAGCAACAATGGACGAAAAAACACTAAAAATCTACTAAAATCAACGAAAATACATTAAAAACCTACACAAAACGGCATAATTTTCGATATTTAACGTACTACGCACATCGTCATGGCAACAATAGCCTTTAAAACACCAAAAGACACCTTCGAAACACATTCCAACCCAACCCAACCAACATCAACAGAAAGAAAGTCACATGACCCCAGAACGTAAGGAAAAAAAATAAAAAAATACCCACCTTAATTTCCTCAGCAGGACGAGTCAACTGGGCCTGGAACAGCAGATAAACAGTCACGTAACAACACTGGTAATCCATGGCTGAGGACACTGGTCGTTTAAAACCGTCTCCGGGAGAAAAAACACTTTTGTCCACGAATTCGTACGTTTTCTGGGGAATCAACAAGCGGTAGTCACGGAGACCATGTGTAAGTTTAGCTGTATTGTTGGGGAAGGTCAGTATGGCAGCGACGAGGTCACGTGGGAGACGTGCGCAGGAGACGAACTTCACCAGAAGACTGAAGCATGGCAAATGATCTGATTTGCTGTCCCCCCCTCATTCTCCCCTCCCCTCCTGTATATATAACCCCTCCAATACCCCCTCTTCTGAGCTTCATTTAGAAGCGATAGAAAGCACGAAAATACAATTCTAATGGTAATCCATAAGAAGGCAGCATACAATGTACGTAGAGGCATGTCATATGTTTCATATACGCTGTCCGCCGTTCCTCTGACGGTTCTTGGTTCGATGCCTGAGCGTCATTTCTATTCTACCGTGTATTTCAAAGGGGGAAAGCGTAATCTTATTTTAGGACCTTCCCGATAAGATATTGAATTGAAACTTTGGAACAGGTCAGAATGACACTTATCTAATATTAATATGCAATTGTGTTGCACGATTAGGTCCTTAGTTCGACCCCAGGAGGTCATTTGCGCGATGTTCTGAACATTGTTTTAAGGCCTTTCTTGGTACGATACTGCATTCAACTGATAGCTTGCAGTATGCAAGCAACTTTTACTCGTATATATATAGGTATATCCGGAGAGTTAGCTATATATATATATAATAGATATATAGGGGATACGAATTATAATATATATATATATATATATATAATATTATAATTCGTATCCCCTATATATCTATTATATAGGGGATACATATATAGGGGAGATATATATATATATATATATTTATCTATTATATATATATATATACTCGTATATATATATAGGTATATCCGGAGAGTTAGCTATATATATATACGAGTAAAGGTTGCTTGCATACTGCAAGCTATCCGTTGAATACAGTATCATACCAAGTACTGCCTCAGTTCAAATTTAAAACTTCGCGCCAAAGACCGCCTGGCGACGAACTAATAACCCGATCGTGAGAGAAGACAGCAAAATAATATTAGATAAGTGCCATCCTTACTTGTTCCAAAGTTTCGATTCAATATCTTATCGGGAAGGTCCCACGCCTCTGTCACCATTCCGGGTCTTATCTTTCCAGCTTATCGGGAGGCATTTAAAAAGATTTCCGCAATGCATTTCTTATGGAAGAATTTTGCATCCACCTGGCGTCGAACTCACTGTCATTTGGCTACATTTTTTCCATGAGAAGCATAGAAGACTACCTCAACTTCAACCTCCGAAATTTTGGTTCCTCTATCTTAGCGATAAGTGCCTCAAAATAATTTTCAAAAATACGCGCAATGCATTCTTATGGGAAAATTGCGATTTTTGGGAATTTCTGGCATCGAACACATGATAGCTAGCGTCGATGTCTGCATTATTCTGACATCTAGAGTGTAGGGCCAGTACGTCGAAAAAATCTGACGTCGATGGCGCTTGTGGAACATGGTCAGAATTCGTATCCCCTATATATATATATATATATATATATATATACCGTATTTTTCGGTAGATAACGCGCACCTATTGTATAACGCGCACTGCGCGCACTTCCAACTTCTTTGGCATTCTCTTTTATGTATAGATAACGCGCATGGCGCGAACTATACCCGAGTTTGAAGCAGCACAGTTAAGTAACAGCTTGTCCGATTGCGATGTATTTTACATCAAAATGTAGCTTATTCAATTTTACGTGGAGTGTTTATAATTAAAATTATATATTATTCTTAATAAGATATGTTTATAGTCCGAGAACGGAAAAAGTGCCTGTTTTTCGGCTCTCTCCGTGCAATCAATCAGTTTACGCCCTTCTATACCCGAAACCATTTACTGAATCAACTTGTTATTAATAACAGGGTTAGACAATACTTTCTATAATATGATTCCGAAATTTAAATTGTATAAATTTATTTGAACACGATTTGTTGTTAATTTTGTGAAGTAACTTTTTCTCAGCAACTAGAAGTCCGAGAAACTTGTGCGTAGCACCGTTGTCTAAATTTTGGTATTTTCTGTATGATTTCACTGTGCTTTTGATAGTGGAAGCGGTCGTTTATTGTATTTTGGCTTAAGATTGAAAGAAAAAAGGTTGGATGAATTCCGAGGTGATGAAGTTTTGGTTAGATAATGTGTGGCGGAAAAGGAAAATGGCATTTTTCAACCCGAAATCTGTGTTACTTTTGGATTCTTGCAGGGCTCATATAACGCCAGAAATTAAATCCATTGTGAGCAAATATTCTCGAATGGCCGTCATACCAGGTGGGTTAACAAAAAAACTACAGCCTCTTGACATTGCAGTTAACAAACCTTTTAAGGGTAACTTGCGCGCTAAGTGGGAAAATTGGATGATGGCCGGCATCCACGAATACAACAAAACAGGGCATATGAAGAGACCGTCTTATAAGGATATTGTGACGTGGATTGCTGAAAGTTGGGCAGCTGTGAGGGAGAGTTGCGTAAAAAATGGTTTCATTAAGGCGAGAGGAGATGAAATATATAATGAAAATGAGAATGTTGATGACGATACATTATCTGAAATCAATTCAGAAGAAGTGCCCAAAGAAATATTAAACGTAATAGATTCTTTCAATGTTGAGTCAGACGAAGAATTTGTTGGATTTGAATAATAAATAATGATTGTACATGTATATGTTTAATAAATGATGTGTTAAAAAACCACTATAGTTTTATTATTAAATTTGATTTATTTCGTATCGCTTTCTAATGTATAACGCGCAGGTTCTTATTTTATGAAATTTTAACTTTTTTGTATAGATAACGCGCGCGTTATCTACCGAAAAATACGGTATATATATATATATATATATTATATATATTATATATATATATATATATATTATATATATATATATATATATATATATATATATATATATATATATATATATATATATATATATATATATATATATATATATATATATATATATATATATATATATATATATATATATATATATATATATATATATATATATATATATATATATATATATAGGTATATCCGGAGAGTTAGCTATATATAATAGATATATAATAGATATATAGGGGATACGAATTATAATATAATATATATATATATAATAACTATATATAATAGATAGATATGAATTGATGATTCATGTACATAAGGATTTGCCAGCCTAACAAAATACTTGCCAAGCCATAAGCATAATACGAGAAATAAACATCTATTATAAAATCCTATACATAAGTGGAAATTATATGAACTAATTTTTTTTCTTTTTCGATACCCCATTGTGTACACACCTACATTAATGTTGGAGGTTCAGTATAATATTATGTATTTCTTTTTGAAAACTGTAAGAAAGCTTATTCTGTAAACACAAAAATATGCTTAATCCATTCAGCATTTGATGCTCTTGAATATTTAAAGTGAGCCAGCAAAATTCAGAATATAAATATTTGTGATGCCAAAATGCATTACGATACCTATTTAAAACTTTAAAAACCTCTAATATTTGCTTAAATCATGTATTTATAAAAAAATCAGTAATTTTTAAATGGTTTATAGTAAATAAAGGTTATTTTGAATGTTTTAAGTTAAAATAAATAAATATTGATAAACCTATAGTTTTTTAGTAAAAACTTATTTTTTAAATTTTATTTGCTAACAAAAGTGCAGTAAAATTAGTAATTTTATAATATTATCTTAGTTTTTTAAGCTAAAAACATGTATTTATTTAAAAAATTTAGTCAAATTTGTGTTTTGTGGAAAATTAAGTTTATTTTTAAGCTTAAATTAAATAAAATATAGATAAAAATCTACATTTTTTCAAGTAAAAGTATATTTCTTGATTTAAATCCTAAAATTCAGTCGTTTTTATTTGGTTAATAAATAATAAAAAACTAATACAAATTTCTAATTTGCCAGACAAAATACTTAACACCAATGAGATCATGTAATGAAAGTCCATTACTTACAGAAGTTAATTTAATTTCCCAAATTCCTCAATGGTTTGCACATTTCAGCATCGCTCTACCTCTTGGCCATGGCGAGAAAAACGCTTTTTTTTTAGACAGACAGACGGACAGACACAGTTACTTTCTTAATATATATAGAAGATAAAAGATTCCAAAGGCCTGATGATCTTTCAAAATAATCTTAAAAAATACTTCGTAGACAATATGATTTAAGTACACATATAAATTACTTGTCATTATTATATTTACTTAATTTTTATCCTTATGGTTACTTTTATTAATATAATTTTTCTATTTCTATAAATCTTGGCTTCATTCATGTATGATCTCATTTGTCTTTTTTTCTGGTTTTTATATGTTTAACTTTATAATGCTTGTGAGAAGATTCCTAATAGCAATCTTTTCCTTCTTAAAATTTCTATCTAATTTCTAAGTCTATGATGCATTAATAATGCATTATTTCATGTATTTAATGAATAGCATTATGCTAAATAAAGCTCATATTATTATCAGTAATTGAAACACATTACTGAACATTGACCACGAAATCAAAGTTGATTATATTTAGAATTTAGGACATTTATGGCTTCATTTAAAATATTTTCACCCATGTTTGACGTGAAAATGAAGATTTGAAACTTTTGTTTGCTTAAAATTGACAATAACTCATTTTCAACCTATAAATAATGATATAATAAGAAATGGCATTGGTCATATATATTCACCAGACTCAAAAACGATTTCAATTCCCTTAAATTTGATAATTTTACTTGGAATAGGACCTTCGAAACATAACTGATCACAGATCATGTAATAACATTTGATATTCGCATTGCAAGGCTATTATAATGAAATCATATATATTATCGACATTACCTTCATTCGGTATATAAGAAAATATATAATCACAGCACCTTTTCAGTTCGGAGTAAGATATGCTAAATTATGTGCTACCATACACATCGAAAATCTCAAAGAGAACACAAATTCAACTGAAGAAGACCTAAAAATTAAATTCTCTCGTCAAATACATAAAATAAATTGAATTTTATTTTATCTTTGAGATTTTCGAAGTGTAGAGTAGCACATAATTTAGCATATCTTACTCCGAACTGAAAAGGTGCTGTGATTATATATTTTCTTATATACCGAAGTAAAGTAATGTAGATAGTATATATGATTTCATTATAATAGCCATGCAAGGTGAATTGTGGATGGATTTTTTACAGGAAAAAGTAGAAGTAGGATACATAAATTGATCCCATTTGCGCAGAATTTAAACACAACGATGTGTGAACGGGTACAGCTAGTAATTTTACATGAAGTGATCAAATGTTAGTACATGATCTATGATCAGTTATGTTTCGAAGGTCCCATCCCAAGTAAAATTATCAAATTTAAGGGAAATCAACCTTGAAATCGTGGTATAAGTGGTACAAGCTCTTCCAAGATGGCCAAGAAGATGCCAATGACGAACCTCTCTCTGGACGCCCCAGCACGTCAACAACAGACTTGTATGTCACTCGTACGACCAATTCTTGAATATGCAACCATCTGTATCAATGTTTTCGAATAAAGAAAATAGAAAAAGTCCAGAGAAAAGCAGCTTGATATGTACTCCGAGATTCTTGGATGGGATACATTAGAAAAACGAAGAAAAATAAATAGACTATGTTGCATTTACAACATAATTGCAGGTACAGATGGGTGGGATGGTTTGAAAAACTCACTCGAAAAACCGGAATTCCTTGGAAAAGGGTGCCATGAATTTAAATTTGAACTTTGAAGGCAAAGAACGGACATAGCTAAACATTCTTTTCTCAACAGAGGTATTTCCGAGTTGAATAAGTTACCTGGATCTCTCTTAAGGCCCTTGCTTGAAAATAAAAAATCTTTCAAAAAGAAATGTTTTAATATGTTTTAGTAATGTTGTGAAACACTGTGTAATGTGTAGTAGTCATATAGGGACTTCTGGAAAAGTAGAGGATTGCATGACAAGGTGATGTACATTGGGGTAATTGTAATTGGAGTAATGATTGTAACTATAAAATATATCACTGTATATATACATACTAGAGATGGGAGTTTTCAACGAAAAGATCGATCTCCCGAATCGGATTGAATCGTTTGCTTTGAATCGATTCAAGCTCGAGATCATATTCGAAAGATCGATCGAATCGGATGTGATTGGTTATGCTATCTCTTACTAGCTGTTTTGAATCGTTTACAATGACGTTTATTGGCTGGAATGGTCAAGTTACATTGGATTTTTAGCATCTGTGTCTGTAATATCTATCCTGTAGATATTACTTAAGTTGAACGTTATGTAAATAAAGTTTTCATTTAATGGATTTTAAGTTATTATAGTATTTTTTGTTAAAACAAAACTTTTGAACAATTTTTCTTAGTTATGCTTATTTACAGAATTTGATTATTGATAATAAGAAGATATTATAAAGTAGTTTTGTTAGGCATCTTCTATTACAAAAGTGATGAAAATTCACACAGTTATAAGACGATATGAAGCTTTAGAATCAGTCCGTCAAAATATTGAAATTTGAAAAGACAATCACATTAATAAATATATATGATCTAAATGCAAATTTAAAAATATAATGATTGGATTAGTTTGTACATTATTACTTAAAAAGCTAGCATAAAAGTCGTAAACTTGCTGAATCTTTAGAAGAATGAAGGCTCAAACAGAGATTTAAATTACTAGATAAATTCAGACAGAGCACATTCATAGAAGATGTAGCCGATATTATGCGCCCTCCTTGCTATATAGGCCGTCCTGATACAGCGAGAAAGATCACAGAAATTGATGCTAGAACCAGTCGATTCAGGAATTCATTTTTTCCAAGAACAATATGTTAAGGTTTTCATTACGCTGTGTTTCTTGAAATCTAGACAAAATATTTAGGAAAAGAAGCTGTTCCTTTTATTAGACCAATACAAAAACTTCAAACAAATAAAGTAATGAGTGAGTCTTAAATAACGAGATACAAATTTGACTATTTCGTGGTGACCTTAAGGGTTGTAATCAGGGTTCTTTCTCAAGATGACGAATCCTTCCATTATGGGAGTAAGGGGGATGTACTCCTCAGTTGCTAATTCAGCCCTCTCTCCATAAGAGAGCAGTACTGGAGTGGTGTGGGTTTGGAATCCCGTGATTGTCTTCGGCTTGCCGGCTTGTCCCACCACTTCCACTGCCTGCAAAACCACATTTATACATTCAAAAACAATTATGAAAAGAAAAACAGCTTGTACTCATTCAGATTGCTAGAAAGTGTATTACAGGTACAGTGGTACCTCGAGATACGAGTGCCCTAACATACGAGTTTTTTGAGATATGAGCCGTCAAGCGAGCAAAGTTTTGCTTTGAAATACGAGCAAAATTTGAGATACGAGGAACGGCTGGCTGCACACAACACAACAGTTTACTGTGCCTCGTGCGTCTCGCATTATCCCACGCATCCCCCCAGTATACTTGTTTACCTCACTGTCGAAGCATCTTTGATAAGTTTTTCTAGGGCTTTGTGCTTTTTGTGCAATTAAATACTTTATCACATTGCTTTTTATAACCTTGCGTCCGAAGAAAGTGCGTAGAAAGGTCAATGCTCAGGAGAAGATGATGTCTATTGCATTAAAGCGTGAAATCATAGAAAAAATGAGCGAGATGTGCGAGTAGCTTACTTGGCGAGGTAATACAGGCGTAGTACTTCAACGATATGTACTGTGCTTAAACAGATGGAGTCAATAAAGGGTATAATGCCAGCTAAGGGCGTTACAATAATTTCTAAGCTCCGGAGCTCTCTCAACAACTGGGGTGGCATTTTGGGGCCTGGAACGAATTAATGCCATTTCAATTAATTTCAATGGGGAAAATTGCTTTGAGATACGAGCAATTTGACATACAAGCAAGGTTACGGAACGAATTAAACTCGTATCTCGAGGTACCACTGTACTCAAATCAGCAGGAAGACCGTGATTACCAAACTACACACAGCATTCACTATCCTCCATAATCACTATGTTAAACCTTGTTTGACACGATGGTTTGTATTGTCATGGATAATAAATTCGTACAATGTGAAGGTTTGCATAAGATTAAGGATAACCAAAAATAAGACAACTAAATTGTCATTTAATGCTGAATTTCAGCATCTCCAGTCATCAACACAAATTCCTTTGGGTAAGGTGCAATCCTAAGATTCTGGTAAATGGTAGAAAAATCTTATGAATATCCTTGAAAATAATATCCATATATTCATCTATTCGTGACTATATTATATTCAGGGATATTCTCCCACTTACATGAGTATACATTGCACTCATATCGCAACTTTCATGAACTCGGAATTACACGGTTCTTGATTTTCCTCTCCCGGAAGAGAAATTGTCCTTTCTTTCTCAAAAACGTGATAAAGTAACCCAAGGGACTTATGGCAATGAGCTGTTAGATTTACATGGTCATCAGCTGATAATCCATAAGCTTATAAAGATGCAAAACGTTACTGAAGAATAAGACGTTTCAGACCTGGCTCAACTAAATAAGCTCATAAAAATTGAATATTTACAGAAGTTCTCAGCTCAATAAAAACAGGGGTTTTCCTATAAATATGAGGATTGATAAAAACGGAGAATGCATTATAGCCACAAAGCAAGGAATAATAAAATTATCAGCTTGCGATGAAGAAGTTATGTGATTAAAATTTTCAGGATAATGTGCTTGATTAATAAAACTTGTCATGACGTTGATATCTTTCATCTTTCAATTAATAGATTTAAAAATAGTATTAAATCCAACCTTTAAATTACCCATTGTTTATTGTACCCTGTCTTGTAAGCATAGATACTTGTTATATTTTTTGCATCATAATATACTTTGTGTCATAACTTAGTTTGTATTCTGTATACTTAGAATGTACCTTTTTAAAAAGGGCTCTCTGCCCGTAAATAAACCATTATTATTATTAGAAGGAAGCCATTGTATTGTCAAAGGAGTATGCTAGATTTTATAAAGCCCTCAACAGAGAAATAATTTATATTCTTACTTTTACATTCTTCATCCGTTTCATTAAATACTTTTATATAATATGGTTTAGCAGCTACATTTTTAATACATATTTTATTCTAAACGTGTTTTTATTTTAGTCCTTGATCCAAATAAAACAAAATTTAACGTATTTATATGCAAACTATAACCCGAGCGACACGAATTTAACATTATTATTTTCGTCTGTCCCGAATACTGAGGTCTATTTTGTCTGAGAATGCCGCAAACATTTTTAGAAAGCGTCTTTTTTAAAGAGCCTCATCCGACGGCATGCCATATTGTGGATGCAGTGGTACCTCAAGATAAGAGTGCCCTAACATACAAGTTATTTGAGATACGAACCGTCGAGCGAGCGATGTTTTGCTTTGAAATACGAGCAACATTTGAGATACAAGGAACAGCCGTCTGCACATGACCTACCAGTTTACTGTGCCTCGTGTGTCTCGCATTATCCCACGCATCCCCCCAGTATACTTGTTTACCTCGCTGTCGAAGCATCTTTGATAAGTTTTTCTAGGTCTTGTGCTTTTTGTGCAATTAAATACTTTATCACATTTCTTTTTTATAACCTTGGGTCCGAAGAAAGTGAGTGGAAAGGTCAATGCTCAGAAGAAGGTGATGTCTATTGAATTAAGCGTGAAATCATAGAAAAAATGAGCGAGATGTGCGAGTAGCTGACTTGGCAAGGAAGTACGGGCGTAGCACTTCAACGATATGTACTGTGCTTAAACAGGAGTCAATATAGGGTATAACGCCAGCTAAGGGCGTTACAATAATTTCTAAGCTCCGTAGCTCTCTCAACAACTGGGGTGGCATTTTGGGGCCTGGAACGAATTAATTGCATTTCAATTAATTTCAATGGGGAAAATTGCTTTGAGATATGAGCAATTTGACATACGAGCAAAGTTACAGAACAAATTAAACTCGTATCTTGAGGTACCACTGTATATAAATCAGACATCAAAAGTATGTCCAAGCAAAAATGAAAGAGGTTCTTGGAGAAAGCAAAAGAGACTAAAATACTGGAATATAAGACGATTTTCTTTTCTCTTTAATTTACTACCAGCTTTTCCATCATTGATGGGACTAAACTGGCTGTTTACTGCTAGTGAAGCTATTCGATAGTGGTAATTTATAAGCTGCTACAATAACTCGACCACATTAAATTCGATATTCGATGAACTAAGAGCTGCAGTTTACTTCTTTTCCTACTATCTTATCATTTTTGATCAATTTAATTAGGTAAGGTAGAGTTATTGTAGCAGGTAGCAGTATTGTAGCCTACCCAACATCCGTAACATCTCTGTATATTTGGCGTTTTTTGACAAATTTTGGCAAAACCAAGAAACCATTTTTCCTCATTCAAACTCAGTAAATTGTTAATCATTAAGCAACGTATAAACAATATATGTAATATTTTGCCATTAAATCACTTCAGAAACATCGAAAAAATTGCATATTTTTGACATTTTTTCACAAAAATTTCAAACTTTGACTAAAAAACACAGCCTCAGGACATATTCTGATCGACTTGAAATTTCTTATGGTATATAACAGGGGTGGCCAACAAGTCGATCGCGAGGCCAATTTTGGTCGATCGTCGATTTCTCGCAATGTCTGGGGTAGAAAGACTAATTATTATAATCATAATCAGGATATACACCTGATTATGATTCCTTGGTTAGAGACATGCAAATTCAGTCTTCCCATTAATGTTAAGGGAACAAAGTAAATTCTAAATCTGTATTTATCTGTGGCTACATTGAATTAATAAATATTGTTAATAATTCTCCATGTTCTTTTAATTCCCCTGGACGCGAGTTTTTAGGGCCTTTAAATAATTATTGTTGATGTTTTTTTAGGTAGGTAGATAAGCCGTATATCTATAGTTCAGTACGAGGTGTACTTAGCGAGCTATTGATAAATTAGCAAAAAGTAAGTCATATTATTCTCTCATGATAAATTTTCTTGGCCTAAAAAAAACGAAAGCGAAATATTGTAATCAAATTATCAGCCATACTGTGCATTTTTATAACAACTTTTTTATATTTACGAACAAATAGTACAGCTAGTTCCAAAAAAAACTTACCACCTAAGCCGCAACCCGCATAACAGACGTGAAGCTCGATGAGAGCGAGTCTAGTGTTTTCCACGCATTCTATTGGCTCTTGGAAGGAAGGCGCCTTTTTAAACCGTTGTGAAACGCGTTGAACGTATTTGTACCGTCTTTATTAGCACGAAATCTAGTTTAAATTTAGTGTTAATTTTTACTATGTCAGCAGCATAGTATTAAAAAATGAATGAGAATCGGATCTCCTTATTTCGGCCAGAAATTTCTGCGTAATTCACCTTTTTCTGGAGGCATCGGGTAAACTTACTTTAGCTGCTTCAATTATCCAATGAAAAATTATGTCATTGCAAGATTAAAAAGGATTATATTATTACGTTTTTTATGCTCTTGACGCCTACAGGAAGAACTTTTAAATTTATTTAGAGGAAATTCACGACTATGACTCAAATAGAAAGATGAACGAAAACTCAGCAAGGAGATAAAGAATAATTAGGAATAAGAACACAATCAACTGTATGTCAACTAATTTATGTTGCAGAAAAATTCTATCGAGAAGGGGAGTATGAAAAAACTTCGAAACCTACTGAGGAAAGCAAAGATGAAAAGAAACTTTATCTGGACGAATACACCGAGAAAGAATCATTTTAAGTCAACCTGGTAGAGAGCTCTGAAAATTAGACCCAAAAGATATTACAATAAAGTAAACCAAATAAATTACGATAAACTATATCAGATAATTACATCAAATATTATAAAAATTTTAAATGCCGCCAAATCATATGATAGAAAGTAAAATATTTATTGGTGTGCTATCATCATTTTCTAAGGTAATTGTTTAAAATTCAAATTGCTAATTTAATATTTTAGAAAATAACATAGGTATTAGAATAGTAGCACAATTTAAATACTGAGGGCTACAAAATTTTTTCACGTATCGAATTAAAAATTAATATACCACGAAATTAACGCCAGCATCTCGTAACATTTTTCCGAAAATATTGTTCATTGCCAGTCCCAGAAAAACTATCCCTTTAATTAAATCAAGTTCATGTTACTTGCAATATTATGCTGTCCCAACTTTTATCTGATGCTAAATCTCTTTCTTGCCCCGTGGTGCAAATTTTGACTCGATTTCTTCACAGTTGAATTATTCTGCAATACAGAGAAGTATAAAATTTGCTTGATACGACAATTAACAGAGCATTAGGAATTTCAGTATATATGCATCAACATGTCATTCTGTTCTTACTTCCACCAGGCATTCGTGGTGACGGTATCAGATGAAGCATTATGATTTTGAGATGAGATTTGGCTGTTTCTGACAAATTCGCGTCTGAGGTTTTACTAATTCTTCCATGGAGAAAGGAGAACTTTCCTTTCCTCCACCCTGGCCCTAGGAGTATCCCCTATTCATTCCTTTGTTGTTTCTTTTTCTTTTGTTGCGTCCATCGAAAGGTATTGTCTATTTTCTCAAAGGAACCATAAAACGGCCGATGGGTGAAGGTGAACTCCGCTCTGAGGAGAAAAACCCCCTTTTCGGCAGATTGTGGATGGTCGTATGTATCCGGGGTAGCGAATTTGAAAGCGCTAATGAGGATTCCTGACCGCACCCCTGCTGAGCAGGTATCAAAGGTTAGGGTATGGTGGCGGCGACCGATCACAAGTAAGGTGGGAAATGGTGGATCCGCGATTTGTAATCTTCGCCGCAGGTATTCCCTTAGGGAATGAAGATATTCAACTCTATTTTTGAGGTAGACGACCTTTCAGGACTTCTTGCAAGGAATACACTTTAAGATGGTTAAGAAACAACAGTTAGTATGGCAAATCAAAACCTTAAGACTAATTTGCATATTGCATATAAACTCCAGGTTTCCTATACTTGCATATTGCAGGTTTACACGTTAACACCTGGTTTATTTACATTTACATTAATACCCCGCGAGCCGCCGTATGACTTATGTCAGGGGGTGTGAAAACAACCACAACAGGATTTCCAATGTTACTGAAATGATTTTCAGAACTATACGCTAGACTAATGTTTAATAAGACTAATGATTAATGATTGCTGCTTCGGTTTCTGAATGCCTCAAGTAAGATATATAACCCGAATTATTTGAATGGTGCATAATATGTATAATAATTAAAAGAAAAATCACTATCAATAATTATGAATGATGGGTAAAAGGAGTCATGGAAGAACACGTTAAAAATAGAAACCAACGGATGGTAACCGGACTTACATGAGAATATTCCTCTAATTCTCATGATTCATACCTTAGCTGTTAAAATATTCTTGGTTCTATATGTAATCCATTATTCCAACATTCACTCCAAGGACCTTCGTAACACCCTCATCCTAGGCACATCATAATTCTCTACGAACTTTGCGAAGATGTTTTTTAAATTTTTCATAGTATTTTTAAATAGTAATGCAAGGAAGATCATTCCAGTTAAAATAGGACCTTCGGAAAATCTGAATGATAACATAAAGTTGACAATGTTTGGGTGCATCATATCAGAATTAGTATCTCTATATTCTGCTTTTAAAGTGAATGGTATAAACTGTATTAGCTTATACTAAATAACAAATTCAACAACAAAAATGAAAAAATAAGTAACGCTGCCTATCGTCAATTTATATCAATCAAGCTCTTCGTCAATGATTGTTTACTTTATTTATATAAATTGTTTTTTATGCTTTATTTCGTCCCTACATTGAACTAAAAATTTCCTAGTTCGGAATAACTTGAGAAATGAACAATGAACTAGAGAAATGCCATCTAATATTTATTCCTTACGCTTACGAGAACCAAATCGTTTCACTTCTCTTATAACATCTATGATACAAAATAGATAGAGCGTTGAAGATGATCTTACTACATCGACTAAAGTTTCTATTATCATGTCACTAAAATATGAATTGAAACGTAAATATGGAATTTTAGATACTCCGCATATTTAGTGTCGCAGAAACTTAGAGTTTATACGCCGATTACAGATAAATCACATCTCTAAAGTTAGGTAAGATTTAGAATAAACCATTGGCTTGCATAGATAGTAATACCAATGTTAGCAATTTTTATCGGTTTGAAAAAACCGAACTCTCTTTCCAAAATAAATTGCTGATAAGAAGATGGTTTAGGTTCTGGCTTAGTAAACTACTCGAACTTTCTTATAGAATTAAAAGATTGGTACGATACATTGAACATCGCTATTGCATACAATTTCGGAGATCCTGGGAATTACTGATGTATCAGAAGGAAATTTCTGAAAGTATGATAAGCCATGGGCGTTATATCCTGTATATTTGAATGTTAACCATTCTTGACTAATATATTACTTAAATTGGATAAATGAGTAGTTTCTCTGGAGGCTGTCATAAACGGAAAAATATATGTTGGATGAGAAAATTGAGAAGGTGAGTCAGTGGGTTATACTTTTAAAAGAGGTCGTTGCTCCTACTCAAAGTAACCAATTGGTCAACGAGGAACGCAAGAAATGCCATTACCTATTGTGATTTATCCAAAAATCTGGAATTAACATACCTCTTACACTTTCGGTTGTTAAATTCATGTGAGTGTATGTATTACTGTTTCCGTCGTTTCTCACTTCCCTATATCTATCAAAACAGTCCCCCTCTTGAAGTCCTGGTGAATTCATTGCTTTAACCACTTCTTCCAATCACTCCTCTATCTTGCTTTTCAAATTTGTCATGGAATGTGGAGAGATGAAAAGTTTCTCATAGCCATACATTTTAAATACGAAGGAATATTTTCAATATCACCGAGCGATAAATATGTAGATAGACTATTCATACCAAACCACCGCCCATTCATCTCAATCATTAAAATTCTGTCGAAAAAATATGAGAGTTACGTAGGGCCAGCCATCAACCGAGGGGAGAAAAATTTCAACATGAGCCTCATATGCGCTTCTTATCCCCGTGTGATACTTACAGGGTTGGAATTACAGGTAAAAAGGCCCTAAAACTATTTCACTAAGTCCCTATTATTTCGCGTATTTTTAACGTTTTCTACATTATAATAATTGTAAACGTTATAATAAACAGTTGAAATATAAACAATGCAAGTAGTTTTGTATGCATTCAAAATTAATTGAAAATTTTACATTCATAGCTTACGGTAGCATTCAATGAGCATTATGACAAAACCTCATTCGCCCTATCTTTTTCTGTATTTTAGAACTTGATAAATACGAGAGAAGAACGTTTAAGAACGTAATGGTTTGTGACTGCAACCATTTCAAGAGGAATCCACAGAAGAAATCACGTTTATTCGATTCACACTTCAATGACACCAAAAAAATTCATTTTGGATTCAAAATCAACGTGAAAGATGGTTGTCTCGTATCCGTCATCTTTATTAATTCAGGAAAATCGATCCTAGCACATTTTCTATCAATTGATTTGGACGGTATATTAAAAATACCAACTGCATAGATGATAAAATTTACTGATTTTTTATCGATCGAGTTTTAATTTTGATGCTTATCAAATTAAACAAAATTTATCTAAAATACGCAGAGAATGCCTCAAGACTTCATACTACATATTTACTTATAGATTTTTTATGTATTTAAAGTAATAGCCTAGATATGGCCATGAGTTCACCTTACTTTACTTTTGTAGATTGCATTCACACAGGCTGTGATAAAACAGGTGATCGATATGGACTCCTTAGGTATATAATTTTAAAGGCTAATAACTCTTCTCTTGAACGATGTATAATATTATCTACTATTATAATATATAATACGACCCCTTATAACCGCAGAGTTTTACAAGCGAAGGCGTCGAATTCGAGGTCTATACATTTTGGGTCCGACACTGATTCAAACTGCGCGGAAATTTTCTTCCTCCCATCTCAGTGCTAAACATAAGCTCAGAGCGGCTCAGAGGCAGATTTTGCAAAAATTTCCTTCGTCCTGCTTGTGCCTTTCGTCTCAGACTCAAATTTTATGAGGGGAAGGGGGTTTGCCTCGGTTTCCTAGGAATAACGGGACCTCGTGTGCGACGCTTCCCTCGGTGCGAGAAGCAAAGCTAGAATATATACTGATTTGTAATAACCATTTTATAATAACTGAATTCTTGCATTACAACATCGATATTGTTATAATACTATTCTGCTACGCCAATGTCACCAAACTAAGGATACTAATAAATATTTGCAATATCAATAATGCAAATAAATCCATTTCAACTCTGCAAGCGGAGCCAGGACAGAAGCAGACTATCTCCTCCATGTTTTCCCTCTCTCTCTCTCTCTCTCACTTCTTAAGGCTCGCTTGCAGGAAACTCACTGCCTGTTATGCGGGTTGCGGCTTAGGTGGTAAGTTTTTTTTGGAACTAGCTGTACAACAACTTATACATTGCAGTTTATAAAAAAATTAAATTGCATTTTAAGTTAGTAAAAATCTATCTCGAAAAAGTGTCAGACAATCGAATTTTTTAGGTACCGCATGTACAGAATGCTGCTATCAAAACTTGGGTCTGGAAATTTATTTTCTTTAGGCCTATATCTCGAAAAGTTAATAAGTGATTTAAAAATAAAAAATAGTTTTGAACATATATTTTACTTATCTACCCATACCTCGCTGAGGTATGCTGAAACACAGTGAATAAACATAGTATGCATTTCACACCCTTTCTTCCAACTTAGACTACGCCTATGACAATAAGTCGATCGCGACACACTTTTAAGATAAAAAGTAGATCTTATATACAGAAAAGTTGGACACCCCTGCTATATAAGGACCACCAACCACAAACTTAAAGCACTAGCTGCATACCAATTTCAAAAAAAAAGTTTTTTCGATCCACCCTAATCTCCACGCAAAAATGAAAGAGGAGAAAGCAAAAGGAACTAAAATTCGGGAATATTCAGGGTCAGGTTGAGGAGGAAGAGTTTTACAAAGTTGCCACATTTTTAGGCGACCCATATTTTTTATTATCCTTAATCTTACGCAAACCTGCACATTGTACGAATTTATCGCCCATGACTGTACAAAGGAAGAAAATTATTATGGTAAATATGGGCATCAAATTTAAACGCTAATCTAATTCAATTAACACTACTGTGTATATATTTATCATTCTAAAGTAACTCTGGTAAGAAATACATTGGATATCTCTTATAATGCACCTATATTAACCTTAAAAATATTCATGTCTATTCATCTTTCTTGTTATCTTACTTTTCTAATTAAATTCTTTCTTACTATTTCAAAAAAGGTCACTTCATTTTCACCATTTTAAATATTATAAAGATGGCTGAGAAAGAAAAACGATGAATTTCCCAAAAAAAGTGCGATTGGAAAAACTTCATGAACGGAAAATAATGGGGTTTTAAGTACAGTGGTACCTCGAGATACGAGTGCCCTAACATACGAGCTTTTTGAGATACGAGCTGTGGAGCGAGCGAAGTTTTGCTTTGAAATACGAGCAAAATTTGAGAAACAAGGAACGGCCGGCTGCACACCCACCGGTTTACTGTGCCTCTTGCGTCTCGCATTATCCCACACATCCCCCCAGTATACTTGTTTACCTCGCTGTCGAAGCATCTTTGATAAGTTATTCTAGGGCTTTGTGCTTTTTGTGCAATTAAATACTTTATCACATTTCTTTTTTATAACCTTGGGTCCGAAGAAAGTGAGTGGAAAGGTCAATGCTCAGAAGAAGGTGATGTCTATTGAATTAAGCGTGAAATCATAGAAAAAATGAGCAAGATGTGCGAGTAGCATACTTGGCGAGGTAGTACGGGTGTAGTACTTCAACGATATGTACTGTGCTTAAACAGATTGAGTCAATAAAGGGTATAACGCCAGCTAAGGGCGTTACAATAATTTCTAAGCTCCGGAGCTCTCTCAACAACTGGGGTGGCATTTTGGGGCCTGGAACGAATTAATGGCATTTCAATTAATTTCAATGGGGAAAATTGCTTTGAGATACGAGCAATTTGACATACAAGCAAGGTTACGGAACGAATTAAACTCGTATCTCGAGGTACCACTGTATATGCTTAAAATCTAGCCTCCTTTCTTTATTTGCAATTTTAAAATTATAACAATAAAAATATAATTTGTCCATCTATTGATTATTTTTAGTAATTCTTTACCAATCCTAATACTAACTATTTATCATTATCATAATCTGGGAAAATGTAATTATATTAAAAGATTCTATTTCTATTATGATTAGATTAGTATGATACAAAATTATTTCTACAATGTTTTCCTGCCTTTCATTTTGTAATATTTGGTGGTTATTCTTCCGTAGAATAATTCGAATAAAGCATTTTGATTTTTCACTCTATCCTAACCAAATAGATCTATTTGATTGTTCAGAGTGAATGAAGAACCAAATGGATCTATTAAATTTTTCACTCGTTTACATTACGCACGTTGAAGAGGAGAGGATGGAAGTGGTGTTACGTCATCATATTTAGGCTGGAGTAAACAAATCTAAGACCAAGCATGGGTTAGGAAATTGAAACTCTCCTTAATACCAACACACAAACAGAGAAGGCACAGAATGTAAGCAGAGAGTATCTTACACATACACCCTTTAAAAGCAAATAAATCAGAACCACAGCAAAGAGAATTCTAAATGAGAAGTTCCTAAGCGTAGGTTTCTAGCTCAGGGAAGCGTAATTGGTCCTCTTCTTTTCCTAATACATATTAATGACTTGAGTGAAGAGATAGGTAGCAATGTTAGGATATTCGTGGATGACTCGGTCATATATAGAGAAATATCTGACGATTGTATTTCTCTATCTAATGATTTAATAACAATTCAAAAGTGGTGCGAAAAATGGGAACTAGATCTCAATGTGAGTAAATGCTCCGTAGTTAACTTCTTCGAAAAGAAAGAATTGCGTCATAATTACCCACAAGTAATAAATGGATTAGTCATAAATTTAGCAGAATCAGTTGAGTATCTTGGGGTAACTCTTACCAATAATTTAAATTGGAGCACTCACATTCGTAAAATCTGCGGTAAAGCTAGTAAAAAGCTCGGCTTCATAAAGCGTATTGTCGGTAGATGCGATGAGAAAGTTAGAGAGCGATGTTATTTCTCCTTGGTCAGGCCCCATCTCAAATACGCAGCAAGTATATGGGACCCAGCGGATGAAACGGGTACCAGCGAACTTGAGAGAATTCAACGCAAAGCGATACGCTTCGTTAAAAAATGCTACGAGAAAAAGGTGAGAATCATAAAGATGTTCTCAGATACAGGTTGGGCATCATTGAAAGAAAGGCGGTTAGAAGCTAGGTTGCGACTCCTTAATAAATTTAGAGAAAGCACGTTTTCCCATGACGTAGTTGATATTATGCGACCCCCCCTGTTACTTCGGCCGATCTGACAATGAGAGCAAAATAAGAGAAATAGACACTAGAACAAGTCGATTTAAGAACTCATTCTTTCCGTGAACAATACGCGATAGTAATAGGCTAAAAAAGTAGCTCAATTGATTGGTGTTTACACCCCCTGCCACATGCCGAAAGGCGGCTTGCAGGGTATTCATGTAGATGTAAGCAAACACTTTGGCACACATGCACTCACTTCAAAGACTCGAATAGATCTATTCAATTTTTCACTCGCTTAAAAAATCGAATAAATTCACTCGGTTAGGATAAAAAATCGAAACGCTTTATTTGAATAATTCGATTGAACCAAACAATTGAAATATTTGATTGTTCCCACCTTACTTAATATCCGTTTACCGCTTTTATACATTGACCACTTATAGAAAACTTAATAACAATTTCAGTGATTCTTTTTTTAGCGTGACAAAACTGCATTTTTACAGGTTGAAACCTATTCAAAAAGTTTCATTGCCTAAAAGTACGCATTGTCTCCTAGAAATGGAAACAAATTCCATATGTAATGAAAACACCATTTAAGATCTTTAGAATGAGCGTATTTAAAGCATCGTATGTTTTAAGCTCTTTGAGAAACGGGCGTTCGACTGAGAGCACATGTACTGGATTTCGAACTTTTCTGCAAACTTTCACCACCATTTCGTCATTATTCGGATTGTTGGTACAAAAACTGGTAAAAGTGACTTAATTCTTACTATCAATGATGCGGCAAAGTTTCAGGAAGATACAGGAATGTCATTTTCTTTTTTTTGTTCAATTTGGTTTGGAATGACCCATCAATTAACGATTCTGAAACGTGCTGCAATACAAATATAAGCACTTGGCCCTCGTTATACAAATACTTGAAAAGTAACCACTTTTATAATAAATGTAACTCCCAAACCTTTTTACTGTGAGATAGGACAATGGCAAAAGAATCACTAGCTTGAACAACTCTTGTTACATGACATACTCGTTATAACAAACTTCTACTGAAGTTGTGATATTTAATGGGTAAATCTAGTTCATTTTTGACTGGGGAATAGACTAATTAAAAATAAGAAAGGAAATTAGGGCAATTTTGGAATTAAATTTTGTGAAATTAACTAGATTAGTTAGAGTCTATGTGTCACTCACCAATCCGACTCGCACTGGAACTGCCAATGGATTTAATTCTTCATCCAGAGTGGCCAACATTCTCGGCTGCATCGCAGCAGCCAAAGTGTACAGTAAGTAATGAGACTTGCCAAGAATAACTGCAAAATAATAATAATAATAATAATAATAATATGTCTTTGTTAGATAACAATCTATATAAATTAAAAACGTAACAGTGTCTGTCTGCTGGCTGAAACGTGCATTTGATGTAGAACCCTACAATGTGGCAAAATTTTCTTTTACCTGAACAGCCCCAGTTCGAACCCAGAGAAGAAAAACCGTTCCCATAAAAAATGCACGTAAACCTCCCGATTATCAGTTGCAGCTATATTTCTTTTGCAAAATAAATTAGAAATAATAGGCTTACAAAATCGAGAAAAGCACCAAAAGAAAGAGAAATAAATAAAGATTCTTATTTTGGTCGCCAAATATCGTTATCAGGTTGAAATGGTGAGAATTCGGTGAAAATAAATGGAAATTTCGTGAAAATTTGAGGCTGTAAACAACCAATCCCCTTGACGACCGAAACGATTGTTGAAACCGAGGTATTGCGTTTTTCCATAAGAATACACTATGATTCTATGTCCATATGAATGCAACCAAAAATGTGATATTCCCTTATGCATTGTTGTAAATAAATGTTTGGAAGTGCTGCAACAAATATTGTGTATGATTGATGAACAAGAACAAAAAAGACTATATAAAAATACAAAAACATATTCCAGACCAAACAACTGCACCCAGAGGGTGCATGCACGCGGCTAGTAGAAATCATTACTGTATTATCTCTAAGCATCCGTTTTTGGTGGCTGATGCTTTTGTAACTTCACACTCAATCAAAACATATAATTGACAACACTTTCAAATGAAAGTTTCCCACTTCCTACTCAAAATATACCAACGAATGAAAAATGTACAGTCACTTACAAAAAAAGTTACCACTAAAGGATGCAACCCGCTTAACAGACATGAAGCTCGATGAGAGCGAGTCTATGAGCGGCTCTGCTTTTAGCGTGCGTTTCGTCTTCCTCCTTATGCATGTTTTGAAGTTTGTTTGACGTTATTATCTTTAAAGACTGGCTAAAATTCATTCATTTGGATGCTGTATAAGCAATATAGTATTATAAAGGAACTCAATTTGGATTTTTCTTAAATCGGCTCAAATCTCACGCGTACTTCACTCTTCTTAAAAAAAATCTGATAAGAAATACTTTAGTTGCCCATATTTTCTGCTTATGTATAAATTCTCATCAATGGAGGTTTGGAAAGGATTCCATTATTTTTCTTCATGCTCTACATGCTCGCAGGACGAACTTTTCCGTAAAAAATAATAAATAATAGGGCTTAAATAAATGATAATTAAGAGAAAATGCAATACTATGAATTATGTCAAAAGAAGGGGAAATTAGAGAAAACGTAATTAGAATAGAAATGGAGTAACAGTGAAAGAATACGTTAACCCTTCTAAATCTGCTTACAGGGATGATCTTGTTTCTCGTAATAGCGAACACATCGGATGAATAAGACGTTCTATGCGTTATTTCTCTGTTGGCTAATATTTCTAAACAAGATTAGTGAAACTGTATTGAATATATTTTTGATTATTTCATTGATATTCATTTCATCTCTCCGAATACATATCATCATGACTGAATAGAAGAACCTTAAATGAGTTTCGATACTTGATAAAGAGAGGGAAATGAACGCTATTTTTTCACCCTAAGCCGTGCCGTCCTATGGGTGCATCGCACCCGGGCAAGTAGGATGCCATGGGTATTATCCATAAATAGGAAAATTACAACTAAAACACCTACAAATTACGCCGATCTATTTAATGCAATATATTTTAATATATATATTTAATCCACTGACGACCAGATTACAATAAAGCGATAGTGGGTGAGGTGAGGGTGAGCCCTGGCGCTGAAGTTGTTGGTGGTAGTTTTGGTAAAAGTTTTTTCGTAGAAATTACGCCCGGAATCACGTGTGGGATTAAGGGGAGAAAGATTAGCAGATAATGGAATGGCTAGGGAGTAGCAGGTAGGCGAAAGGGGTTCACTGAATTCTGTTTATGCTGATCTCGGAAAGAATAGCGAGGTCTAAGGAGTAAGCAGCGGGGGAAGAGATGGGGTCAATGGGATACCAGCTGTGAAGGTCCATTTTAGAACGTAGTATTTCTAGGAAGTAATCAATGAATATGCATTTTCGAGAACCTTCTCCCAAAAGCATCTGGGTTTTCCACACCTTTTCGTCCATTCTAATCGATCAAATCTCAGAAACGCTGAGTTCTTCACTCCAGAGGTGCATTGCTACCACATTTCACTTATTATAAAGTATATTTTCATGCAAATAAAAAAACTTTGTAAATCCCATACAGATATTTTAAAGGCATCTAGTTTCGTCTATAAGAAATCACCAGGCACTGAAATATCGAAAATGTGAAAGACCGAGAGGAACAAGGAGGTGTGGTGGGAAAAACTGGGAATTATCAACGGAAAAGGGCTGAGGGGATGAGAAAGGAGGGGAGGACTTGTGGAAGAGGTATTCGTTGGTAAGGATTTTGTCCACCCCCCACGTGCCGGGATGGGCATTCATTGCAACGGAGTTCATACACCCCGCTGAGAGAGTCGCTGGGTCTTCTATCTTTGTGGTGGCCGATGGCTCTCCATAGATTCCAGGGGACATAGAAAGCTGCTCTCAGGTCATTAGGAAGCATGTGTCCCAATCTATAGGATGAGAGGATATTTGGTTTTCTCCTCAAGAGTTTATCCACCATATCTGGGCTGTATCCGTTATTTATAGCAATCTGTTTGATAATTAAAACTTCTTTAGTCTAAAGGGAATTGGCGGGTGACATTGGGATGTGGGTGGATCATACTGTGGAAAGCGGGTAACTTCTGGGAAAAAGGATGGGAGGAATGAGAGGGGATGGTGAGGTCAGAATAGGTGGGTTTTCTGGAGGGAGTTGAGATGATGTCTGACAGACAGACAGAACTAGTTGCCGATTAATTTATTTCTGTGGAATTTACAAAGTGTTTTTTTCTTTGCATGATGGCAACATTCCACAAAGTTAGGCTGTGAAATGTCAATTTTAATAATATATCTTCTTTGTATACCAAACTATTATATGTCGATTTCTCATTCTTTTACTCATAGATATAGATTACTCGTAAATGCCTCTTCTTACTGTGTGACCGAGGTTATAGGACACTGCGGAGTTCTTCCTTATCGCTTAATTTCTGTCTAGCTCTATTCCAAATCATTTTCTAATACACTCCTTGCCATACACGGATTGAATACTTTTCTATGTGCACCACTGCTCGGATTTTTATTTTTAATTTTCGAAGAATAACCTTTGCAAAATTCTTTTTTAATCCAAATAACACTTAACAAGTTATAATCGTTACCATTACTCATTACTCATATGAATATGGTATTAAAACCTAATGAATTATATTGAATTTGCACTGAAGTGGCAAGCATGATTTTTTCTGATTCAATAAATGCACTAATCATAATTGATGCAAGATTTTCTTTTTAAATGTGTTTACCAGAAAATTCCTTAAAAATATAATTTTCTGTTATTCTACAACATGTTATTAGCAATGAAAATTTAAATTATTATATACATATGGATGTCTGCGTTATCCTGAGACTCGTTTATACAGCTGATTATCTTCGCAAGTTCCTTTCAACGGGTTTGTTTATATATAGAATCTCAAAGCTTGCCGCATTCCCTTAAAAATTCTACTTACTTTCTGTACCTTGCCCCCTCTTGTCATCGTTGCCCAGGGCAACCCCCGGCTCGCATGATCTCCTTCTGGCTTTGGTCAAATATGTAAGCGTTTCTACCAGAGAAGTTCATCCAAGAAGGAAAGAGACTTCTAAAATTTCTGCAGGTCATAAACAGCCCTCAACTTTATTGCTGTTTTCCTCCCCCAGATAAAGGGGGAGGGGGAGAGTCCTTTCCCGTCCTTCACTACCCACTCCCTGAAATGGTCAGCACGGCTTCGGAGCACGGTCGTGAAAATTTCTGAAAAAGTTTACTCTACCATTCATCCCCTCAGATGTTCATAACGCCTTATATTAAAATGCAATTGGTAATTTCAATCTGTGATTTATCGCAAGAACTAGCTAGCAAGACGCAACGTGCCCAGAATGCGTCTGTTTGATTTATAATTAACTTGAAAAAGTATGACCATACTTCCGATACGTTTAAGAAAATATCTTGGATTACACTAGAACATTGTCAAAGAATTCATGTTGTAACGCCAGGTTTCAGGGTCTTGCAAGCACAAACTGTGGAATATCTCTTTTCTAAAATTTTTAGCTTGGAATATATTCACAATTGCTATACTATATGCAAAAAATCTAAAGTAAAACCATATCTAAAAAACAACTTTAAAATCACCAAATTAATCCATTCCGACCTCCGAATCGCTATAATATTACTCTGCCATGTTAATGTCACTAAAAATCGCTTTAAATAAGTTATTTTAATAACAATAACGATAACAAATCCTTTCAAATGCTCAACGTGGACCTGCATAGCAGACAACGTCCTCCATCTTTATTTTCGCTCTCTCTCTCTCTCTCTCTTCTGGAGGCTCGCTCGCCCGAAACGAGGGGTCTATTGGACGAGTTGCCCCTTGGAAGTGGTAACTTTTTTTTGTAAGTGACTGTACTATTTGGTCAAAAAATTAAGTTCAAATTTGAATTTATGAGGGTCCTCCCAGGATGCACTGACATTGGTGTTGTAAATTTTGGTGTTTCTTGTTCGCTTGGATATGTTTTTAGCTGTAAATATATATGGTTTTTCCCATTGGTTGGTGAAATTTATTATCGGTCTTACCAAAACAGTTTTCACAAGAAATATTACAGTCTCTATAAACAAAGACCTCGACATCATATGCAACCACAGCAATGACATTTTAATAAACAAAGATGTATTTGGTTTAACAGAAATTAGACAGCCAAAATAGAGATTTTAGAGTGCAGACTATAGAATCATACACACAAGAACTGCAGAAAATTCTGTAGTAGCAGGAATTGCCATAATAATTAACAAAAGGTTAAGAAAGAGAGCAAGTGAATATGCAAAATATATGAGCGAATTATGCTAATAAAATTGCATACAAAACCAAAGGATACCATAATAATACAGATGTATGCACATAAATCAATTCATTCGGAGGAGGAAGTGGAAAGAATGTATGAAGAAATAGAAGAATCAATCAAAAACATTAATGGTGATGAAAACCCATTTATATTACGTGATTTTAATACAGTTATTGGAGAAGGATATCTGTTACAGGTAAAAGTTGCTTGCATACTGCAAGCTAATGAGTTGAATGCAGTCTTGTCCCGAGAAAGGCCTCAAAACAATTTTCATAAATTCGTGTTAAAGACTGCCAGGCATCAAATTCAGGACCTGTTCGTGAGAGACAATTGCATACTAATGTTAGGTAAGTGCCATTCTGACGTGTTGCAAAGTTTCAATTCAATATCTCATCAGGAAGGTCCTAAAATAAGGTTCCGATATCTCCATTTGAAATGCATGGTGGAACGGAAATGACGCTCTGGAATCAAACCAAGGACCACTAGAGAAACGGTGAACCTCATGAAATAATGTATTTAAATGTCTCTGTTACCTTTCTAGGTTTTATCTTTCCAGTGTATTGGGAAGGCATTAAAAAAATTTTCAAAAATTGCAGCAATGCATTTCTTACAGAAGTATTTCACACCCATCTGGCGTCTAAACTCACATTCAATTGGTAACATTTCTTCCATTGGTACTAGAGAAGACTACCTCAAATCTAACCTACTTAGGAAGTACAATAACAAAAGATGGAAGGAGTAAAGGAGATATATTATGCCAAATTGGTCAAGCAAAAAAGGCTTTCTACTCAAAGAAAAATCTAGTAATCTATCTCCAAACACGGATAAAATTGTTTCAACGTATTGTATGGAGTGTGCTCTTGAATGGAAGTGAAGCTTGGACAGTTGGTGTAAAAGAGAGAAAATAATATGGTATTATAGAATAAAAAATGAGGAAGATTTGAGGAAAGTGGGAACGCAAAGAAAGTTGTGTAAAAGCCTAACAAAAAGAAGAGATTTGCTACTTGACCATATAATGAGGCAGGAAAGTATAATAAAACTAGTAATAGAAGGTTAAGTTAAAAGAAACATGCATGGAGAAGGCCAAGGTCATCGTACATTAAACTAATTGTCAAAGATGAGTAATGTAAAACATAAATAAATGAAAGAAAATGCACAACTGAGACAAAGCTTGCAACCTGCTGCCAATCAAACAGAAGGTTGTTAACTATATAAGATGAAGAAACGAAGACATTAACCATATGCAACCACAGCAATGACATTTTAATAAACCATGCATCTTTTGGGAGCAGAATGACAACCACAAAAACATCGCCGAATATGAATGTGACACTTAAAGACAGCTTTACTTCATTCAAACTTCCTTTTGATGAAATTGGATGCACCTTATTTGTGCAAAAACTTTGCATGGGTCAACTAGTAAACATGAAAGATACAACGAAAACTGATAGAAAAGATACTATGAAAGGCAATAGGTTTTGTAAAAAATTGCTATGATAAATCGCTAAGTGTTACTCAGATGCTTCAGGAGGCAGGATGGGAATCTTTAGAAGGCTCAATCAGAGATTTAAATTACTGGATAAATTCAGACAGAGCACGTTCAAAGAAGATGTAGCCGATACTGTGCACCCTCCTTGCTATATAGGCCATTCTAATATAGCGAGAAAGATCAGAGAAATAGATACTAGAACCAGTCGATTCAAGAATTCATTTTTTCCGAGAACAATACCCAAAAATAATCGACTGGGAAAATAGTCATGGTGCTTGCACCCCCTGCCACACGCTAAAAGGCAGCTTGCAAAGTTATTAATTTTTTAAATTTTGAAATTTTGCAAAAAATGGCAAACAAGGGTCATTTCTAAGGGCTATAACATTTTAATGAAACGCATTACGAGAATTATGTGTTCGGTTTCAGATAACAATTAAATGTATCTTTGAAATGTTATGAATGAAAGTTTCACATATTGTTTAGAAATTTGCTTAAATTAGAAACAAATTATTTAAAGCAACGTTTAACCACAATAGCCCCCAAAGAGCAGATTTTAAAATACAAGATCAAATTTATCACTCTTTCCTGTAGAAAAAAAAAATTTTTTAAGTGGGACAGCAACAAGAACATATTAAAAAGAATTAAATACATTGAGCCATGCTCGTCACACGCACGCCTCAGCCTCACGCTTCCAATGGCTATGCGCTCGCTTAAGTTCGTAGTAAGCCTACTTGTAGCTTCGTAGACAGATTTACTCTACACTTAAGCTTAATTACAAGTCGCAGTAAGTGTAATGGTATTCTATGACAATAATTTCTCACAAATAATTACAAATCTGAACTATACAAATTCCGCTCTTACTCTCTTTGGGGGCTATTGTGGTTAAACAATAAACAAATTTATAAACAATATGTGAAACTTTCATTGATAACATTTCAAAGGTACATTTAATCGCTATCCAAAACAGAACACCTAATTTTCGTAACACATTTTATTAAAATGTTATAGCCCTTAGAAACGACCCTTGTTTCCGTTTTTTGCAAAAATTGCAAAATTTTAAAAATTAATAACTTTGCAAGAAAATTTTTTCTGAGCTGGAACCTTGACATAAAGGTTTTACGATAGAAGTACCCAAGTTAATAATTTTCATCGATTTTAAAAAATAGAGGTCAATTTCTGTCCGATTTCCTGTGGAATGGCCTGTATGTAGATGTAGATGAAAAGTAGAGTGACTAGAGTAGAACTGATAATTCAAGGAAGGTATCAAAGCATGCTTACTGTTCTACACATCCAAGAAGGAGACGAGAGTGGCCAAGAGGCCTGCCAGTGCCACGGGACTCAGAAGCTGCCTGTCACTGTGATATGGACAGAGCGTCAGAGTGCCCTTTCCCAAATGCGTCAATCCCTGTGCAATGCGCACCATGAAGAGATTATTGGGCTCCTTTGCGTGGAATTGTGCCAACTGTCTCAGCATTGCTGCCAGTCTGCAAAAAACAATCAATTGCACTATCAGTACACTTGAATACAAAACATCGCATACCTAGAGACCTTCTATATATATTAAAAACGTAACGGTGTCTGTCTGTCCGTCTGTCTAAAAAAGCGTTTTTCTTGCCAATGCCAAGAGCTACAGCGATGCTGAAACGTGCATTCGGTGTAGACTGCTGCACCCTACAATGTGGCAAAATTTACTTTTACTTGAACGGCCCCAGTTCGAACCCAGAGAAGAAAAACCGCTCTCATAAGAAATGCATGTAAACCTCACTTTTATCGGTTGCAGGCCACATTTCTTATGCGAAATTAAAATAGAAATAATAGGCTTACAAAATCGAGATAAGCACCAAAAGAAAGAGAAATGAATAGAGATTCTTATTTTGGTCGTGAAATATCGTTATTGGGTCGAAATGGCAAGAATTCGGTTAAAATTAACAGAAATTTCATGAAAATTTGAGGCTATAAACAACGAGTCCCCTTGACGACGAATGCAATTGTTGAAACCGAGGTATTGCGTTTTTTCCATAAGAATACACTATGATTGATATGTCCATATGAAAGTAATGATTAAAAATGAATGATAGTAGAAGTTCATAGTCCAGACTCAGTCCAGATGTCTGGTCCAGACCAAACAACTGCACCCAGAGGGTGCACGCACGCGTCTAGTCTAATATTTAAGTCTTTTAAAAAGAAGCTTAAAGTAAGTCGTATTATAGTATATTAAGTTCTCTTTGATTGAAATAAAACAGTAATAATGGTCATAGAAAATCAAGAGTGATAAACTCTTTTATATATAGTTTTTGAGTGAAAATTGGGAGAATTTGGACAAAAATGACAGAAAATTTGTATTTTTTTAGGTATAAACAACCCATTCCCCCTTGATGGGATACCAGCAATTATAATTCTTCTATTCATCAATTTTTACTCTTAAATGAAAATTATCAGTCTGTTACATTGCCCTAGGATGTTTGAAAAATTGCTTTATTTTGCCCTTTATTATAAATTATTATTTTATTTCATTCAAAGATCATTACAATGATATAGAATACGTAAGTAAAAGAAATGCATAAAACAATAACAATCATTTGCACAGTTGTAATTAATTACAAAAATCATAGTAAAATTCTTTAAAGATACCATCATGTTAACTCAAGAAAAAATAAAGTAATAAAGTAAAATATTAAAATTACTAGGAAAACATTGCGATATAAATCTTCAATGCTGTAATACATTCTCTCCGCTAAGAATTCTTTTAATTTACTTTTGAAAGATACAGTGACATATTGGGAGGATGAACCCCAAAAAATAACACTGTATATAATATGTGAATAAAATAAGCCGTAATAAATTAAAAGGAGGACTTAGATTGAGACTATTACAATTGATCCGGACAAAAAAACAAATAGGACTGAGTTATTCTAACAGTCTGTAGCCCTGTAAATCCCAATCAAGATGCGAGTGCAAATGTAACCTAGAAATTTACAAGAGTTGAGGCAAAATGTTTCTATCTAAAGGGACGTTTGGGGTACATGCAGGTTTATTTTTATAAGAAAGGTGAATAACTTGAGATTTCTCAGCATTGAGGCATAAATAGTTATTCAGAGACCAGGAGTGAATTTTTTGGGTAACAAGGTTGCTGCTTAACCCTTTCGAGAATGTTGTCGGCTATAGATGACAGAGATTTTCCTACGCAGAAGCACGACTGTCGTCAATAGAGGACAATCGCAGTTGAAAATAAATCGCAGATGGATGCAGTTTTAGAGGATTTGGGTATAATAAACTTACCATTCTGACCCTTTTCTGGGGGATTTCTGACCCTTCCTTCTGCACCACAAAGAGGAAACTCAGCCCCCAGGGTCGTTTATAACCCTTTTTACCTCGGCAAATGAAATGTTATTGCAACAGTTTTGTGAAAGTTTTTTTGTAGTAATTGTCCATATTAATTTGGATATGGAAACGTTGGTCTTTGCTGACTATGTTCAACTTTTAAACAAAATTCTACCGTTAATATTAAGGTAATTAGGATATCATCATGTAAAAACTATGCTACAACATTGCCACTATATTAGTACACTAAATAGCTTAATATCAACAGTAGAATTTTGTTTGAAAGTTGTACATAGTCGGAAAGGTACAAGATTTTAATTTCCAAATTAATATTGTTAATTACTGCTAAAATAACTCTTTGGCAAAACGTCAGCAATAACATTTAGTCTCGAAAGGGATAGAAGGTTTTCAGAAGTATCTGAGGAAATGACATTTGTGTCATCTGCATATAGGATAGGCAAACAGTCCTGTTTACTATATATATAATCATGGAAATCATTAATGTAGATCACAGTGTTGGGCCAAGAACAGAAACCTTGATTAAGTATTTTTGTTGGAGATAAATGTTTCAACAAAACAAAGAAAGTATATTTGGAAGAAGAAATAAAAAGAGTAGAAAGTGAATAAAAAATACCTTGCATTATTAGTTCCTGCTCCAACCAATCCCATGGCAAATATAGCATTCAGCGCCACTTCAGAATCACTGTCATGTGAGAACTTACTGAGTGTGTCCAGAATGGTTAGCTTCGGATTGGACACAGATATCAGCCCAAGGGCTAGAGGAACGGATCTTCTTATCACAGGCTCACAGTACCTCAACTAAAATCAAATAAACATATATCAAACTTTACTCTACTACATTGATTATATTTCAACCACTATAACATTCATAACAGCAATTAAATTGAGTTTTTCTCTATATATATAAGTTAATAAATGAGTAGGTTACATTTGAATTAAAACAGGGTATATTTCCTGTGTAATTGATGTGATAGGGATCAGAAAATAATTGCATTTTAAGAGGGAGCATCAAAAATGGGTTTAACCATAAATAGTTGCCACCTTTACAGTTCAAAACCTCATATTTAATGGTCAAGTGTACCCAGAAAAATTAACGTAAGATATCAGCTAAGAAGCTTGATCCTGCAACTAATTATATTTATTATGCTCTGAAGTAGAGATGGGGGTTTACAACAAAAAGATCGATCTCCCGAATCGGATTGAATCGTTTGCTTTGAATCAATTCAAGCTCGAGATCGTATTCGAAAGATCGATTGAATCGGATGAAATCGGTTATGCTAACTCTTACTAGCTGTTTTGAATCGTTTACAACGACGTTTATTGGCCGGAATGGTCAAGTTACACTGGATTTTTAGCATCTGTGTCTGTAATATGTATCCTGTAGATATTACTTAAGTTGAACGTTATGTAAATAAAGTTTTCATTTAATGGATTTTAAGTTATTATCGTAATTTTTGTTAAAACAAAACTTTTGAACAATTTTTCTAAGTTATGCTTAGTTTCAGAAATGATGATAAGAAGATATTATAAAGTAGTTTTGTTAGGCATCTTCTATTACAAATGTGACAGTAAACGAAAATTCACACAGTTATAAGATGATATGAAGAAATAGAATCAGTCCGTCAAAGTATTGAAATTTGAAAAGACAATCAGATTAATAAATATATATGATCTAAATGCAAATGTAAAAATATAATGATTGGATTAGTTCGTACATTATTATTTTAAACTAGCATAAAAGTCGTAAACTTCCTAAAAATAGACCTCTATCGCGTACATCCGAATCGATTCACATAGATCAGTTCATGGATCGGTTGGATGCATCGAATCGGATCAAAAGATCGGTTCTAAAAGATCGATTCAAATTAATCAAGAATCAGGTTAAAAGAATCGATCTTGAAGTAGATCGGATCGAATTTGCCCATCTCTACTCTGCACATCAAAATCAGGAGTAAATAAAACCTGTTCTCAGGTGAATAAGTATAAAAAGGATAGAAATACCAGATGTCCAAATGTTCTGAAGGCCATGTCAGCTCCAATATCCTCTCCCATCGCAATTAGGGCTATTCCGAGAACAGCTATTGCTTGCCTTGACGACAAATCCTTTGATTTGTCCTCTTCTTTCTTTTCCTTCCAATCTTCCTTCTTTTCCTCCTAAAAAACAAACTCTGTCATTCATCTTTTACAATAATCACCACTGTGAATATATTTACACATCTGATGTCTGTATGTCTGTCTGTAACATCTTAAAAAAATACACGGAAGCAACATTTGAAGATTAATTTCACAAGCCAGCATGATAGGACTATGAAATTTTGTATTAATTTAAGGGACTGAGTATCCTTGGTTTGACTCTGAACAACTCAACAATTCTCTCATAAGAAATGCAGTTAAAGTAAATTTTTATCAATTGCACACTTCTTTCTTTTGCAAAATTAAATCAGAAGTAATGTTCCAATAAAATCCAAACAAGAGTAGAAGAAGTTCAATAAAGATTCTCATTTTGGTTGTGGAATATTGTTTACGAGTCAAAATAATGAGAATTTGCACAAACATGACAAAAAATTTGCTTGATTTTGTGGGTATAAACAACCCACACCATTTGGTTACAAAAACAGTTGTAGCAACAACTTTACTCTCATAAGAACACAAGGTTGGGTAGGCCCTACTTGAAATGTACGAAGAAGGAGAGCTGACATCTCATGCTAAAAATTGCAAAAGCAATCTTTGGAAATCCAAGTTCAGTAATATATATTTACAAATAACAAAGCATTATATGCTGTAGATCCTTTGAGATTGAACTTTTCAATTCAAATTTCAATCAATAAATGATTCTGTTCCTACAATCATGGAATATTTTGCCAGTCAGCTATACTATAGAAACTTCATCAACCAGAAGGACATACAGATGATTTAAAAATCCCTCTTGAGCGGGAGCATCTTAAAAAGGTTTGACAGTACAGTGGTACCTCGAGATACAAGTTTAATTCGTTCCGTAACCTCACTCGTATGTCAAATTGCTCGTATCTCAAAGCAATTTTCCCCATTGAAACTAATTGAGATGCCATTAATTCGTTCCAGGCCCCAAAATGCCACCCCAGTTGTTGAGAGAGCTCCGGAGCTTAGAAATTATTGTAACGCCCTTAGCTGGCATTATACGCTTTATTGACTCCTGTTTAAGCACAGTAAATATCGTTGAAGTGCTTCGCCCGTACTACCTCGCCAAGTCAGCTACTCGCACATCTCGCTCATTTTTCTAAGATTTCCTGCTTTAATTAAATAGACATCATCTTCTCCTGAGCACTGACCTTTCCGCTCACTTTCTTTGGACCCAATATTATAAAAAGAAAGGCGATAAAGTATTTAATTGCACAAAAGCACAAGGCCCTAGAAAAACTTATCAAAGATGCTTCGACAGCGAGGTAAACAAGTATACTGGGGGGATGCGTGGGATAATGCGAGACGCACGAGGCACAGTAAACTGTTGGGTCGTGTGTAGCCGGCCGTTCCTCGTCTCTCAAATTTTGCTCCTTTTCAAAGCAAAACTTCACTCGCTCCACGGCTCGTATCTCAAAAAACTCGCATGTTAGGGTACTCGTATCTCAAGGTACCACTGTATTTATTTGTTGAATAACTTTGTAAGTTATCCTTGTAAGTCATCAATTAGGGACTGTCATTAGTGAAGAAATTTCTTTCTCCTATTTTGACAGATTAAACGGTATTTCTTAGTTGGAATAATCACCTTTTCAGACGGATCATAATGTTCACTGCAAATGTGCAAAAGCTGTTCAATCTTGAGGACGTTTCCGGTGCCTGCATAAGCACAAACTTCCACCATTGTGGTGGACATCGACTTGAATGGCTCTGGGATCACCTCCAAAACAGCTACGATTGCTTCCACTGCATCTTGGCGACCTATTAGCAATAAACATTATAAATAAATAAAATAAAATATTTAAGTATATCTTATCATTGAAATTCTGTTTGTGAAACCAAAATTACTGTTCTCAAGAACTAGGACCTTTCAACTTTGTACAAATAAATTATAATTTTAGAAAGTTATTAAACAAATAAATACAAAAGCCTGGATATTTCACTTCATAAGTGAATTTACGTAAACCTTTCCATAAATTTTCAAATATCTCGATAAATTTCACGTTTTTTGACGTGAAAACTTCTTGATATCTATGATTATTCGTACGTCCTTAGAATTGAATTCGCAAAAAAATCGCACGTAATTTCGAAATGGAACGAAGAAATTGTGGTTTCGGCAGCTAGCTTTTCCACAATTTATGATATATTTGGAAAAAAAAACGTTTTATGAGCGGATTTTTGCTCAGCATTTAAGATATACCATAAATCTATTAAATTATGAACGTTTTGCAACAAAAGCGGTTAATAATTTCAAAAAATTACGAAAAATATGTGATTTTTAGTGTAACCGTTTCCGAAAATTTTCAATTATCACCGAAAATTTCAGGTTTTTTGACGTGAAAACTTCTTCATAGCTATGATTTTTCGTACGTCCTTTGAATTGAGAACGCTTCGCAAAAAAATCGCACGTAATTTCGAAATGTAACGAAGAAATTGTGGTTTCGGAAGCTAGCTTTTCCACAATTTACGATATATTTGGAAAAAAAGGCGTTTTATGAGCGGATTTCTGCTCAGCATTAATATATACCATAAATCTATTAAATTATGAACGTTTTGCAACAAAAGCGGTTAATAATTTCAAAAAATTACGAAAAATATGTGATTTTTAGTGTAACCGTTTCCGAAAATTTTCAATTATCTCGAAAAATATCACGTTCATTGACGTGAAACCTTCTTGATATCTATGATTTTTCGTACGTCCTTTGAATTGAGAACGCTTCGCAAAAAAATCGCACGTAATTTCGAAATGTAACGAAGAAATTGTGGTTTCGGTTCTAGCTTTTCCACAATTTATGATATATTTTTGAAAAGAAAGACGTTTTATGAGCGGATTTTAACTCAGCATTTAAGATATACCATAAATCTATTAAATTATGAACGTTTTGCAACAAAAGCGGTTAATAATTTCTAAAAATTACGAAAAATACGTGATTTTTAGTGTAACCGTTTCCGAAAATTTTCAATTATCTCCCAAAATTTCACGTTCTTTGACGTGAAAACTTCTTGATATCTATGATTATTCGTACGTCCTTTGATTTGAGAACGCTTCGCAAAAAAATCGCACGTAATTTCCAAATGTAACGAAGAAATTGTGGTTTCGGCAGCTAGCTTTTCGACAATTTATGATATATTTGGAAAAGAAAGACGTTTTATGAGCGGATTTTAACTCAGCATTTAAGATATGCCATAAATCTATTAAATTATGAACGTTTTGCAACAAAAGCGGTTAATAATTTCGAAAAATTACGAAAAATATGTGATTTTTAGTGTAACCGTTTCCGAAAATTTTCAATTATCTCGAAAAATGTCACGTTCATTGACGTGAAACCTTCTTGATATCTATGATTTTTCGTACGTCCTTCGAATTGAAAACGCTTCGCAAAAAAATCGCACGTAATTTCGAAATGTAACGAAGAAATTGTGGTTTCGGCAGCTAGCTTTTCCACAATTTATGATATATTTTTGAAAAAAAAGACGTTTTATGAGCGGAGTTTTCCTCAGCATTTTAGATATACCATAAATCTATTAAATTATGAACGTTCTGCAACAAAAGCGGTTAATGATTTTGAAAAATTAAGAAAAATATGTAATTTTTAGTGTAACCGTTTCCGAAAATTTTCAATTGTCTTGAAAAGTTTGACGTTTTTTGACGTGAAAACTTCTCGATATCTATGATTTTTCGTAGGTCCTTTGAATTGAGAACGCTTCGCAAAAAAATCGCACGTAATTTCGAAATGTAACGAAGAAATTGTGGTTTCGGAAGCTAGCTTTTCCACAATTTACGATATATTTGGAAAAAAAGGCGTTTTATGAGCGGATTTCTGCTCAGCATTTAAGATATACCATAAATCTATTAAATTATGAACGTTGAAACAAAAGCGGTTAATAATTTCAAAAAATTACGAAAAATATGTGATTTTTAGTGTAACCGTTTCCGAAAATTTTCAATTATCTCGAAAAATGTCACGTTCATTGACGTGAAACCTTCTTGATATCTATGATTTTTCGTACGTCCTTTGAATTGAGAACGCTTCGCAAAAAAATCGCACGTAATTTCGAAATGTAACGAAGAAATTGTGGTTTCGGCAGCTAGCTTTTCCACAATTTACGATATATTTGGAAAAAAAGGCGTTTTATGAGCGGAGTTTTGCTCAGCATTAAAGATATGCCATGAATCTATTAAATTATGAAAGTTTAGCAACAAAAGCGGTTAATAATTTCGAAAAATTACGAAAAAAGTGTGATTTTTAGTGTAACCGTTTCCGAAAATCTTCAATTATCTCGAAAAATTTCACGTTTTTTGACGTGAAAACTTCTTGATATTTCTGAATATTCGTATGTCCTGTGAATTAAGTACGCTTCGCAAAAAAAATCGCACGTAATTTCGAAATGTAACGAAGAAAATGTAGTTTCGGCAGCTAGCTATTCCACAATTTATGATATACTTGGAAAAAAAGACGTTTTATGAGCGGATTTTTGCTCAGCATTTAAGATATACCATAAATCTATAAAATTATGAACGTTTTGCAACAAAAGCGGTTAATAATTTCGAAAAATTACGAAAAATATGTGATTTTTAGTGTAACCGTTTCCGAAAATTTTCAATTATTTCGAAAGATTTCACGTTTTTTGACGGGAAAGCTCCTAGATATCTATGATTATTCGTACGTCCTTTGAATTGAGAACGCTTCGCAAAAAAATCGCACGTAATTTCCAAATGTAACGAAGAAATTGTGGTTTCGGCAGCTAGCTATTCCACAATTTATGATATATTCGGAAAAAAAAAGACGTTTTATGAGCGGATTTTTGCTCAGCATTTAAGATATGCCATAAATCTATTATATTATGAACGTTTTGCAACAAAAGCTGGTAATAATTTCGAAATATACGTGATTTTCAGTGTAACCGTTTCCGAAAATTTTCAATTATCTCGAAAAATTTCACGTTCTTTGACGTTAAACCTTCTTGATATCTATGATTATTCGTACGTCCTTTGAATTGAGATTGCTTCGCAAAAAAATCATTCGTAATTTCCAAATGTAACGAAGAAATTGTGGTTTCGACAGCTAGTTTTTCCACAATTTATGATATATTTGGAAAACAAAAGACGTTTTAAGAGCGGTTTTTTGCTCTTCATTTAAGATATACCATTAATCTATTAAATTATGAACGTTTTGCAACAAAAGCGGTTAATACTTTCTAAAAATTACGAAAAATACGTGATTTTTAGTGTAACCGTTTCCGAAAATTTTCAATTATCTCGAAAAATTTCACGTTTTTTGACGTGAAAACTTCTTGATAACTATGATTATTCGTACGTTCTTTGAATTGAGAACGCTTCGCAAAAAAATCGCACGTAATTTCAAAATATAACGAAGAAATTGTGGTTTCGGCAGCTAGCTTTTCCACAATTTTGATATATTTGGGAAAAAAAGACGTTTTATGAGCGGATTTTTGCTCAGCATTTAAGATATACCATAAATCTATTAAATTATGAACGTTTTGCAATACGAGGGCTGTTCAAAAAGTTCCCGAACTTTATTTATTACAGCACAAATATTTCACTTAAAAATTATTGCTCCGAGTCTCCTTAAAAGTACTCCCCACCCCAACGTATACACTTATCCAAATTGTATTTCCACTATTTAAAACAGTCTTGGGACGCTTCTTTCTGACTGTTCATAGGCTCCTCCGTCGAATTTTTCTTTATTTCTCGAATGGCGGAAAAACTTTTTCCTTTCAGCGGGGTTTTTAGCTTAGGAAATAGGAAAATGTCACATGGAGCCAGGCTTGGTGAATAAGGTGGTTGAAGAAGCACAGTGGTCTTGTTTTTGGCTAAAAAGTTACGAGTTGCTCGTGTTGATCCTGGTCTGCTGTCATCAGGCAAGGCATGAATTTGTCCTCGACTCGATGCATCCTCAATTTTTTTAGTTAGGATTTCGTAGCAGAACCAATAGGGATGCCACGCTCTTCTGCAAGCTTCCTAACAGTCAAACGTCAATTTGCACGAACGAGATCGTTCACTTTTTCGATGTGGGGGTCATCTGTGGACGTTGATGGTCTTCCGGAACGCTCGTCGTCTTCCACTGATTGCCGCCCGTCTTTGAACCGTATAAACCACACATAACACGCGGTACGTTTCATAGCATGCTCACCAATAGCCTTGGTAATCAACTCAAAAGATTTGCCCAGTTTCACGCAGAATCTTACAGAAGAACGCTGCTCCTAAAAAGAGCTCATTTCCGCGGACCCGATTTTTCGCCGCACTCTACGTTCATCTGTTCACATAAAGTTTTGCTCAGCATTTAAGATATACCATAAATATATTAAATTACGAACGTTTTGCAACAAAAGCGGTTAATAATTTCGAAAAATTACGAAAAATATGTGATTTTTAGTGTAACCGTTTCCGAAAATTTTCAATTATCTCGAAAAATTTCACGTTCATTGACGTGAAACCTTCTTGATATCTATGATTATTCGTACGTCCTTTGAATTGAGAACGCTTCGCAAAAAAATCGCATGTATTTTCGAAATGTAACGAAGAAATTGTGGTTTCAGCAGCTAGCTTTTCCACAATTTGATATATTTGGAAAAGAAAGACGTTTTATGAGCGGATTTTTCCTCAGAATTGAAGATATACCCTAAATATATTAAATTATGAACGTTTTGCAACAAAAGCGGTTAATAATTTCTAAAAATTACGAAAAATACGTGATTTTTAGTGTAACCGTTTCCGAAAATTTTCAATTATCTCCCAAAATTTCACGTTCTTTGACGTGAAAACTTCTTGATGTCTATGATTATTCAAACGTCCTTTCATTTGAGAACGCTTCGCAAAAAAATCGCATGTATTTTCGAAATGTAACGAAGAAATTGTGGTTTCAGCAGCTAGCTTTTCCACAATTTATGATGTATTTGGAAACGAAAGACGTTTTATGAGCGAAAAAATTGTGTTTCCTGGTGCCTGGTTTTCCAATTTATACAATATAGTTATATATAATAGATATTTGTTAGAATAGGGCGTTTTCTGAGTAGATTTTTGCTCGGGATTTAAGATATAACATATATCTCCTGTAATATGAACGTATAGCAACGGAAGCGGTTGATTAATTCGAAAAAGTAAGAAAAATAAGTCATTTTTAGAGTAAACGTTTCCATAAATTTTCAAATATCTCGAAAAATTCACCTTTTTTGAAATAAAAACTACTTTATATCTATGATTATTCGTACGTTCTTTGAATTGAGAACGCTTCGCAAAAAAATCGCACGTAATTTCAAAATATAACGAAGAAATTGTGGTTTCAGCAGCTAGCTTTTCCACAATTTGATATATTTGGAAAGGTAGACGTTTTATGAGCGGATTTTTCCTCAGAATTGAAGATATACCCTAAATATATTAAATTATGAACGTTTTGCAACAAAACCGGTTAATAATTTCGCAAAGTTACGAAAAATATGTAATTTTTTGTGTAACCGTTTCCGAAAATTTTCAATTATGTCGAAAGATTTCACGTTTTTTGACGTGAAAACTGCTTGATATCTATGATTATTCGTACGTCCTTTGAATTGAGAATGCTTCGCAAAAAATTGCACGTAATTTAAAAATGTAACGAAGAAATTGTGGTTTCTGCTGCTAGGTTTTCCACAATTTATGATATATATGGAAAAAAAGGCGTTTCATGAGCGGATTTTTCCTCAGCATTTAAGATATACCCTAAATATATTAAATTATGAACGTTTTGCAACAAAAACGGTTAATAATATCGCAAAGTTACGAAAAATATGTAATTTTTAGTGTAACCGTTTCCGAAAATTTTCAATTATGTCGAAAGATTTCACGTTTTTTGACGTGAAAACTTCTTGATATCTATGATTATTCGTACGTCCTTTGAATATAGAACGCTTCGCAAAAAATTGCACGTAATTTCGAAATGTAACGAACAAACTGTGGTTTCGGCAGCTAGCTTTTCCTCAATTATGATATAATTGGAAAAAAAGACGTTTTATGAGCGGATTCTTGCTCAGCATTTAAGATATACCATAAATCTGTTAAATTATGAACGTTTTGCAACAAAAGCGGTTAATAATTTCGAACAATTACGAAATATGTGATTTTTAGTGTAACCGTTTCCGAAAATTTTTAATTATCTCGAAAAATTTCACGTTTTCTGACGTGAAAACTGCTTGATATCTATGACTATTCGTACGTCCTTTGAATTGAAAACGCTTCGCAAAAAAATCGCACGTAATTTTGAAATGTAACGAAGAAATTGTGTTTCCTGGTGCCTGGTTTTCCCATTTATACAATATAGCTATATATAATAGATATTTGGAAGAATAGGGCGTTTTCTGAGCAGATGCTTTCTTGGGATTTAAGATATAACATAAATCTCTTGTAATATGAACTTATAGCAACGGAACCGATTAATTATTTCGAAAAAGTAAGAAAAATATGTGATTTATAGTATTACCGTTTCCGAAAATTTTCAATTATCTCGAACAATTTCACGTTTTTTGACGTGAAAACTGCTTGATATCTATGATTATTCGTACGTCCTTTGAATTGAGAACGCGTAGCAAAAAAAATCGCACGTAAATTTGAAATATTACGAGGAAATTGTTTTCTGCTGCTAGCTTTTACACAATATATGATATATTTGGAAAAAAAAGACATTTATGAGCGGATTTTTGCTCAGCATTTAAGATATACCATAAATCTATTAAATTATGAACGTTTTGCAACAAAAGCGGAACTTTTGGTTGATGGGACTTTCCCATATGAAACCATTGAATTTGAGTACGTGACGAACGCAGAGGAAGGACCCGGTACCGTCATATGAACGCATGCGGCTGCGTCGCCGCACCGGTGGGTTCAGGCCTTTATTTAGCAAGATATTTGAAAAATCTTCCAAATTAAGTCGAAATTCGGTCAAAAAACGTATTATATAGGAAGATATCTGAAAAACATCCATATTTAGAAGAAAATCGGTTAAAGAACGGCTTATTTAGCAAGATATTTGAAAAATGTTCCAAATTAAGTCGAAAATTAAATGTTTGTCAAATATCTTGCTAAATAAATCGTTTTTTTCCGAATTTTGGCTTAATCTGGAATATTTTTCAAATACCTTACTAAATAAAGGCTGTTAATATCTTACTAAAAGCTGTTTTTGGAACAAATTTCTGCTTAGTTTGGAAGATTTTTTTGGAGTGTTCGCCCGATGCCTGTAGGAGTCTGACGGTCGCACCTGCCTTACCCGTAACTTTCATTACCCTTTCTCAACGATGGCCCCTCCTGGGAGAAGGACTTCGAGATCGAGAATGCAGAGCTCCGCAAAACCCTCGATTTGTTCCAAGAGAAACTTCAGTTCAGAAGAACTGTCTCAGGCAAAGAAAGAGACACCGAGGTCCCCAATCATAGCATCGAACGATGTGAGACTTGCTGCCTTCGAGGAGAAAATACTCGACGAAGTAAGTTGCTTCGCTAACCGTAGCGATGCACTAGAAGAGCGGATGGACTCCCTGGAACAATATTCTAGACGAAACTGCTTGTTAGTGCATGGAGTCCAGGAGAGAACACCTGAAACTGCATAATTACTGCAGTTTCGCTTTTCAGGGACAAACTGAAGGTCCCAATAGATGCACGTTGCATCGACCGGGCACATCCCCAGATCCAAGCCCGGCGAGACCTATTATAGTGAAGTTTATTTGATATTAGGACCGCCACCAAGTCTGGTTGGCAAAAAAAGGCAGTGGATTTCTCGTCACGGAGTCCCTAACAGCCACGAGAAGAACCGCAAGTGGCGAAGGATCTGGCGGGCCTATGTGTGGACGGAAAGATCCTGCGGGAGTAAGGTATCTCTCTCCAAGATATTGAGATTGCCTCTGTTACCACCCCTTTCACCTTTAGAAATATTTTCCTTCCCTACCTAATCCGCTGTCTTAATAATCGAATGCTTTTTTAATTGAATTTTACCTTAAAGAATTAATTTTATAATGTTTTTTTATTATTATTTTATGTAATTCTTGTAATTTTTAGTATTATTTTTTATATATTCATTCAAAATTTTTTCTTCCTATTATCATATTAATATAACTATGCATCATAATGACACTGAATGTATATATGTAAATTTTTGTTCTTTTTTTATATTTTTGGTATGTCTTCTCGTGTTTTATAATGTTTTTATGTGATTTCCCTAATCTTAGCTTTCCTATCCGTAGGTTTCGCAGGTCCTTCACACCCCCCTTCTTGAGGGTGTTTTCCTGCAGTGGAAATTTTTTCCTCAGCACATAGCTTAGGTTTTTAAATCCACAAATTAGTCTTCTTCTCTGTTCTGTTTTTTCAAGCTATCTCTTTTTTTAATCTTATATGACGAAGGGTTAGATGTAAGAGGAGACTTTATAGTCTCAATCTCGCCCTAAATAAAGTCTTTTTGTTATTATTATTATTTTTCAAATATCAGGCCAAATAAGCCGCTTTTGACCATATTTTCGCTTAATTGGAAGATCTTTCAAACATCTTGCTAAATAAGCCGTTTTTGACCGAATTTCGGCTAAATATGAAAGTTTTTCAAATATCTTCTCTGTAAAAACAGTTAATTTTGCTAGATATTGGTAAATTCTAACAAGAGAATGCGAAATGCGCTTTTGAAATTCCTTTATTTCAAATATATTTCCAAAATTATCGAAAATTCCCTCCCAAAAAAAGCAAAACATTTTCCCGATATTTCATTATTAAGGGGAAATTTTGCTCCAAAAGCAACTCCGAATGCCAGATATTTATCAAATCTAGCAAATGAAGGCGAAAAGCGCAACAAAATTAGCAAATTTCGCATAATATCACAAATAAATGGAAAATTCGCTCCAAAAACAATTTTTTTTACTTGATTTCAAAAATAAAGGAAAAAATCTCCCTAAAAGCAGTAAATTTTGCTAGATATTTGTAAATTCTAAGAAAAAAAATTCATAATGTGCTTATAAAATTAATTTATTTTCAAGATATTTCGATAAATTATCGAAAATTCGCTCCGAAAAAAGACAATTTTTTCCAGATATTTCATTATTAAGGGGAAATTTTGCTCCAAAAGCAACTCCGAATGCCAGGTATATATGAAATCTAGCAAATGAAGGCGAAAAGCGCAACAATATTAGCCAATTTCGCATAATATCACAAATAAATGGAAAATTCGCTAGGAATGGGTAATGGGTGGTTTTGCACATTAGGGCGTGCACCCACGAAAATTCCCAAGAATATATTTGAAAAAAGTCCAACGGGACCGGGAATCGAAGACCCGGACTCCCCATCGGGAGACCTGGGTTCGATTCCCAGTCCCGTCGGACTTTTTTTTTTCAAGTCTATTCGTCCTTGAGAAAATACGCTCCGAAAGCGACATTTTTTTACTTTATTTCGAATATAAAGGGAAAAATCTCCCTAAAAGCGGTAAATTTTGTTAGATATTTGTAAATTCCAACAAAGAATGCGAAATGCACTTATAAAATTTCTTTATTCCCAAGATATTTCAAAAATTATCAAAATTCACTCCAAAAAAACGAAAACTTTTTCCGAATTTCATTATTTATAGAATTATGGAGGCAACGGTAAACTTACTTGCTTCAATTATCCAATAAAATATTATGTCATTGCAAGTTTCGTCCATCGAAAGGTATTGTCTATTTTCTCAAAGGAACCATAAAACGGCCGATGGGTGAAGGTGAACTCCACTTTGAGAATAAAAGCCCCCTTTTCAGCATATTGTGGATTGTCGTATGTATCTAGGGTAGCGGATTTGAAAGCGCTAATGAGGATTCCCGACCTCACCCCTGCTGAGCAGGTATCTAAGGTTAGGGTATGGTGGCGGCGACCGATCACAAGTAAGGTAGGAAATGGTGGATCCGCGATTTGTAATCTTCGTCACAGGTATTCCCTTAGGGAATGAAGATATTCAACTCTATTTTTGAGGTAGACGACCTTTCAGGACTTCTTGCGAGGAATACAGTTTAAGATGGTTAAGAAACAACAGTTAGTATGGCAAATCAGAACCTTAAGACTGATTTGCAAATTGCATATAAATTCCAGGTTTTCTATACTTGCATATTGCAGGTTTACATGTTAACACCCGGATTTGCATTTTCATTAATACCCCGTGAGCCGCAGTATGACGTATGTCAGGGGACGTGAAAACACCCACAACACGATTTCCATTGTTATACTGAAATGATTTTCAGAACTATGCGCTAGGTGAAAGTGAGACTAATGATTAATGATCGCTGCTTCGGTTTCTGAATGCCTCAAGTAAACTATATAACCCAAATTGTTTGAATGGTGCATAATATGTATATAATACGTATAATTAAAAGAAAAATCACTGAAAATAATTATGAATGATGGGTAAATGGAGTCATGGAAGAATACGTTAAAAATAGAAACTAACGGATGGTAACCAGACTTACATGAGAATGTTCCTCTAATTCTCATGATTCATACCTTAGCTGTTAAAATATTCTTGGTTCTATATGTAATCCATTATTCCAACATTCACTCCAAGGACCTTCGTAACATCCTTCATCCTAGGCACATCATAATTCTCTACGAACTTTGCGATAATGTTTCAAAAATTTTTTATAGTATTTTTAAATAGTAATGCAAAGGAAGATCATTCCAGTTGAAATAGGACCTTCAGGAAATTTGAATCATAACATAAAGTTGGCAATATTGGGGTGCATCATCTCAGAATTAGTATCTCTATCTTCTGCTTTTAAAGTTAATGGCATAAACTGTATAGCTTGTTCTAAGAACAAGCTATACAGTTTATGCCATTAACTTTAAAAATAACTAATTCAACAAAAAAATGAAAAAATAAGTAATGCTGCCTATTGTCAATTTATAACAATCAAGCTCCTCGTCAATGTTGGTTTACTTTATATATAAATATTGTTTTTTATGCTTCATTTTGTTCCTAGATTCAGCTAAAGATTTCGTAGTTTGAAATAACTTGAGAAACGAACAATGAACTAGAGAAATGCAATCTAATATTTATTCTTTACGCTTACAAGAACCAAAACCAAAGATGATCTTAATAGATTGACTAAAGTTTCTATTATAATGTCATTAAAATATGAATTGAAACGTAAATACAGAAATGTAGACACTCCACATTTTCAAAGTCGCAGAAACTGAGTTTATATGCCGATTACTGGTAAATTACATCTCTAAAGTTAGGTAAGATTTAGAACAAACCATTGGCTTGCATTGATAGTAATACCAATGTTATCATTTTCTATCGGTTTGAAAAGACTTCGAAATCCCTTTCCAAAATAAATTGCTGATAAGAAGATGGTTTAGGTTCTGGCTTAGTGAACTACTCCAACTTTCTTATACAATTAAAAGGAGGTTGCTATAAAACATTGAACATCACTATTGAATACAGTTTCGGAGATCCTGGGAATAAACTGATGCATCAGAAGGAAATTTCTGAAAGTATGATAAGCCATCGACTTTATATCCTTTATATTTAAATGTTAAATTGGATAAATGAGTAGTTTCTCTGGAGGCATAAACGGAAAAAATATACATTGGATGAGAAAATTGAAAAGGTGTGTGAGTGGGTTATACTTTTAAAAGAGGTCATTGCTCCTACCCAAAGTACCCAATTGGTCGACGAGGAACGCAAGAAATGCCACTACCTATTGTGATTTATCCAAAAATCTGGAATTAACATACCTCTTACACTTTCGGTTATTAAATCCATGTTAGTGTATGTATTACTGTTGCCGTTGCTTCTACTTCCCTATCTCTATCAAAACAGTTCCCCTCTTGAAGTCCTGGTGAATTCATTGCTTTTTCACTTCTTCCAATCACTCCTGTATCTTGCTTTTCAAATTTGTCATGGAATGTGGAGAGATGAAAAGTTTCTCATAGTCAATACATTTTAAATATGAAGGAATATTTTTAATATCACCGAGCGATAAATATGCAGATAGACTACCCATAGCAAACCACCACCCATTCATCTCAATCATTAAAATTCTGTCAATAAATATGAGAGTTACGCAGGGCCAGCCATCAACCGAGGGGAGCAAAATTTCAACATGAGCCTCATATGCGCTTCCCAATGTGATATTACAGGGTTGGAATTACATGTAAAAAGGCTCTGGGAAAAACTATTTCACTAAGTCACCATTATTTTGCATATTTTTAACCTTTCATTATAATAATTGTAAATGTTATAAGAAACAATTGAAATATAAATAATGTAGGTAGTTTTGTATGCATTCAAAATTAATTGAAAATTTTACATTCATAGCTAACAGTAGCATTCAATGAGCATTATGACCAAACCTCATTCGCCCTATCTTTTTGTGTATTTTAGAACTTTTAAAGGTGATAAATATAGAGAGAAGAACGTAATGGTTTGCGACTGCAACCATTTCAAGAGGAATCCACAGAAGAAATCACGTTTATTTGATTCACACTTCAATGACACCGAAAAAAATTAATTTTGGATTCAATATTAATGTGAAAGGGTGTTGTCTCATATCTGTCATCTTTATTCATTCAATCGAAAATCGATCCTAGCATATTTTCTCTCAATTGATTTGGACGGTACAGTAAAAATTCCAACTGCATAGATGATAAATTTACTGAATTTTTACCGATCGAGGTGATCGATATGGACTCCTTACGTATATAATTTTAAAGGCTAATAACTACTCTCTTGAACAATATACAATATTACCTACTATTATATTATTTAATCCGACCCATTATCATCGCAGAGTTTTGCAAGCGAAGGCGTCGAATTCGAGGTCTATACATTTTTGGTCAGACACTGATTCAAACTGCATGGAAATTTTCTTCCTCCCATCTCAGTCCTAAACATAAGCTCAGAGGCAGATTTAGCAAAAATTTCCTTCATGCTACTCATGCCTTTCGCGTCAGACTCAAATTTTATGACAGCAAGGGAAGGGGGTTTGCCTCGGTTTCCTCGGAATAACGGAAACGCGTGTGCGACGTTTCCCACTATGCGATAAGCAAAGCTAGAATATATACTGATTCGTAATAACCATTTTATAATAACTGAATTCTTGCATTACAACATCCATATTGTTTTAATACTATTCTGTTCTACTATTGTTCTAATACTATTTTATACTAGTCCTAATTTTTCGTCTAGGGTTGCTCACTATAATTAGGTCTTTTAACAAAACCGAGTGCTTAGATGTGAATTTCTGTCCTGAGGGAAGGATGGTGAACATTTAGGAATCAAAAGTAGACGTAAAATTAGGACTTGGAATTGTTTATACGTAGGTTAGTGTTGAAATCACACATTAATATAATATCATCATACCTGTGTAAGACTTTAGATAAAGCATCTTCAATGTCAGTTAGAAAAATGGCTTTAGGGGGCCAATACATGATGCAGTAAAGAATTTTACGGGATTTGGTTTTAATTTCGACCATAAGACATTCTGTACGATGACAACCATCCAAAGAAGAAATTAATTCATATTTTAGGCCGTTACGTATATAAACACATACACCGCCTCCAATGCTGTCATTTCTAATCAGCTGAATGTTTGGAATACTTGTGGTAGAAGTTGGAATGTTAGGATTCAACCATGATTCGCAAATACCTATTATATCTATCCCATATTAATTTCATCGAGGTGTGCTTTGTGCGCTTATATGTACTGCCAAGAGAGCTTTACGGTTTCCAGAGGCAACTTTACACAGGTATTTAGGGGTTAAGAGAAGTCTGATTTCTACTGGGTTACAAATACCTTGTGATATAACCTTTGTTGTGAACTAATGATAGTTGAACAATTTGGAATGAATGGGCATTCAGAGAATTGGGGTCATTAGGGATTGGGATGCATTTGCTTCATCTGAGAACTTCATGTCAGACTTGAGATGCCAAAGTCACCAAAACTCAAGAAAAATATTCTTGCTTTTTGAGAATAACATTAAATAAAGAGCACTTACAGCTAACGGCTGATTTTCGAAGTGTTGGTGAGAAATGTAATTACGATTAAATCGAAGTCTAGTATAGAATAAAATGAATATTTTAATAGAATGAAAAGTCATAGGGGAATAGTATGGTTATGGCTTTAATGATTGTTGTTATAATAATATATAGTAGAAGAAAAATTCCCTAGAAGAAATAGAAACATGGGGCACAGGTCCCCATAACCGAGTACTAAAATAATTTATGGAGAGGAGGAAGCGGAGTAATTAAATAATAAAAGAGGAAGGGGAAAGAAAAAAACAATATATATCAGAGTGGTCCAGGAGTGTGTGTGAGAGAAAAAGTAGTATTATATGAAAAACTAAAACAATACTTAGCCTTAGTTGGTGTTCCATTGACTTAGGTCCTTATTATTTTGCCCAATTCCTCCATGCTTGTGATGAAGTGTTTTTGTCCATCATGGCCGAGGATCACCATCTTACCATCCGCAGCCCACACCGATTCTTTGCCAAAATGGTTCTAAGATTCAAAAAGGAGTCGTTTCCTGAATGTGGTGAGTGACTAAGTGATGAAATTCCTGTCTTTTGGCGAAAGGCAGTCCTCCACCCTGAGGGCGACTTTGCTCTTATTCTTGGCTGTCATCCTGGCAACTGGGACTCGGTAAGTAAGGGTACCTGCTGAGAGAGGTTGAAGAAAGACCGAAATTAAGAAGATGTAAAAAAATTAATAATAATATTGACTTATACTTTGATTTTGGAGCAACATCCTTTGTCTTAGCAATCCCTTTAACAAAGGAACATTAAGTTTCACGCTAATATACACACCATTAAGGTGTGTGACAGTTTCCATTGAGATTGGAATACAAAATCCTAAAATGTACACCGGGATCAAACTTTTACCAAAAAAGACAGGTTTTCAGTACAGGTTCGCATTTAGACAGGATATAAATTAAGAGATAACAATGAAGAGAAAGGTGTGTTATTTCCTCTCTTAGTTTTAGCTTTTTTGAATACTCATGTAAATACAAATCAAAGAAATAATTTATTCATCATATTATATATAACAGAAAAGAATCCTAAGAAAGATTATTTAAGCCAGTAAGTGGCTAAGAAGTGTATGTTGATGAAAATTACTCCCTGCTCCTTCACTTAAGAGTTGAATCTTCAATGTCAAATATTTTTCCTTCATTTTATTTACATCGATAAGATTACTATAAGAATATCCCTCTCAAATTACAATTGATTAAGGTATTTGAAACCTTATAGTGGTATAACTTTCTCATTAAGTTAATGAAATCCTTACTTGTACTAAGCATTTTTTTATACTACTTACGCAAAAGGCAGTCCAAATTCCATGAACTTCAGAAGGGTATCCACATTTTTTCAATTGATCATGTATATATATTATAATATTATTATTATGATATTATGAAAAATGCCTTCATAAGTTTCATTGACATAAAGATTATATCCATTAAAATGCAAAAAAAAACTCATTTACAAATTAATAGAAAACCACATGGTCATAATTGTCAGTGCATAAGCAAATTGATATTCTTATAAATTCAATTTCTATTTAAAATTGGAATCTTAACACTGGATAGTATCATCTGCTTTAAGAACAGCACAAGAGAGTAATACTTCAACTCGTATTTAATTGAAGACATTAAAAAAATATAATATTACCATTTTTAGCTATTTCACGGAGGCCAAAAAATTAAAATTATAATTTCAATGAAGAATATAAAATATTTTTCTATAATAAATTTGTCTATGTTCTATGTCTAGTCTATGATTCTGAACATACTGCAATAACTTACATTAAATGATCTATTGTGTATGTGAAGGATCAAAGATAAAACTGTCATGTAACAGAAGGAAAACCTGTAGTTTCTGCATATAAATGGATCTAAAATCCAAAAGGAATGATAAGTTAGTTTAACTTAAGTGGAAGAAAGCAGAATGATTCCACACTTCATAAATACTGCTTGGTAATTAACTACTTGCATGCAAAGTGTGGGCTTAAAAGTTTGTCAGCAGGTAATACATTTTTACATTAGAGAACTGTGAATTTACTTAATTCATACACAAAAGCAACAGATTTTGTAAGTTTTGATCAAATATTAAGTACCAATTTAGACTAATAGTTTGATTTATAAACTCCCAATGTTTCTCAACTGAATATTATAATTATGTATCACCATGAAAAAACACAGTCATCTGTTCTCTTACCGAAAGATATCAAGTAATTATTCTTTTGCTTAATAGTCTCCAAAGTCCAAAGATTGCCTGACCTCAATGTATTTTAAGGATATTATCCTACTCATGTTTAAGAAAGTGCTATTTGCTTTGAAATTGGAAAGTGAGAGGTCATGTTACAGGAATTCAAAAGTTTCATACAAGGTTCTAACAAGTAATCACTTGAGAAGGAACTGCTTGAATTCAAGATTTGACCCAAGTGTATGGTTACAAACTTTAACACTTTGAGCAGTATAAACAGTGAGCAATAATCTCTTCTGATTCTTCAAATAAATTAAATCCTTTCACATCTTTTAAAAATTTGGTTGTTAGCACACATCACTGTTTCACATATCTTATAATTTAAACGAAGATCAGACAATAGATTCTATCAAAATCCTTGGTCATAATCTTGCATTACTTAAAAACAGAATCTTAGAACATATAAACATTAAATGAGATGAATTTTTCCTTTTTATTGCAGGTTAACAAACAGTAGACAAAAAATTCAACCTGTCAATACTTCCCTGCTTTCACTCCTATTTGGACAATTCTCGAATAACTTTTTTAAGAAAATGAAGATTTCCTTATGCTATTCACTAATATCTCGCTAACTTCCTGACTTTCCTCTTACTATCCCTATAATGCTGATTTTTCCTATAATCCCTATAATGCTGATCTCCTTTACTTGGATTTCCCCTTCTAAAACACACCTATCCATCCAAAATTAATACAATTAGAGTGAAATAAACTTAAACTAAAGAAACACTGATAAACATAGGAAAAGATTTTTAAGTATGTGTTAATGAGGTCCAACACCAAACTACACCACCAATACCTACATGACCACCAAATAAGTTAGTTCTATATTCATATATCTATCATAGACCAGTAATAAAAAGGAAAAATCCATCTTAATAAAAGAATTAAAAAGCTCTATATCTGAAATTTCTTGCTTTGTGACCCCTGCCATTGAGAAAGAAAAAAAGGAGAGTTGTTCCTAAACCAATATTGAATTTTCTGAATAACTCACTCTAACACAAAAATATGTAATCTTCCTACCCTCCATTAAGATACTGCTAGTATCATAATACCAATGGTGCTCTTCTTATTGATTTCAATCAGCCATTCCATCAAAAAATATGCAGTTTACTAGATTGGTGAATATCTATTTCTGATATCCTTAGCAGGAGAACAGTTCTGCAGAATTTTTATAAAGCAAGTCCTAATTTTCAATGCATAGAAAATGCAAAAGGCAGTGATTATGATAAGTATCTTGGTATGTTAATAATCAAATGACATTTATCTGCAGCAACATACATTATTTAAAAACAGTAATTAAATATTCAGATCAATTTCAATTGAACTAGTTCACAGATAGGAAAATTTTGATTAATCTTGCAGACAAAAATAATTATTTACTAAATTTTATATTATAAATATACTTCCTTTAAATTTATCTTTATTTTTTTCTCTCATATTAAATAACCAGTCTGCAAAACATATAGACATATTTTCAAAATATACGAAACCCTGATTCAATCAGTGATCATCTTGTCTCTTCAAATTTTAGGATGGCTGATTAACATGCTTGGTTAAAAAATTATGAATGTGATTCATTAAATTTACTTTTGTATATGATATAACATTAACATAATGCAAGAGTGACTCGTGTTAAAGAATATTCAAGTATGGAACTGAATGCTTTTAGGATTCACAAGAAAAAGATTCAATTTATGATTGATAAGAAAAATGTAATAATTTGAAATTTAAGTATGAGATCCATGAAAATCTTTTTATTTCTTTGACAGATGATATAACCTCGAGCATTTGAAAATTTGAAATGTCATGTGCCCATTTACTTTTACTCTACTGAAATCAATATCAGGAAGGAAGTGGGCAGCAGCAGGAAAACAAAGCAGCCACAAGGAAGGCCCTCCTAAATTTGGGGAATTTCACATGTACAGCATTGATCAAATCAGCCATAACTTATTATATCTGTTATTATTCACTAATTCATTACTAATGTCATATCTCTTGTATTACTGATTATTTCATCCTTTCATACATATGATAGAAAAAAGTTCTTTTTCAAGTCACGACCGAATCCATTAAAGCTATTACAAATGAAGTAATACACTATGAATGTCATTAAAATTATGGCAAATTTAAGGCCTCAATTTCTAGCATGTTAATGTAAAAGAATAACACGCTTCAAAACATACCAGAGTAAAATAAAATTTCAATCTCCAATCGAATCCAAAGTCGAATCATCATATTTTAAAAATTAATATTTTGCAGGAGAAACTAAAAATTCCATCGGAATTTGAAACAGCGATTGATTAATGAGACCAGCAGTTTAGGTTATAATTTCACTCACTTTCGTTGATAAAATCATTGAATTAGTTGCTCCTGTTCACAATATTTAAGAAGACTCATTGCTAAAATATTATAGCACGCACACTGAATGTTAAAAATCTATAAAAGGCACGACACAAGACCAACGAGGAGGAGCCGAGGATGATCATTTCGAAGCGTGATCGTGGAAAACTGGTTGCTCGAACACATGAATGCCATTCGACAGAGATGAATGCCCGAGCCAGGGCCTTTTTGAAAAATCATTTCGAAGGAGCCATAGCCTAAAGTTAAAGAAGAAAATCTGAAAGATTTAAATCACAACGCATCTCCATACGATTTCACCTGCTTTTCACTCGCAAGAGAACGTCGAAAATCGGCAGACTTTCGATTAGATAAGATGTCGCTGTCAGTCATTACCGGAGACTAACCAAATGAAACACGAGCTGGAAGTTCCAATTTGATAGCTTCAACTAAAATCTTTATTGGCGTAAAGATAAAAAGACGAGCGGAATCGGAAATACTTAATTAGAACCTCCCACTACATTGATAATTACTTAAACGTGGGGCTCTGCTTACCAGCTTTGAAGAAAGGTTAATAGAAAACTGCAACAATTATCGGTTAAGATGACTCTTCCTATAGCGTAGGCACTTTCTGTCATCCTCTTCATGACGACAATACGTTCTTCATGATACGCTACGCTGAAACACAATACTAAACTAAAATTCGCCAAATATCATAAAAAGAACGTGACCAGAATGAATAAGAGCAACAACTGATGTAAGATATGTCTAACGAATCAACGAGATCTACTTACCGATGAATCACCTGCTAGCGTCTACGTGCACATAACACTCTTCCGCAACACCTCAAATGTTTCCAAAACACTGTGCATGAGAAGATTTGACGGTGGAGGGGAAGGAGGGGTGGAGTAAGGAGGGGAGGAGAAATGTGAGAGAGTAGGGAAAGGAAGCCAATTCTGTTGCCCTATATCGTATTATTTAGGAAAATAATTGTGAATCGATTAAATCAGATCAAAATATATTGACACCTTTTGTTTCAATCGTTAACTAGAAGCAGAAAGAAAACTTAAGTTGATTCTATGACTCATTAATTAGAAAATTAATTCAAGGACCTCTTGTAAGCGTATTATTCAAAGTAGAATTTCTCAAAATTTGATCAGCAGAGAAACTTTTTTTTATCTGCGTCCCTGTTGGGGTAACCTACCTGATCTTTAGCTATTTCCCTTCTATGCTCCAATTTTGTTTGAAGCTCTGAGGAATTCCATTTCAAAATCCATGAACACTTACATCCAAAAGTGGCTTTAAAACGTTTTCCTCCTTCCTTCATTTCATATTTTTCAGGGGGTTGACTATCCGATGCCAGACTTACAATTAGCGAATTTTATGATTTATACCTAGCCTCTTTTTTCCGCAATTTGCTGCTAAGTGTATTGAAAACAAACGTTTCGCAATCTTCTTAATCATAATCATGATATATTACCTTGTAAAATTTTGAAATCTCATCGTATCATTTATATGATCATGCAAAAATAAAGGTATATATCACATGTTGATTGTGTTTTTATTGGAGTTTGGTACCTCTCTAGATTAGAACCTACGGAGATATTAGCTTATGAAATTGCCATTTTTACGATATTTCGGCCTTTTTGTCGCAATTTTCCAAAATGTTTCAAACTGCAGCCAGGGCAAAACTAATCAATATTATGAATCAATGATACTAATTAACTTCACATGTAACATATTCCACTTTCCCATTCCCATTCAAGCCAATCCTAGATAAAGACTCTCTCGGGGTGGACCATATTCAATTCGTAAATCGTCTTGGTGATTCGTAATTCCTTCTTTTCATATGTTAGGCTATTCAGTATGCTTGTATAAAGTTATTTGCAGCACTAACATCCAAAACGTCTTACAATTAATCACACCCATTTGCAGAGCCCTTTTCAAATCCATTCAGCAGTTCTCAAAATGACAAGTTATGTAGGATGAGCTGTTATCTGTATAAAGATTCTATCCTCTGAAAATTCTCCTTTCCCTTTCTTGGCATTGACTTTTTTCTTCAATATCTGCATGAAAATTATGTTCTTTAAAATTCTAAGGCCGTGGCTCCACCCTGAATATGAATTGTAAATAAAAATTAGCATGGGGTCTTATTCATAAATTTGATAGCTAATATGCATCCTTCGAAATATTTTCTTTAGTAAAATGGTCGACAAACTCCATGATGGAGAGATTATTATCCACGAGGACGGCAAGCACCTGCCATCCATTATCCGGAAGCTGGAAATTTTAATAATGGAGTCAAATCTAATTCAAATGTTCATCACGAAGCATACGAACTTTTCTTCCGGAGTTATCGCAAAGAAGATTCTTATTCAAAGAATAATCTATGTACAATTTCACTGCTTGCTACTTCAGTTCGCTCTCGGCAATAGCAAAGGTGTTGAAATAAATGTCGTGGGCAAGAATATATCTGCATTTATTTATTCGTCGATTTAATTTCGACGACGGTCTACCAAAAAGTAGAGACGTAGGCCAAAAGTTGGAGTGTCGCTCTCAGGCAATTCGTCGTTTCCCTCCGTAGCATCAATCGGTGTCACTGCTTCTGAGTGGACATATTCTTGCACGACTTCTCCAGTTGCGCAGCAAGTAAAGAGCCGGAATATTCGGCTCCAGAAACTCTTCCTCCGAGCGGGAGGATCTGAGGCTTCTTGGGATGCTTGCCCCGGCGATTTCGCACTCCTGTTTCTCTTTAACGTCGCCACACCTCTCCATCCACAGTTCGGTCCACGATTTCCAGACTTTCAGATTTCGGTCACTTTCCTGCGTAGTCTACTCCTCTCTTGCATAATTAGTTCCTAGATGATTGCATGAGAACCAGTAAGAAATGTAGTCGCTGAAGACATGTCAAGGAAGGCAAATCAATCGTAGGTTTTTACTCACCGCCGTGAACATGCCATGAATGCGTTCCAAGTAGCAGACGCCTTACAAAGTCTACAATACTTTCCATATCCTTGCTTGCTATAGATAAGAGCTGAAGCTGGCTGATATCCTTTGCAGGCTCTTCTGTCGTTATTATTGTCTTCGAGGAAGTCCTTACGATCTTTTGGAGAGGAATGATTTCTCCTTTAGCTGCAGGATGGATGTATTCCATGATTAAGTTTATGTTTCAAAGATTTCAAGATCGCTACGCAACTCTGAAAAATTTTTCTCGAACATTCTCAAAACGATCTCTCAAAGCAAATGTCTCTCGAAATCCACAAGGAAATATTCACAGAATAAATTATGTATCCAAGGAAACATAAACAAGCCGTTGCTATTGCCTTCAACGTATTTCCCTTCTGTTAATGAAGAGGTTAGGCCTCCGCCTGTACATTAAAGGCGTTCCCCTCCAACCTTACCGATATTCGACCAATCACAATTTACAGATGATGATTTTTTTCTAATTCGAAAATAACGCTTTTGAGAAACTTGCTCATATTTATTCAGATCATAACGACTGTGAACCCGTTTTCGTTTAATTTAATTTCTTAAAAAATTTCTCCTTTATATTTAAAAAATAAAAATGCAAAAGCTGTGTTTCTCTTCATTTCACGGAATTTTCTCATCGTATGCATTTAATATTATTACTTATGAAATCCGACTTCGTCAAGTGAGTGGTCTGTAGAAGCGAGGAAAAAATCTACTTAAAAAATCTCTGATTTTATTTTGCATCTGTTAGGCCTCACCTTGAGTATGCATGCAGTGTATGGGCTGTAAAGTGTTGTATTCTCGAATTAGAAATATACAACAAAAAACAATACGTTTTGTTAAGAATTGCTATGATAAATCAGCGAGCGTTGCTCGGAACAGGACGGCTCCTTAGAAGAAAAAGGGTTCAAATAAAGACTTGATTTTTCTCAAAATATTCTGATTTCATTCTTAGAAGATTCAGCCGATGTTATGCGCCCTTCTTGTTACATAGGGTGTTCTCATACTGCGAGTAAGATCAGAGAAATAGATGCTAGAAATAGTCGATTGAAGAAATCATTTTTCTGAGAACATTACGCATAAGTAATCGATAGTGCATGCACCCTCTGCCACACGCCGCTAGGCGGCTGAAAGGTTACATACGTAGATGTCAAGGTAAACCAGATTACTATTGTCCTTTTCAAGCTTCCAGGTGTGGCTGTGAGGTTTCGAAGCGTCGGCGATTCGAAGCGCGAAGCGGATTACGCTCTTTGATATAAAAGTCAAAAACTCAAGTTCTATTCAAGATATCGCATCGAAACAAACTGAAAATGAAAATTACAACATTTATCTCGATTTCTCTCTAGACAAGCACTTCCTAACGTGAGAAACCAAAAAGTTTTAGGCGACGTATAAATTGGACTGCACGACGAATTTTTTCTCGAGTTACGTTCCAACTAAATAATTTTTTACTAAGATTTGGTTGCTCTAAAATTAATCTCATGTAACTTTTATGCATTCAAATGATACGATGAGCAATCGAAGAAAAAATCAGCATTTTAAGTTGGATTGTAAGAGAGTAATGGCAGTTTCAAAAATGTTCACGGGTGAAAACTCGGCAATTCATTCCATTTTTGCTTTTAACTTTGTTGTTTCTGCTCTAAATGTATAAAATTTTCACTGTTGTGTTGATAGAGTTATTTTCATTTGAATTTCATCAGAACTTAAGTTTGAATCGATCAATGTAAAATACGAATCTTAATTATTCCCGTCCGAATCCGAAGCTCCGAGTAAAGGCGACCCGGCGCGAGGCTAACTTCGAATTGCGAATTGCCGCGCCTAGGCACGTGTGTTTCGCTGTCGAAAATCTGGTGCTCGGGGGTGGGGACACCACGGGACAGTAAATTACTGTCCCTAGGAGCAGCAGATTGCCGGCGGTCGCTAAAAACGCGTCTATCGACAGCAAAATGCGGCGTGTGGAGCCACCCTCATTCAATCCTATGGTTATTACTTTCGGTCAGTAATTCGCTGCCTCTAGCGACAGCGAAACGCTGCCCGTGGAGCCACGGCCTTACGGCAAATTACATCGAGTTTTTCCCCCGTAAGCCCTCTATACTGACTCGAATCTTGAAAAGGAAAATATGTTTCGATTTTTTTCCGGAAGGCTAGCGTGCTTGAAAAAGTAATAGTTCCTTCCGGTCAGGCTCAGAAAATATCTGCTAAGGCTTACAATTATAATATAAACTAAATACAAGTTATGAAACCAATTTATTTATAAGTTCTCCGTAGCTCTCCGAAGAAAGAACGCGGGAAATAACGTCTCGATTTTCACCTGGAAAGAAAACTTGGATACCTGTAGTTTGAGATTTTGGAAATTCCTTTATATTTATTTACTCAAGGCAATAGAGTCGCTAATATCTTTAGAAATATGATTTTATTTACATTTATTAATTTGTGTCATTCCCTTGAACAGTGGAAAAAAGTAACTACTTTGGTAATTGATTTTGGTAAGTAGATCTGAAACAGAAGATTTAGCACATACAATTTCAACAGTATGTTACCCCATGCAGGGTGAAGCAAATTCAGGAAAAATGGCTGAAACCAGAAAAAGGAATTATGTTTAACTTTATAAGTAATGTATTGAACTCTTCTAACACCAAAATCACAAGGTTCAACTCTTTCTCCTGAGTCTAATCGGAGGGATTTAAGTTTAATAAGTTATTAATTATGATTTTTGCTGGGTTTGGAAGAGCTAAAGTCTTCTCCCTTCCATTTTAGGTTAGAAAGGAAAGGGAAGAAAAACAGTAATTTATGCATGCCATCACTGAGTTTCTCATAGAACTCTAAGGTTGGAATCCGAGTTTATTGATAAGTCCTTCATTTTGATTGGTGATCCCCCACACCCTATGTGATACCATTTTTCCTACTACTCCCCCTCAGCAGAGAGGACAAATTTAAATAGGTATAGTAAATAAATATCAGAAGAATTAATTTAATACAATATTAAATGAATGGGATAGAGAAACTGGTTTCAAAATGAATACAGTAGTAGTACTTTTGAAGGTAATTCAAAAGTAAAAAAAATGAGAACATTTCACTTATATGGGCCTCCACTAGGAATTGAACTCGGGAACATTATCTCAAAAGACAAATGCTTAACCCATTTTCACAGTTAATGAAAAAAAAATGTAGTACGGCTGCAAAACAAATCATCCCCTAAAATTAGTCAATCATCAAAATACATAATTTTTCTCGCTCCTCCTCATTTGAGAATATATATTTAAAGACATACAGCAATGGAATAAAATTATTTTGCATCAAGCCCCTTTCTAAATTAGTCCATAACTCTTATGGGGGTGATTATGATTGAGCAATCACTGTACACTGATTGCCCTGTTTAGGAATCACACCAAACCAAAATGAATCACGCTATAATCTTTTCATTATATTAAATGGTATAAGGTAATACTGAGCAGTCATCATAACTCCTTTTCAGCAAATCTTCTACATATGCAGCCCAAGGGGAAGATGCCTTTGAAATCATCAAGATAACCTGTGCCTGGCCAGTGAGATTACCTTCTATCTTCGTACCCTTCCCTCCATATATGCCATTTATCTTATATATAAGAGACTACAATTATGTATTTTTCACCCGAGCCTTATAATAAATGTCAATAGATATTACAAAGTATTTCTTACTAGTAGTTACTAATAATAAGGTTTGAATTCAATCTTTAAATGTTCTTAATTTAAATTTAAGTATCCTTTATTCTAGCCCTAATGGCAATTATAATTTTATATTGGTAAGAAGATCTTCAAGTTCTCATAAACAACAAAAAACTTTTAGAAAACAATTCTCGTACAGTGCAACTCAGAAATATAGGAAAATTTGGTAATAACATAGGACTAATGGGACAATTTACACCCACTGTATTGGCAACCTGTGTTACAACAGGTCACTGCATTGGAAACAATGATAAACCTTAAAATTTTAAATAATTTATTAGTAGAATACAGTAGAAATTGATGTATTCTGATTCTAATGCATGCCCTACTTTAACAGGAGTTATTAAAACACTCCTCACACTTCAGTGAAGTGAGGTACATTGCAACCAGATTTTACTGTTACTGGTAAAACATTCTACAACTGAATTATGCAGGTTTGTGTATGGGTGTGTGTGTATATATAAGCAGGAAAATACAAAAGGGATGTTTTATTAATTTAAACATGGTTCATTCAAGTGAAAAGAATTTAAACAGAAATAAAATATTACACAAGGATAACCACATGCATTATATTGTCAAAAACACAAAATCAAAATTCAATATTTAAGAAAACTTATTATCAAGAGCAATAACAAAATATGTACCAATATGAACCTTTACCATTTCTTCAAAGAGACAAATTTGAAATTAAAAAGTAAATGCTCAACCTGAGAAATGTTTAGAATTTTCATTGGATTTAAGTGGAAAATATGACAATCATAGTTAAAGAATAATGGAGCATTAATGGGTCTAAGAAATCACAGAAAATTGTTAAATGCGCACCATAATTTTCTTGTTCCAATTATTTTTAAAAAGTAAAAATGTTCAGCCAATACCATCATGTTATGGGACAAGGACTTTTGCAATTACTTAACCATTAGAATGTAATGAGTTCACTAATCAGTCAGCATAGCTGTTCCTCAAAGTACATTATCAGTATTTATTACTGTACATTTTACTATTCAGTCTTTATTCAAAGACAGAGATCACCACCAAAACAGAAAAATATTATTCAATGAGGCCTTATTAGACTCATTTAGCAAATTTTTGGCTGCCATTGAATCACTTCTCAAGAACTGTAAGGTAAGAATTAGGATGAATCAATAAGTTTTAGATGTTATACATGTTAGATATTAAAACATTAGTATTTCACAGTAAAAAAATAATTTCAATGCCATTACATCTCTAGGCCACACAATTTCCCCATTGTATCTGTCATTTCATTAGCCTTGAAAAATATAGTTTTTATATCTATTATGAATTATTTGAGTCTCTTTTCATCATATCAAAAAATAGTAAAGAGGTTTAATACTGTTTGTTAATAAAATGTTTGTTGATAAATTATTATCAATATTTTTATTTCAATTTATTAACACTATCAAAATGAATCTAAATTATGAATGTCTGAAAATTTGAATGGCATCATTTAAAAAAATTGCTGCACACAATGGGAATGCAGACTTCAGCAATGTAAACCATCATCAAACACAGATATTACTAATCCTCCCCATGACGAATTTTCGCTTAAAAACAATTTTCAATCAATGATTAGATATTTTAAGTAAAAAAAGTAGGTTGAACTCTTTGAATGGCATCAAAAATTTTTCTTCATAAAAAAAAACAATTTTTTTCTGTTTTCTACCTTCTTTGATTTAGATGAAAGTAACAAGTTATGAGGCTTTCAAGCTGTTTTGTGCTCTTCAGGATCCAATACAGGAACATTAATAGTACACAAACATTAATGAACAGAGTATAGAACCTGTTTAGTAATTATGAAAAAGCTATTAAATATTAAAAATATATATGTGTTATTTGTAAATAACATACTTCAACAACTTCTCTACGTAGTCACCATGCAAATTTAAGTAGTCGTCTTAATATGTGGCAAGTTTTTGTATCCTAGTTTCGTGTTCCTCTACTATCAGTCTCTATTGAGATACATCAATTGATTTCATGATCCACTGAGACACAATCAATGCCAATGCATATCGTGCAAGATGGAAAAAATTATCGTGGGTGATTAAAAATCAATGGCAAGGTCTGTTGTGTAGTAGTGTATTTGAGGACATATGGCTAAGAAAACACAACTACTTATCCAACAATTCAAATGGAAAAATCTCAACCACCCACCAAACTTGGCTCCTTCAGATTTTCATCTCTTTATGAAACTCAAGGACTTTTTGGCAGGAATGAAATTTGAAAGCGATGAAAAAAGAGGTGAACTCAACAGATTGGTGGCTGAGGCATATGAAGCCAGGATGCAAAAGCTCCTCCAATGTTACAAAAAATGCTTAAATTTGATTCACATTTGATTTGATCACATTCAGAGAAGTAGTTTAAGGTATGTTATTTACAAATGACGTTTGTATTCTTGATATTTTGTGATTTTCTTTAATTCCTGAATGAATACTTTTCTGATGTACTTCATAGCTTTCATTAAATCCCCAACGAGCCCATATAATACGACTGAATTGATGTATTATCAAGTATAAAAGAAAAGTACCAGACTCTAATTCCATTTTGGCAATTTTTGTGTCAAGAGTTCCAATTTTAAATAAGACTGTATATCAGAAGAATATCTCACAAGAAACCATCAACTTAAGTTTCCCTCTCAAGATAAAAATCATTGAAACGCAACTGAAGTAATAAAATATATTATCTCAATTGTGTAAATCTTTTTGTTCTCCAATTCTAGATAGTTTCAAACATGGTTAATTAAAACATGATTAGTTTTCAAATAATGTTAAGGTTAGAAAAAGATGAGTCAAAACTAGGGTTAGAAATATTCTTAAAGTCTCATGCCAAAAACATTACAATTAATGATTGTTAGAATAGTATTCAAATTAATTTTAAGAAGACTCAAAATTAGACCTCTAGCTAAATTTTAAGATAATAGCCATCAATGAATCAACTACAGGGAGTAATAATTGCTTCCATTTATTGGACGTCATTATCTCAAACTTAAAGTTCAGAAGACTACCACAATTCATTGAGTTATGTTACAATGTCACATCTTGAACATCTTCAAAGATTATATCCCTGCATGGTAAATGGAAACATTAAATCCATAAGGTTGAAAGTATTAACAATTTGGAGTTGGTAATATATTTCCATAAAACATAAATTATGAGTATACAGCCTTTTGCACATGAAAATTGAGAAAAATTGTAGCAGCACTAAGAAAATAATACACTCAAATCAATTTCAATGAATCAGTGCACAGTTCCGGTGGAATGTCATAAATAATTAGTTACAAAAATAAAAACATTCGTGTTAAAAAAGAATGCCATTTTGGGAATCTCTACCAGTTATTTTGGTTATAACAAATTTCAGCATGCACATTCAAATAAATATCCAGCACCCATTCAATAAATCTATGTATAAATATGCATACAAAAACCTTATATCTTCCACTTCACACAATCAAGGGATATACGTTACTTTGGCAGAACAAACGAAGGAAATTTCTCGGAAATGCATCCAGTTGACAGTGAGAAGTTTCCATTTTTCTCAAAAGAGAGGTCATGACGTAAGAGAGTGGAAAAATGTATGAAATGGTTGACTATCGGCAAGAAGGCAGTAGGAAATAGAAGGGTCATTTTTCCTTTTGGGTACAGTTACAGTACAACTCCCTAAACACACTTGCGTTACGCAAGGGTCCAAATCGGTACAAATGCAGAAGGTGTAAATTTATAAAATGCTTACACGCCAAAGGCACAAAAAATTAATGTCCCTCATAGTTCTCGGCTAGTTTCCTTTCTTAATTTTTCACTCGGCAATGAAGATTGTGGACACAGAGAAAGAGAGATGAATAAGAAAGAGGAGACGTCTCTCCAATGAGCAATCACAATCACGCACTTCCCTTTTTGCGCAACACTCTTATTGTGCGACCAGACAGTCTGTCAAAACTCAAACTGGAGAGTTTTACAGATATAGTAAAGCTGAGGAAGAAATCGATGAGGGGAGTCTTTGTTTATAACATCCTACATCACACGACACATTTAATTAGGCTTTTAGAGAACTACAGAAGGCCTATCTTTGGGAGGGAATCCCACAAGGAGTCTCCTCCATGTCCTTCCAAAGTGTCTCATCGGTTTGATTTGGCCAATTTGCACCATTAGGGCAGTGTTCAGCTGCTCTAAACGAGTTTGTGAAAAATTATACAGTAAAAAATTTCCTAGAGGCATGACTGAAGCATATAATAGGACACCAATGTCTATGCAATGAGGCCTAAGCGATGCATTTTCGCTGAAAGGAAGTTGTGGAGGGCAAAAACTAAGGGTTTAGGGCATGCTTCCAAATCCAGCTCCTGAAAAGAAATCAAAACAACTAATGAGCTATGTTTCTCAGTTAACATGGTGTGTAGTGTTGTTAGCAGAATATCCATAAATTAAATCAAGATAAATTCCAGATTGTCTTACATGAAATTAATGGTAATTACAGTGAAATGTATCTTTAGTGGAATCTATTGGGACCGTGATTTTTTTCCAGATGTGACAGTTTTCTGCTTAATGCAGGCCATATTACTAGAAAAGGGCTTCATTAGCACATGTTTGATCTGGGCATGTCTATAAGATGAATGCCTAACATTTGTTTTGCAGAAATGGTTCAAAAAACCAAATTCATACTTTGTTGATATGAAAATTGTTATTTTTACATGCATAACAATTAATTTTTTTAAACATGAACAAATCCAATCTCTTTTAACTGTTATGCCTTATTTTCCTTTATTAAGTAATTCTATACATACTATATAGCTTTGTTCAAATATATTAAATACATTTAATTATATAGTTTCCTAGATAGTCAAGTGGGACAAAATTTTACTTAACATGTATTCTGGCTCTTTTTATTTTACTCCATTAGACTATGAAATATAGAATATCAACTATGGAATAATACTGCGCTATTGAAGTATGATATATTTTTTTAATTTAGCAGAAGATAGAGATTAATTAAAAATGCCCCTCATAGAGGAACTTAAAAGCCCATTTTTCCTAAGTTTAAAATTTTAACAGTACCCTCTATATACATTTTCAGCCTTCTGATATTCAGTATGAAGAACATAGATACTTCATTTCGATTTGTTAAGATTAAATTTTCCATGTAGAATGCAAGTGGCTTACATGTTAAAGTACCAGAAAACAAGTGAATATCATGAAGATGGTCTATAATTTTCATTTTATTCACCAGGATATATTTAAAAGCGAACATCAACATTTATTCTATTTTAAAGGAATTTTTTCCCATAGTCCTTGGAGCTAAGTCATGGAGGGAAATTATCTTTTAACGTTATCATAGTTCTGCACATTTGTTTTTTGTATAACTATTTTTAGCTATATAGCTTTTTTATTGCAGAGCTAGAAAGTAATAAAAACTAAATTACAACACTCAAATTACTGGTCAATGCTTTAATAGATTCAAATGAAGAAAATACATAACGCTTATTTATATTAGTTAGTTATACTATTTTTAGTATTAGTGATTATCATTATTAAATTTAAGAGAACTAGTTACTTAAACAGTAAGAGATTTTTTTTCCAATAAAATCTACACTGAATAGAATTGGAAAATCCATTTAATAATCTTTTTTCCTGAAGGGTACTTACAAAAGTGGGCCTTTATTAATTAGCTGAGGACATTTTAATAAGAGGGAATGTTGGAATTAAGTGGATTGTTGTGAAAGAAATCTGGCGGGGGAATGGCTTGACATTAACCTTTAAAAATGTTACCAATACATCAAATATTCATACAAAAAGGAGATTACGTCGAGAAATCGAGAAAAGATGAATATCAATGAATTGATTATTTTTATGATTTAAGGATAGAGATTTTATTTTATGTAGCTCAGGGAAACTTACTTTTTGGATGCCCTCATACTTTTTATTAAATATACTACATTAAAAATGATGACCAATTTTGAAAATCTTGATTTTGAAAGGATGAATTTTATTAGCAAATGTGTGAATTTGGACTGTTAAACTATATTTTTCATGATGGATAAGAAATGAAATCTTAGTTTCACTTAGTAGTTAGAAACCAACTAGTTTCGTCGACATCTTCAGGTGGGATGTCACCTGAATATGTCAACTTGTTGACATAAATAGTTGGTTTCTAAGTGAAACTAAGATTTCATTACTTCTCCATCATTCCATGAAGTTATGCTTGAACACATAAATTTTATTTTACATTTTTTACTAAATGTTTAGAGTAGTCTTAAAAGCACTGCTCTGTCAAGCTCTGAAGATGCTCTCTCTGGGAACAAAATAAATATCAGCATTTTACTGAGTCTGATTTGTTATGGTTTTTGATGATTTAGTAAAGTATTAGTAGAAATTTTTTCCTTCATTTTTATTTTGTTATTTTTTCAATGGGGTCTCAGTCCAATATTTATACCTAGGGCCTCTATTAGCCCCCTACCCCAGGTAAATGCATGCTCACAGAAATATGTTGAATCCACATGTTGAACATTGTATAAATGAGAACATTCCAGTTGAAAACAAAGGAAATTATCTTGTTGGAGACGTGAATGAACATACCATTTCACCACCTCCTTCACCACCAAACTCAAGCCAGAGGAGACGTGATGCATCATCTGCAGATGAGCGCAGCTGTTCAAACGGAAATGACCAAAGTGTGCGTCCAACTACTCCAGTGGCTGTTCCCATCTCAGTCAAGTTGAATCCATTCTCATAATGCAAGACAAGATTTGCGTGATGCCCTTGCCACACACATCCTTAAAAATGAAAAGCTCATTGATGAATTAATTAAAGTAACCAATCTAATAAGTACTGTAATCATTCTCTAAAGATGTATTCAAATGAAAGAAAAGAAATGGAACTTTGCTTTGATGAATAAGAGAGGCAGTGACTCTTCAAACTCTTTCCTCGACCATCAGAGGCAATTCCTCAGAAAATCATTATCACCAGGGCAGCTACCAGTTTTCAGAAACTCTTGATGTGCATTTTGGAAACTACGCTTCCATCATCAAGGGGGTTAAATGATGAATGAGAAACATTTCATTAATATATATATACACACACACACACACACACGAGTAAAAGTTGCTAGCAAACTGCAAGCTAATTGGTGAAAATTTACAATGAGTTCCCCTTACAGGTGTCATCTTCGAAGCTTATCCAGCAAAATTCTTAAAAATTGCCGCAATGCATTTCTTACGTGAGAATTTTTCATACATCTGGCATCGAACTCACGGTCATATGTAACCTTTCTTCCACTGGTTCTATAGAAAACTACTTCAAATGCAAATGCTGCGATTTTGAATAGTCTCCTGCATAGAGAAAGGCCTCAAAACAATTTTTAAAAGTTAGCATAAATGACCGCCTGGCATCGAACACAGGACCCATTCGTGAGAGACAATGGCATAGGAATGTTAGAGAAGTGCCACTCTAACGTGTTTCAAAGTTACAATTCAGTATCTTATCAGGAAGGTCCTAAAATAAGATTCCGTTATTCCCATTTGAAATGCATGGTAGAATCGGAATGACACTCTTGCATCGAACCAAGGACCACTAGAGAAACGGTGAACCTAATGAAAGAAGGATTTGAAATGCCTCTGTCACCATTCCGAGTTTTATCTTTCCAGCTTATCGGAAAGGCATTTAAATAAATTGTCAAAGATTTCAGCAATGCGTTTCTTATGGAAGAATTTCGCACCCACCTGGCGTCGAACTCACGGTCATTTGGCAACATTTCTTCCATAAGAACCATAGATGATGAACTCAACTTCAACCTCCGAGATTTTGGTTCCACTATCTTACCGATAAGTGCCTCAAAAAAATTTTCAAATATCCGCACAATGCATTCTTATGGGAAAATTGCGATTTTTGGGACATTCTAGTATCGAACCCATGACACCTAGCGTCAATGTCTGCATTATTCTGGCATGTACAGGGTGGGGCCAGTACGTCGTAAAAATCTGACGTGGACGGCACTTGTGGAACATGGTCAGAATTCGTATCCCCTATATATATATCTATATATATATATATAGGTATATCCGGAGAGTTAGCTATATATAATAGATATATATAAATCCTTTTCTAAGGAATTGCCCCAGACAATTGCTGATAGTCGGTGTTTGGAGAATCCCCTGATGTGCTCAAATGCTAGGAAAAGAGGAAAGTGGAAGGCATAATTGTTTATCAATTGAGCTTATGATTTTTTTTTCCTTCAACATGATTATATTTAGGAGCACAGAACAAAATCTGCATTGAATTAATCAAATTTTAAAATCAAAAGCATACACAAAGTTTGACAATTCAACAAATTTCAAGTAAATATGTCTCTATAATTTTGTATCATGCATCATTATTTCTAGTAGTATATATCACTATCCAGTAAAAATTCAACAAACAAATAATAAGACTAATTAGACAATATTTTTTAAGAAATTCCTGTAATCTTTTTTCGTTGTTACCATACTTACACAGCAAATATTTAGTGATTTAATTATAGTTTAATTCCTTTGAAATGTGGAATTCTTTCAAACAAACATAGGCTATATATTGGGTATAATAATTCATTATTTCTTCTAATGTTGTAGTTGTGCTGTGATTTGCTATCTTGAAATAAGTTTTTATTTTTATGTTCATGAATTACAGATTTCATTCCTAAACTTTTTAATAAAAAACATTCTTTTTAAAATTTTTCTTATAAGCCAATGTCAATCTGTTGGTATCCCTTTAGATATTATGGGAATATTTGTATCAAATACACTTACGTGTCGTAAGGGTTTTTTGCTGCTGAACGACATTATGTGCACCATTGAGGAGGGCTCTAGCCCAGTCAGCCAAATCACGATGCGTTTCAGCTCGGAATCTATGCATAGCAACTCCTTCAGCTGTACCAACTCGAACACTAAATGTGATTGTCTCTGCACCAGAGGTTATTGTTCCACCACCAATTGAACTTCCTCTATGGCTGGAGCTGAGAAGCCTAGGGAAAGAGAGATTACATGAAAACAGTATTTAAGTCTAATAAGGAACTAACATAAAACATTCAATTGCAGATAATGGTTTTAATACCCTAAAATATATCAGATTATCATTATTTCACACCTGTTTTTGCATATGCATAACACTATAAAACAAACACCACCTATAGATGATCAGCAGAAGGAACCATAAATCGAGCTTCCATTTATATTATTTTACTCTTTCTGACCATCAACTGAAGAACCTTTCCTCAGCAATATCTCCATTTATGGGCCAATTCATAGTCTATCATGGTATTGGGCTGCAGAATATTGAGCGTTATTACATTAATTTTCATAAGGAATTACTTTCTGCATGAATTGTCAATATAACCTTGAAAATCTTGTAATTTGCTGGTAATAAACACCTTTTAAACAAAACTACTGTTAAAATGTTGTTTGGCTTTTAAACAACATAATCACGGATTAGGTAAAGGGCGAATATAAACGAGTTAAAAGAGAAACTAAACGAATCATGCTTAATACTCTCCATTAATTTAAAAAGAAAGTTTTGCACAAATACTTAGATGAGGACCCAAAAGCTTTTTGGTCTTATGTGCATGAGATCCAAGGTAAAATTCAAACAGTAAAGATTAGTCAGTAGTAGCGAAGAAAAAGTTCACGAGTGATGTTACTTTGCGATAGTTAGGCCTTACCTTGAGTATGCATGCAGTGTATGGGACCCTGCAGAAAAGTGTTATATTTGTGAGATAGAAAAGATACAACGAAAGGCAATACATTTTATAAAAAATTGCTATGATAGATTGGTAAGTGTTACTCAGATGTTTCAGGAGGCAAGATGGGAATCTTTAGAAGAAAGGAAGTCCATATAGGGATTTAATTTACTTGATAAATTCAAACAGAGTAAATTCATAGAAGGTGTAGCCAACATTATGCACCCTCCTTGTTATATAGGCCATTCTGATACCGCGAGAAATTAAGAGAAATAGACACTAGAGCCACTCAATTCAAGAATTCATTTTTTCAGTGAACGATATGCAAAAATAATCGACTAGAGAAGTAGTTATGGTGCTTGCACTCCCTACCACACGCTGACATACCTACTGCAGGATACATATTCAGATGTAGATGGAAATAAAGGTTACTATTAACATTACCATCAACGAGGAATGGGTTACAATTACTCACGTTCAATTCCAGTCCCGTTGGGCTATTCTCAAGTCTATTCTTCCTTGAGATGTTATCATTAGCATTAAAAAAATCTGACATATTTAAATTTTCAGTTTCAGGCGTTGTCTTGTGGAAATATTCCATAATGAGCAAGAACAATTTGTACTTTTTCCACAAATTATTTTTATTATAAACAATAAAAGACAGTAAAACACATACGACTAGTTTCGTGGATCAAGACTTGATGATAAAGATCAATCTCCGAAACTAGTTGTGTGTGTTTTACTGTCTTTTCTTGTTTATAATAAAAATAATTTGTGGAAAAAGTACAAATTGTTCTTGCTCATTCTGACATATTTAAAATTTCTCCTACAGTTTTGGCTTAAATGTTACAAAGTTAATGGTAATGTTTAGTTTAAAAGCTGAGCAGCTCCATTTCCAACATAGTGTTGACAATGAATGCAGGAAATAATTTTTCAGCAAAATGATTTGTACTATAACACTACCATATACCATGGCCCAATGCCAAGATTAAGCAGGAAGACCCTTAGATTAGGAGTTATAGTCCAACTAAGAAGGCCCTGACAAATAAATAACTGTACTGTACACTCACATTGGCTTTAAAGTGCTCAGTGTATGGGAAAATAATTTTTCCCTAAGTTTCTTAACCTGGATGCATATCAATGAGAATTAAGCCAACACAAATAGGTTAAAACATAACTTAAACAATCACTTACTAAATCTTTACAGTAAAATTACATGTTTTGCTTTTGTCTTCCATTAAAAAATCTTCCTGCTGTGATATACTAGACTTCACTAGATTTCAATAAAAATTGTTGACTGGTATTGGTTATTCTTCAGGATACTTTTTCAGTTTATTATCATAATCCTTAATGTTCAATCAACATAAGAAGTTATTCTTTAGAATGGCCCCAAATTGGCCTCCTGGCAACCACTTTCAATTGTGTCCTGTTGAAGACAATTAGGGTTTCAACCAGTATAATGTTCAAGCTTATTTAAAGGCTTTATACTAAATTAGAGGCTGTATAAATATACAATGAAACCTGTCTATAGCGAAATCCATTGGGACCAAGATTTTTTCTGAATAAGACTTTTCTGCTTAATACAGGGTTGGCCATTAGTCCTTGAAGAGGGCTTCATTGCCATACATCCATTTGATCTGAGCAGGTCTGTAGGATATTTAGCAGGCATTTTTTTATGCAGAATTATTTTTAAAAACCAAATTCATGTACTGTCGATTCAATATCTTTATCTTAGATAGGTAACATGGCAATTTACAAAATATGAAGAAAATCTCATTAATTTTTACTGTTTCGTCTTATTTTTTGATGTGCCTTATGTTTTTCATTATTCTTTTGTTGAATGATTCTACACTTTATTGCCTTGTTCAAAATATATTAATCAATTTTAATTATGTAGTTTCATGGATAGCCAAGTGGGCAATGAGTTCAACTTTTGTGAAAACGTTCTCCATTTCACCTCCCAGAGGGGGCCCATGAATGCAAATAGATCCTAGATGTCAAAGGACTTAAAAAGTTTAACCCCTTACGGAAAGAATCAAACCAATTTCAAAACAAGATATTTTTATTACTTTTTTGTGATTCCAAACATGAGGTTGGAATGTACTAAAATCCTATAAAAAGTACCAACTTTTTTCTAGATAAGACAGGTTTCCACTTAATACAAGTTCTGCTTAAGACAGGTTTAACTATCCCTTGGAACTGGTTCAGTACCAATATTTGAATTTTGGAGAATTTTTCATACCTCTTATAAAATAAGATGTCTATACTGAAATTGAAGCATTATAGTTTTAAGACTGAGAGAAAATTCTCATGTTTTTAATTTAGAATTCAACCTTAAGTATTTTTCCTCAAAAGTTTGGTCTAAAAAACTATACTTGAGTATGTGTAGAAATGGTATGAGAAGACTAACTTGGAGGCAATAATGGAGGTAAAAAAAACAAAAATTAATGTGGCCTACATATCTTCCATATCCATTGCATCAAATCTTAGGAAAACAATGGATCTAGAGAAGAAAACATCTAAAATACACTTCACTTTTATGTTTTATCTTTGTTTTTGGTTTAAACTTTCTGGTTATGTCAGATGAAGAAATAAAATTAAAGATGAAGGAATAATAGCAGATAATAGACAAAGCAAAATACTCATTAATTGAAAAGGGGTATAAGGGAATGGAATGTTTTGTCTGGCCAATTTATATTATAAAGACCAAAATATTGAAAACTATTCAGAAAATACTTTGATCTAGATACATGTAGTTTTCTGTGACAAGTTGTAAAGAATGTAAAATGTAGTATTTATAATAAATTCATACACCTCTCTTGTTGAGTAATACTGTATTTCATATTAGCCATCATTGAATTATCTATTGAATGTAGGACTACATGGGTGTATGTAATAGATTAATACTTAATGTAAATTTTATAATGAAATTATCTCTTCTGTTTGAATAATGTATTGTCTATGAGAAATTATTGAAAAGGTTTTCCCATCTTAGGGCAAATTCCAGGCAATTTTGAAATGGTATGTTTCCCTCCTGGTCAGAGGACCAAATTCGCAATGGAAATTTAAATGAATAAATCAAAGCAGCTTTGGATATTGTGCAACTTAATCACCAATACATTTAAAGAAACCCACCTGGTTGAGAGAAGTGGACAAGTCAAAATTGGGGATGACCATGCTTCCAGGCTCCAAGGAGCTGATCCATAGAGCCTGAGCTCCTTTTGCGTGACAGCAGCAAAGATTCCTTGCCATCGAGAGTTATTGCCATTCCCTGACCTTTCTCCAGATCCCGAAGATGATAAACCATCCTCTGGAAATGTGTCTGTGCCACTCCCTGTGTTTCCATCCTTTTGAACAAATTGGTTATATTTGAGAATTAAAAATAAAGAGATGATTCAATTTTCAACAATATTCAACAGACAAAGATTTTTAGAGGAGCCACTCCTTGAGAATCTATACTGCCTTCTAGTTTCACAAGTCATATAATCTATAGCTTTGGCCGAGATGTGGTGGAAATACATAACAGAATACAGATTTTTACTTTTCCACAAAAATTTTTCCACATTCTTGAGGAAAAGCACAAATCTGTATTCAGTTTTACTAGTCAGTTTGATAGCTGAAATCTTGTGTAAGATACAAGTAGTAATTGAAATTTTTAGATCAAGGGACACTCATAGATATCACCTGGAATGAGGCTATTCTGGCAATAGGGATTTAATTAAGTGGAAATTAATTCCCATATAATACATCATTACCGACCTGAAAATCTGGAATGTGCTATATGAAAATGAATTTATTTTACTCTCTCCCCCAATTTCTAAGTTTAATTGAATACAATGCAAGAGGTTCTATAGATATCTCAAGTTATTGCAAGGAATTAACAAAATGACACTAAATTTAACTTCCTTCATTTTTATGGATTCATAACAGCATGAGCATGACATAACTTTGAGCCAATTTTAATAAATACCGTATGTTCATTCAGAATTTTTTTTTACAAAATAAGAAAATGAAAGATCATAATATAATGTCATGATAATGATCATATATGTCAATGATCCACAATGATTATGTCACTTAGACATTACTATTACATATCAACTAAGGATTAGAAATATCCATAACCACAGAGTAAGTATGACTTACTCTACGGCATTACCTAGCACAAATATTCTTAATAAGTACTTCATATGAAAAATTTATCATTTTATTTCTATAGCTTTTGAAATAGCTTTATTTATTATATACTTTTAATTTCTTCTTTCCAGGTATATTCCAGGTACCAGGTAATTCCACCTTCATTACCTATTACAGTACTGTTCTATTATGAAATTGTATGTTAATAAATCCAATTCTTTTCCACAAGTTTATTTTCCCTCTCATTCTTTTTCTTTATAAAACATATTTTCTTTGTATCCTTCTAATTTTATTTTCTAACTTATCTTTTGTAAAATGAGCATGTCTTATAAAGTTAACTTAAAATAAAAATTAAACAACACATAGAAAACTAGTTAACAAAATAGAATTGATTAATGATAAACAATATTCAGTTTAACTAGCTTATCCAGTGTCTGCGATTGAAGATTAATAAAAAATACATTATGTCTAACCCCTGATGATGGTGTTCTTCTAGCTAGCCAGCCAATTCGCTGCAACTCCACATCAGTATTTGCCAAAGTTAATGCCCTGTTAGCTTCTGACATGGCCTGTAACATGAATAAAATCAAAATATTATTATTTAAGCATTAAAATCATTTGGTTTAGAAATTAACCTTTTAATAAATATGTTATGAGGCTTCAAACTAATTTGCAACTGCATGAATTACTTGCAATGCACAGACAATTTCATAACAAGTACCACATTCTTTTGTCATTATTTGTATAAGATAGGATATGATTTACTTATTAAAACTGAGTGGATGATAAGTTCATTTCCAACTTTTCCCAACTTCTAAATACCAAATTAAAACTAACTAACCTCCTAATATTTAGAGGATATATTCTGATAAATATCCTGTAACTAAATAATCCACACACACATATTTTAAATTTGTGTACTATAAAATCTATCATATAATCACATTAAGTGCAAGTATTTAGTTTGATCTATGCATTGGTATTGGAATTGATTAGCGGATGAATGTATGCCATTGCTTGAATTACATTAAATAATTATTGGAGAAATTAATTCATTTATTTTCACATATCTTCTAAAAGATTCTTTCAGATCCATGTACAGAATGGAGTTAGAAATAATGAGAACTTTGATACATTATTATATTACAAGTAAAGCAGAAAGAGCAGAAGGTCAACTGCATTAGGATTCAAGTTTACTATTAAAAAATGAGAAATGAAAAGAATATATACTCAAAACAATGTTAAATATACAAAAACGACTGTTATATACTCCACTAGTAACATCCGAGTGGCTATTAGAATGTGGATACTTCATCCAACATCCTGAAGAGTAAAGTAAATCCATTTGCCCCCTTGTATGGGGAAATGGCACAGGGTTTTGCAACTTCTGCGAGGAAAAAGAAAGTTGGCAATAACTGATTTTGAAGATATTTGGCATACAGTAAAATTGTTTTCTGATAGAACAGTGCAAACGAAGCATGCCATTCTCCCAAAAGAAATACACAGAGCCAGAAGATTTGCTTGGTCTCTTCATGATATTGAACAAAGTATACTGCTGCTTCAATTTAAAAGATAATTTCAAATTTATATGTTCCTGTTAATAAATACCTTTATTTTATTAATAGCTACCTTTGCTGTTAATGAACCAATTGCTGAATGAAGAGCATTGAACCAAGAAGATGCCTCAGCACTGTCAGCTGCTCGTAGCACACAACAGTGGATACCATCAGGCGAATGCAGCTCAATTGTGCGAAGCTCTGAATCACAGAAAAATTACATTTTTAATTAAAACTATTCGTAATAATTTTCATGAACTACAAATATTTCAGCATAAAAAAGGCCAAAACTTTTTCAGGGAAATAAACATTTACATTAGCTTAATATGTAGCATACACCTACTAAAACAACTATAGATTACTTCTTCCTTCCTTTGATGAATTTTAACAGCTAGTGCCAAAGAAAACTTACCACCTGAGCCATAACCAGTATGAAGTCTTGAGGCATTCTCTGCATATATTAGATAAATCTTATTTCATTTGATAAGCAACAAAATTAAAACTCGATCGGTAAAAAATCAGTAAATTTTATCATCTATGCAGTTGGAATTTTTACTATACTGTCCAAATTAATTGAGAGAAAATGTGCTAGGATCAATTTTCCTGAATGAATGAAGATGAGGGATATGAGACAACACCCTTTCACATTAATTTTGAATTCAAAATTAATTTTTTTCGGTGTCATTGAAGTGTGAATCAAATACACGTGATTTCTTCTGTGGATTCCCCTTGAAATGGTTGCAGTCGCAAACCATTACGTTCTTCTCTCTATATTTATCTCCATTTAAAGTTCTAAAATACACAAAAAGATAGGGCGAATGAGGTTTGGTCATAATGCTCATTGAATGCTACTGTTAGCTATGAATGTAAAATTTTCAATTAATTTTGAATGCATACAAAACTACCTACATTATTTATATTTCAATTGTTTCTTATAACATTTACAATTATTATAATGAAACGTTAAAAATATGCAAAATAATGGTGACTTAGTGAAATAGTTTTTCCCAGGGCCTTTTTACATGTAATTCCAACCCTGTAAGAATCACACGGGGATAAGAAGCACATATGAGGCTCATGTTGAAATTTTGCTCCCCTCGGTTGATGGCTGGCCCTGCGTAACTCTCATATTTATTGACAGAATTGTAATGATTGAGATGAATGGGTGGTGGTTTGCTATGGGTAGTCTATCTACATATTTATCGCTCGGTGATATTTAAAATATTCCTTCATATTTAAAATGTATTGGCTATGAGAAACTTTTCATCTCTCCACATTCCATGACAAATTTGAAAAGCAAGATACAGGAGTGATTGGAAGAAGTGAAAAAGCAATGAATTCACCAGGACTTCAAGAGGGGAACTGTTTTGATAGAGATAGGGAAGTAGAAGCAACGGCAACAGTAATACATACACTAACATGGATTTAATAACCGAAAGTGTAAGAGGTATGTTAATTCCAGATTTTTGGATAAATCACAATAGGTAGTGGCATTTCTTGCGTTCCTCGTCGACCAATTGGGTACTTTGGGTAGGAGCAATGACCTCTTTTAAAAGTATAACCCACTCACACACTTTTTCAATTTTCTCATCCAATGTATATTTTTTCCGTTTATGCCTCCAGAGAAACTACTCATTTATCCAATTTAACATTTAAATATAAAGGATAAAAAGTCGATGGCTTATCATACTTTCAGAAATTTCCTTCTGATGCATCAGTTTATTCCCAGGATCTCTGAAACTGTATTCAATAGTGATGTTCAATGTTTTATAGCAACCTCCTTTTAATTGTATAAGAAAGTTCGAGTAGTTCACTAAGCCAGAACCTAAACCATCTTCTTATCAGCAATTTATTTTGGAAAGGGATTTCGAAGTCTTTTCAAACCGATAGAAAATGATAACATTGGTATAACTATCAATGCAAGCCAATGGCTTGTTCTAAATCTTACCTAACTTTAGAGATGTAATTTACCAGTAATCGGCGTATAAACTCCAAGTTTCTGCGACTTTAAATATGCGGAGTGTCTACAATTCCATATTTACGGTTCAATATATATTTACCTGCTCAGCAAGGGTGCGATCAGGAGTCCTCATTAGCGCTTTCAAATTCGCTACCCTAGATACATACGACAATCCACAATATGCTGAAAAGGGGGCTTTTCTTCTCAAAGTGGAGTTCACCTTTACCCATCGGCCATTCTATGGTTCCTTTGAGAAAATAGACAATACCTTTCGTTGGACGAAAGAAAAGAAAAAGAAACAACAAAGGAATGAATAGGGGATACTCCTAGGGCCAGGGTGGAGGGAAGGAAAGTCCTCATTTCTCTATGGAAGAATTAGTAAATCCCCAGATGTGAATTTGTCAGAAACAGACAAATCTCATCTCAAAATCATAATGCTTCATCTGATACCGTCATCACGAATTCCTGGTGGAAGTAAGAATAGAATGGCATGTTGACACATATATTCTGAAATACCTAATGCTCTGTTAATTGTTGCATCGAGATTTTATACTTCTCTGTATTGCAGAATAATTCAACAGCAAAGAAATCAAGTCGAAATGTGCAAGAAAGAGATTTAGTATCAGATAAAAGTTGTGACAGCATAATTTTGCAAGGAACATGAAGATGATCTAATTAAAGGGATAGTTTTTCTGGGACTGGCAATGAACAATATTTTCGGAAAAGTGTTATGAGATGCTGGAGTTAATTTCGTCGTAAATTAATTTTTTATTCGATACATGAAAAAATTTTGTAGCTCGATTATTTAAATTAAGAGTGCTACTATACTAATATCTATGTTATTTTCTAAAATATTAAAATAGCAATTTGAATGTTAAAGAATTACCTTAGAAAACGATGATAACACACCAATTAATATTTTACTTTCTATCAATTGATTTGGTGGTATTCAAAATTTATATAATATTTGATGTAATTATCTGATGTAGTTGATCGTAATTACTTGGTTTACTTTATTGTGATATGTTTTGGGTCTAATTTTCAAAGTTCTTTGCCAGGTTGACTTAAAATGACTTTCTTGGTGTATTCGTCCAGATAAAGTTTCTTTTTATCTTTGCTTTCCTTGGTAGGTTATGCAGTTTTTTCATGCTCCCCTTCTCGATAGCATTTTTCTGCAACATAAATTAGTTGAAATACAGTTGATTGTGCTCTTATTACTAATTATTCTTTATCTCCTTGCAGAGTTTTTGTTCATCTTTCTAATTGAGTCATAGTCGTGAATTTCTTCTAAATTTAAAAGTTCGTCCTGTAGGCGTCAAGAGCATAAAAAATTTAATAATATAATCCTTTAAAAACTTGTAATGACATAATATTTTATTGGATAATTGAAGCAGCTAAAGTAAGTTTACCCGTTGCCTACAGAAAAAGGTGAATTATGCAGAAATTTCAGGCCGAAATAAGGAAATCCGATTTTCATTCATTTTTTAATACTATGCTGCTGGCATTTTGTGCTAATAAAGACGGTACAAATACGTTCAACGCATTTCACAACGGTTTAAAAAGGCGCCTTCCTTCCAAGAGCCAATAGAATGCATGGAGAACTCTAGACTCGCTCTCATCAAGCTTCACGTCTGTTATGCAGGTTGCGGCTTAGGTGGTAAGTTTTCTTTGGAACTAGCTGTACCACTCCAACAAAGAAACCATAATTTCATTTTAAAAAGAGGTCCAGGAACAATATATAATTTTCATTGACCATCTTGGAAAGAAAAGCACTTCACAGTTTTTGCAACAGATTTTTATTTTGACATGTTTCATCAAAGTGTTGAGATGTTCTAGAGAATAAGTATAGAATGTTAAGACTTTTACACATGTCCTAACATATACGAGTGCTTATACATTCTTCCCCCATCTCATATATAATTTCTAAACTTCTTCAACTGATAAAACATGTTGAATTAAAAATGTGGAAGTTATTTAGAGTTTTTTCTTTACAAGATGAAAAAGAGCAGTAAGTATACAGATGAAAAACTCCCTGTTCAAAACCTATCATACTCCTTCCAAACTCTATCTTTTGAAATCAACTACACACTTGTATAAGTTGTCTTATCATCATTAAATATTTTTAAGGTACTTCCAGCGAATAAATATTTGTAAATATTTAAGAAATAACAAGTTGTTTATTCTTTGTGTGTCATCACTTGAACCAAGGTTTTTCCTGATTATAAAATATTTTCAACATAGTTAGAGGATTACATCTAGTGATCTTTTTTCTAAAAGCAAATTTTCAAGTGAAGACATAATGAGATACAAATTAACATTATAAACATACATAAATGATAGCTGACAATTGTTACTGAAATCTAGCATAAAATATAAATTGGACTGTGTAAGTTACCATATTTTAGAATTAGTTACAATACATTAGAATTAGATGGATACAAATTTATGACAATATTTGTCCTTCAAATGCTAGTAAAAAAGCCAGATTTGACTTTTAATTTATGCTTTCATATTGACTATAGTTTTTAAATAGACTAGAAAAGAAACCAGCAGAAATAATGAAGTTATGTCTTCTCCTTCATGTCTTTCCATTAAGTCCTTCCTCCTCATATCGATTTTATTATGAAAGTAGTTTTGTTTGCACATTGCATGTGTAAACGCCAGGCAATCATTTTCAGAGAAAGTAACAAATATTTACTCAGCAACATAACTAAAATGCTTACTTTTCATTGAAGACCAATTTTGGAAGAGAGGTATTGATGGAGGGAAGTTAAATAGTAATGTCACGTATATATAATCTTGTACATAAATTTAATTATCCTATGTCAATAACATATGTAAGAAATAAAAGGAAACATCAAAAATATTTAATTCATTAAAAAATACTATTATTAGGCCAAAATAAAAAGGTTTAGCATAAAATCATAAATAATTATCCTTTATTCATTACTTATATTTTTGATTAAAAATATTCAAGATTTATCTATAAAAAATTATTTTTACTTAGAAATAATGTTTTGAAATAAATGTTTTGGCCCTAAAATTTTATTCATTCTATCACTGGTGACAGAAAATATTAAAACTTCAGATAAATTTTTTAAAAGTATCATTTCTAAGTAGTATAGTAGCAGTAGTATTACAAGTGCTTTGACAGCTGAGGTCATTTTGCTTTGCTTTGCACCTCCAAACCCAAGAACACTTTCACCAAAACCTTGGCTATCCAGGAGCCTTACCATTTCCAAGAAAGAATTATGTCTTTCTGAAGAAAAATCAATAACTATAAAACCGATTAATTTGAATTTGGTCAAAAAATGTTTCATAAAATTATTTTCAAGTAAGGATGACTATTTTAAAGTGAAATCCTGCATCGTCTTTATCAAATATAGAGGTAATAATGGTTCAAGAACATTTACTATGATTTTATGCTAAACCTTTCTACTTTGTAATTGTATTTTTTAACAAAGAATTGAGTTTTTGCATTTAATTTTGAATTTGATGGGTAAAACATTTTGGTTCTAGACATTCTTTTGGATAACTTCTGTCCTATCATCCAACCTTGGTCACACTAAGAGACGTTTTCTTATTAGTAAATGGATAGAGTGCAAGTCTGACAAGAAAAGTTTAGAATAGAAGGTTCTCCTACTTAATGGTAAACAGGGACAATGGCTCACCTGGGTCTGGTACCCTGAAGTTCCTGACGAGGTAACACAGCTGGAGAGGTATGTATCTAGCATCTGTGCGATGGTTTTCTCCATTGAGCGTTGATGGACTGCTAAGAGATGTAGGATGGAGTGAATGGGAGGGAGGCTGAGGAGGATCTGCAGATAAGAAACCCCTCTGAAGCTCCCATCCAACTTCGCTGATTATACTGGCCTTGCGGAAGTATGGGGTAACTTCTCGGAGGTATTTTACTGAAAGGTAAAATGATGTCACTACTGCAAGTACATCAATATTTATAGGAAGATAAATTGACATGAAGAATTTCCAGGGGTGACCCAAAGGATAATGCAATCAACATAAAATAATGTGTATCAAGACAAGAGAAGAGCCAGACATATTGTTAAAGCATGATAAGATGTATTGTAGAACATTTAATATGGGACCAAGGTTTCCATTATTCAATTAGGACAGAGGATATAGAGATGAGAGAGACAATCAGTCAAACCCAAAAGTAGAGAGGATTTTTCACCCAACAATAAAATGAGAAAATAAAGATATTTAAGGGAAGATTAAATGAGTAACAGGATGAGATTTAAAGAATAGATTTTGCATTGACATTGTGAGGAATATATAACGAAAATAAGACAAATAATTTAGGATAGCAGGAAAGGAACAGATATAAAGAGAACACAGAAACAAAAACCACAAATAAGATAGGATTGAAGAACACAATCGCATTGTTAAAGATAAATCCCCCAATAGCGGCATGAACATGATATTTGATACCACCGGCATTCAGCGGCAAAGATTGCAGTTTCACAAAACCAGCATGACAGCAGATTCCAAAGGCAGCATCCGGAGGACGACGTTGGCCATTGGATGTTTGGAAGGGGAGAGATTGGGAGGACAACACAAGGGCATGCAAAGAAAAAGAAAAATTAACAATCTAAAGCACTAAAACAGAGATGAATATTAGCAAAATAATAAACTGAAATATATAAGGTAATGCAGTTCTATACTATTATCTAATGGAAAATGCATGCTTATCTCTTATACAGGCATAACTCCGTTAACAAAACACTCAGCAAAGGTAAGAAAAGAAAATTGGAACATTAATATTAATTAATTAGAAGTTGTAAATACTCTGTTATTAATTTTTCTTGTGGCCAGCGCCTTCTAGGTAGTGGAGCACCAGACACGTTTAACTCCTGAGGAAAAAACATGGATGAACATAGAGTGAGTCTTTAGAGTCTGTAATCTTAACCCTTCCCAGTGCCCAGCTACCTAGAATACGCTGCCCTGACACATGACTACAAGAACCTCTAACTTGAAAAAGTCAGCACCTTAGAGTACCTGGTTGGAAATTAGAATCAATGTCCCATAACATTATAATAAACAATAACACCCTAAGTTCAGAATAAGTCAGAAATTATAAAAACTGTAGGATATGAGCTAAGAAGTCCAAACACCAAAATAATTTTTCTGTCCTTCATGTAAATGAAGTTCTTTCGATAAGAAATTATTTTCTCTAAAATAGAATACATTGCCTTTTTATACATATTGATGATAGCATTGGTGATTCTACAGAAAATCCATTTATACAAAAATCTGTATTGCTTCATTATATATTCAAACAAACAGTGACATAATGAACTACTGAATCTATATAATGTATTATTATGTCAATCTTTTTATACAAAGTTTGTGTTGTAGCTTTGCATTTTGCTTTTGTTTGTTTGTATTATATGGACATTGAAAAATAATTATATAGTCCTGTACAGCCCTGATCTTGTTTATATGAATGGACATCCGATGAAAAAATCCTACAAAATTTTTGAAAGCAAAGAAACAGGAAAACAATAATAGAAAATGATCACAAAATTTCAACAGGTGATCCATTAAATGGGAATTCAATCACTCCTGGGCATCATCAAAAGCAATATAATGCCAAATAAAATCCCATGAAGTTATTGAGCAATCCACTAAGGATTATGAAGTTAGAAAATATCTTGCATGATCTTAATGCAGTTTAAATATTTCTGAAATTACCATGGCTCATCCAATATAATGATATCACAAAATAATTAAAATATTAACATTTGCCTTCCTTACAAAATACCTTTCAAAATTCCAGAAGTTTTTTTTGTTAGAGTAGATGTTCAGGAAGAATAGAATTTATGGTCTTTGAATCTCTGAACATTCAATTATTTTTTTCTTAAAAAAGTTCACCCTCATAGAAATAAGTTTATGATATGAAATGTCTCATACATTTATAGTATGTGATACTAATTACAAGAGCCCCTACACAGCATATTAAACCTATCCTGCACAATGAGGTTTCTGAAAACAATGCATATAACAAAAAAGCATCATTATGCTAACGGAGGTATGCCTGAGCTACAATATCAAAACATTCCATATAGAATCTAAACTACTTTTTCCAATTATGAAACCCATTGTTAATAAGCAAACAAACCACCTGTCACATACAAAAAACATACAGTTCTTTATGGCTTTACATGCTTAGATGTTAAAATTAAGAGTAAATGGGAGAAAAAGTAAAACTTATGCATAGTTTCATAGAGTATGTAGTTATGACAGAATATCTGCCAGGTCAAATATTTTTACTTCCATTTACAAATATTTTCAACACCTAAAACTTATCTAAACAGAACATAAGACATATACTACCATAATGAAACAGAAGGAAAATAAATGAGACTAAGCACTAACCAATACCACACATTTATCACAGACAATATCACAAGGTCTATCACAATAAGCAGTCACTAAGGTAAGCAGTGTGTTTTGATTTCTAGTATTATTTTTCACTATTGAAAAAATTACCAAATGGAACACTGAGATCATCTTATACATGCTAAGACCAAAATTAAGATTAAGAAGAATTTGGAGAGTATATCTTTTAAAATAAGAAAAACTGAATCTTGCTGTATTATTTTTAATAGAAACCATTATAATAATCATGGATACTCATGCAATTAGTACTAAAATGTCATCTATATCAAAAGGATATTATTTTGACAAACAATTTCATAGCTATAAATAACACAATAAAATAATTCAATCGGGTGAAACATAAAACATAGACAAATTGCTGTTTGAATGATTTGCTTTGAAATTGGAAGATTCTTATAAATATATTATTTTATCAGAGATTGAGCTGAATTAAGTTAACTTGAGGCATGAACTTAGTGTTATTTTTTCCCCATTTTAGTAAAACAAATATAAATTCATATATCTTTTGACAAAGTGATAAATATGTGCATGTTAAACTAGCAAAAAAATGTTTAAACATAATTTACTATGTTTCAAAAGTTATTAGCAAAAAGATTTCACACAACGTAGCTTTCATCTAAAAATGAATTCTTAGCTTTGAGTCACTTCTTCAAATATATCACACATCAATACAATTATAACGTTCAAGCGTATTTCCTAAGACTGTCACTCAAAATAAATAAAAAGTATGCAAATCATACTTTTTAAAATGTATTAATTACTAAGAAACCTAATAGCCACCAGTTTTCAATCACCAAAAAGTATTAAATCTAAGCTGTATATTGGGATAAATCACTACCAATTACTTCTTCTGAAAAGAAATACAGCAGAATAAAATACTGATATACATCAATAAAGGAGTTATCTAGTTTTTTCAAAAGGAAAATGATTAAATAAACTCCATGCAAAACATAAACGAGAATCAAATAATACAAGAAAATACTTCTAATTAAGAAGTCAAGAATTTAGAAAGAAAAAAAGGCATTCCAAAGTGTTTTATTACTCTAATCTGCAATTAATGTTTGAAGAGTGATAATGATTGAGTGTTAAGCATTTTTACAGTTAGTGAAGGAGGTGATAGACTGATAATTTTTCAAGGACAAAAAAATTCCATGGAAAAGAAAGATTAGGAATGATATGAGATAGGGCTTTGAAGATTTCTTAGAAAACTGATGAACAAAGAAATTGAGAGAGCGAACTGTGAGACATAAAGCAAACCTGAAATCTAAAGCAAAAGTTATCATAAAAAAACCTACAAACTCATATACAAGTCAACCCCTAAATAATTAGGACATTTTATGTTTCTTACATTCCTCAACATTTTTGCTGTTTGCAAATTACTAGTCATCAACCTATACTCAATATTTTAAATATTACGACCTTTATAATTTACAAAAGGGAACTTAATCAGGCCCAAATTTGGGCCACGGAAAACTGTTTTTCATTTGATTTGATAAATAATCATTTACAGCAAAAATTGTCAATATAAACTTGGGAATGAAAACCTTGCATTTTGTTGATAATGTACAATTTTTATTATTAAAATTAAGTTTACTATTAATATTACCATTGGCATAGAAAAGACTAAGACTGCTGTGAACTTGCAAGAAGTCACATTGATCATATCAATTTTAAATCTAAATTTTTATCAAAAATTTGAATCCTAAAACAAGGACTTATCAAATTCTTGCTGGGTCTATGCAGCAGCATGGGACTACTGAAGATATGAAAGAATCAAATGAATGAGCATGAAATTCATTATTAGTGAACAGATAAATCTCCAGATAACTGAAATAATTAATCGAAATCCAAACTAAATTGTCGAATTTCTTATAAATTCCAACATTTGAGAATTTACTGAGCTGAAACTGTTATTTTTAGTTTTCCTTTTAAAAATCCCAAAGACTTAAAGGTTGAATCAATATTTAAGAGATAATTTTAAACAGTTTCCCAATCAAAAGGATAATTAAAATATAAGAAACTGAACAACGCTACTGAAGGAGAATTACTTTTATAAAGAACAGATAAGAACAATTTTTGACTCCCAAGGAGGAAATTGAGTTGATAAATTATATCTGACTGGGATTAAAACCCAAGTATTTTACTTTTCAAGCAGTTGAAAAGTATATTGAAACTATTCCATTTGTTTGAATGTTTCTGTCCTGGATATGATAGTCTGGGTCTACAATCATATTGAAACTTCTATATTCTGTTTTATTGTATTTATTTGCAACTAAAATCATTTACTAATCTTGAATTTTACATTTAATATTTCTGTCAAGTTTTTCTGCTGATTGTAAAGCTTCTTTGAAACATCTACTTTGTATCTTTTTAGAAATTCTATTATATTCTTCTTAAACATGTCTACAGTTTTTATGTGCACATCAAATCCAGTCTAATGTCTAATCAATGTCAATCTAATGTCAAATCCTGTTCTAAAGTCTAATCAAATGCTTCTTCCAGTTGTCAGAAGGGTAGTTAATTGGACCAGTTGGAGGATATTTCGGACTGTGTAAACTCCTTCAGCAGACTTTCTAATGAGAAGTTATTTTTAGTACCTCATTCACTAATTTATTCATGTTTACTCAATACCTCCATCCCTTCTAACTGCCCTCTAACAAAACCCACCCCCTTTTTTCTTGCCTCCCTCTTGTCTTCCCCAAATTTTACTACTTTAACAACTTGACCAAAAACCTGATGATGATGTGCATGTGTCAAAACTAAAAGCTATCTTCGTAGTACGTTCATTTTTATCAAAGAAAATCTCACAGGGATCACAATATATCTCAAGTTTTCTACTAGAAAAAGATTAAGACAATGCTGATAATTTTTTTCAAAGTGAGTTAATTCCTGTAAATTTTGTCAAATCAGACAAGATGTTGCATAAAATAAGGTGGTCATCTGCAAATACTTGTTCATGTATACTACAGTACTTAGGACTATAAAAGCACCATAGTTTGTATGTTGAAAATAAGTTTATAGCTCAAGGTCACAAAGGAGTACAAAAAAATTTTCAATGTCAAAAAGTTCATATGTTGAGTTGTAATTTTCAACTTTAAAATAGAATACCCACTTACAGTTGAGCAAATTTTCCTTTGAGTTACAAGGTATCCACAGTAACAGAAACTTTGGAAAGGCTGCTTTAAACCAATTGAATTACGATGTAAAACAATCCCACGAATTTATTTTGGGGAAAAAGATGGTACTGATCCATGTTAGCTCAATCTGCTAGAGTAGTGAATACCAAACTACATGCTGTTGCACACTATTTGATAGAATAGGATTAGCTACTTCTTGCTATTTAACCCTTTCCCATTTAATATTTTATCTTTGTGAATTATTTTTTTCAGCACTCACATAAAATCGAAAAATGGGATTGATTAAAGATAGTACATGAGGACTTTGTTTAGCTCTTTAAGAAACATCCTTGAGAAAATGCTTTCAAAAATCAGTGACTTTCTCTAATTTCTGGATTCCTTACAGAATATTAAATTTAACTTTCACCAAGTTTTCATCTCTAAGAGTAATCTTTCTGTATTAGTATCAACTTTATTATTTGTATCGGGACCTGAGTTGCACATCACAAACAGATAATAATTGGTTTAAAGAATGTATTATTTTCAGAGTAATTGTCATTAACAATGGAAATGATTGTAATAAACATTGTTTTTTCATGAAGCTAAATAATTTTACATTTTTATTACTAATATTTGGATAAAAGATATAAAGTATATTTTGTGTGCCACCCAGTTTGCTACTGCTTATCTAGAATGTCTGCCAAAGATGTCACGGTTGAAGTCCCATGACATTTTTCTCTATCTATTGATTCAGTAGTTGTTTCCTAGTTCATGGCACATTATGATAAATTATTATAAATCCCTCTATATACCTTTTAAATTTTGATGCTTGGGTACTGAATGAATGAAACAAATTTCAGTTCATTTCTTACTTTGCTCTTCTACCAACATTGAACCATTCTTTTTTCTCTCCACATAAGTAATATATTCTTCAAAGATTCTTTTTTTATTTAAATTTTTCGATTACATTTGATTAAATTACGCAGTATAATGTAAAAATTTTGATGATAAATAAATTGTGATCAAAACAAAAGATAGACTTCAATGCCAAGAGTATCTTAAAACTCAATATTTTAAAATTTTATGTTCAACTATTAACTCAGACTTTGTTTCTCTTTCTTCCTATCTCTTGGAATATTTTCCAAAACTTCACTTGATAATTTTCATTGATTTAATTTGTTTGTCACTACCTGTATTTAAACATCCATTACTTACTACAAGGTAGACTTTGTAATATAGTCTCAAGATTGAAGTAATTTGGAATTAAATAATTCTACCTACTATTAATAGCAATTGTATAAGAAATGACATAAAATAGTAATTAATGGTTGTCTCTCAGATATCATTTTGTTCAATAAATTATTGGTTGTGATGATATGGGTATTAAGTTGTGAGGTGATTTCAAGGCTCTATTTTCACAAGACAGCATTGTATTTTACTACATATAACTATATTTTCATTGCATTTTGTTAATTACTGTTTACTGCGTCAAAATTATGACAAAGCAATTATCTTTCTAGCATGAATGACATAATAAATTAATGTTTAATCATTGGTCATTGTTGTCCAACCAGTCAATGGCCAATTATAATGTTTCTATTTGCAAAACAACTTTTAGCAAATGCACATATAGAATCATTATTTCATTTGATATTTGCATGCCAATTTGTAAAATTACTTTTTCATAAAAACTTAGATTTTAATCGTAGAAAAAGATCTATTTATTTACACTATGTTATAATATTTTGTTTCGAGTGATAACTTGTTTCTACATTTTTATATTTCAACTGATCAATCCAATAAAACAGTTCAAATTTCAAGAAAAATTATATTTTTCTTATTTCCATAGAATTAATTCATCTTTCAAACAAAAACTTCATCAGATTCTAATCTATATTTTTCCAAATGCATGGGCATACAATATTTTTCTTGGATAAAAAGGTGGCTAGTAAGCAAAAAGTAAACTGCCAATTTCTGTATTATACAATTAAACAATAGAGTAATCCCTTTTAATCAATTAGAAACAATATTGGCAGTTCATTTCTGTTCCATTTCCTTTGTAGACTAGAATTTTAGTAATTGCTCAGAAATTCCTTCACATAAAAGAGGTTTATGAAATTTTCTATAACTTCTGGTTAAGTAACTTTATTCCAATATGAATATAAAATTTGCAGTCTTTTCAATCCTTACCATCCACTAAAATTTGTTTTTCAATTCCTAGTATAAATTATTTTTCTTCAATCGCTTTCTTTTGCTTTAGTTACAAAATGCTCAATTGGGGTTGGTTATTCCATTACATTACTCTCAGTAAATTTCTACAAACTCTAGAGTGAAAAATTACAAAAATCTGTAAATCACAGTTTAAATACACAATTACTAATATCATAGACATCATGAGAGAATGACATAATATCCTGCTACAATATTAACTTGATTTTGTTAGATGATCTGAAATCTTCTACAGCTATTCATTCCAATCCAAAAAGTGGTCTCAATTTATATTTTATAGGGATTCAAAACACACTGAAAGTTGTACGTCCCTGGCCTCAGTTTCACTACTCATGATATTTTTATGTTGAAAAGAACAACTCAAAGATAAGACACTAACACTTCTAAGAATCTACCACAAGGCATTAAATTTGTTCTTACGACATACATTAGGCAACAAAAATGACAAATCAATCCTTCTGAAGATCTGTTACATACTCATCAACTTCAGGAAGCAACGGATAATTTATCCAATAATTCCCAAAAAGGCAAGTCAATCTTAGGAGAATTCAATAATAATTGATTAGTGATTCATGAAAATGTTTGTACAGCAACTGTTGTTATATTCACCAGCATGTCCATTTCATATCAGTGAATACTCATAACTGATTCCCACTTTTGGAAAGCAGAAATGGTAAATCAAACAGATTATATCCCTCCAACAATGAACAAAACGGTTTGGTAACTTCATAATCAAGAAATTCAAATTTGAATTAAACTACCAATAAATTCACGATGGAAACCTTATTTAATGCTTGATGACCGTTCCATACTTCATAAAATTATTCATATCTTTATAAATATGTACATTAAAGAAATTTTTTAACTTCTGCAAAGATGTAAGACAAGGGTTTTGAAAATGTTAAGAATAGTTACATGATAAAGTTTTTCAAGTTAATATTTTGTGGGGATAGAAGATAGAAAATAATTCGTGAACAAAATATATTTTATATTAAGAAGTATGAAACTAATTTAGTTCAAATGGCTACACATGTACAGACCTCAGAGGAAATGAAATGGCATTCCCATTGAAACTTCAGGTAGAGCGAAATCTTTCAGCAAAAATCGGAGCATACAATTGGCTTTAAATCATTCCCCAAATTTTGTAGTAATCAAAACGATCCATGCAATCTTTCGCTTTTGATTCCTCAAAAACATAAAGCATGCTTTGAGAATTCTTCGCATCCAAAACATTCACCAAACAGTTAATTGACGTTACAGCTACCATTTTCCTCCTCTTGAATCCAATAATAACCTTGCGCTACACCGGAACTCGGTCACCATTTCCTCTTTAGCTATTCCTTGGCTAAACAATTCTACACCATTTCTCCACAAACCTATGTCGCACACTGGGGTGTTTACGCTCCTGGGCTATACATCTTTTCTACAATTTCCTCGGCGGAAAGGAAGCACCTTACCTTCCAACTGCACAACCCTTCCCGCCCTCTTCAGCGCCCTCACGGCTTCGTCGTGCGTTGCGTCCCGGAGGTCTTCGCCGTTCACCGAAAGGATGGCATCGCCCACGTAAAGAGCCTCCGTCTGATCAGCAGCCATGCCCTTGAAGATCTTGGATATGAGGATGGGCATCCTATTCTCCCTCCCTCCCTTTATGGAGATACCTAGGCCATTGCTGTCCGATTTCACCACCCTCACGGTGCGCTTCTGGTTCGCCACGGATTCTGGGACCTCTTCGGGAACTTCCTCACCATTGCCGTTGACCACGCCTCCGCCCACTTCCCCACAACTCTCATCGAGGCTGATGCAGAGATGATCGTCGTCCAGAGACACGAGAACCCGCTGCCATTGGCCCCTCACCTGAGTTTCGAGGACCCCTTGACGGGCGACCCCGCACACTCCACCCACGGACACCATCTTCGTCTAATTCCAAATGAGTCGACAGCTCTGTCCTTCGCCGCTTATTCTGGCGATACACGCCCACGGAGACTTGAATCCTTAAGAGCTCGGTAGTAATTGAGTGCTCAATGACTTAAAGCAACACTAACGGTAACATTGATAACTGCACATGCACGAAGTGCAGGCAAGAGATGAACTTTAATTAGACTGATTACGGGAAGTGTTTGAAAGTCATGGCTAAATGCTGGCAACCTTTTCCGTTTCTCTATTAAGTGAATTTTTTCGTAAAAACTGTTCTAGTGTCCTTCGGCAAAGCAGCGTTTGAGAAGAACATACGAGATACCTTAAAAAACATTATCGCCGAGAATGATTTGATGTTTACCGCCACATTCACCCGCACTTTCTAACTTGGCCTCTCTCTATTTTTTCTCTACGACATCCTCAAGTCAATGAAGGTACCAGAAGCATTTAATTCAAGACTTCTATTTTTAAAAATCTCAGCTATTTTAAATATCTACCTTTAAATGTACAGCCAATCACAAACGAATCAGAAAACTGTGCTTTTCTCAATTGTACAATGGATTATGGTTCACAATCTAGCAGCAGGATAACTTAAAAGCGGCTGAACTTAGCCACGTACGTTGTATAGATCACTTGATAATCAAAATAGCTGCACAGCTATTCGAGCGTAGAACCACAAAGGCGTATTTCTCAATTTCGGTCCTTAACAATTGCTATGTCATTCCGTCTCGAAGATGCTTTCTCTCACACTTAGTTCCCTTCACCCAAACAACTGCGGATAAAATCAGAGCTTCTTTGTAAATGTGTCACTCCACATAACAGCGTGTATTAATCCTCATAGGAGTACTACAATATTGGACGTTCAGATCTGCTGGAAGGGCAGCCGGACGGTGATCGTACAACTCTGGTGGCCGCGTTAAGAACTATAATGATAAATGATACACGTTATTCAAATTTTGGTGAATCAAATGTCCAAAAGGTCATGTGTAAAATATAAATCCCGTTCTTGATTGTAACAATGTCTTTTAGTACTCCACAAAAGAAAATTAAAGTTCCTCCTGGTTATATATTTATTCACAACAAGTGGCAAGGAAGCTCATTTATCCAGGGACTCAATCGTAGGATATGTATATACCTTCCTACTAGATGCATTGTGTATAGAGATTTGAAGCTTTATTGACGGGGGAATTCTTTCTAGGAAAATGTCGTGGCTGTTGTTTTGAGGATTTGGGATTGGTGGACTTCTTCGCATCCAGTGATTATCCAATTGTTTTTATTACCGAAGCGGACATGGTGTCGCCCAGTTTTTATAAAGAAAAACTGAAAAGATTCAGCAAGGTTTGAACCATAGAAAAAAGGAATAAAAAATACTTTAATAAATATTCATTGCGGACATTTTTAGTTCTAGAAATATCTTATTGCCCCTTTATCTTCGAATATTTTAATGTGAGCTGCCTTATATGGGAGTTCAATACAAATAGTATTCCATGAATCATAACTTTCCGCGGTTATAACTCATGCTATTAACGCATGAAAGACATTCACTTAACAGTTAATATTTTTATAGAGAGTATTTTCATCGATTTATCATCCTTCCCATTATTATAATCTTCATAACTTGTTCTGTGTTTGCAGGACTACCATGGTAAAGGAGCTGTTATTACTTGCCGAAACGGAACTTCAATGGAGTACTTTTCAGATCTTCAAAAAATAGCCGTAATTGAATATTCCTTAACTATGATTCCGATTCCTTCTACATTGCACCTGGAAGATACTATATCACAGATGGTAATTACTGCTGTCATTGCACAATTGTAATTCATGACGATTATTATACTAATTTTAGGATCAATGTTTTTTATTTATGTTTAGAAATTTTTCAAGTCCGTAAAAAATAAAAATCCGAGGGTTTAATTTAAGAACTGCTCCTACAAATGCATCTAATATTAGTTTGTATTGATGTTCTTAAAATTTCAGATCAAATGCGAAAACAGATCTCCACACAATCCGTTCAAATTCAAGAAGAATAAAGAAGTTCAAAATGAGCAAGCGCAACAGATAGGAATTTTAAGCACTATTCCCGGGGTGAGAGAAGCAAAGGCTCTTCGACTTCTGAAAGCTTTTGGTACAATTACCGCCATATCTACTGCTTCGTTCAAGGAGCTTTCCGAATGTGTGGGAAATGCAGTTGCTCAGTCAATTGTAGATTTCATTCACAAATAATGAAGACGAAAATCATTATTTTTCAATCTGTGTGCCGATTGAGTCTTTTATGGGTGATCCTTTGTGTTGATCTTTATTATCGTATATTTTGAAACATATATGACTTGTTGAAATGACATTTGTAAAAAGATATTTATTTTTCTATGCAATAAATTATTTTATATGCCTTAATTTTGTTTCCTTTGAAGCAAATAGTGTGAGTTATGTGAAAAATTTGAGTAGTAATGTTATTAAAATGCTGAAGTAATTTTGCATGTGGACTTCCACAGAGAATCTGCTTTAATTAATGTAGAACTTGCTGCTCACTTGGCTATCTGAGAGCCCAAGAATAATTTGAATATTTATATATGGCTATTAGAGCTATAGACATGTTTAATAAAAATTTAAGTGATTAATATGACACATAATGAAACTTTACTGAATAATACTGAAATAAAAATTGCATTAAAAGGAAAATATTGATTTTGCTACTTTCCCAAAGTATCCAAACTTTCACTTTGTGAAAATGCACATAAAAATATAGATAAATTATTTATTTTTATAACCTGTTGCAATAATTGGTTGCATCGAATCTAAAGTGGAAATCATATCTTCATTATACAATCACCTAGGAAAAGATTAGGTCGGGTTGAATTCAGAGAAATATTCCATAAGCTATTTCATGATGATTACAATATAATTTTACCTCCATGAGTGGTGGTATAATCATCACAAAATTCAATCTATTTAAAAAGTCCCTTATAGAAATTTGTTAGTAAAATGCGGGCTCTTTGGGGTTAAAGCAATAGTACATAAATTGACTTCAGAATATCTCCAATGGGGAAACTGAGACAAATAAAAATCAAATGCAATGACTGATTTCCTCAATTGTTACCCAGAGAAAGCAATTTCTGGCAATCATTATTATCTGCCAATTTCATTCTAACATCAGATGTATCCTCCCCAAGAGTTTTCCAATTTCTTTTTATTCTGAGCTTCTCTTTAACTAGTTACTCCTACATGATGCCTCTGTTCCATATGTTCCTTGGTCTTCTTCTTGGCCTTTTCACATCTCTTGGTATCCAGTCAAGAATTCCTGATGTGTAACAATTATTTTTTTACCACATGCCCTCCCCACTACCATTTCAGTAATTTTACTTTGTCTATTAGGTACTTCAAAATCCTGCCATTGTCCTCACCTAGTTGTGGTGTTTGTCTTTTCCCGAGATTCCAAGCATACTCTGTTCATTACTTCTTTACATTGCCTGGAGTCATTGCTGTTTGGCATCCAACTTTCATGTCTACAGATCAATGCAGGTAAAATGCATTGGTTGATGACATTCATATCGAAGACCATTGGCATTTTTAACTTTCCTTTTAAGTGAAGTGCGCTAGCTAGCTAGCTAGCGCACTTCATGAATCCTGTTTTTAATACTTGAATATAAATAATGAAGGTTATAATTTATAATCAACCTTACCTAATTCTTTTCTAATCAGCCAGCTGATGAAAGAAGAGATTACTAGTTCATGTTTTTTTATTATTATGTCTGCTGAATCTTTTTCAACAGTTCAATCAACATGCACAAGTTTTCTCTTTAAAATAGTCAAAAATCATTTAGAAGAATCTCCTTTTAATTAGTCTTTCATTGAAATTTATTCTTTTTATAGCATGTGTACAAATTAAATGAAAAAAAAATAAATAAAGTCATTGATTACTTATCGTGGCTATTTTCTAAGATTGTACGTAATTGGGAGTGCCATTCAAATCTAAGGGAAAATATAATTGGATAATGTTTATGATTATCAAAGAAGTAGGATCATATAATATATAATTGTGCAGAAGGTTTAACAAAAATATATCTTTTATTATATAATGCATAAATTACAAATTTTATTTAATTTTCACGAAGTCACTCAGTCTTAATACCATCCATAATATTTTGTCTTATCTCATAAGCATCTTTTAGTCACAATTATAAGTTTTCAAATATCTCATAATCTATAAGGCAAGCTGATTCAAAGACTTTTTAAAAAATGTCTCTAGATGGATAAAAACATGAAAATTTATAAATCCCAACACATATGCAAAAACTCTTCCATAATGGGTTAACTAGAACCCAAAACAAGAATTAAGCTACCCAGAGATTAAAATAAAAACAACATAAATATGAAAAACAGCAATGTTCATCTATTTAAATTGGCATAATACTATAATTATGATACAATGGAATAATTTGCAATGCTAGGAATTTTCTCCATTACTTCATAATTTGCTACATAATTCTATATAGTAATAAAGTCATGGGCAATCATCATGGATGATACCTCATTCATAACGATAGAAAACATCACAGATTACTGCTGAATTGTCACATTCAGTATATGATTATTAAATGATAGGAATGCATAATGATTACAAAAATATTAACCAGAAAATCTCACATGAGGTTTGAATACTGGATATCACATATGATAAGAAAAAAAAACAAACAAGGAATATGAAAATAATCCTATGACCCTGTAAAATTGGCACCTAAAAATTGGAATATTTAATAAGTTTTCTTTGAACATTTTCTCAGCATGATCAACCTATAATAAGAGTAAATTCTTCCAAAAAATATATAAATTTATTTACCCCCAATCTCTTTTACCTCCCTTTGTTTTTATATCTTCCATTTAATATTTCACAGTGTCAATCTTTTCCACCAATGTGAGCAACCATCTGAGAAACAAAATCCTTTAGGACACCCTGCCTATCTTTGGCTGTTTGCATTACTTCCTCATGGTTTGCTTCTTCTTCTATGTCATAGTCCATTATGCATTTGTTGGTGATCAGACTGAATGCAAACACAGTCATGCCACAATGTACTGCAGTTATCACCTCATGAACTGTGCTCATACCTTGAATTGGAAAGAAATTTAAATGTGTATGACAGTATATATACATACATATTACATATAAGTAGCCTTCATATTATCACAGTCATGAACAGCATAAATAAATTGAAAGATGCATATTTCTTTGTCCTGTACCTAAACACCAATGAGAAAGATTCCATTTCTCAAGGCATAGAACCAACAACATCAGATCATGAAGATTTTCATCGCAGGACATCTTTGCTACATACTTTATTTGCTACAAATTATTTTGCTGCAAAAGTATTTTAAAATACTTCTGCCATTTGCTTATTTTGTTAGAAATTACCTTTAAAACCTAGAAACCTTTTTTTGCAATAAAGTTTTAACATTTTGAGCATCTCTGCCAAAGACCATTATTGAATTTTCAATTATATACTCCTTGACTTTGTGAATTTATTCAAAGTTGAGTACTCAATCCTTTGGAATGAATCTTACATTGAATTCAATTAAATACACTCGGGTATGGTGTTAGACACCCAGAATGATTTAGGAATGTAATATTTTTCATCTTGTCCTCTCTGGCATATTCTACTCTAAGGTAGATTTTATGTATTTTGAGTGTATTAAAAGTTTAGCAGTGTTTAGGTTTTCGGAAGTGAGAAAAGGAAATTAAATATTTAATGAGATATCTGAAAAATGATAATGTATATATATATATATATATATATATATATATATATATATATATATATATATATATTATATATATAGAAATTAAAATGTAGTTAATATAAAAGTAGAAATTATAATGTAGTTGAATATAAAAGTTACATTCATTAAAAACAAATAAAGAATATCCTGGGCATTCTACGCCCAGCAACCCGAATTACGTTTGCTAAGGAAACTACAAATATTTTAGGCTTTAAAAAGATCCTCTAATTCATGCAAGTTACATGGAAACAGGCAAAATAAAATAAATGGTTAAAAATTTTTATCAATAAAAATTGGTTACACTGTTAGGTGTATCCTTGCCTCCATTAAATTATTTATTTAATAAATTTATATTTTTTCCAGAATGTTTATTTTAATCATAAGAAGAAATGTATCTTGACTGTCAAAATTCTTGAGTCTTATTTTATCAGAAAGTGATTAGAAAGGTTTTCCAAGATTTAAGCAGTATCCTAGTTTGCTGCTAAGCTTTGGAGTTCCCTTTTCAGTTTAATCTATGTGTTTATTTTATATTTAATATCTATAAAATTTTCTGGAGTTTTATGAATACTGATTTACATTCAGATAGCAATTAATTGCAGTAATAATGTACCTATTGAAAATTATAAGTATCATGAATTAAATGGATACTTCAGAGTTGTATTTCTTTTCACAAAAAGTGAAAAGGAAAAACATTGAATTAATCAAAACTTGGGGTATACTATGCTTGGATATAATTCAACAGCAACTAAATACTACATTTCTTTTGGGAAGGTGTTCTATCATAGAATTAATGTAAATATAAAATTGTTGAGTTTTATAATAATAATGAATGCAACAAAATTATTTCAGCAATAAACATATTGCAAAATACTGTCAAATAATTTCCTGAATTCAGTGAATAAACAAAGATGGCTTTATAGTACAATTATCCGTAAAAGGATATCCCATGTTATTTACACTAACCTTTGGAGCAGTGGGTGAAAACAATTATGAATTTTACTAGAGGGAACAAAAGTAAATCATAATTTGGAATGGGTCTCACGATCCATAATAGCTGGATATATAATAATTCAATAATTAGCCTTATAACTTAAATACAAGATGTTAAATCAATAAATTACAAAGTTGTATAATTTATTATGGCTTTCCACAAAGTTACGCCAGAACATACTGATTTCATGTCAAATCAACTTTATTATAAAATAAAATGGAGATTGGATTCCCTCAATGATCCTTAACTTAATTTCTCTCACAAATTATTTTCACATCTGAATGAAAGAACTTATAACTGGCCAAACAATGAGGAACTGTTTATTATTTACTCTGATTAACAATATTTTTTAAAATTATTATTGATTTATTTATTCAATTATATCTTTATATATTGATTTACTCAAATTTGGTATTATACAATTTTCAATCAACAGCCAATATATAATAGATATTATCAGTTTGAGCACTTCCAATTCAAATTATAAATTTTAAATGTTTCAATATAAAATAATTTACTAATCATATCCACCGAGTTAGAATTATCCATTTTACGCTTTATCCATACATTGGTTTTACATGCTTTATTAATATGCTCTGGGGTCTGTTTTGGAATCATTCAAACACAAAAAAACATGAATATTTTTGTGTTCCAGTATAAGCAGTATCAATGTAAAACCTTATCTATGTAGTAGTGGGAACAAGTTATATGCAGTTATGAATCCACAAAACAATCAAGAATAACGGAATGTCTACGTTAATAATAACTAATTGTTTCTTTACGTAAGTATGAAAATTAAAGAGTGAAAGCTTGAATTATCCATGTTTTCTGCATTCCCAAATACGATAGATTGGACGATTTTACTCTAAAATTAGGAAAAAGATTTAATTATATCAAAAATAAAAACAAAGAATTTTATTCTGAGATATCTTGTTACCTATACATATTTATTGTGCTTCAAAATGTTAATTTTTGTTTATCTTTTATGAAAAAGTATTTCTTTGTATTTGTTAAATGAAATGCATATGTATTGATTTATGCTTTCAGATGCCCAAACTTGCTTTGATCATTAATTTATGTTTAACTGTCTATAATTTTCGCAGGTTTTTCACATCCTCTTTTTGGGTTTTTGTTTCTGCTGTGGGGCATTATTTTTTAAGCAATAAGTTAAGATTTTAAATCCGCAAAAGTTAATAAATAAATGTAATTTTTAGCTATCTCTTTCTTTGAAATTTCATATGATAAAGGATTAGGTGTAAAAAGACACTAGTAGGTCAATAAAGACGTTTTATTACTTACCAACAGCGTCACAGCCTAATTTTTCCAGTAGCCTCAGTTCCGCAATAGTTTCGTAATTTGGTCCGCCCAAAATCGCATACACTCCTTCCTTGAGGTACGACGAAGCTCCTACTTTTTTCGCTGCAACTTTCGCATAAGCTCTCAACTTGCCATTGTAGGCCTTGCTAATTGCTGGGAATCTTGGTCCAAACCTACAATGCAAAAATGTAAGCAATTTGCTCACAATAAATGCCGAATTCTTCATACAGAAACATTTTAAACACGTGAACTAGATTGCATTGAAATATAAACGGTATATTAATTGCGTTTTTTCCATTAATTGCAATTAATAGTGGATTCCCACGTCAAAAATAATGGAACCTTATTTAAATTATCTAAAAATGAACATTCACATTTTTGGCCTTGAAAAAAGTCTGACGATACCGGAAAGTCAGACTTTGGAATGTTGCCAGAGTCCTTATTACCCTTACCGTCTTCCATTCATTCTCTTCTACAAAATTTGACGTGTGATTCTAAGCCAGAATGTGTTGATTGTAAGTCTATAAAATTTTCTAAAACCCTTATTTAAATATTAAAAGGTATAATTCGCAAGAGGGTTTGATGGCTATTTAAAAAGATCCAATAAAATTAAATATAAAATGCATAATATATATGAATCTTAAGTCGTGAGTTCTTATCCTATGTTTTGTTTGTTGTAATTATAGATATCAGAATCAAAAAGCTTTTCAAATTTCTATGATTTTCTTACCATTTAATTTACATTTAATTTCCCGTATATTCTTGTGGAGAATTTATCCATGGGATCGCTTTGGTCGTCAGCTTGAACGAGTTGTCTAGACTCGCAAGAGTACATTCGTCGTTTTTCACCAATTTCGAACCCAGAACAATATTAAATGACAAGATAAGAATCTTTATTCAATTTCCTTTCTTTTGATACTTGTCTCGATTTCGTAGGACCATTATTCATAATATAATTCTGCAAAAGGAAAAAGTCTGCACTCGATCATAATGAACTTAAACTACATGAGGGTATCGTCGAGTCGTCTCGAGTGGAACCAAGGATACTTAATGGATAAAAATATCGATGTGTGTGCCCTTATACGAATCCCTAAATTTCGTAATTTTATCTTGTCGGAAATTGCGTGAAATTTTAAAAAATTCAAAAATTTCTTCCATAAGGATGTTACTGACATCGGATGGCTAAATATTTACACAACGATGATCCATACATCGTTATCGTGTACGTAATATCATTTTGTAAGTTGTTATCACAAAATCATGACCAAAGAAAAACAATAATACGCAAAGATTCATTGAAATATCACTTAATACAAAACACAATACAACAAAATCTTTGAGAACATTCATGAATGTCCACTGTGTTTGAATATTTTCACTGAATGTTAAATTGTTCAATGAAGAAAAACAGAGTGTATCAAATTACTTTTCCGTTAAAGTGATTTACATCCAGAGAAAGAAAGCGCACCAAAACAGCGGATCACTACGCGGTTGCATAAGATCCAGGATAAGCTGTATTGTTAGCCATCCGCTGATATTTATACCACAAAAAAATCTGCTTATTATATTCATTCAAAAATTACTTCGCCTTTTTATACTTAACAAAGAAAAGGACGTGTTTTTATCTAAAGGAAGAATCACAAAATGAAGACACGGTTAAATGGTTTTCAGGGGAAATCCGTCCAATAAGCGTTAGAACCTTTTAATTACCAATTTTGATTTCTATTTCGTAAGAAACAAAAGGGATTAATTTTTAAATAAGTGCCTTAAAAACTAAAATGAATCTTCTTTTAATTGCCGCACCTGTTCATACACATACCATTGTTCTGGAATACTGTTTGCGTCATATTTAAGAATGGTTCAGGGTTTTCAGGCAACGCATCTTCACTTGTTTAGGTCTTTTTTCACTCTAAAATGTGGCTGTTTTACCATTTAGACTATTAGGGAAGAATAATATCAGCAGTAATCGACGATAATTGAGTTGAGAGGACAGGACGTTTAAAGCAGAGCGCTGTATATGAGAGTCGTGTGTGATTCGATAAGCGTCTTAAGCGGGTTTTTGTTACTGAATAGCTGCGTCAAACCGATGTTTTCCTCTTACGAAACAATTCGAGATTTCCCAATACGATATCATCGAGTTGCTTAAATATAACTCAGATGTGAATTATGAAATCATACTCCGCACAGTGGGCTAGAATCGAAAAAAGCTGGCCAAGAGGCCAAAAATGGTTTTTTTGAGTGCGGGTTTTGAAACTTCGCATATATATTAAGAAAAGATTGAATTTTATGTTCCCGTTCGTCGTTTTTCGATATCTTTACGCGTTAAAAAGATACATGGCGTCAAACTTGAACCATTTTCACAGAAATGGGCAGTCGCGAATTTTTCGGATAAACGTTCAAGTTTGCGTTTTTATGGAGGGTTTAAATAGATACTTTTGGAAGAAACAACGATGCAATGATCTACAACAATTCTTTATCTTTCGACTGGTTGCTATCACCGTTTACAAAAATGAGTTTTTGCTCATTTAAAGCAACAAAATGGCGGACACCTTTTTCGGACAATTTTCGAGATAAAGTAAGGAATATAAATAGGAAAACGGCCCTAATGCATCAAATCTCTTATACCACGTCATAGTCAGAAGTGTCTAGATGTGGAATCCGAAGAAACTGTTTCAATTCAGGTGCTCTTTTGGGAATTAAGTCGATTTTTCGTAAGCGCGGCGCGTTCCGACTCACCACCGTGGAATCCGCGAATGCAGTTTCGCTGTCCTTTTGGTGATACGAAGTCTAACGATTGGTCTCTTTCATGTTAAATTCTGGCTAATTATCCTTCAAACATACGTGAAGACAGTTTAAGAGAGGAATTAGATATAGCAACCAGTCGAAAGATAAAGAATTGTTGTAGATCATTGCATCGTTGTTTCTTCCAAAAGTATCTATTTAAACCCTCCATAAAAACGCAAACTTGAACGTTTATCCGAAAAATTCGCGACTGCCCATTTCTGTGAAAATGGTTCAAGTTTGACGCCATGTATCTTTTTAACGCGTAAAGATATCGAAAAACGACGAACGGGAACATAAAATTCAATCTTTTCTTAATATATATGCGAAGTTTCAAAACCCGCACTCAAAAAAACCATTTTTGGCCTCTTGGCCAGCTTTTTTCGATTCTAGCCCACTGTGCTCCGTCTTAAAAGAAACAAATGTCTAACACAACGTCCTCTAGCACCAGAACTCTCTTTCATGATTACAGAATGGCGTTCTTTTGGTTGAATTCATCTTCTAATTCCATTCATACTGTTGCTTCCCTTTTTTTGCCTCTACTAAAACAGCTTCAGACAATCGCTAAACAGTAACAAGCAAGCGAAAAGCAAACAATTACCATATTCTTGCTGACTAATTTCGTTAGTTTCATTTTTCTAATCATACAGTTATTCTGTATTTCCGATCATTATCGAGAAACAGAATAACTAATGATAGATATAAAAACAATAATAACGATAAATATATAAATAATAGAAACAATATTAACAATAGGTGAACGGCAAACAATTAATTAACAAACTAACAAAACGGTAAACAATCTAACAACAATCATAGACAAAACATTTTATGAATTAGAATAGTTTTGAAAATAATCTTTACATATATAAAATAATTATGCAATAGCTTCTCATCAACGGTAACTGTCGAATGCAATGCTTACACTTTATAGACAACAAATATAAACAAAAATCATCATAGCAATAAATTGTAACAATACCAAATCTACATATATAAATACACCGTCACCAATGATATTATAAGATAATATTCTTCTCCGATATGTTGTATCAAATGAAGTGATGGCTTTTTTCATTTCAATGTTCCGATACGGAAATAAATTACAGCAGGTCACGTTCATAAACACCTTAATCAATGATATTTAACCGCTAAAACAAAACCAATATGTAAGTTGTCACTACTACTAATTGTCTAACATTAATAATATCATCATTGTCTTCAAGTCTGATGCATGTTTTATACATTTATTATACCCTTAGTAAATCCCGGTAAAGACGCATTTCGAGAGAAAATTGCGTTATAACCGAGGTATCTTATAAATTAGACATGGAAGGGCACTTTCATTTTTAAATAGGATCTTTACTATACAAATACAATAGGGAATCTTTTTTAGTTATATTAATTTGCCACAGCTGTATATATCTAGAGTATCCGCGAACTCTTGTTTTGTAATACTGATTTTTCAAGAATGGATTGCTATTCTTGTAAATGGAGTGTCTTCCTCTGTTACTTATTTTTGATAATTTTTCTACTATGAAGCAATTTTTCACTACACAGACAATTAGAAAAGAGCAATGGAAGGTCTGTCGGCACCATGTGAAACGGCACATCGAGAGGCAGAGAGAGAGTTTCCATATGACGTCATCATCCCTTGACAGGAATTACCACTTTCGGGCATCACCCTGTCCTCCAGAAATATCTTCACATTAATATTCATCATTGCAATGCAGCACATTTCTATTTAGAGGTTTTAAATCTGAAAGGATCTACGATCTCGTAAATAACCGTTAAGGAAATCTATTCAATGCTGAGAAACGTTTATTAATGTTGAAATTACGATCTTTTTCCACATAGACTTACTCAGTATTCGTTTTTATGGATTAGCAGTGCCTGATTCTAGCTCATCATACTTTATTGTGAACTAATATTTCTACGATTTTAGAGGAAATTTTTCGACCAATCAATCGTTTCTAGCATCACAATTTTCAATATCCGACCGATATTATAGCATGGATGTATAGTACGAATTACATCTCTTAAGTAAGTTCTTCTTGAAAGTTTCGTCATCAATTTTTAACTGATTTTAACTTAACTTTAACTTAATTTAAATTAATTTTAACAATTTTAATATTTCTGTTTCCAAAGGAGAACCTCGTTATTAATCTTGATATTTAGGAGCAATTCCCAATAAATCAAGACGCTCTCTGTTTGACTAATTCTTAACTGCGATTTATTTCTATCCAAATCCAAGTAGAGCGATTGTTACTGTTTTGCGTGACTGCATCGCATTCTATGGTTGGAAACATGTTTAGAGGTATTTTCGATCTAATATTCAACTTTTTGCGTTTTTAGAGCATCTGTACACCGTCTTAGATATGACATCTAATACGCAATATCTTAAAGTAGGTTTTTTTTATTCTACCTTTCAGTTAATATTCCTTATTCAATGCCCTCTTCTCCCTTTATATCATCTTTTGTTTTCGTCTTCTATTCCCTCGATCCTTGCTTCGCCCTCTCCTCTCAATATTCGACCCACTCTTAATGGATTCGAGAACATAGGGTAAATTGTTACAAACTGGAAATCATTTTATGATATCTTATCACAATCCTTCTCTATTGTTAGTTAAATCCCAATTTTACTGAGCCTTTTTTATTGCTCAATTACGTCGATGATTATCGATTTTATTAACTGGTATTTATTGGCATTGATACTGATCATGGTCTTATTGCTGATTAGTACTATTGTTGAATGATGGTGTTACTTTCTTGGCCGGTGACTCATTTTTGATTGAATTGATAAGATTACTGTTTTATTCGATGATTTTACAATACCATGTTCAACTGCATCAATGGAAATACAATAAACAATATGGCACTATTCCAACTTCAAGGCCATTTTTGTTATTTCTATAACTGTTACATATCGTATATTTTAAAGAGAATTTGTACTTATGCGAATCAGAGCATCTACAGATGGGCATAATTCGCTTAGAATCACAATACATGTAAACTCATGGTTTATGTATGTATGTTAGATGTAAGAAGAGACTTTTCAGTCTCAATCTCGCCCGAATAAAGACGATTTATTATTATTATTATTATTATTATTATGTAGTACATGCTTCGTACCAGAAAGATTTTCTTGCATGTTTTTCAAATGAAAAATATATATAATCAATTTTATATCATGATTCGTAAAACTGTCTGAGCACCATGGCATGCAACCGAAAAACCGGAAAGAAACGTTATTTGTTGAAAACCGAATAAAGTGGAATTGCCGTTATTATTCAGTTGAGCACATTTTACTGCGATAATTTTACAAGGAGTTTAATAAAGGATAAATTAAAGGAGTGAAATAGTTCAAAACGCTAGAGAAGCCGGGATTTGGTTGAACCGAAAACCTGAATGAAAAATATGACGGTTTGAAGTACTAAAACAGGGTAATTGAATGAATGATTTGTAGTACCTTTCGTCGTTCTTTCCTTGCAGTGGATTGAGTCCAGCGAATCCCAGCATGTTGACGTGATCCTTCATAATCATGATGTCTCCAACTCTGAAGTCGGAATTGAGTCCTCCAGCTGCGTTGGTCGCTATCAGATGAGTGGCTCCCATCAACTTCATCACCCTCACTGGCATTGAACACTGCAATCAATCTCCAATATTATACCAGGATTTTTAACGTTCTAATTGCAATAAAGTAATTGTGAGTCGATAAATATCGCTCAACACCCGATTTATTGAGGCGGAGCGGAGAAAAACGGAAATTATACGTCATATCCGAAAGACTGATACACAAATTACCTAATGGTTACTTAAATCTGAATTCATATTTGATTCGATAACAAAAATGGAGGTCAGAACTTTGTGTCAACAAACACATGTTACTCATTCTTGCGAGTTTTTTGATCAACGAATGTTTGCTTACAAATGATAAACATCTCTTATCAACAATGACGTCTCCTAAGCAACAACAGAATTTACATTATGTCATCTAAGCGGGTTTTTACGATAGATGATTGTTTTCTTTTGAATCATACATGTATATCTTATCGACAACGATATCTTTTAAGCAACAGTGGAATTTAAATTATGTCAGCTGCAAACGATATTTTAAGTTTTTTAGCCCAATTCAGTCGGTGGGAAACACAAGGAGCTCTCGACTATCTGTGGTCTGATATTCCGTGAGGTGACTTATCAGTGCATAAGTTTTCGCTATTAGTTAAGTAATTCCAATTGGTAAAATATGTTTATAAAGTTTTATCTACACAAGTTTGGGCTTAATTATGGGAAAACAGGAATTGGAGCGAGTTCACCCATGACTGAAGCAACTTTAGATGCATTATTTTCACTTCTTTCTCTTATTATCTAAAACCAATTACTAGTTTAGAATTGGGAAGATGTGCTTAAAATGCAGTGCATAGCTGTGTACATCTTAAGAACATGTCACTAAACATTTTGAATCGCAATGCTGCCCATATTAAGACTGCGACTCTCAGAACTCACTTATATTCAAGAATAGTTGTCAGAAGATGTATAACGACACAATTACTTACTTTATTTCCACAACAATGCCGCATGAGTGAGACCGCTTGGTTTAATTGTTAATCACATTTTAAGAGTGAAATTAAGGGAATAATGAATACTGACCATCCATACTGGATATCCTTCATAGGGATGGAATCTTCCTTGCAGACAAACCACGGGGACTCCCCTCAGATGACCGAACACCAACCGTCCGGCGTGGCCAACAACCGTAGAAACAGGAAAGTGTGGAATGTTTTCATAAGGAATTGAAACTTTGCCTTCGACCATATCTGCAAGAGAACCTGGACAAACAAAAGGGACAACATCAAGAATCACCGATCAGTAATAGTTAATCAAACAAAGAATTAATCACTGTTAAATCAATCTGAATTACCAACGTATTTAAGTATACATATTGGAAAATACATGAGATCGGTTTAAAAAATTCAAGACAAGGGAAATGATTTAAAAAATAAACTTCAACTTACTTAGTAAGGCGAAAATAAAGATCTTCATGCGATTTCCCTTCATTTAGTACTTGTCTCGATTTTGTAAGCCATTGTAATATTTGGGGACCAAAGACTTGATATTTTAGAGGATGTTCACAAAGTTAAATGAAGGAACCTAAATACCGGTAGAATCACACCGATAACTTTTTATCATCGTCTATTAATCGACTTTAAATAAATAAAAACTTAGTTTCTCAACATAGCAAGTTTCATCAAAAGATAAAATCATTACACTATGTTATTAAAATTAGAGAGTCATCAAAAAGTTCTTACGATTTTTTTTCAGCGTCAAAAGCAACCAAACGTTAGAAACGTCGATGTTTATGAAACATTTCCGTGAAATGTAAGGGTTTTGGTAGTAGTTTGTAATTAAAATTCATTTTTATTGTAATTTTTAATCTGTATTTAATCTTTCGAAAAGTATAAGATTTAGGATTGGGTTTTTTACGTACATGATTTGAGCTCGAAAGCACTTGAGGTCATAAAGGGACTCGTCAGAATAATTCATAATTGCAGGATTACAATAATTACATGATTTACAATGTATTTACTACAAATTTGATGATGATAATAATCATTGAATTATACATAGTGATTTAACTTCCTTAAATATTGTAATCCATTGTGCACCATCGATAATCTCTTATTAATCACTGTATCCTTCAATGCACTGTGATGTGTATATTAAAATTAATTTTCTGTAATTATTATAACTGTAAATGGTTGATTATTTTTAATTATTGCTTTTAAATAGGAACTTTTTACAAGGTTGCCGTCGTAATTCCATCTAACTACGGGGGTAATAAATAAATAAAAGAGATATCCTAACCTGCAATTATACTTGTTTATAAAAAATGAGATAATAAAACGCCCGCCCTCTCCCAATTTCAAATAAAGAGAGATTTATGCTCACCTAAACCACTTCCACATATGATTCCGATTTGAGGCCGAATTTTCGCTCTTTCCAATAGAAAGGATGCGATTTCCTGAAGCAGCTCATATGTGTACCTGTGCAAAGTAGAACAAACAACATTTCAGAATGGCGAGTTTCAATAGTGAATCAGGAGTACTTCCCGAGGAATCTATAACGCACTCCCTATTGACCCGACACCACATATTTGATTAGTACGAGAAATGTGGATAAATCTACACTTTCCGCCTCCATAACACATTATGATATCTACCGAAATAGTTCAATACCAGGCCGGTAAAATACTCCTGTTAGAAATACACAGAGGTGAACTAGAGATTTAAAAAAAATCACTTGAAGTTGGTGATGTTTGGGTAATTCGTTATACATTTTTACTAAATATCATAAAAAATCATAATTATGGCGAATGTGTCTCGTCAACATTTGTGGCGGATGGACCGTACATTTGAAAAAGTATAAAAATGCCCTCACAGATTCTAGTGCAGAATTACAATACCTTTTGAAAATGAGCCCTACCAGAAATTTTTGAACATCTATGTATAATAAATGCAGTTGAGCACAATTATATACACCACAACACATACATAAAGCTATATAGAGGAATATTTCACGCAAATACAGCACGGTGTCACTATGAATGACACTTTATCATTTAATAGGAGGTGAATATTATTCATCATCCTTCAAACCTATCACAGCAACCACGAAATGAAAGACGAAAGAAACGTTTCCTTTTGTTCTTAACAAAATGACAAAAAATCTATTTTTAATTAAAGTAAGATAGCAGAAAAATGTAGTCCAACAAACGATGGCTTTAAGTGTTCAGGTGTAATCACTTTGTTTGACTACGAGATAAGAACTCATCATAGAAAAGTTTAAATATCTGTTCTATGAATAGATCTTGATAAACATTTAAGTCGTTCATTGTATAATTTTAAAGAGGTTATCACTTTTCCTTTACTCAACTGCTCTGTAAATCAGATATAATCCTTATGCTAATTTGTTCCGACTACGATTTTTAAATTTTTTAAACTAGTAACCTTAGATGGCCAACAACAGGTTTACAATAAACCATATTATTATTATTATTCATTTATTGGCAACGTCGACGTAACAATGATGTCAATATAAGATAGTAGCAATATTGATTACGTACCAATGTTAAAGAATTCACCTCTATCTTTAGAAGACAGAGAGCCCAATTCTTGGAATCAGATTTCAATGAAAATAATAAATTTTTACGAAGGGAGTTAATTTTGAGAGTTCCATTAGCGGAATCCCTTTCTGTCTTAAGGAAAAGAATAAAATGCTAATTAATGAAAGCGGAATTCGGTCCATAATTAATTTGCCGAGAAGAAGAAGATAAGAAAAGCGGGTCAATTATGAAGTCGGTTGTGCAAGGGGTGGAGCACAAGGTGTGTTGCACAACGGAGAATCAATTTCAATGTCGGTCAAGTGAAGCTGATGATTGCTGACGTAGTTTCCGATAAACTGATGATGCCCTTAATCGATGAATGACATACGCAATGAAAGAGAACCTATCAATCGAATAAGATAGAAACTAAACGGTGAAACAGCCATGTCATCGAAACTGAGATATGAAAACTTTAATTTTTTAGGTATGGAAAAATTAAAGTCTTCTGAGCTAAAACGGAACCGTTATTTTTATGTTCCGGTTATCGATTCGCATTCTCATAAACAGTAGTTACATTTAATCCTCATCCGCGTCAGAAAGAGTCCCTTTAATTGGGGTCACCCCTTTAAAATATCCTTTAAAAGAGATTACATGACCTATCTAAAATATCTAAAAATGGGTAACGGTGTTTTAGCACCCTCTGCCACTTTGCAGTGTTTGTCTGTAGATGCAAATCACACTTACTTTAACGTAAGATAGAAATATCCTTAATTTAGCTGATTCGAGCACAGAAAATGCGATGGCGTGAGTAATGATCTTCCAGGGGCTAATTCGGCGATGGAACGCCGGGATTCGCACGCTAAGTGAATATCGGGGATGCTGCGGGAGTCGTTCGTCTTCTTTTTTTTATTTCGCGTCGTTATATATTCCCCAAATGGCAGCGGCATTCATCACGGAACTGCACGTACGCGGACGTGAGCCACTCCGCTTTTTTTAAGTGAGGAGACGAGTGCCTTTTAATCACTTCTTCGGAAACATCCATCTCTCTCTATATATTTCATTTTATACTCATTTGCATGTGTATGCGTGTGTGTTCCAGGACATACAACTTTCTCGTTTTAGCTAAACGAGAAAACGGAGTTTCGGTTTCGTTATCAAATTTGAACCGGTGCTCTCCAACGATTTTGACAAAAATTTCTCCCAAATGTTTCTATTTTTCTAACTGTTTCTATCTATATGTATACTAAAGTCTTAGAACTTTAATTATCGTTAGTAAGAGTCAATTACATATTATAGATACACACACTTTCTCAAATACGGTTTTTTTGTTTGTGATTTTGGATTCCGTTCCAATTCGGTGCCCTGGTGTATATCCACACTTCTGTCGCCCTGGGCAGAAGAGATTTTTAAGATGAAAGATAACCTCACTGTGTGAAGGGATAATTCTTTTCTTTATAGTTTCATACTTTTGGCGTTGTTTGCGGTAAAAACTATAGTTGCGTCATTGAAGTATATCATCTGAACTAAGAGACAAAGGTTCTCCAAGCGCCGACAGCGGCAACCGTCGAGGGCGGAGGAAACGGATAATCGCACCAGTTATTCAGAATCCCGATGCGCATTTCGGAAACAATGCTTCCATCTTCATAGGGGGTCCAACGCTCCTTAGGTTTTTGAACCTAAGGAGCACTCTCATATCTCTTTGCTTATTCAGTCATTTAATCAGAGCCAAGATTGAGAGAAAAGGAAATACACTTTTACTTGGTCTTTACCAACAAATAAAAATTATTCAGATATGCGTAAAACGGGTATTGGTGTTGATGAATGAAATTATTCGCGAATGTAAATAAAGAATCCATAAAAGCGCGTCCCATTTAGAAGAACTTTTCAAAGGCAGCTTTCTTTCCAGTCTAGGCCGTAACCTTGACCAACGAACCGCGTTATATAACTTCCATTTTATCCGGTTTTAAGGAATTCGAAGAGCTATGGATTTACTTTTTGCTCCTTTCAGATCTAGAACTGGATGAGATGATATGCGTAGTAAAAGTACTAAACCTAATTTTGAAAAATCGGACACTTGAAAAAATAACTCAAGCATGTAAAAGTTTTTCATTCTTAAATTGTGCGTAAGGTGTATGAAATTTTATTATTGTATGTGCAGTTTTTTTCAATTTCGTTTAATTTTTTATTCCTACACTTAATACCACTTAAGAGGCGGATGCATCGGTTTAACAGATCACCCGTTTGATAAGCCCAAAATTATCTGCACCGCCGTCCTCCGCTGTTGCTTCATGTACTCTTAAAAACAAATTAAATCATGAGACGTTGTGGAAATCCATCACAAAAAATGAGATTATAAATATTATGAAAAACTTGAGTTTACATTTTTTCCGAGATGAAATGAACTTTCTTTATTTACCAGCGGAATAGAGGTCAGAATATCAATTTAACAAAAACAAACGGCATTCAACAATATACTGAAAATAAACCCGCAGCTATTGAGGGAAAAGGACACCAACAACAAAGACTCAACGGTATGAACAAGATAAGATCAAATCAATTGGGCGGACTAGCAGTAATGAGGTCCCCGGATATCTAATGGGTTAAATTATTGTTTACACATAAAGTTATCATATTCAGATGGTAAAATACCGGAAATCATCAAATTCTGAATCGTGCGAGACCGGAACTAAACCGGAACTAAACCGGAACTTTTCCTTAACCGAATTTTCTCTGATTGAAATCTCCTTACCTTACATTATATTCTTTCTGCAAATCTTAAGAAGATGCAAATGAACTTTATCTCACGAAAATATCCCGTCTTTCTCAAGATATCCAGGAGAATAAAGTGATCTCTGATACAAACATAGTTTAGGTGCCCAACAATAAGTATCCAATAGCATTGAATGAGAAGTTCATTGTTGGGAAGCTCGCTTATCAGAAATCCCCAACAATTAAGCATTCAACGAGATCAGCATTGTTTTGCAAAGTTGTTGTTAAAAGATGCCAGTAGAATTTCATATATTCAATTGCATCAGTTAAACGAATTCTATATTTATTTATTTTTTATTTTCGTGATGTTTTCATTTACTTCATTAATTTAAATTAATATAAAAAGAAAAAATAATGTAGACGCACCAAAAGATCGTAAAATCGTGAATGAAAGGGAAACTCAATGCCATTAAATACGAGTGTATTCTCCATCAAGGTTTATTACGACTGCATGACCTACTTACCGTTAATTATGTCGATTCAGATGACTCATGTCCATACGACAGCATCGATTCCAATATAGTACTCTATTAGTCGCGCAGACGGTTCAAAACGTTACTCGGATTTCGCAGAAAAATTCTGTCCCCTAAATAGTCGAAGCCAGGTCTATAAGAAGGGGAGCCGTAAGAAACACATGCTACTTTCACTGCTATTGCAATTATAGGTTAGTTTTTGCTAAAGTAAATTATAAACAATCGCCTGGATATATAAGTGTAAATATTTAGAGACTCTAATTTACGCTGCAAAAACAATTTGAACAAACTAAAAACAGTTCAATCCTTGACGAATTATGCGGAAATCCCATCATAATAAGATCTGATAAAAATCAATCCCCTGTTAAATTTAAATAAATATAATCAATATTAAAATGCTTTGTAGATTTTCTGCAACATTTACGCTTCGTTTAATTTGATCAGTAACGAAAATATATAAGAAGTTTAAAAAATTATCTAAATTAGGTAATCATCTGCGTATAAGAAGGGTATGGATTAAATTCTTAATCTATTAATACAACAAATACGACGGAAAATCTGTAACCCCGTGCAAGACTCACCCTGACTGAAATACTAACATGCGGGTATATACGTTATCATTATACCTCAGAATTTTAGCCACAAACGAGCCTGAGACAAAAATAAAGATTTTTCTGTTCGCTACAAAAAGTCTTAGGAATAGAAAATTCCATTAATCAAAATACGGCATTTAAAGAAATCCATTTAATGCGCTCTCACTTAGTAATTAGTCCCTTCCAAAGACGCTTAGAATCCCAAGATGCACTACAACTGTCAGTCCGTTAAGCGAAAATCGCTAACAATTCTTCTCTCTCTGGCAAAAACTGCTTCATTATTGAATGTAACATTACGAAAATTAATTAGGAAAGAAAAACGCTCTCTTTCTATTCGGACCATTCGCAAAAAATGAGAATTTCTCTATTACAATAGTTCTGTAGAAATCTACTGCTGTGGCAAGTAAATCAAACTAAAGAAAAATCCATTTCATTTTTAAGATGAAGGGCACTTATTTAAAGAGCCAAAACATTTTCTTTAAGATTTTTAATTTAAAAGAAATAAGAATATCCCACTCATAACGCAGTTATCACTTGTAAACCTGCTTTTACTGTATACGACTTTCAAAATGAAAAAGATTGAAATCTGCCGCTGAATATTATTCCATAGAATGCAGCAATTCTTCTTTAAAGTTAAGAGTGATATATTTAAGCGTCAGGACAAAATGGTACCGATAAATAAATTTCATTTCATCGCCGTTTATTCGCTAGAAATGGAAGAAGTAAGTATAAATCCACTGAAATGTAGTTCTTTTTTCAGGTTCACATCCATTGGGAATTACATGGAATTTCTCTCTGAAAGGCAAATTTTCGCTGTGAAATGTGTTCGCATTTACGAGGCGATTGATTGCCGTCGCGCAGATAAACGCGAAATGTGCCCAAATCTCTAATTGAGCTGAAAAAGAGATATTCGATGAGAGAGTTTTGGAAGACACAGCGGTGCCCAATTTAAAACGTTTTCGAGTAAAATGTTAACATATATGTGACAATGTGTTTTTTGTTAGGGAAATATCTGTGCAGTAATGGTGCATTTTTGTTGCTTATTTTGTTACAGGTAACTGTAACCTATTAGCTGATTACTATAGATAAGAGATATATTTATTATAAAAGCGTATATTTGTGGCTTTGAGATAACTGTAACAGTGCATTCTTTCAGCAATGAGATTACAGTATCATATTATCGTACTGTTCTAACTTGGATAACGCTAATAGTTGTTTGCATGCAAATAGGCACATAGTCTGGTGGCAGTCATTTGAGGGCCAAAAGCAAATTCACCCATTCATAGTTGGGAGGCAGCATGTCATGGAAAGTAAATTAACAAATATTACTATTAAGTGACAAAATGTCATAAACCTAGAAATTTAATTACTTTGAATGACATATTTAAAGGTTAATTCGATTATACAATTATTAATAAAATTAAGAGCATAAAATATCACAGTTTCTCGGACTACAAAATACTCCTAATTATATAGAAATTAAATATATAAATAATAATAAATGTGTATGAATGAACGGATAAATGAATGAAGTTCCACATAGACACAAAATGAAGATTTCAGAAGATTGGAGCTACTGTTTGAGTACAGATCTCGTCGATGAGATACCTGATTTTGTGACTCCAGTTACGCAAGTTCAGAAAGAAAACGAAAAAGTGTTTAAAGGAAATAATTGAGAGAACAGATGGCTACTTCTAGAATAGCATTAGAGAATATAATAAAAGATAGAATTGGATATCGGTGTATTTGCTATACGCCTTTGGCGGCTTGTAAAACATCGATGGAAAAACAACATAATTAAGAATTATTTATCATGCGTTAGATAGCAACACTTTTCAATGAACCTATGAAGATTTGAATTGCGTGATGTCTTTGCGATCGTCCTCTAATCACGTCTTGCACGTCACGGGAAATCTTTTGCATTAACCATCGCACGTACTAGAGCACTGTGAGCGTGAGTGAGAATAAAAAACCAGAGAGATATTTCTGCACCAGTAGATGCATTGAGACCTAATGTCGACAACTAATGCGTAAGTTCACTTGTTAACATAATGCGTAATCAATTAATAATCTTGAGTAGAATTAACTACTCTAACTAACTAACTAAAGAGCTTGAGTAATTATATCATTCTAGTCTAGGGAGGTTTTAAGGGCAAGATACCACACTCCTCATCTTCCTAATTTGCCTTATTCCCTCCTCAAGACTGTTAACATTGCTGTCGGACTGAATATAAAATCTCAATATACTCTAAATGTAGTAAAAACGCAGTGTTGATTTGCTGTATATATATATAATAGTTATAATGTAATAAGGAGTATTTTTTATGTCAATATAGTTCCAGTAGAGTATAAGTATAGGGTATGTGTAGAGCTAGCGTAGCGTAAATTGAAATATAGGGAAGATATAATTTATATTTACTGTAAATACAGCCAAACTCGGCTAAGATGCTTTTCAGAGGACTGAGAAAAAATCCGTTATAAGAGGAAGAGCGTTACAACCGGGTTGTGTAATGCTGGTGACTTTACATGATAAATTTGAAAAATAAAGACGTCATTAATTCATTTTATATCATCACAGCCATGAAATAGACAAAAGAAAATGAAAGATACATTTTCTCTATCCTGCGCCGAATGACAAAATAAGAGTTCTATTTCATCCGTCAGTATATCTTTAAACGTAATAGCGAAGAACTTATCAATGTTTCATACTTGACAAAGTTACTACCTTCAATTCTTGCAATCATTTGGCAGACCAAATTGATCAAGAAAATCCCATTAACAGTTTGATAGAAAGGTAAAGAAATTATGTTTTTTTTCGAATTAAGAACTCCAGGTACGGGACTCCGTAGAAACCGGTTTCATTTATCTCGAGATTTGCCAAAACTACGAAGCGAAATAAATTCTTCCGAATCTCTGCAACTTAAACCGAAAGAATTTCTCAGAATAGAAATGAAGAACAGGAAAAACTACGTTGGCAGTATATTAAGTGTATTCACCATTAAATGCAACGAAATTTGAGAAACTCTTGGCTCGTTTTTAGCATCAAAGGCTTGAAGATTTTCTCGGAAATTTATTGTATGGATTCAAATAAGCTGGACTTAAGAATTTCCACAATCTACCTTAAGAATCTCTGTATACATTCAGTTATGTACTACAATCATTCATTCAAATCATTAATCCAAAACAATAAGAGCGAGTTTTATTAGAGTACACTGGTTAAACCATTGAAAAATAAAGGAAATTAGTAACTTTTACCTTCGTCTGTATTATATGGTGCATTATTATCTTCATATTATATTGTATATGTTACATAACTAAAATGTTACATAACTTCCGTGTCATTTAAGTATCATGTTAATGAAACAAAATATTGCACATATATTAGTGTAACGAGCCTACTTTTCTGTAGGTTCTCACATTCCCTCTACAGTGTCTTTCACTTCCTGGTAATTCATCCCACCCCATCTTTTTTTCTCTTTCATTTGATTCTAACCACAATTACTCTCCTAAGCAATCCCTCTCCTCTCAATATTTGACCCACACATTTCCTTCGCCGATGTTTATTATTAAAACTCTCACCATCCCATCTCCAGCACCTCCTCTTTTGTTTTTCTATCTATCCATGTTACTTTCTCCATTCTACGCCATCATGAAAGTCTTTTGACATCCTCCTTTCACGTTTCACACTCACTCAGCAATACGCTCTCTACCGAGGATTTCTCTTCCTGATTCTTTTATCAAGGCCCTTCTTCATCAGTTCCATTCTCTTCTTTGGCTATCCTATTCCAGATGAGCATAATCCATCCCTAAAAAAAAGGCTGCCCAAGCATGGAAATTGATCTACTTGTCCCCCTCTACCATTATCGTTAACTTAGATTTCTTTCCCTTAGAAAACCTCATTACTTCTGCTTTTCTTACGTTTATTATAGAATAGAAGTTTGGAGAGAAATTTAAGAGGAAAGGAATTTAGAGAATAGAGAAAGAGAAAAGGAAAATTGAATTTGTTGGATATTTTCTGTGGCATAACAACTTCCGAGAAAATATATAGTCCATGGAAGAGTACTAGGAAGATAAGGAATGCGGAGAAAGATATTTCTGGATTATATAAAAAGTACTATAGGATAATATTAGGACTTGAAAAGATCAGCAATGGCGAGAGATTTGGCTGCAACGACAAAGACCTTTAGACGATGAAGATTGCCATCAAAATACAGTGAAATTAAGGAAAACTTGATTAAAAAATGTAGAAGCTTGATTTTTACAATGGTTAGAATATACACGACGTCTTTCTGTGAGAGATAAAATCAATTTTGATCAAACGGGTCATAGATTCAGTAATAGAAAATGTAAATAACTACAATTTATACCATTGGAAACTCGAAATGGTAGAAAGCAATTAATTTTGCATATAGAATGTGAAATTAAAACAAATATAAACATTATCAAAAGTATAAACTATGTTCTGGCAGGATTGCTTAGTGCTTAGAATATCCCGGATTTCCCTCTATTGAAAGAGATCTGGGTTCGAGTACCGTTTCTGTACATTTTAATATCCAATTTTTCTTGGGAATTTTATAAAATATTGGCAAAGTTGCAGCCGCCAAAATATAAGTTTCACCATCCACAGGAGTTTCAGATCTTTAGCATTGATATCATTGTTACGTCACATTGCCATGGGTTTCATGAGATCCTTTTGACCACAGAAATCCAGACTTCAAGTTACTTTCACGTCCTAAGATCCAACATTAGATATCTGATTGTTGTGTTAAAATATTTATAGATAGTATTTCATCTCCGAAGTCGATCGTAATTGCTCGTGAGTTTATTTCATACATTTCAGCTATCGAATTTCGTTATGTAAGAAACACGTCTGCGGTAAGCGACGGACTTCATTTTGAAAACTTGAGAGAATTAAACTCCCTCTTGTTTTATAAAATAGAAAATCGCACAACTTTTATGGGAAAATAGTCTCTTCTTACATCCAACTCACCTTCACATAACGCTTCTAAAGGAAGAGACAGAATGAAAAAAGTGCAAAAAAGAAAGCTACTTCGTGAATTTAAAAACCTAAGTTAATGCAGATTTATAATATTAAATAATTATTTAATTTTCTTAGGTATAATGAGTCATCGATTTTTTAAAACTTCGTTTCAAAAACATTTACCTAATACTTATTAATCTCTGTCTGTACTGTATATACGATGTATCGTAATCGTAGGAATATCTGCGGTAAAGTAGAAAATTCCGGGATAGATCAAAAAAGCTAAAATTCATCGGAAATAAATAAATAATCGGCAGACAATCCAAGCGTTATAAAAATGCTCTGAGACGCATCACTTTCTTGGCTTGGAAGTCCGCTTGAGACCGCAAAATAAATTGTGTGTATCTCATTCTGCAAAATAAAATTATATGTAACATACATAATAATGATATTCATGAGATAAGTACATTAGTATTGGTCAATATGACTAACTGTGTTAATTTTCAGGTCATCTTTAAGTTTTAATTATTTTTACGCTCTTTTTAAGTAAATTTATGAACTAATATTCTATATTTTTACATGTAAGGTTTCCAGGAGGTAGTTAATTTTTAAATTGAAATTGAATTTGTGGTTGCCGTCGATTTATTATTTAATACATATATTTATTTCGGGTACATTATCCGATATTAGCTGTTTAAATGGTAAATTAGTGTAGTTTGTAAAAAATTGTATTAAATGGATGGTTTTTATAAAAAGATATGTTCTGTATTTAAATGCGTAAAAATTTGTAATATTATTTGTGTTACCATAGTGAAAATTGACATTCTTACCACTCCTAGTGAATAACTACGGCGTTATATTATAAAAGAATAATAATAACATTTCTGTATTGTCGCCTACACACGTCACGACATTCATCACATTTACCTCCAAAATTGCAGGTAAAAAGACATGAATCTCTATACAGAGGACATGAGAATCTATAGCGAAGACATGAGAATCTATAGAGCTGTTATGAAAAAGTTATCAATAATGAGAAATATAAGGAATGAATTAAAGATAAGATAACTTCATTGGATTGTTTTCTTCAAGAGACGGCCTTCCAATCGTTTCCGAGAAACTTTCAACAGATCGATGCTAATGGTTTGTAATCGCACTATGATTTTCTTTCCAGGAACTCCTCTTTCTCCCGCACTATTTTCCTAGATATTTAACGATCGTCGGTCTGCGCTCAGATAAAATCTAAGAAAAGGATTTCAACGCCCGTGTTTTAATAAAATGATTTTAACGTCCGAACTTTTATTATTGAAAATAATTTCATCCCCTCAGACGCACTGCAATCCGCTTTAGCCAATTGTTCTCCTCATAGATCGAGAATTCTTTCCCTATCATTTGTGACGCTTCGCTTTATCTACAGTTCTTATTGGGGCTTCTGCAGCGACCACGAAAATACACATTTGTGCTTTTTCGTGGTAAATAACCTTTAGTTGAGGTATCTTCTATAAATAGCCTTTAGTATCGGGCCTCAGTTTTGCTATAATTTGCCTCTCTATGCAGATTTAACTTAAATACAATAAAACCCGCTCAAGACCCTCCTGCTTAAAATGATGTTTTCTCTCGGTGAACTTTCATGCGAAACACATGATATAAATACAGCTTAAGACGCTCGGCTATCACCTTAAGATGTGAATTTTCCGATTCCCAGATGCATTGTAATCTCCGATAGCCAATCTTAATTTTAGAGACCAAAAAATGTTTAAATTAGCTGTGTCTCCAAAGTGCTCCTTATGAGTCTCTTCTTTTGAATGACAAATTTTAGGAGAAAAAAATTAAGATTCGAGAAGGAGAACAATTTCCAACATTCCGTCGTATAAAAACTCTCTCTTTAGAGAGATCTTCTTTATCATTATTTCGTAGTGTAGAACTTTAGATTGGAAATTCACTTGGCGATGTTTCCGTTCGTCGACATTTCAAAAATATCGAAAGGCAAGGCCAGTTGAACTCTGAGATGCTTTCACACCATTTAAAGGTAGTTATCCTCCCTATTTGTCAATCTGGTAAAATCTATTTGATTTTAAAGTGAAAAATGACCAAAATTAAATAACTAAGATGCTCTCTTTCTACGAAAAGCAGGCCATTCTTCAAAAATATTTTGTATTGCAGCCAGCATTACATTATAATATAAGCTTTTATGCTGCAGATAATTCAAAATTGTTATGAATAAAATTTCAAACAGATTTTTTTGTTCTCTCAAATATGGAAATTTTCTCGTCGAAATGATTTTTAATTTAACAATTTAAACAAACTTGATATTTTATAAACAACCGAATGAGCTATCGACATTGTCTGGAATCTATAAATCAATATTGCGAGGGATGCGATAGTAAAAATTTTAGATGAAAACAATTCGTCTTTCATTTACGCACTGTTATTGAATATCGATTAATTTTGATTATTCAGAAGGATCAGACGTATGCAATAATACGTTTATTGTAAGTTAAATTAAGTTACGTCATTTGCGACGGGGAAATTCGAGTAATCATCTGCTTCAGATCTGAAAAAAATTCCCAGAAAATCTACCAGTAATATTCCTGATTATATCGTCGCGGAAGTGGCAGATCGTCCTTTAAGACATTCTCAGCCCTGTTTATAATCCGTGCTGCATTCGCCTTAAGTGCTTTTAGAAATCACACGCTGAATTTAGAGAACCAAAAAAGGCGTGGCTTTTGATGGTCGGCTAAAAACTGGTTCGAAATTGGCACACGATTTTTTTTCCAAGGAGACGCGAATTTTTGTTGAGCCCTTGTGTTTGAAGAAAGAGCTGTGTTTTCCTTACGCAACCAGGAAACGAAATTAATTTCTTTGAATCGATTCGAGAGAATTCGGAATCGACACAGGCAAGGTTCAAGGGGCGGTCCCGCATGACCTACATTTAATTCCAGATGATTTAATATCAGATCTTTTTGTTTTTAACGAATGGACCATTTGAAGATTTATCCAAATGAAGCAGTAATATGGTGTTTGAGAGCAATTTTCCGTGACTAATAAACTCCGTCAAAAATGAGATAATTAATCTCATAAAACGATTATTGCATAAACCTGATCCTTCTGAATAATCATCGATTTACAAAACCAATGCTGTTGTGTAAATGAAAGTTGATCCAAATTGTTTGCTTATAAAAGTTTCTACCATCCCGAGGTAAAGTTGTTCCATCGAAGTTCGTAATAAATTCACAATATCGTGATTATTTACATTGGTTCCTTATAAATCATTTCGACGGAAAATTTTTCAGATTTTTGTGAGAAAAGAAATATAAATTGAAATTTTATTCCTACAATAGGTCCAACTCTTCGAAATTTTATTAACAAGGCCAAAAGTTTCACCAAAAGTAATACAATTTCTAATATATAAAGCGACATTATCTGTATAAACACTTTGCCTCTATTTCCGATGTTTGTTAATGCTTTTCTTATCACGGAAAATTGATCACCTTTCCCCATACATTACAAATGGGCCTATCTGCATTTCTTTGAGAGTCCGACAATTGTCTTAATCGTCTGGGTTGTCCATACTTACAATGACGTACGATTTTTCATCAATGTCGTCCAAATACTCGACATTTCGAATCCAAAACGATATTACACCACATAATATCTTTAATTAATATCCTTCTTTTAGTACTTGTAATTCTGATAAAGGAAATTAGTCTACACCAAACCACCAAAGTGAACTTATCGTGCATTTCGCTTTTCTTATTTACAACTCATATTTTATTGTTTCACAATATTCTACGACCATAATAAGAATCTAAATTCAATTTCCTTTCTTTTAGTACTTGTCTCGATTTCATAGGATCCTTATTTCTAATCCAATTCTGCTGAAGAAGAATATCTGCAATCGATCGAAATGAACTTAATATGTATTAATTATGAGAGTATTGTTGAGTCGAACAAAGGATACGTTTGGTCGAAAAAATAGAGATCAGTCTTATGATTTTATGAATTATATACATGTTTTTAAATCGTAAGTAGGAGAAGTTAATTCTCAAAGCTTTTTATGAGGGTAACTGACATCGAAAAGTTTAATATATACTAAAATTGGTGATTGAGAAATGAATGTTGTGATTAGGAAGTTTTCAAAATTTAGAAAGGGCTGGTTGTGTAACGTCGAATGCCAAAAGGCCTGAGATTGTGATTTGTTTGTAGCAACAAATCATATTAGTTTACAGTAGCTCTATCGATTAACTAATATTAATTAATATAGTGGATTGCGCAGTTATAACTGTAAACATACGCTTTCCTATGAAAATTGCTGATAAAACGTTTGATTAAATCTGGAAATCACAATGGAAAATCAAGCAGACATCCGTTTTCTTATCCATAATTTCTGGGAATGGAGACAATAGGAGATTACGATCTCTCATTAGAAACAATGGCAATTTTAATATTCTCCATTGTTTTTCGATAGATAGGAAACAATAGAAATTAACTCTTATCAAATGTTTTTAAGATGTCTCCTATCATAGCATGCGAAAATCGTAAACACCGGTTAATTTTGATATTTTGCTCCAATTCATGTGATACAAATGTCGTTTTCTAGAGCTCGTGGAAATTGCAGTACTAAAGACTCTCTTCGAGTGAAATATCCGTTACATATATCGTTATAAAAGGGTTGTTGCAGATTTTTTTCTTTTACATCAGAAAAATGAGGTTTAATTTTTAAATAAGTGCGTCTTAAGAGAAATCTTCCTCAGGTCGCTTTACTTGCTATAGAAGTATATATAGAGAGAGTTATTACTGTGTAATATCGGTTGCCTTCTCATCATATTTTTTTAAGATTGGTCTGTTTTTCCGTACACAATTTCGGTCAATCTCACTCTTTATTTGGAATTTTTAATATGTTTATTAGCCTTGGTTGATCTATAGATTTCGCTATTTTCAGGTGATAAAGAATACAAAGGCGAATTTTACTATGCTGATAGCCCTTGTCGCTTCATAGATATACACTGCTAGTATAGTGTAACAGTAATACAAAAAAAACAAAGATTTAAATGATTAACAATTGGTTAATACTGAGATTTTCATTTGAGTGGGACTATAATTTACCTTCTTAAGTCATCCCTATTGATATAAAACGTAAAAGCTTATTCAAATATACCCTTTGAGCCGTCTTCCGGCATGGGGTGCTACCATAATTCCCAATTCGCGTATCGTTCTCGGAAAACATTAATTCTGAATCCACTGGTTATAGTATCTATTTCTCTTATTTTTCTATCAGAACGGCCTATATAGCAAGGAGGGCGCATAATATCGGTCACATCTTCTATGAAAGTACTCTGTCTGAATTTATCTAGTAAATTAAATCACTGATTGAGCCTTCTTTCTACTAAAGATTCCCAAATTAAGTTATTACTTGATTTAGTCTATAGATTCCCATTCTGAAACATTCGAGTAATGTCATAGCAAAACGCATTTTTCGTTGATTCCTTTTCGAATTGGGGAATACCACTTTTCGGCAGGAGCTCATGCAAGATTTTAATATGTTGATAACAAAATATTGATTTAAATACGAAGTATATAGAAATAAAATGTTAGACCCAGGTTTGAATGTAAAAATAAACCTCAGAGCAAAATAGAGATGAAAAACGCCCATTTAAAGATCAGCAACATAGGGTGGTTAACAAAGTAAAAGGAATTCAAAAAATGAACCGAAAATGAACCCACAACAAAGAACGGTTAATGAAAAAGGACAACAGTGCACTTATAAAAATCAACAATGTAAACAAAGACATAACGAATAAAATAAAGATCGTTAACAATTGACTAAACTAACAATACAGTCAGCGGAATGCCTCTGGTAAAAGTGGTCCCGGGCTCGATTCCCGAAGGTCCTTCTGTGACCTCAGCACCACATTAAAATAACATAACCGACAGCACTGTTTGTAAATGAATCAGCGCTGAGATAGAAGTCTGACTTGACAAATGGATTTCTGTCATTGTCAAGGAAGATCAATTTACTTTGAGGTACGGTCGAATCCAAATGACCATGAAATCATAGCAGACGGAGCCAAAACATCACAAATGACCTTCCTTGTTTCATTCCTTACATCAGTAACTTGAATAAGATAAAGAAAATATATTTACTAACATCTACATCTGTTTCTTGAATGCCACCTTTCGGCGTATGGCAAGGGGTGTAGGTCTTCATTATTATTATTATTATGAAATTCCATCGCTGCTGGGAATGTGTCAGCGTAAGATAAAATTACAATGTCATATACAGTAAATTTAGTATAGTATTCATATTAATTTTGTTGACCATATAAAGATGCTAATGATGAATGTAATATTTTAAAGTGTACAATGATACTCAATAGTCAAACAATATGCAACACAAAATAATTTAAACAATATGAAGTACCATCAACTTATCATTACAAAAAATTATCAATTTTGAAAACACTCACCATTATCATGCTTTCATTTCATTTAAATCATTAAAAAATAAATAAATAAAAACATAGCAACTCATGCAAGATTGCTCCCGATAGGCCTTGGCGGTCCACACACATTGGCCGAACATCAATAAACCAGGCAAATCAGCTTTATCCCAAAGTCCTTACTTATTTTAATCTCATTGTCTTTCAAAATAGCAATCGCGTAATACTGTAAGTACATTCAGCTCATTGCCTATTATAAATATAAGAATTTTCTGAATAAGGATGTGTTTTTTAGAGTTACCGCTTTTTGAATTTTTGCTCTATTTTTTCGTTGAGAATTTAAATTTTTTTAATCGCTTATAAATCTTTTTGTTTTACCACCTCTAACTGAGATGACTGTCGTAAGTATAGTAGTTTTTTTGTTTCCATAGGTTTATATATATATATATATATATATATATATATATATATATATATATATATATATATATATATATATATATATAAATCTATCGATTATTATTTATCATATTTATCATATTCTATTGATCATAGTTATAATTATTTATAAGAAGCATCACCGTGTATATGTAGTAAACCAACAATAATCCCATTGTTGCATTGTTTTCTCGGTCGCCTCATTGATGCGAATTGTTTGGCCAATTATTGTTTGATCAAAACAGATCGTTTATGCACACTTCCTCGTCGCACGCGGCCGATGAATTGGCCCCATTTGACCTTCGTTTCTCGCCGACTTGCAATACGGTTTTCTTCACGCTGAGTTCATCTAAGGACGTCAATCGCTACAACTTTCACCATCCATATATTCATACGAACATTTCTAATATTTATGCGTCCTTTAGCTTAGACTTGCAAACACAAATTCAACTTCCGCTTTCAACTTGAAGATGTTTATATCTTTTTATGCGCAAATACAACGTGTCTGAATTCTCGGAAAATCGTTAAAAACCCGACAGATGGTTGTATTCCTAGAACATCAATCTTCTATTTAAATGCCCCGACGAATTGCACTTTCCACAGCTTTCAAAAAGGGATAATCAAAGTACTTGCCATTACGCGGTGTAATACTTCAGTAGCTTTCTAATTATCATATTCATGAGTGATGTTGAGGCAGAATTATACATTCCTTTTTTCATTTTTTTTTCTTTATCCTTGACATTCATTTTTTTTCTTTATCCTTGACCGAAAGACAAATGAAAATTCCATTCTGACATTGTGAATTAATAACACTTTTTATTGCATTGTCGAGATTCACGTACGCTGAATTGCTTCCGTCGACAATAAGAATATCACTAATAATGGATCAATCATCAATAATACGTAAATTAACTACCAATAATTAGTGAATCGCTTGTCAATTGTCAATAATAAGTAATTCGTCGATCATCAACAATACTTACTCGAGAAGGAAATGGATCGACAACAATATGGGATGGAATTCAACAATACTGTAAGTTATTAGAGGACAATATAAATTTTCAATAACTATGATGTAATAACTAAACTGTTAGTAACTGCTACTGTTTAAAAAACGTGTAATATATTTTTACATCCGACTATATATATTGAAAACAGATAGCGTCAATGGAAGGCATTCGTCACTTATTATCTTTTCCTCAAGATAAGAAAATTTAAAATTATTCCGTTCACTTATAAATAGAAGCTTACTATATCCAGCTGTATATAGGGATACAGACAAGGTGTCTTTCAGAAAGGGTTACCCCGGTTTCTACTCATGTTTTCGCTACACATCTTTTTCGTGGAGCCACGGCCTAATCCACGGTGCGCGGCATGACCTTGAACAAACGCGTCCTATCGACAGCGCCGTGTGGAGCCACCCTCATTCAATCCTATGGTTCTTACTTTCGGTCAGTAATTCGCTGCCTCTAGCAAAACGCTGCCCGTGGAGCCACGGCCTATTACAAACTTAGCATACGACGCATTGCAATGAAATCAAATCAATGGTAAATTTATATTCTTTTAGTGGTATTTGTTTCCCTTGCACAGAATTGAATTCTCCGCAAAGAAATACATGGACCAAAAATCAAATTTGCAGGTCGCTACTGTAAATAAGCTGAAGCCAAAAAAATATAATAATAACTGTATATTTTTATTGTATTCTATTGATCAAAGATAAAATTCTGTTTTGCTTCATCAGATCCTCAAGATTCGTGTAAAGCATCATTTTGTCCATTCTTATCACTCCTTTATTAACATTGTGTTTTTCAACATCTAAGAAAGATTGTAGTTTAAAATTGTAAATTCCATGGCGCGACATCCCTATGATGGGATTTGGTCAGTGGGTGACACGTGGTCACTCCCTCACCGCCCAGATTGGCTTTAAAAAGACCTCTTCATTCCCAATTGTTGGGAAAAACATCTTCGCTCCCACCGGGGTTCGAACCCGGGAACGCTTCGGCTGGTTTAAAATTGAAAATCTAACAATTATTAGACGTTTCAGTTTTCAGCAAACAATTAATAACAATAATATTAAAAATGATAATTTTATCAATAATAATAAGCATCTATAGTATCAAACGTATTGTAGAAAGACCTAAGTAGAGAATATTTCGGATCTCGCTTAGCCCAAAGGTTTAACTGCAATAGTAAGTTGAGTGTATGTCGAGCTGAATTGAAATTAAAAATAAAGGAGAAACAGACAGCTGAGCATTAAATATCCGGTCAGCAAAAGGCGGAAAAATGATGACGCAGATTTTGTGTAATCATCTGGAGATGTCTGTCAAAGTAACGCGTGGTGAAATTCTCTGATAATTTTAACCGAGATAATTGATTGCGAAAGAATCATCGCTGACTAACAATTTTAAATTTCTATTTCAGAGTGCGACATTTATTCTACAAACGCATTTAGCTGCAGTTTACGCGATACTTATATAACCTTAATTAATAAATTCAGAGTCTGTAGCCAAAGTTAAACCCGTTTAAAACGCTCCCATTGAACACGCTATCCCGCTTAAGACGCTATTTCTCCAATTTTCAGTTTTCTCACAATCCTGATGTCTTTCACGCGAAAAGTATGGTAAAGACACCGCTTAATAGGCTCTTCTACCCTCTTAAAAGGCGAATATGGCAAATCCTCCGCCACAGTCGATGAACACAACATTGATCTTCCTGATTGTCTATCTGATAAAAATTCCCCGACTCTAAAGAGAAGGATGAAAAAAATTAATTACATAAGAAAGACAATCGTTTTGTACGGAAATCAGACTATTCTTCAAAAATATGACGGAAAAGAAAACACTATTACAAAATTTGGTTAGAACACGGTTTTCGCTTGGTCTTATGATGTCTCTTAACAGGGCTTTACTGTATACAATTATAACTTTTGAAATTGGAGAGGATTCGATCATAGGATTTGTACGAGGGAGTTTTTGGGAATAAGATTGTTATTTTATACGATTAGGTTTGGGATTCTTGAGGGAAATATATATCTCCAAATATAAAGTTCAACATACCACGACGTGAATTTATTAAGGTAAGTCCCGGTCAAAAGATTTTTCCTCCATAAATGACATTTCTTGTGTGAATCCTCACCTTCTGAAGAATCTTGTGCGAATTCCTGTTGACGAGGATTTTTAAAACCAAATTTCTTCCATTTTAAGATTTGGACACCCGTTTTGAGGAGGCGACCGATACATGGACCCAAATATTTGCGGGAAAGAGTCTTCTTATTTTCATCACAACCAAGGAGTCTTTGTACATAGTAAAGGAAATATCTAAAGGAAAAAGAGACTTGAAAAACCGTTTGAGAAAGGTCGGATAGCTTAATTGGTTAAAGCGGCCTTCCGGATCCCGGGTTCGCTTCCCGGTCCAGCTGTTTCTCCATAGAGTGTGATTGGTGAAGATGAGTGATTCTTTGAGCCCTCTTGAAATCCGCGTAAATCGTAATTTATGAATCTTTGATCTTCGTGAATTTTCATTTTGTAAATTTCGCCAAGAATCGAATTAGGTATTGATTCTTCTGAAAAATGATGTCTCTATAGTATACTGATGCCTGGTTAAACCCTCCACCGTTAGGCACCAAAAGCGATGAGACTTGCTACGTAATATAAGGAGTGAGATAGTTGTTAACCTGACTTGCCCAGTTGGAAACTATTCATAATAAACATAAAGATTAGAAATGAGCGACTATTATTGTAAACATCTCTTGAATAGATAAGTAGAAAGCTCTTCAATGACAATGTGGTTTTTTTATGAATGAAAGACAATCGAAATGGTTTTCTTCAGAATTTTACACTATTATATCCATACCTTGTAAGGCTGATGAGTAGATTCCACACTAAACACTAATGTCTGTAATGTTCTTTTTACTTGGTTGCTAAAACAATATCGCTGTTTTTGCATTTTTACCATCGAAATCATTTCGACGGCGAAATTTTTCATGTTCTTCGAAACGAAAATATCTATTATTTGAAATCTTATTCAAAAGTCTAACTTTAAGACATCTATATTATAGAAGGTGGTATTAATTAAAAGACATTAAGCTGAATTTCAATTTCGAAAGTTGAAAATTGCTACCAGAATTCCTAAATTTCGTATTTTTATCTCGACGGTGCGTATAATTAATGTTCGAAATATATTTCTCTCGGATGTATACATATAAACATAACGATGTAGACGTCAATGTATGAATGCAATGGGGAAATCAGAGATGTGCGCATTGAGTGAAGTAATGCTGATAAGAAGAGCACACAAGAACTAGAAATAATCCAGCACAAGGTCATTCGTTTAGCTGCATTCGTTTAAGTATAGATAAAGTATTGCTTCTTAAACAGAAACGCAACAAGTTTTTTTCGTACGGGATTTGAAATGTGTTCACTTTTTGCCAAGACGCAAAAAATTAAAACTATCATTACAATTTTAAGTAAAGAGGCAGGATTTCGTTGTTTCATTAGACTTATATAGGTGAAAATAGTTAAAATATACATGAATGTATATCTTTGCAAAGGTTCAAGTTTACTTTATTATTTAACTAAAATGCTTTTATATAACATAAATAAGAAATTAAAGTTAATGATATATAATCGTGAGTCCGTTTATTTTAGCAATAATTTGGATTTTCGTGCTTACAATTTAGGATTCTTTTCAAATTCCTATGCATTATGTCTGCAGTTTGTAGATGAATAAAAATTAATTTTCTGAAATATTTTAACGCAATTATAATCCAAATTTTACGTTTATCGTTCAAATGAAATCAAAATAGATTAATAAAAACCTCTTACGCGCTAATAAGCGGATTATTTTGCATTTGATTCCTATATCCATTATTCCTGTGAATTGTGAAAATTTTGCGAATTTCTAAAAATTTTCAAATTATGGTTTCATTCATTTCGGCGGATAATCTATAAAAACTATCAGACTAAACAAAAGAACAGAAACAAATCTCCGTCCATACAATGTCAATCAGTATGCCATATGCAGTTAAAGACGCTTTTCAGGGGACCAAGTGCAGTGGGATAGACTGCCAGATTACCATTTTTTCTTTTACATTAGAAAAAGAAGGCTCTGTATATTTTAAATAAGTGTTTTAATCCTCATAAAAAGGATCGTCTTTATTTTGCGTTATTTTCTACAACTGTAGATGCATAGAGTGAACTGTATATGTGAGATACCTTCTCACGATAAATTTTATGAAAGGTCTGCATTTTGGTGAATGAGATCCTCTTCCATAGAAAATTAATTTTGGTCACTCTCTACTATGAGGCAATTTTACCTTATAGACAATCCGAGAAAAATAACCTTTCGTTGTATGAAGTGAGGCGGAGAATTTGCTATAGCGGATTGCAGTGCAACATAAGACGGGAAAACCCATAAGCGGATAGCACTTTATGGGTATTTTTAAATGTGAGAAAGGGAATAAACCGCCCTTTAAGCGGGATGGAAGAGATTTAAACGGATTTTATACATAGTAATCAACAACGACAACAACACTGAATAAGTTGTATTGATGAGTTTTAGAATTGTGTGGACTTACACGAATTCAAAGCAAATTCATTGATGCCTATTAAAGACTGCTCGTAGTGGAAAGAGGTGGCCTCAATCACTGCCCTTTCTTAACTTGAGGTCGGAGATAAGATCGACCGTGCGCTGCACGAGGCCGTTAACAGGAAAAAAAGGCACAAAATCACGAAATCTTCACTCAATTTTCGTGAACCCTGTAATCTGTATAATTACCCGTCATCTTTGATCGAGAGTGGCATTTCAAAAGGCAAAAAAAGTCACGAATACCTCAGCAGTGGTCTGCTCGTCCCAAACACTGACCTCTTCATCTACGTAAGCACCCTGATAGCTCTTTCGGAGTATGGCAGAGGGTTCTCCAATCGAATGTTTCTAGCATCTATTTCCTCATTAGAACGGCCTATTTCGAAAGCAAGGCGTAATAACATCGGATACATCTTTTGTGAACCTCAGAGCTTATTAAGTGAATCTTTGATTGAACCTTCTTTCTTATGAAGAATCCCATCTCCCGAAGGAACCGACTAACTCTCACCGATTTATCGTAGAAATTCTTTACAAAACTCTCTTCAGTCCATACGCTACATTCATACTCAAGGTGAAAACATCTGACTTTTCTCCTGCCGAGCGAGAAAATCCTGGAGTGACTTATAAGCGTATTAGGATTGAAATAATTGTAGATAGATGTCAGCTTTGTTGTAATCTGTGATGATTCCGATTTCAGCGAACGGAGAAATACCCAAAATCTTACATAAAAATCTGGAAATGATTGAAATAGACATCCAGATTATGTCCACTTACAAAAAGACAACAGAATAATTTATTAACTCGGCCTCAAATTAATTTCTATCACGATGAAAAAGCACTCATTCATTTATTGCCAGCATTTATGCAATCACGGCCTTTACTCAATCCAGAAATATTCGTGGTAAAGTTATGATTGCTTTAGAGCCATTTCTTCTTTATAAAAACAACCGTAATTAACACCTGCTCTACAATTGGAAGATTCATGAATCAATACTAAAAGGTGAATAAAAACAATAGATAAATCCTTTTGATGTATTGCAACCGTGTTTACCAGCGTCAACGATTAGAAGCGTAAAATTCGATTAAATGCTAGACTGAGGAAATGAGAGAAGCATTTTCTCCGCACCCGAACACAAAAGTATCCTATAGCTAGAGAAAGACAATCTCTATTTAATAGGAAAGTGAGTCAGTTGGATTATATAATGAGTGACCACCGGTGGTTCGTTATATAATGCGAGATCGAAGGTTTTCTGGTTCGCCTCGGCTAAGGAATGGAAGGGCAAATTTGTTTTTACGATCCGTAAAAAGAGTGAGACTTATATGTGGAATGATATTCCCATTTCGAAAGAGAGAATGACCTGGAATCCAACGAAAGAAACCATTGCTCGCTTTGAAGTTAAGAAACCAACGGGATCTTTCTTTTTGCCCCGGTTAAACTCATAGTTACAGTAAAGTATTCGTTTTGTGAAAATTTGACGAAAAAATGAGTTTTGTAAATTTGATTATAATTTATACCTATCTCAAACTGCAAAGGGTTTCGTGTGTGAAAAAGTGCAACAGCAACAAAAATATAATAATGAATAATATCACTATGAAAATGATTTTAATGACTTTTATTCCAACAACAATAATTATTCTCATTATTATTGTAAATTAATATTATTACGAATCAGATATTACTTCAAACACTTCGCGGGCCCACGAGAGCTTTCTACGCAAGAAAATCGTATTAAATGCTTATAGTATCATGTTTAATTCCAGTGTTCATCCCTTCGTATAAAACTTATTACTTTTTAAGCAAGATAAACATCTGAAGAGTTATAAAATGAAGATCCTTTAAATTAGTCCTCTTCCTGTGAAACTATACGTCTCTCGACATTTTCGGGGAATCCTAATAAAAAAAGGATAATTGCCGAATCATGATTAAATTAGTGGAACGTTATTTAATGGAATTTACATTATATTTCTTCGTACAAACGGCATTTTTATCCAAACCAACAAATGTAATCTGACCTGACAAATTTGGTCGAACAATAATCAGTCTAGCTTTCAAATTGTTGGAAATAATACGTATTGATGACTCAAGCATTTAAGCTATCCGTTTCGCAATAATACGAGAGAAGGAAATTTGGTGGATTTACCAAGTTTAATTGTTTGAATAGTTAGAAATAATCGAGAAAGAGTTGAAAAAGCGGCTTGCATTTATTAGGCTTCAATGCAGCCCTTTGTATGACGTCACAATGCACACATTTTGTGACTTATTTATCACAGTTTCGATTGTTGAACAAACTTAATGTACGATTGGATCTGAAATGAGACGATTGGTTGCCTTCAATTTATTACCTCGATCACGATAATGCAAAAATTCAAACAGTAATATTCTTTAATTTTGCCCACGAAAATGCAAATCAACAGTTAAATGTCCAAACGATGGATTTAATTGATATGAGTAGTCGCTCAGAAAACAACTCAATAAACAATCATCCTTCTATTACATGAGCATTATAGGAATGTAAACAACAATGGAATTGAATTAAATTACTGAACGCAACAATATTGAAAAAGGGAGCAATTCTTTGTCTCTCATTCAAAGAATGCGTTTCCCTCGACATTCTATATTTATAGGTATTGTGAATGAGTCGGCCATTAATACAATATCTCCATTGAAAAAATGATAGAGTAGTAACTTTTGTAATAGAATCCTTTCCATTAAGTAAGAAACGTACAAATTGATTATTATGTTTAAACTTTGCTCATTATATTATGACATCATTTACGTAACGTAATTTGAAACTTAGAATCTAAACTGAGACGAACAATGTCACAAATGTTTAGATTGAAAGGAACCTGCAGTCGAGATATTACTGCAGGACCTAATTGTAAAAATATGAATCATATAGACTCATATATATACTGTATTATCATAGTGCTAACAATAATCCATTATAAGGTAATCTTATACCGTTAACTCTTATATGATGTTTTATTCTTCTTGTATTTATTTTTAAGAATCCTACGCGTTTAATTTTCATGTATAGCTAAATAAAGAATTCATGCTTTCCCAATGCGAATAGTCCCCAACCTCGTTTACGTAGACGGAATAAGGTTTCCTTTCTCTTTCCTTTGTGTCTCTCGTGCATCGATCACGAATTATGCTTCTCAAGACAACATTCATTATGCTGAGATGTTTACCATTCAGTCCTTTTACTCTAACAAATTAATGGAACGAAATAAAATTGAAAATTGTAAAGCATTCTATATTTCAGTCAATCATTACAGTTTCCGATTCTTTTCATATAGAGTATGGGAAACTAACAGAAAATATCGCAATTTTCCCGGAGTGAAAACCGAATTCCGAACGGAAAATTTTGAGCAAATTAAGTTTTCCGCTTTGGCTAGAAGTATCCTCAAATATATCGTAGTTGTATAAACGTGGTGGTTCTCACTCTAACAAATGAACTTATTCCTTGACTATTACTTTTATATCGAATGTATCGTTATAAAATTTAAGAGTAACAAATTCTTTTTAATGATCCAAATAATATTAAGCTTGCAATTACTCTGACGAATCGAAAAATACCGGTTAGAAAGATGGTCATAGTCAGAACTGAAATTAGTCGATTCGGTTAGAAATGAAATTAATTTGTTGGCTAAGCATTTTAATGTAAAATTAATGCATCCCGTAGAAGAAGATACCGAATTAAATACGAACAGCCCAAATTGCCTATCTTCGAGTCCACGCAGAACCAATTAATAGAGGGTTTCTGTCGTAGTTCAGATCTTAGTTTGATAGCCAAATAAGAGGGTTTAATGTGTGTTTTATTCTTTCTGAAAATTGTCCACAGCAATATGTGCTTAAATAGATCTACTTTTCATTTGTCTATTTTTGTTCGACAATTGATCGAAACCGCTGCGCAAACAATCTCTTATTGTTGCCACCAAACAAGAATGAAATGATAATAACAATGCGAAGATGATAGCTATTTATTCATTATTGAAAAGTAATTAAATCGAAGTGAGCATAACAATTATTATGCATCGATAATATGAAGTGATTTAAATAATAAAGGCTATGATAATACAAAAATGATATTCAAAGAGAAAAATGAATACTACGATGGAAACGATGCACTGACCACTATGATACAATGAAATTATACAATGATTACATTGGGATAAGATTATAAAGTGATCTTTACTGATCTATAACGAGAGTTTCTAAGGTTGCAAATTCGTTAATTGTGCCTCTATTTATGCAATAACTATGCATAAAATTTATGCATTGCCGCAGCGAAACCTCGTAAGAAAAAATTAATGGCAAATGCTATGAGACAGCCAAAATAGTAGCAAATCGCTGAGAAGAGAACGTGTGGAATCTGCCAACATTTGCAATTTCGCCAGACGAATAAGACTTCCTCTCCAAACTTGAATCCTTACAATTACTCGGCCTCTATTTTAAGAGTTTCCTTATTGACTTTTTACACCTAAAATGCACTTTCTCAGTCTCTTGAAACCGCTATATTCAGACAGATCAACAACAGACAAATCAAGAAATAATTAACACAATTAAGGAATAGGTAAATCTCTAAAAAACCACTAAACCAAAAAAATAGTTCATTCTTTTAAAACTTGTCAAATTCAACGAAATATAAATAAAACTTTTACTAATCAATCAACTTGTTGATTAGCAACGGTTGTTCAACAGGTTACGTATCAGCAAAATTGCCAATACAATCAACGGTGATGGTAACTGTTGCTAACTGACAGATAAAACTATAGATAATCTTTTGTTTTATTATCAAGCAAATAATCTGCACGAATCACACAAGTATACGTTTCAACGAAAAATCCTCACCATAAAAATGAACTTCATCTCATCGATAGCAGTACAGGTAGTAAAGCTTCCCTCAGCATCACCTTGCGTAAGAATGCAATCGAATGCACCGCCACCTGGCGTGATCTTGCGAGAGTCGCTTCCGTCAACAAACTTAGGCCACGCCCACCGAAAAAAAATAACCACTCATTCATTCGCATTGCTCTAGATAATTGCCTCGATTGTCATTCTATATTGAGACAAAGGGATTGATTTCCCATTCACAAAGTTTCTTTTCAAAGTGAGGAAACTAAGGAATCTCATTTTACGTTAGTGCGTGTGTAGTACATAAGGCCTGAGGAATGTATCGCTTCATTACGTTGAGCAATCCCGCCGTTGAAGATTATTGGATATCGTCATTTGATACACGCAACAATGTCAACAAAAAAATTAGCTTATCTAAGAATAATAACTGCAGCGCGGCGGAAATTGCAGCTCGTAATTCTGAGAAATCGAGTTAGGGTAATTTGAAGCACTTTTTCCGCTAAAATGAAAACGGAACTCCAAATAATTAAGTCATCGCTCCTTGGAATTCCCGCCCGACTTGAAAAAACCTCTTCTGAATCATTTCTAATTAAGTAGATTGCCAATTATTATGGGAGATACGATGTGATTACTTCTCAAGTGTATATGTGTGTGTTTTGTGGTTTTTTATTTTGATATTCTCTACAACGGACATGTAAACCCAAACATTCGACCTAAGCCAGCTTGAATTTATTACGATTTAAATCTAAATCAGATTTAAATTTAAAATGATGGAAATCGCGAAATTTAGACAAGTACGAAAAGAATACAAACGGAATAAGGGTCGTGGAATATCGTTTTGTAATATTTTGCAATTACGCCTCTTCACATTCAAAGAGACGAAGAAGATATATATATCGGAGAAAACTTTCGTTTATTTACAAGATGAAAAACATGCGATATTAAAAACACCGGGAAAATTTTAAAGAAACCATTTCGAAAAGCCTGAACATTAAAATGAAAGATGTCAAACTTGTTCCAAAAACTCAGAGGCAATACAAGTTATGATGAATGAATTCTCTGACTGGAATTTAAACTGCAGTTTATCGAATAAGCATACAATGCTGCTGTCTGGAGAGAATTAACGTTACTTAATTAATGTCTCACGAATCTAGCACCGTAATCAAATCAAATTCTATTTTTATTGAGTGAAGAAAAGTGCCTTTGGAGGGTATAAACAAATCCCAGGGAACAGGGATAGCTTGTTTACTTCGTGATGCGTGGAAACGGGTAAATAATACACTAGCGACACTTTGTTTTTACGGCACACCGACGTAGTTCGAGACAACTTCAGATGGCAAAGCACTTTTCAAAAAAGAAGTAAGAAGACTCACAAGTTGTTGGTAATGACCGATTTGATCTCGATGGCCTGCGACAACTCCCCGTTTGAATGCTCTCCGTTCTCCGTGGACATCTTTTGTTATGCTTAAGGTAGCACTTCTGCAGATGGACTGAAGCCCGAACGTCGCGCGCCTTGCTCTGCACGGCTGAGAGATTAGCCAATCAGCGCGGAGGAGGAGGGTCACGTGGCACACCGGCCTCTATCGCTACGTAAGCCGTGACGGAGTAAGCCGGAAGATGAAAATACGCATGAACTGTTAATCTGAATATCAAAAGAAAGCGTTTAAATACCAGTAAAACCCGGTTAAGAGGCTCTTCGGGGGACTGAACAGAGTGTTGAGCGCTATAACCGGATTGTGTAATATTGGTTTCCTCATATTATTGAACAGAGGTGCCTTTCGTACAAACAGAGCCTCAATTTTCAAGCGAAGCAGTTTTCAGAAATTAGACACAAACGAAATTCGTGAATTATTACAATATGAAGGACCGTTTTCACACTCAATGCGGTCGTAAAATAATTAAATTCATTATATTGCAGTCACAAATTCATTTTCCATGAAAATAATACAGTTCTTCTCTAAAAAAAAAAGGGTATTCCAAGCGTCCACTTTGTCGACGGTCATTTTGCCGACACTTGTCACTATTAAAAAGGACTCGACTTGAGTCTCCTGCGGTTTAGGATAATCTAAGGAAGAACGGAAAAGAAAATTGAGGATTGAATGGTTGTTATTCACGAATCACGGGAATTTTTTCGAAGGAAAAAACTCAAAACTTTCCATAAGACAGTTACGTGAATGAAAACTCCCGGTTGTGTGTTACCATTCTTCCTGAATAGAACTTCCTCTAACCGCATTCTGAGTTGGTCCCACTTCCGAATCTATGACATTGAAAAGATTTTGAGATTTGGGTAATCTTATATAGTTATCACTCTTGTGTATATGTTTATAAATGTATACCTCTGATGTCAGTAACTCCTGAAATGCAGGAGAAAATGACAAGGAAAATCGACATTAATTTCGAGATCTTCCCGACAAAACAGTCGTAGAATTATGAAAGTATGTGAGGGCCAACAGAATATTACATATCGAAAATATTATACCCAAAGTATCCTTGGTTCGACCCTGAATGACAATAATCTCCTAACAAATACGCGTTCATTTTCATCGATTGCAGACTTCTTTTCGTTATCAAAATTAATAGTAGTGATAGTGTAACAGTAGTAGTGATGGTCGTACGAAATAGGAGAAGAATCAAAATAAGGGAAAGTAAGAAGCAAGAATTTCACAGAAACAGTCGCATACAAATTCAATGATAGAAAGCGGTACAAATGTGTTTTGAATGAGGTAATGGACACCGGAACATACATTTCCATACAATGATAAAACAAAAACATTGGTATCAAAAAGTAAGAGTAAAAAACTACGTGTCTAGAATTATCAGTCTTATAAAACCACCTTAAACACAACATTGGGGGTGATGAAGTCAGCATATTTTTGATTATTAGTGAATGCGAACATAAATATGCCTGTGAAGATTCGTACTCTTGAAAATGTGTGAGAAACTGCTTGTATTTCTTTAATAGGCTCGAAGGATTCCTAACAAAGTCGCCACTTCACCAAATGTGAAACAATGTAATCATATATCGCAGGGGGATCGTCGTTTTTCAGGCCCCGTGCGAAAATTGCGCCCAACTAAATTGAAATTAATTGATTCGTACGCCAAGGTGTGTTTTTTAGGCATGTTTTAGTATTTGTGTAATCGTTTGTAGTGATCGGAGTGTCTGTTGAAATACATTTCTATTCTAACCTTAGACACACATTCAGTTTCCAAACTCTATTGGAAAATTCAAATTTTAACTAGATTTTTTTAATCAAAGGCTTCATTTTCCCTTTATTTGTTTTTTTTTAGCGGGGAGACTTTTCTTTCAAATGGTTACAGTGAAACCCTCTGAAGACGCTCCAGCAAATTATGCAGTTTTCTCAGTCCCTTTTACACGAAACACATGTTAAATATACCGCATAAGACGCATACCGTCCAACACGCTATAGCAAATGGTTTCAAAAACTTATTGCTTTATCAGTGTCATCTTCTCGTCTCTTTTCCTTATTTCGAATGAATCATTTTCTGAGATATTTGAGGAGATATCGCAAAGTAATCATCATCGGAACATGGAGTGAGATCTTCTCTATCACTTTTTACTCAGGTCAAAATGTATATTAACAATTCTCGTTTCTTCACAATATTCTGAGATTATCAGAAAAGGAGTGTTTCCAGAGCATAGTCTTGGAGTGATGCCCAACGGCTGTTATAAAATTCGATATTTCTCCTCAATTGTAAATAAAACTGCAGAGTGTAAAATGGCCTCTCTTTGTGCGAACAGCAAACCATTCTTTAAATATGTAACGCAACCAGAGTAAGTCAACCCGGTTATAACGCTTTCCAGCTTCGCTTAATTCCTGGAAAAGCGTCTTAGCCAGGTTTTGCGAAATCGATCCAGAAATTATGAATCGACATAAGTACAGCTCTGCTGGTTTGACCTCACGTAAACTATGTTGATAGAGGAAAGAATCCTCGAGCTGCATTTGCATCATAAAGCCAATGACAATATCCAGTTTCATATTCATATCACGCTAAAAAATCAGGGACGCAGATAATAGAATCAGGGTCGTTTAGGAGCGACCCTCATCACTTCCCCTTCATCGCTTTTCACTTCAGAGAAATTTTTCAGTTTCAGTTTTCCAAACTAAGTTGTTAATTTTCAAAATTTCTAATTTTTGCAATAATTGGCGAACACTAGTCATTTTAATGATCCAAGCAAGTCAATGACACGCGTTATAAATCACGTTCTTTCATTTATTGGTAGGCATTGAATGTATATAGGGAAATTTATATTTTTTATTTATTTCTAGAATACGCTTGAAATGGACAACTGACTGTAAATACTGGACTGGCTGAAAGTAAATTCAAACATTGGCACACATCAATTATCAAATATCCGCAACTCCCATCAAATTCAACAAAATCACAAGCTAATTTTTCACATCAGCGATTCTGTTTTTTTAAATTAATAACATCAAGTTTTTCATAGATAATAATACATAATAATTACAGAATTTAAAAATACAAATAAAAATGCAATGGTACGATACAATTATTAATGAAATGTTAAGTAAGGATCTGAAAAACAATGAATAACGCAATAATTATTAAGCTATAAAATTAATAAGTAAAACAGTTAAACAATAATTAATAATTGTTAGGAACGCAAAAAATCCCTAATTAATGATCATCATTTAAACCCAGAAAATTTACTAAATAAATTGTGAATCATGCACAATTTTTCAGGGTTTTTCGAAGTCTCAAGAATTCTTTACAAATCTCAAACCAACCCAATCATCGAAGCTTTTAATACATGGGAGGTCTGAAAAGTTTCCGACATTTCGCCATTTCTCGACATCTGAAAATTTTCTGCAGATTTCTGAAAAATCTGTGGTCGGAAACTTTTGAGACCATCCTCGTACATCATCGAATTCAGCTTCCTTTTCTCTTAGAAGTTAACATAATTAATACCAAGTAAATCACTTAGCAAGAAAAGTTTTACAGAGCTGAAACTTTGGCATAAAGGTTACATAGAATTGTGCAAGTATAAAAATTATAAAAAGATAGAAGTCAATTGGAGGAAGAACCAGTCGACTCAATGATTCATTTTTTCTGAGAAATATACGCGATCGGGAGTCCGTCGAAAGGCGTCTTATTTCAAGTGCTTAGATGTAATCATCTTTTGATACGCAATAACACGTCTAATATGCAACCATTTTCGTCCATATTGCAACATATTCAATCACCGAACACATATACCTGGATTCAATCTTTTTTTATCTATTCCGCAATTCTTGGAAAAGATTTCGCCAAAGAAAATTCTCTATTATCTTTTCAAATGGTCGTTAAAGCGCCCATTCAGACAAACAGTTTCAATAAACGAAAACAGATTACAGTCAAAGCGCGGAGGATTTCTAAACTCATTAACATGTTATATAAACGAGAAATGTCCACCGAAACATAGCGTTTATGTTTGCCTTAATCATCTTACATAACTGACTGCTTTCTACATATCAAACCATTTCAAAATATGTTTCTTGGTGAATTTGTTTCTAACCAACCAAGTGCATCTTGTCGAATTCTGTATCGCTCAACAATGAGCTTTGATGGAGAGCAATTGTATTGTTGAAGCGGTGTACATTATTTTATTTCTGCTTTATTGTCTGCTTATTTACTGAGAAATTCATAGATATACCAACTTTTAACTAATAAAAACACTTAATCTTGTCTACGGTTAATATCTTTTATACCACACTATGATGAGTGATGAAAATATCTCGTTAAGATGCAAACACTTATAAGCGTCACAGAATCATTTGTATTCTTTCTGATTAAATTCGCATGAAGACTGAAAGGAGAGTTTCCGTCGATTTCAAAACATTGCTGACAATCAGCAAGATCTGCTTGACCTGATAATGACCGATCTTATTGGAATTATAAGGAAATTCATTCATTTATAATCTTATATAATAATCAGTTTCGTGCGGTCACGAAATAGAAATATGAAATTTGGAGAGCCAATGAGCTGTTTAAATTCCATATTTCTTTAACATAAGTATCAATTATAGAAAACACGAAAATTGTCTCATGAGAAATGCAAGTCAATCTCCTTTCGATAGATGTCAAACTTCTTTTCTCTTTTACTCAAATAAAGTAGTAATAATGGTCCTACGAAATCGAGGCAAGAATAAAAATAAATGAAATTGGATAAAGATTTTTATTTTGGTCGTTTAACATCGTTTTGGATTCGAAACTGCGAATATTAGGACAATAAAGATGAAACCTTTGTACGTACATAGTATTGTGGTTACAATTAACCTTGATTTGACAAATAGGGCGATTATAAGTAGAAGTATAGGATTATTATTATCTTTTCTATATTAGATTATATATGAAAGATGTGTCCATGTAAAATGTATGGGGAAGGATGACTGACGTTTCATGGTAAGGAAAGCAGTAACAAACTTTGTAAATCGAAATTTGGAAATAAATTTTTAGAAAAAATTTCTACCACCGAACTATCTATACCATAAATGGTTTAAAAATGGACTTATTGAATAAAATTTCAAATAATAAATGTTTTCACTTGGAAACATGGAAAATATTGCCTTTTAAATGATTGATGAGGTCACAATGTAAACCAACTCGACATTGTTTTTGCAACCAGATAAACAAATACTATCGAAATGAATGTTTTTTTTATCAGCTTCACAAGGGATGTAGAAGAAAAGACATTTAGGATCGTCTTTCATCAACATCAATTAAGAGAAAGAAAATGAGCCCTTTCGAAGTATTCTTTCTGTTGCGTGAGCTCAGGTGATTACTATCATTAGATTCAATGTTATTTTATCGATTCATTCTTTGGATTTCCGTTTGTATTTAAAGCCTGAAATGATATCATAATGAATATTTCCACGAAGAAGGCATTAGAGTAACATGAAATTCGCGCGAATTCGTTTCGTTAGAGAATGAACTGAATATAATCTTTCGCAGTATGAGAGCATCGGAAGTGACGTCACAAGGAAGTGACGTCGTTTTGCGATAAAGCTGTCGGAACAACCCAAATAGGGAGTCATGCAATCATTTTAAAGTGTTTTTCCGCAAATTCTATTGTTATTATTATTATTATATATATTACAGATAGACGAAATTCGGTTGTCAACAATAAATAAAAATATTATAAGATAATAAATAAGAACTAAGAAATCTAGTAAAATTTTCAGCAAAGGACGTGTTGCTGTCATTTACGACGTCAGAGAGTACTGACAAGGAAGTGTCATAAGAGAGGTGTGAACCTAATGGAGCAGTATGAACTCTAAGCACAACTTTGCGCTTAATTAAGCGAAATTCCTGCATTTGCTGTATTTATCCTTAATTCAAATCGTCATGACAACAGGTCGTCCATATAAAATGCATGTAAATTTCGTTTCCATCGCCAGCTGAGTTTATTCTCAAGTTTACGAATTAATACAAGGAAGAAGGAACTTCCAGTTATAGATTATCAATACTAGAGTGTTGTAAAATTATCATGCTAATAATTTAAATCTTTCTTTGGCTCTGGAAGACCTTACAGGCAATACTAATGTATGTATCCCATCATGAGATGGCAGGTTACTGTGTTTTTGTCCACCACGATGCATTTATGCAAACGCCGTTTTTGCAAAATTGCGAAGAATCGCTTATCAAGAAAAATGGTATATACAAAAGATTTCAATAAGCCTTCACATCTAAATTTAATGAAAAAGTTTTAGTAAATTTTGGTCACTTTTGAGAAGAGTTAAGTGTCGAAGACTTGAGCGTTAGACATTGAATTAAAATAATAATCTTAAGTTGATTTTACATTATTAAAAATCATCAAAAAGTCACTCAAACAAAAGTGTTACGAATAAATTATAACGGGAGAGTGTCATGTAGTAACAACAAAAATATCAAATTATTATACATGTTAAAGTTAAGCGTAAGAAAGATAATTGAATAAAAAATCTTATTTTGGTCGCGGTATATCACTTTCAATTTGATATTCCAAGAATTTTGATTCGAAAAAAACGCACGAAAATTTTACAATTCTTTAAGGTTCTAAATAATCCGTCTGCCTGACGACCAAGCCCTGCATAAAAATTGATTGCGTTCATAATTAAAGTAATAATAATAATTAAGTCTTGAATTCGAGAATACTATTCTTTTGGCACTTCTCTTTTACAATTAAACATTTACGAACATGCTCTATTTAGTATTCGAACCTTCACCATTTGTCCATTAAAAAGAAGACGTATGATGGAATCACTCGGAGTTGCCTTGTGTTGATTAGAAATGGAATGAAAATTTAGCTTGTTGACATCCCTAATTGTGTAGAATAATCACTAAGGGAATCTCACTTTTATTTCCGCATAGTATTTCATACAGCAATCGAATAACGGAACGCTTGCTGCTATTTCTCCATTTAATTTAAAAACATCTTCAACGCCAATGGAATCAGAATGAAAATACCTGAAAATGTATACGATGCTTTCTGAAAGATAGAAATGACATCTTCTTATAACACGGATATTCTTTGTTCCGTAATTTCCGTGGTGACAAGGCGTTTGTCGCCAAGGAGATGAAGCTCACAAGAGAGACTCTTAATTGCCCTTTTTCTTATGTCTCCATCTAAGTGTGCTAAGTCAATCAATTGAGAAGTTCCGATAATTATATCGGGCTTAGTCAATGAAACTATTTTTATTCAAAATCAAGAATTTTTCGCAAATTTTCGGACAATTATATCAATTTATTACGAAATATTAAAGTTTAATAAATATATATGATGAAATCATAATTTTATTTCATTGTAGAGTTGTAGAAGGAACTCGGAAAGAGAAAGGAATGATGTGGAATAAACCAATTGATACATAAATATCGGAGTCTAAAGGAGATAAAGACATTCTCATTTGAGAAACTATCATAAGAATAAGACTCGATTAAGCGTGATTAGACTCGGCGAAGACATAGAAAAGTAATCGGAAATTACCTTGATTACTTATAGAAACCAATGAGGGCGGATTGGAATCGGACCCACCAAATATAATGCGCAGAATGACAACTTCCCTCACCAACGCCACCTGTCTTCAAACACTAAAACTTATTGATCAATGCCCGAATTATCCCTCGCGAAAGACAGGATATTTCAGAAGAAAAAGAATTCCTATTAAAGAAGGGGGAGCCTTCCTTGATCTTGAGATGTCCTTGACCAATCTTTAGAATGGAATCGTCTTAAGAGGTCATCGAACGTCTTTTTGGAGAGGCCTCCAGAATCCCAAATTCCTTTCTGAAGAATTTAACACCAATCTCTCCATAAACCTTAAAATTTGGTAAAATGTTCGATTAATTCAAATCCACAGTATACCATCATATTAAACAACCATCTATCAAATCCTTCAAAAATTACCCACATTTGAGTATTACTGCTTTTCGAATGGAAATAAAACCGAGGGATATTGTAGTGCAGCATTGTTGCAATAATGTAATTGAAGGCTTCTAACAATCTCACGTGCGCGCAACAATATAATACGAACAGGTTGTTGTGGACAACAATGAATGACAATACCCATGTATTACTTTTTATGATGTTCACGTTTGATACTGCGTTTATATTAACTGGGATAATTAATAACAGGTTCGCTTTCCTCGATAAGATACTGCGTATTAATAATTTCATAGAAAGCCGAGGATTGTATATAGTAGACGACCGAACGATGCCTCGTTTCTGAAGTCAAAGAGATAAGTTGAGTTTCTGGATAATTATATTTTGCGTCACATTTACTGTTCAATTCGATAGTTGATCGTTATTTTATAAAATGGGAAGCCATCGGATAAATTAGTGGGACAAAATCGTCTAATTCGCAACGTTTTGATAATATCATAATGTATATACAATGAAATAGTATAAAATGATACATTACATTACATTAGAATGATTTTAAAATATCTTACTGTGCATTGTTATACGTGGATTACTGTTAGAATGTTATAAGGTGAATTCAAATAAGTTTATTTACAAGATTTATTTACAAATTTAACAGGCTCTTAGTCGACGCACCCTGTTGCTATGCTACCTATTATTTACCATTATGAATCATCAGATACAATATTGCTTTTTTCTAATATTATTAGTTGATAATAATAAAAAGTGACAATAATAAAAACATTTGCGGGTAATAATGTGTGTTGGACATTCTCGTGATTGCAGCAGTTTTTAATGATGTAACTAAAAATCGGTGTTACATTTTGTATTAATCAAAACTCAACAATCAAAATAAAAACAATAAAAATCAAACACCAAAAAAACAATCGATACCTGGTTATTGTTTATTTATTATAAATAAATATCCCGTATCGTATTGCTTCTACACTGTTATTATTATAGCATTTTATACACGCAATTGTCGACCAATATGCACAATTTACGATAAGAACTCTAAGAATATCTGTTTGTAATCTGATTATACTTAAGAAAGGAATATCACTGATGAAAAATAGAATCTTTTCTCAGCCTCTGAAGAGGTTCATTCCAATGGAAAACACATAAAAGGACTTTCTCGAACATCGCCTTTAAGCTTCGCCTCGTCCGTCTTAACGACGGTCAAGATCTTGGGAACGTCAGAGTTTTCCTCAAAGAAAATGGACCAATTAAAAAAATACCATCTCGACTTGTTGGGTTACTAAAGACTTAAATTTCTGAGAATTTTGGAATACTTTCCTGTTGATATCAAAACTGCTTCGTTGGCTGATTGCCAATCTTAGTCCATTGCATTGACAAGGAAAGAAATGAGTTGAATTTAAGACTTGATCGATATCCCACGTACATTTTTATCTACGTAACAACCTTGTTGAACTGCAAAGATAGCTTGAATTGATTTCCTAATTGACGTATGAAACTGTCTGATTTAACTTACACGAAACATGTTTCATTATAGTACAAATTTGATCCTTTTAAGCAGAAATACGTAAATTTTAAGTCTCTCAAAATTTCTGTTATATTTCTTGCTATATTTATCGGGTAAATCGATTATTATATTTATGTTGAATTTGTCTATGTATATTTTTCTTTTAA